>OZ018330.1:71325953-71925953 GCA_963969495.1 Ceratothoa steindachneri
TTTTAAGCCCTTTGGGTGTAAT
The DNA here is from genome assembly GCA_963969495.1 of Ceratothoa steindachneri. NCBI lineage: Eukaryota > Metazoa > Arthropoda > Malacostraca > Isopoda > Cymothoidae > Ceratothoa > Ceratothoa steindachneri. The sequence continues at coordinate 71,325,976 of OZ018330.1, forward strand.
ACAGACGACGCCTTTTACGCAGTGTGAAAATAGTATCGTTTTTGCCAAGTCTGTCCGTCCTCTATTTCCGAATTATTAACTCTAGTTTCTGATATAGGATAAATTGTTAACCTTTTTGGACGTTCATAATTTAGTTAAAATTAAAAGCAATTGCGACATTTGTGGCCGGGAATTAGGTGTGACCCCGCAGTTTGAATTTAGATGCTCTAAAACAAAACGTGATTCAAGTGAGCGCCATTATTTTAAAAAAGCAAAATAGGCTTTCCTCATCGCTATTTCAGAAGTATAACCACTGCAATAAATTACGTAAACAGCGTTCTTCGTTTGGTTATTTTCGGGCATTTTTGTAAAAAAAAAATGGCCTAAGTAAACAGCGTTTTCCGTTTGTTTACTTTCGGGCATTTTTTTAATAAAAAAAATGGCGCTAGCTATATTTCGAAAAGGACTCAAACGCACATGAATATTCATACACGGGTAAACGATAATATTTACACAAAATAATTTTTATAGGCCGGGCCGCTCGTCTACATATTTACCGTAAAATGTACTATAAGTTCAAATTTTTAAATATGACTTGGCAAGTTAGATTTGCATTAAAACTGACTAAAAAAATTGCTAATACATAAGAAGAAAACTTGAAAAGGCCAACAAGACATTATTTTAAGAGGTGACGTGACCAATTATAAAATATCAATAAAATGTACTATGTTAATTTTTTTTATATTAAATATGACTTGGTAACGGTTAAATTTGCTTTAAAACTGACTCAAAAAGTTTATTGCAAAAATTAATTAAAAACTATAAGAGAAATTGACCTGGCATTATTTAAAGATAGTAAATTTAAACTTTGTTTTTAATTTTGTAAAGACTGTAAGAGTTAAAAAACATTTAATATAAAAATTGTAAATTAGGGTACTTACTAAAGTGGATCCATCCTAGAGAGTGAATGGTGGGTTTCAATCAATCAATTTGTGTATAGAAAGAACAGAGAGGGACTGCTGTAACACGGCAGTCAGGTAGTCAGAGAGGAGCGTTGCGGAAAATAATTAAGAAAGGGACAGCGAGAGTAGATAGGTCGGTGGCTATACACCGAAGCGAGGTGTTGTTATGAGGGTGTAGGTTATGTGGTATTGACTGGGCGAGGGTTGGGGGCAAGTCAGGAGGGGGGGAGGCTGACAGCTCATCCGGAACGGCGTTATTCGCGATGCCTATTGGTTTATGCGAAGAACGGTACGGGCGGCAGGTGTTCGTGGGCCGCGGGATATCGCGGCACCATCGCGTACCTTCTCACGTGTAGCGAGGTGTAAAGTGGGTCTGTGGTGAGTTTTCCGAGTTGTTTTGTAAGTGGTGTGAGCGTAAGTGTTGAGAGGAGTTAGTTTGTTGTTGGGGAAGTGCGTCCATTCTCGAGTACAGCGGCGAACGGCAAGCGTGCTTCAGAGCAGAGTTCTGAATGCGCTGAGCCTTTCGCTTCCAGGTGTCGCTCGCAGCTACGGTAAAAGTGGGGCGTACGTGAGAATGGGACGCACGAGTGCTTTATATAAGTGTAGTTTTAGTTTTTTACTCGCTGGGTAGAACCTACCCAGCGATGCGTTTGTGCGTGAGGCTCTTGCTTGTATTATGTTTTGGTTTAAGTTGAACCTGAGGGATTTGTCGAATGTTACCCCCAGGATTTTGGTGCACTGTGTGTATGCGAGCCTTGTTGGGTTTTGGTGGATCATGTCTGGTGTGTGTGAGTAGATTTGTAGGTTGTGCATGAAGTGATCTCTAGCGCCGTAGAGTGTCATCTGTGTCTTCTAAGGATTCGTGGCAATCAGCCATTTATCCTCGTAATCTGTCTTCTCATCAAGTATTCTTTGTTCGTGGAGCGCGATTTCTTCGGGGGCCCGGCCGCTGAAGAGAATGGTCTCGTCGTCGGCGTAGGCCACTATGTATGTATGAACGCAGTTTTCTGGTGGGCGTGGGGTGTCATTTGTGAACAGAGTGTAAAGTGTGGGTGCCAGAACGCTTCCTTGGGGAACGCCTGAGCGTGGTGTGAAGGGTCTTGAAAGGGTGTTGTTGTATCTGATGTGGCAGCGCCGTCTAGTGAGGTAGTGTGAGAGGAGCCTTCTGGTGCAGAGAGGTAACTCCGTGTTGTTGGCGAGTTTCCAACGGAGTCCCTCGTGCCACACCTTGTCAAAGGCTTTCTCCACGTCCTTACTGACGGAGAGAGTCTTTTGGTGTATCTGTCGTTTCTTCTGTATTCTGTCGTGGACGATGGTCACGGCCGCCTGAGTGGACCTGCCTCTCCTGAACCCGTATTGATGGGGGGGAAGAACCAGTCCCTCTCTTCCAGGAACTCCCGAAGGCAGCAGTTGACCATTTGTTCGAGTATTTTGCCTAGGTGCTCTAATAGAGCAATAGGCCTGTAATTGTTTGGGTGTTTTGGGTCTTTGTGTTGTTTATGAAGGAGTATATTGTGAGAAACTTTGAATATTTTAGGGAAGTGGCCTGAGGCTAGAGAGGCATTCAATAGATGTGTGAGTGTGGGGTATATGTCTGCGGGGAGGTTATGTATTAGTGTGGCTGGTAGGCCGGAGGGGCCGGGGGCGCGTTTTGGTGTCGATTTTATGTAGTGTTTTGTTTCCTCGACGGTGATTGGAGTGGTAAGTGTGGACGTATAGTCGAGCACCTCCATAGGTATCAGGGGGGCAGGCCTCAGCTCGTGAGCATGAGTCCGGCACCATTCCTGAATGTCTTGGAAGTGTTCCTGCGCATGTGGTTTTGGTGGGTTGTGGGTGTGTACTGTGTCCCAGTGGGACCTGAATGCGTCGAGGATGTCATTAGTGTCTGTGAGTGTGTGGTTGTTTATTTTCAGTGTTATTGGTTTGGATGGTTCCGTACCCAGCATCCTTTTCACGTGCCGCCAGAAGAAGGAAGGGTCCATGCAACGGGTGTCGTCCGCGATGCGGACGACCTCACGCCACTGCCAGTTCCTATCTAGCTGCACGCATTGAAGGATGCGGGCACGTAGTTGGTTGATGTTCTGTTGTCGTGGGCCTCTGGTGTAGTGGTTGTTGTACTGTGTGATAAGTCTCTGTGTGTGTATTGAAAATGTGAAATGTTTTAAGCAGGTGTAGTTTTTGTGTGGTGAGTGTAGATTACGTGCGGTGGTGATGGTGTCTAAGAGTGAGCACCAGTGGTGGTCTATTTGTCCTGGATTGGTGTTCTCCAGGTCGAGGTTATGCGGTGTGTTTGTGGATATGTGGCTCCTGAATTCAGCCCAGTTTGTGTTTTTGTAATCGTATATAGGTGATGTGGGGATGAGTATGGGGGATGTGGATATGAGAAGGCATATTGGTATGTGGTCTGATAGTACGTGGGGACCGGGTGCAATATGAGTGTAGAATCGTGTGGCGTGGTCGTTACGGAAGACCACATACGGGGATGTGGTGCCCCCGCGCGGGCCGAAGAACGTGGGAAAGGCAGGGCCGATGTGTTCGCAGCGGTAACGCCGCAAGGCACCGGCCAAGTAACTACCCGCATCGTTCGTATTGTTAGAAAGGAGTGACGGGTGAAAAGCGTTGAGGTCCCCCGCAAAGAAGATAGGTAGGTTGTGGTTTGAAAGGGCCCGGAGTGGGACTTTTAAGTTTAGCTGTATTCGTGGTGGTCTGTAATGTGTGGCCACTATTATGGGGCCAGAGCTTGTGTCAATTTTGCAGGCTAGAAAGGAGGTGTCGCGTGTGTTGAGGTGGGTTTAATAAGGGGCTAGTATATATAGGTTACAGTGACGCTTGGTTTGTTAAAAAGCAAACCAACTAACAAACTGTGGTTAAAATTAGTTAATTAATAATGATATTGCACTTAAATTTTCATTGAGTGTAGGCTTGTAGTGTTTGATATACAAAGATTCGAGGGTTCTTAGGCAATGTTTGTTGTTGTTAAAGGCTAATACTTGAAAATTATCAATAGAAATGTCAGTTTTAAAGCTTATGGTGTGTTCCCTAATAGATGAGTTTTCCTTTTTATTTAATATTTTGTTTGTGCGCCAACTAATCCCTATGAGCAGAGAACCTAGCTCCAAGAGACCTGACAGCCGTGTTGCCAGTATATATCATTACGGGAACCAGAAGGAGAGAATGGAGAAGGCAGAGTGAACTCCATGGTGAACTGGGGATGACCCCCATAAACGTGGAGCTTCACCTCAGAGCAGCCAAAATTTGGGACAAGGTGCACCGGCACCTCCCTCTCGAGTTTGTGCTCGAGCACATTGACTTTGACAACTTACACAACATAAGACGACCAATATCGTTTAAAAGCAGCAGACTACCGATTGACATTGACGTCGACCCAAGGTTCACTTAAAGTAAAAAAAAAACCCAATTCACAACACAAATCACGAACAAAGCCAAGCGAAATTAGCCACTAAATTAGCCTTTGCTGATATTAGTTTCTATTAAATAATTCCCCCCAATTTTTGTGCGAAATATCGCCAAAAAAACAACAAGCAAAAACAACACAAACAAAAACCAAAATCTGGGTGTAAAATACCCAGAAAAGATGAAAATCTTCAACAAGCCACGTAGAAAATAAAAACATCTACTACTACAAAGGCTTGAATGCCCAGCGCATTACCTGAGAATATATTTATATATTGTAAAAAAAAAAAAAAAAAAAAAAACCGCAAAGAAAGCCAGTGATACCCTTTCACCAGGCATCTGTCTTTCATACTTCTTTTCATTTTCACTTTCCTATTATTTTGCCCTATTTTCCCTACTAAAATCCTCTTCTACTATATTCCTCACTTTACATGTCCAAATGTCCTCTCTGACTGCCTGACCGCCAGTAGCACATACAGCGGTCCCTCTCTGTCCTTTCTATATACATAACGTAACGTAAGGTAACGTAAACCCATGATTCACAGTCTAGGATGGATCCACTTTAGTAAGTACCCTAATTTACAGTTTTTATATTAAATGTTTTTTAACTCTTACAGTCTTTACAAAATTAAAAACAAAGTTTAAATTTACTATCTTTAAATAATGCCAGGTCAATTTCTCTTATAGTTAATTAATTAATTTCTGCAATAAACTTTAAATTTATTAACTAATTTTTTGAGTCAGTTTTAAAGCAAATTTAACCGTTACAAAGTCATATTTAATATAATTTTTTTTTAACATAGTACATTTTATTGATATCTTATAATAGGTCACCTCTTAAAATAATGTCTTGTTGGCCTTTTCAAGTTTTCTTCTTATGTATTAGCAATCTTTTGAGTCAGTTTTAAAGAAATCTAACTGTTGCCAAGTCATATTTAAAAATTTGAACTTATAGTAAATTTTTCTGATATTTTATAATTGGTCACCCTTTAAAATAATGTCTTGTTGGCCTTTTCAAGTTTTCTCCATATGTATTAACTTTGTAAACTTATTCTACCCTGCAGATGAAAAATTGTAGTTTTCGAAACGTTATGAAAAATTAAAAGATGCTGCATCCGTTTCTCGTGGCTCTGGGATTTATCCTAATTATTATATATATATATATATATATATATATATATATATATATATATATATATATATATATATATATATATATATATATATATATATATATATATATACATATATAATATTCAATATATCTAAAAATACACATTATATTCATTAACCGTATTATCAAATTAGTCTTATTCCAAGGACCTACTATGTCGTTTTCATTGGCAAAGTCCACGAGCCGAAACAATCCCCCGTGCCAGTTAACGCGTGTTATCCCATGTGATGATCGGTGTGCCATTAGAATACAAGCCTTGGTATTAACCATTAAATCCACCTCCATAGCTTGGTGTCCTGGAATAGCTCTAAATTGAGTGGAGGATAAGTCTCATACGTAAGCCAGCACTACGATCTCCATTAGCACTATGCGGAGCTTTGTGGAAAATCACGTAGACAGGGACACATCATTCACCGGCAAAGTCTTTTATGTCAATGAAAATCCATGATAGCGCGATTAAAACGGTACCATGTTTTATGGATACCAGCAATGGTATCCGAAAAAAATGACATTTATAATACTTAAGGAAGCTGTTCTGAACTTTCGTGCCCTTAATCCACTGTTTTCCTGTCGCCGATTTTGGGTTCCGCCTTTATAAGATGGTATCGAAACCTGACCATTGCTCTAGCTAAAAGATTTGCCTTTACTTCAGGGTTATCAGACGGTAGGTTAGTGGGATTTCATATGTGAACCTTTACCTTTTCCACAGATACCCTTAAGCTTACTCTTTGACGTACATATTTTTTTGAGGAGCCAACTAGGCAAAGTCGCCGTAATAACGCTAGGGACTCATACTAGGTTAGATCAAGAAGTAAACAACAAAACCAAAGCAAAGAAAACCCCCACAAAATAAGAAAAGAGCAAGAATGGAAACGCTCCGGCGTCGAAGGAGGCCAACCTCCCCCAGGCGCACGAACACACGACATACAACAAAGAGAATCAAATAAAATGGAGGCCACCTTCCTCTGAAAGGTCAGCTAGTCTTGGTACACGAACCCGTACCGAATACAAAGAACAAACGGTAACGGCCTTACTCGATACAATAGGGGACATGTAACGTGCGCGTAGATCACCATGAATGGGCCGAACAGTCTGGGATACAACAAAGTCGTCTCAATAAGGCACAGGCGAGCGCTCCATTACATGGCGGTGCAAATCGCCAGTGTGCCCAATACGGAGACGGCAGAAAGCAACCTGAAACGGCGCGGCATTTGGGGGTAGTTCCATGGGAACAGTGGTGGCGCTATGGAACCTAATTTTAAGTTCCTCTGCGACCGTAACGTCTTCCATCTTCTTTGCCAAGCAGCCCATATTCCTCACATAATCGGTGTGAGGAAGAACGAAACGCTCTTCTGGTCCCCCAGTCATCGGCATGCTCATTCACCGCAATTCCTACATGTCCAAGAACCTAGGAGAAAATAATTTCGACATCCGCCCGGCTCACCAAAACCGTGGCGTCCCGGATATAGCGAACCAGGGGTGCGGAGATTACAATAATCCGAGAGCAGACTCAGGGCGCTTTGTGAGTCGCTATTAATCACATTCTAGTCTCCGAGCCAAGCACATCGCGTTATCTCCCGTACCGAGCGGTGTAGACAGAAGCGGCGTCTGACAGAGCCCCGCTGACTTCAAACAGAGAGTATACGGCGTGGAAAACGAATCCCTCTTGGGACTTGGAGCCATCCGAATACACTGGCACGATTACAGCGTGACACGAAGTGTGCTCCCAAAAATCCGAACGTAATACTTCCGGCGCTCTAGAAGCTTTGGGAGAAGAGGCGTGGCGACAAAGTGAAAGGTGGTACCCTCTAGGGTGGCGTCCTGAGAAGATCATGGGGCGCCACAAGCTCGGTTTAGGATATGACTGGTGTCTCCCGGCGGCAGGGTGTCTCCCGGCGGCAGAGGCACCGTTGAGATCAGTTGCGGATACAGTGAAAGGTGTTGGCGACTGAGGGAGGTGCTGGGCTGCTCGTAGAGGGCAATAATGCACTATGCAAGGCGCATAGCGAGTCTAATCTTCCCAGAATCGACAAGTCTACTCTCAATGGGGGGCGTGCAGATGACACCGGTCACCAGGCGAAGGCCGGTGTGGTGGATCGCGTACACCTTCCGCAATACACGCTCGGGTGCGGATGCATAAAACTCGCATCCGTAGTCGAGCTTCGAACGAACAAAGGATCGATAAAAAAGTAGGGCAGTAGCCTTATCAGCGACCCAGGCGCTGAGCATCACGGAACGAAGAATATACAAGGCACGAAACAAGACCCTAAGGCTGCCAAAATGAGCCTCCCAAGTGAGGCGTCGGTCAAATACAAGTCCAACGAAACGGTGAGAGTCCACAACTTCCAGGCGAACCCCAATTTGAAACAAGTCTGGGTCATGGTGTAGCCGTGAAAGGCGGCAAAAGTGTACCACCATAGTCTTGGCCAAGGTAAACCAAAGCCTGTGCGCTTTCGGCATAGCGATGGGTGCGGTTCAATGCCTGTTGGAGTCGATGCAACAGAGTTGGTATCTGGGCTGCGTCAAAAGAGATCGAAAGGTTGTCCACGTTGAGCGTAGCAAGAACATCTCCCTGCACCACTGAGGTGATGCTGTTGATGCTCAAGGCAAAGAGTGTGCGACTGAGGACAATTCCCTGCTGGACACCCTCTTCCTGCTCCAGTGGGTGGGAGAGGGCTTCCCCCTTACCTGTACGAGGAATCGACGACATCACAAAAATTCAGATATAAAGATTGGGAGGCGTTCCGTCGCCCCCATCGTGTGGACAGTCTCTATGATACCGTATCGCCATGCGGTATCATAGGCCTTCTTCAGATCGAAAAACACCGTGGAGAGTGCTGTCTACGAAAGAAGTTCTTGCAGACATCATTTTCCAGTCAGAGCAGAGCATCCGACGTTGTAGTAGTTTGGTTGCCCACCTCCCCTCCCCTATGTCTAATCCCTTTCATCTTTTTGAGAGTGTGTCTGTGAATCGCGTGATCACCGTCATTGCTTTGTGTGGAGAGACTCGATAGACCTCTATCGTTCTCCCCCATTCATCTCTATTTTTTTCAGGCGGATTCTTTCAGCTTAACAATATTTCTGAATTTGTTAATAGTTCGAAAGTCAATAGTTGTGACTGAGAAAGGAAGATCGCGTGATCACCGTCATTGCTTTGTGTGGAGAGACTCGATAGACCTCTATCGTTCTCCCCCATTCATCTCTATTTTTTTCAGGCGGATTCTTTCAGCTTAACAATATTTCTGAATTTGTTAATAGTTCGAAAGTCAATAGTTGTGACTGAGAAAGGAAGAGCCGCCTGGACAGAAAATAAGTGAGTGAAAATTGTGTGAAAGGAAGGTATGATACACATCTGGCTTTTGGAGACGACTGAAGCCAATCCTGACATTCGCGCGCGCGCATACCTTAGAGTGTCGCCATTGGGGCTAGCGTTTGACCTACTGCAACACAGCAGTTGGGACTAACAAGTGTCCCAGGTCCCTAAAGTTCTTGGCTTTGCCGAGTCCCCGGCTCCTCAGAATTCCACATAAAGTGAACCACCTCCCGTTTTTCCTGACTCATCAGGCTCCGTGAGTAGGTTAAGGGTGCACCCGTCATTCCCGATATCTTTGTCTTTGGTTGGACAAAGAAAAGATATTCTTTTACGTGGCCGAGATCCATTTGTAAGGGCTTTTGTATAAATATATACGTGTGGTTGTTTGCCAAGCTATTATTGTGAGGCCAACTATATATATATATATATATATATATATATATATATATATATATATATATATATATATATATATATTGTATATCTGCCACGCGTTTACCTATTCCTCATTTATTCTTTGAATTTCCAATTAATTTTCTATTTCTTTCATAGTCTCCGTTCGAGCCGGCGAAAGTGTTCCTTAAAAGCTATTCTATTCAGAGAATTTTTTGGTTCTCTGCGTAGCGTAGTGTACTAACAGCATACTTTTAACTGTGATCAAAGCGGTGCTCGCTGCCTCAGTGTGCCTGGTTTGAATCGCTTCCCTGCACGAATTTTTCGAAAAAGGTAATAAAAATATTACTGCAAGGAAAAACTATTCCGTTTTCCCTTTCAATGTGGTTTAATGGATTCATTTCAATCATTCTCTCGTGCTACTTTGAGAGTTATACATATATATATATATATATATATATATATATATATATATATATATATATATATATATATATATATATAAGTTATTTGGGGTTTAGGTTGAGGGCCGTACGTATTGTATTTTGTGTAAATATTTTGGTTGATTATTTTGGGTTTTATTATTTACTGGGGTTGTGATGGATCGCCATTACTTACTGTTTCTAAATAATATTAGAATAAAGTATCTCTGCTCAATACCCTCACCTTGCATCACCGAGCGGACCTTGTTGGGGCGGTGGGAGGAATTGGTGAGGAGGTCGCGAACCCACCGCCACATATTTTTGGGAGCCGAATAGGGACTGCCCGGTGGTTTGAGGAAGGAGAGGAGTGAGAGCCTGTGTTTTTTGTCCCTAATGGAGGAGGAACAGATTGGGGCCATGGAGTTGGAGATGAGAAGACTAAATGAGTCAGTGCGCAGAAAGACAGAGAAAATGCGCAGTTGAGAGAAGAGAATGATAGTTTGAAGAGGAAAATGAGAGAGATGGAAGTGAGAATGGAAGAAAGGATTAAAGACAGTGAGATGCGAATGGAGAAAAGATTGATGAGAATGCTGAATGAGAATGGTGGAGGTGTGCCCTCGGCTCCACTTGGAATGGAAATGACGGACAAAAAGGAATTGACAGACTTAAACGAACCCCGGCAAGTGACTAAGCACGAAAAAAGAAGACACCAAAGACTAGACGCCCAGACCAGCAGGAAATGACCCGACTGGCTAGCATTGACTCTTTGTATTTCAGCTCGAATGAAGGCATGAGTGAAAGTGGGAAAGAAGTGAGTGAGAGTGAAAGTGATGCTGAGGTTCATCGGAGTATATTGATCAGAGAAGTGCCAAAGTTAAGTAAGTTTAGAGTGGAAAGAACAAAAGATGTGAGTGTTTTTGAAATATTATGAAAGTTATTGTAAGGAAAAATTTGGAGAGAATAATAGGTTTGGGGTGAAAGAGTTGTGCGAGTTTCTGGATGGGTGTATGAAAGATTTTTACCAGGCGATTATGAGTGTGGGTGAGCCTAAGTGGGACGTTATGAAAGAGAGAGTGATAGAGCATTGTAAGAAGATGAAGACAAATGTGAAATATAAGAAAAATGGGTTTGAGGAAGCGAGAATGGGTAAGAATGAGGATGTGAATTCATATGCGCATCGCTTAGAGTCCTTGGCGCGAATGAGATTTGGAGATGACGGAATAAATGGGAATAATGAGCTGATGAAAAAGTTTTTAAATACGGTTCCGAATGAAGTGGGTAAGTATGTGACGTATAAGATGAAAGAGAAGATGAGATGGGCAGGTGAGAGATTGCTATGGAAAGATGTACTGGAGATGTTAGAGGACCATGAATTTGAGGATTAAGGAAGGGAGGTTTCGATTCACACTGTGCGCAACTCAAGTATAAGTTGCCCCAGTTCCGGTCGTATCGGGACGCGTTGACAAAGAACCCGATCTAGGTGATGACGAGACTTTTGGAAAAATATTACGGGCAGAATGAACAGCAGAGTGTGTATGTTGGCCGCGAACCGAGAGGGAATAAAAGTAGGAGTGAGAGTCGGAATGGTTGGGGTAAGGTTCAGAATGGTCGGAATAGTGGTCGCACGAATGGTAGGAATGACAGTAGATCTAGAGTGAATGAGCTTAGGCGTATGAGGTGCAAAAAGGTTGGGCACATTTGGGCTGACTGTCGCTGGTCACAAGGAAGTTGCTTTGGCTATGGGTAAATGGGGCATATGATAAAAGATTGTAATAGTGCGAGGGAAAGAGCGTGTTATGCATGTGGAAGAATGGGCCACTTGGCACGAGATTGCAGGGAAGGTGGTCGAGTGAATATGAGTGGACCTGGAGTGTGTGGTAATTGTGGGCAGATAGGGCATTATGCCAGGAATTGTGCCAGTCCAAGAACTACCCGTGGTAAATGTGGAATGGTAGGTCATGCAACAAGGTTGTGTAGGACTGGTGATAGACGCATGAACGAAAGAATGGATGGGAACGATGTGAGTAATCGAGATGATACGACTCAGGGAAACTAATGAATTCTCTAGAGTGCAAGTGATGAATGTGAGAAGGATTGTCAAATCGTGGAGTGAATTGGGGTCAGAGTGAATAGGTGTATGTGTATTAAAATTAAGTGTGGAGAACGAGAAGTAAGTGCATTGATTAAGACAGGATGTAAGGTGAATGTGATATACTATGAAGCATTTGTAGGAATGAAAGTAAGTGAATTTAAGGATCGTGGATATCATTTGACTGGATTTGGTGAACAGGATGCGCCGATTGTTGCGAGGTTTAGAGTGTTTCGATTCCAGGTGTCCGAATGAATGAAGATGAATTTTGTGTAGTAGAAGATGCAAACAAGAAGTATGACATGCTATTAGGTTATAAGTTTTTGAAAGCGAATGGTATAGTGATTCACCCTGATTTAGAGATGATTGAATGTAAGAAGAATGGAAGTATGAAGTGTCAATAGTATGTGGATCCAGGTGAAGGTATGAGAGTGAACATCATGAAAGGTCTAGAGGTATATGTGATTGAGTGTGCCTGTCAAGCAGAATGAAACATTGAGTGTAAGGATTGGATGGAATTCGGATGTTGAGATAAGTGAGAATGATAGGAATATTTATGTGTTGGATGGTAGTGCTGCGAACTATCGATTAAGGTGTGGTGCATGTGTTTGATGGGATAAATGATATGAAAGATCTGCGTGTCTGCATACAAGTTTGGCCTGATCTGCGGAGGAAGAGTCTTCGAGGAGTGCAAGTGGGAGATAAATTGCGTGTGTTAAATACAGTGATTATGGAGTAACAAGGAAAGGAAGTACCCTAGGAGACCTTACGGTCCATTCAAAGAGGGTACCTAAACGGCCACTTTTGAAGACTTTGTCTAGTCTTGACTTGAACTGGTCAACAGATTCACTGTTGACAACTTCCACTTGAAGTGCGTTCCAATTACCGCAGATACGGTAAGTGAAAAAATTTCCACACATATTGCGGTTGTAACGCTTCAGTTCAAGTTTGAAGCCGTGATTAAGCGATCTGTTCTCACTGTGTGAAAATATCCCGGTAGTCAACATTATCGAACCCTCGAAGTATTTTGAAAACTTCGATGAGCTGACCACGCAGTCTACGGGTGTCTAGCGAGAAGAAATTTAATTCCCTTAGTCTATCCTCATAACCTTTATGTCGGATAGAGAGAATCAGCTTGGTTGCCCTGGCTTGTACGCGTTCCAACCTTGCGATATCCTTTCGAAACGAAGGACTCCAAAATTGTACGGCATGCTCCAGGTGCGGCCGAACGAGGGAGTTGTACAGACAAAATACTATCTCGTTGTTACGGTATCCAAACTGGCACTTTATGTAGCCTAACATCCTTTGGGCTTTCTTCTCTACCTCGATGCACTGTTTCGAGAACTTGAGGTCGCAAGTGATAGTTACACCCAAGTCCTTCTCAGTGTCACTCGATTCAAGAGCAGTGCCCTTAAGGATATACTGAGATTGGGGGTTTCTGTAGCCGATATGCATCACTTTGCATTTCCCCACGTTAAAAGGCATTTGCCACGTGTCCGACCACTCTCCAATATTCCCAAGATCTTCCGGCAGGCGGGCAGTATTTCCAAAGCTTGGTATCGTCGGCAAATTTGGAAATCTTGGCAACCATGTCACCGTCCATGTCGTTGACGTAGATGATCAATAGTAGTGGTCCCAGGACAGAACCTTGAGGCACCCCGCTAGTAACGGGCACCCACTCAGAAGCCTGTCCATTCACCACCACCCGTTGCCGTCTGCCACTTAGCCAGTTCTCGATCCAGCCGGCTACTTTTCCGTCTATGCCCAGCGCTCGCACTTTCCGGAGAAGGCGGCGGTGTGGTACCTTATCAAAGGCTTTCTGAAAGTCTAAGTAGACCACATCCACCGCCTTGTCCCGATCGTGCTCACTGAACACGAAATGGAAGAATTCCACAAGGTTCGTTAGGCATGACCGTTGCCTTCGGAAGCCGTGCTGGGAACTCCTCAGTAGCAGGTTTGACTCTAAAAATACGACGTCATTTCGTCCACCGTGATGCTTTCCATGAGTTTACTGACTATCGAAGTCAGACTGATAGGTGGGTAGTTTGACGGTTGGCTTCGGTCTCCTTTCTTGAAGATAGGAGTCACCTCCGCTTCACGCCAGTCTCTAGGAACGCATTCGGGTCGGATTGACATGTTGAAGATTGCGCTCAGGTGTCGTGACACTTGATCGTGCACTTCTTTTAACACTTTAGGTAGAAACCTATCCGGGTCAGGTGACTTATTCGTCATTAGGTCACTGATCTTCTTTTTTCTTTCCCCTTCGGTGAAGTCCATATCCTCCAGCTTTTCCCCCCCGAGTAGGAATCCATTGGCTGGGGGATGGGACCACACTCTTCAGTAAACACTGAAGAGAAGTAGTCGTTGAGGAGGTTAGCATTTTCTGCATCTAAGTGCTCTAATGCCCCCTCTTTATTTCTCAAAGGGCCAATCGTTCGACGGATTGGTTTACGGCTGTTCACATATCCAAAAAAACTCCTTGGGATTCTCTTTACAGAGTCTCGCCACTCGGAGTTCCTCAGACCGCTTAGCCGCCCTTATTGCTGGACTTCGCTCTCCTGGCTAGCCCCCGGTATTCGTCAAAGTCACCCGAGATCTTCGATTGCCGGTACACAGTTCTCTTCTTCCTAAGCAGTTGGCCGATTTCTAGATTAAGCCACTTTGGTTGAACAGAAGACTGACGGGGACATTTCAGAGGGATGAAACGCGATTGACGACTCATGAATGTGGTTTTGAAACTGTTCCACGAGTCTTCAACAACATCGCACACTTCTAGCCTCATGTCAGTCAATCCAGCACGAAGACTTGCAAAGCCTGCTCTTTTCAAATCGGGTTTCCTCGATTTATTAGTTGCAGGTCCTGCCTTTGGGACTTTGACTACAAATCTAATTAGTCGGTGGTCACTGCTACCGAGCTCTTCGCCAACAGAGAGGTCCTCAACGATGTCATCCTAAGAGGGGAAAACCAAGTCGAGGATATTGTCTCCTCTCGTTGGCTCTCTCACCCATTGAGTGAGGAACTCGTTGTTCGCGAACTCCAGGAGTGGTGCGTTCTCGCCACAGGGTTCTCTGGTTTCCCAGTCAACTTGTGTGTTGAAATCCCTCATGACGATACACACTCTGTTTTCGATAAGTTCTCCTAGTAGCTGGTACATATCTCTCTCCTTTTCAACGAGTTGGGCAGGTCTATAAAGCACCAGGGTCCTGTATTTAACAGGACCATCTCTAGGTCAACACCTAGTAGTTCATGGTCGCATACGATGTTGCAATCCGTCGAGTTGAGAGTATCCTTGACATACAACATCACACCGCCATCCTCTCTGTCTGGCCTATCTTTCAGGAAGAGCTGGTAACCGGGAATCGTGAATTCACCTTAAAAATCTCGGCTTGAGGTTTTTATCCACGACTCCGTTATGGCCACCATCTCAGGTTCTTCTGTTGTTACGAGGCCACGGAGCTCAAGAAACATATTCCTGATTGACCCCGCATTGAACAGAAGAACTTTGAGGGAGTCCCCTAGTGTAGGACTCCCTACGCTCTTTCGTTTCTCGGCTTCTCTGTTTTCGTGGTCACACCCTTTTTGACCACCTCCGAGAAGGTCGTTCCAGGAGTGACACGGGTGCTGGCGCACGTCCGCTTTCGCTCTGTTTCGAACGCTCCACATCTTTAATTAGGTTGGCGAGAAAGGCCTTCCCTTTAAAGGAGAGATGTACCCCGTCCCTTTGGTAGAGGTCGTCTCTACCGATAAAGGTATGATAGGGGTCCACGAAGAATACTCCTTCTGCCGTGCAGAGATTCGCCAACCTTCTGTTCACTGCGACGTTTCTCTCGTGAGCGGTTCGGGATGGACCTCTTCTTGGAAGCATCCCAACCACGACACGTTTGCGGGTTTTAAGCCCTATGTCATCCACGGCTCCCATCACTGTTTGGATGGTCTTACCACTGAGGCCAACCTTACCCCCTCTGAGGTACAGCAACAACTGATTCTCAGAAATCTGAGCTTTCTCTGCCTCTACTCTGATGTTGTGGTTACCCCGTCCTGACAGGCAGCTTACCTTCACGCTAGTGCGAAGGCGGGCCGCTAGCAGCGGCTGCAGATCCCGTGTTTGCGAGTCACCAATGAGGGTGACCTTCGGACACTTGGTCTCTGAAGACGGGGTCTTCCCTTGTGGAAGAGGCCTTCCCTTTTCCTCTTTACTCTCCACATTCTTATCTCTCTTTTCTTCTATTTTTGGTTCTTCTTCTTTTGTTTCAACTTTATTCTCTTCTTTTTTTTCTTTCTTCTTTTTCTCTCGCCTCAGCTAGCTTAGCCTCGGATGATGCCGGAATCTGCGCTTGGGTACCAGGGGATTCCGACACGTCAGTGGGCGGCGCCTCTTCTAGGCATCGAATCTGAGCTGCGTTAAGGGCTTCTAGTTTCTCGAACTTTCTTTCAAGGATTTTAGCTCTCTCCTCTGAGGCTTTATAGAGGTCTTTCAGGTTCTTCACCTCTCGCGTCAATATACAGGTAGTGCAGATACTTTCGGGGCTGCATTTTGAGTAGCAGCCCTCCGGAAAGTCAACGCACCACTTTTCTAACTAGCATGTTGCACAGTTGTGTTTTAGACGAACGGGTCCTTTTTTCCTTGTCATTTTGAGCGATTTCTCTCTCTAAAACTCGTGACCAATCAATGATAAAAAAAGGGGGGTTGGTGAGTTCTCCCCGCGTGAGTCGCTCCCGCCTATCCATCGGAGAGGTTTCGGATCTTTCAGAAAGCACGCTCCATGTGCTGCTGTTCGTCCGACCGAGTCATCAAGCCTCGGCGTGCCGTGGCTCTCAACCAAGCAGCAATGACGGTCCCCAAAGGGGCCTTTGATTTCTCACCAGGTGAACAACAACTAAGCACGCCCCGTACTAAACTCCTACTAGTTCCCTTTACAACGGCCAGGATCGCGGAGTAGCGTTCAATGGTTATCCCGCCACATCAAGAGACTCGACCCAAGGCTTTTTATTGGCCTGGCAACCAACATAGGAACAAAGGGCCGTCACCTCGGACCGATGCTACCAGAGGCATCCGTCAACGGTCACTGGGAATGGTAAATAATTACGCGCCAGGGAAGGGGTTAACGGGGCACTACCCTCATCCCATTCATCGTGCCCCAACGCCTAGGACAACCTCTATTACTAGTCTCTCGCACCAGTGAGCGTCGATTGGCGTTGTTTATAGAGGTTCCAAAGCCTCTCTTCTGACGCGTGAGGTAGCTGCCAGGTCCTTATATGTAGATAGAGGAAAAAAAGGGCAAGAGTGACATGATATTAGTAGTTTTTTTTGTTTAGTAAGTAGAAGAGATAGGATAGAAGTGAAAAAAGAGAAGGATAGAGTAGAAAAAGGAGTAAGAGGAGTAACAAGGAAAGGAAGTACCCTAGAAGACCTTACGGTCTATTCAAAGAGGGTACCTTTGGACTAGCAATCGAGCGGGCACATGGCTGCTCAATTGTTTTGCGTCCCTAAACGGCCACTTTTCAAGACTTTGTCTAGTCTTGACTTGAACTGGTCAACAGATTCACTGTTGACAACTTCCACTGGAAGTGCGTTCCACATACCGCAGATACTGTAAGTGAAAAAATTTCCACACAGATTGCGGTTGTAACGCTTCAGTTCAAGTTGTAAGCCGTGATTGCGCGTTCTGTTCTCACTCAGTGTGAACATATCCCGGTAGTCAACATTGTAGAACCCTCGAAGTATTTTGAAAACTTCGATGAGCTGACCACGCAGTCTACGGGTTTCCAGCGAGAACAGATTTAATTCCCTTAGTCTATCCTCATAACTTTTATGTCGGATAGAGGGAATCAGCTGGGTTGCCCTGGCTTGTACGCGTTCCAACCTTGCGATATCCTTTCGAAACGAAGGACTCCAAAATTGTACGGCATACTCCAGGCACTTAGTCTGGAACCTCGTTTCCAACCAAACGACAAGGAAAGCCCTACCAGGGGCACCCAGAAGAGAGGTACCCCAGCCGACATAGCTCGAAAAGTCAAGGGTACGCACAAGCTCTCTTCCCGCGAAAAGGGGGCGTCACCCTTCTCTCTCTATTTTCTTAGAGAGAGAGAGAGAGAGAGAATGATAAGGCATGTGGTGAATGCAAGTGTGTTTTCGGTGAATGTAACGTCGAATGTTTAGAAGTATGAAGATTTGATTAGGCAAGTGAAATTGGAAGAAAAATTGAGTGAATATGAGAAGCAAAAGGTTTACAGGATGTTGTGGAATAGTACTTTGGCAACGCACGCTTGCCTGAGTTCAAAATCATTTTGAGCGACGATACGCCAATTCATCAAAGGCCTCGTCACCCCCCCCCCCCCCGTGGCTCAAGAGATTGAGGAATAGTGTGCGGAATTAGAGAGAATTGGAGTAATTGAGCCGAGTGTGAGTGCCTGGAATATTCCGATTGTACCTGTACAAGTTTCCCATAAGTTTGTCTGAATGTGTGTACAGTATGTAAGGAATGAAAGTATTTTCTAAGATGAATCTGGTACGTGATTACTACCAGATGTCTGTGGCTGAAGAGAGTAGGCCTATTACGGCGTTCATCTCAAAGCTCCATTTTCAGTTTAGAAACCTGAGCTTTGGGTTGGCGAACGCAGCGGCTGCTTTTCAGGGTATAATGATTGTAGAATTGAGTGGTTTTGCGTGTAGAAATATACGAGTGTTTTTGGATGATATTTTGGTGATGAGTGAGAACAAGGAAGAACATATGAGGTTGGTGAATGATGTTTTAAGATTTTTTTTTTTTAATTTTAGGAGCCTATCTGGCGACTGCACACTTGGGCATAAGTCGCCGCAACAACGACAACCTAACACTAGGATACTTTAAAATAAGAATATGAAAACACAACAATAAGAAGGAAAAATGGAAACAATTAGGAAGCAAGCTCCGGCGGCGGGGGAAGGTCCCGCCCCCCCCCCCCACCAGGCGCAGGAGCGTGAGACCTACAAAGAAAACAACAATAAAAAAAAACAAAACCTAGTAAATAAAAAGGATAAGGCCGGCCTCCCAACAAAAGTCTGTAAGTCAACCAGTCAATGTGTACGAACTCGTCCCGAGCACAAGGAACAGGCGGGTGCGACCCCGTCCATCCCGGTACCGGGACAGGTAACGCGAGCGGAGATCGCCCAGACTGGTACAACAACAAGAATGTGCCGAACAGTCAGGGGGACAGCGCAGTCTTCACAGTAGGGCGCTGGCGAACGCTCCATCAAATGGCAGTGCGTCCCGCGAGTGTGTCCAATTCGGAGACGACAGAAAGCAACCTGAAGCCTCCGCGGCATTGGGAGGGTTTTTTTTATTCAAGGAGCTATCTGGTGACTGCCGACTTAGGCATAAGTCGCCGTAAACAAACAGCCTAGTTCTAGGCTACTTTAAAAAATTGAACAGGAAACAACAATAAAAAGAAATAACAATAACATAAACAATTAAACCTGGTTAAATGAAAGGGAGAAGGCCGGCCTCCCCCCAAAAGTCGACAAGTCCACAAGTCAAAGTGCACGCACTTGTCCCGAGTACAAGGGACAGGAGGTAGCGACCCCACCCATCCCGGTACCGGGACAGGAATTGTGCCCGAAGATCACCCAGAATTGCAATAGGGCGCAGGCGAGCGCCCAATCAAATAGCGATGCGTCACACGAGTGTGTCCGATTCGGAGACGACAGAAAGCAACCTGAAGCCGGCACGGCATTGGGGGATAGGTCCATTGAAACAGTCGCGGCGCAATGGCCCGCAACTTTAAGTTCCCTTCGACCGTCTCCCATCTTCTTGGCCAAGCAGTCCGAAGAGCTGCCCGTATTCCTGCCATGTAGTCGGTGTGAGGAAGAGCGAAACGCTGGTCCGGTCGCAGAGTCCTCGCGGACTCTTTAGCGCCCTCATTCCCCGAAATTCCTACATGTCCAGGAACCCAGCAGAAGATAATCTCGATATCCGCTCGGCTCGCCAAAACCGTGGCGTCACGGATATCGCGAACCAGGGGATGCGGAGATTCCAATGCCCCGAGAGCACTCAGGGCGCTTTGTGAGTCGCTATAGATCACAATCCGGTCTCCGAACCGGGCACGTCGCGTAATCTCCCGAACCGAGTGGTGTATTACCACCAGCTCAGCCATGAAGACAGACAGACACAGCGCCTGGTAGAGCCCCGCTGACTTCAAACAGAGGGGATACGGCGTGGAAGCCGACCACCTCTTGGGACTTGGAGCCATCCGTATACACTGGCACGGTTCCAGCTGACACGATGTGTGCTCCAATAAGGTCGAACGCAATACTCCCGGCGCAGTATAAGCTTTGGGAGCAGAGGCGTGGCGACAAATAGCCAAATGTGGTACCCTTCAGGGTGGCGTCCTGGGCAGAACCAGGAGCGCCACCGGCCCGAGAGCTATATCTACCTCTCGAAGGAGTTACCTGGCCAAGCCCAAAGTTTAGGGTACTTTGGGTTTAGGGTATGACTGGCGTCTCTCGGCGGCATAGGCACCATCGAGATCAGCTGCGGATGCAGTGAGAGCTGTTGGCGACTGAGGGAGGCGCCGGGCTCGCGCGTACAGGCGAGTGATGCACTGCACGCGGCGCAGAACGAGTGGCATCTCCCCAGCATCGACCAACAGGCCAACCGAAACATGTGCGCTTTGGCATAGCGAGAGACGCGGTTCAATGCCTGTTGGAGTCAACGCTCCAGAATTGGCATCTGGGCCGCGCCAAAAGAGATCGAAATGACGTCCACGTAGAGCGTAGCGAGAACATCTTCCGGCAGCACCGAGGTGATGCCGTTGATGCTCAGGGCAAAGAGTGTGACAATGAGGACACTTCCCTGCGGGACACCCTCTTCCTGCTCCTTTGGGCCGGAGAGGGCTCCCCCCCACCCGTACGCGGAATCGACGATCTCGCAAAAATTCAGATATAAACATTGGGAGGCGTCCCCTCGACCCCATCGTGTGGAGAGTCTCCATGATACCGTATCGCCATGCGGTATCATAGGCCTTCTCCAGATCGAAAAAACACCGTGGCGTAGTGCTGTCTACGAAGGAAAGCCTCGCAGACGGCATTTTCGAGTCGGAGCAGAGCATCCGACGCGGAGTGGAACTTGCGGAAGCCGCACTGTGTGGAAGACAGATGCATCCGCTGTCCAGGAAAAAGGCTAATCTAACATTTACCAATTTCTCCATCAACTTGCACACGCAAGAGGTTATAGAGATTGGGCGGAAACCGGTCGGTGTAGGGTGAACCCTCCCCGGTTTGCGAAAGGCGAGCACAGTAGCGATTCGCCAGGAGTCTGGGAGAAGACCTTCCACCCAGATCCTGTTGAACAAATCTAACAGAAAGGCCATGCCTCGCTCACCCAGGTGTCGAAGCATGGCGTACGGGACATCGTCCGGACCATGGGCGGTGACGGCGCACGAAGCGAGAGCGGAACACAACTCACTCACAGTAAACCTGTCGTTGAAGGGTTCTCCGCCTCTGGAGGTAAAGTCCAGCCGGCGGCCTTCCGCGACATCACGACGTGCATTGAATGCTGGCGGAGCAGCATCCCGGCTAGAGAATGCGGAAAAAGCGGTCGCTAAGGATTCCGCCACGGACGCGGGGTCCGAGATTGCGGTCCCATTCTCCTGGAGAACGGGAGGGGGGTCCTGCGAGAACTTGCCCCGAATCCTTTTGACTCGCTTCCACATCTCAGCTAAAGGGGTCTTCCCGTTAAGTGAAGACACGTATGCCTGCCATGAAGATCGGCGGGCGTGCTTCGAAATATACCGGAACCTAGCCCTAGCCCGACGAAATTCAGCGACAGTGAAATCGTTCGAGCGGCGCTTATAGCGCATGTAGGCATACGCTTCTGTTTGAGGGCCGTCTCACACTCGGTTGACCACCATGGGAGTGGTCGGCTTGCAAAACGGCCAGAGGTTCTAGGAATAGTAGTCAGGCCCACGGCGATGAGGTTGCCGGAGAAGAATTCAACGGCCTCATCTACCGACCTAAACTCCTCGACTGAGATAGAGAATTCAGTCATTTCCTGAAATGCAGGCCACCGCGCTCGCGCCAAGCACCACCGAGGTGGGCTCTCTGGCGGCAGTTGCCCTGAAAATGATCTTTGAATGGGAAAGTGATCACTACCATGGAGGTCATCGACCACCCCCCAATCAAAATCAGGCTGTGCATCCGAAGAGCACAAAGATAGGTCAATGCAAGAAAATGAAGCGGTTCTCGGACAGTGATGCGTAAACTCATCCACGTTTAGGACACCCATCTCAAGCTCTTCGATCAAATCGGCAAGGACTTGTCCCCTGGGATTTCTGGAGTAATCTCCCCAGAGAGAATGCCTGCCGTTCAGATCTCCAAGCAAGAGATAGGGCCTCGGCAACCGTGCCACGACGCGGCGGAAGTACCCCGGGTCGAAGTCAGCTGACGGTGGAATGTACGCAGAAATGATAGTATACCTCCTAACCATGTGCAGCTGCACAGCCACTGCCTGAAAGGAGGTATCTAAAGAGAAAGGAAGAACGGAGACATCATGCCGGGTGTAAACCGCGCATCCCTCAGCACGGCCATCCCGCGGTGGTGGGGTCGCAAGAACCCTTATACCCCGGGAGGGCAGGCAGGGGGCACGCGCCTAGCATGGTTTCCTGCAAAAAAATAGCTAACGGGGAACGGGACGAGACGAGCCTCCGCAGCTCCTCCCAGTTGGCCCGGAGTCCACGGCAATTCCATTGAAGGAATATGCCCTCCAGGCCTAGCTCGGAGGAGACGCGGGGGCCCTCCTCGAATTGAAGACCCTCACGGGAATGGCCGTACGCTTCCGGGGGCAGAACCCCGGGCGCTGTCGCTTTTGAGGACTTATTGGGAGAGGTTGGGCTCGCAATGCGAGTCTTTTCCTCCCTCCGTCTCGAAACCTTAGGCGGGCCTTGTGGCTTCGGAGGCGGGGGGCCCTCTTTTCGAGGAACCAACGTCTCCGAGCCACTCGCTCCACCACTAGGCGTGGGCGAAGGAGCCGAAGCTCCTTTCTTTCTGTCCTCCTTTCGGGGGACAGCTTTAGGTACCCCGGAAGATGGCGTGGCGACCAGCTTCAGGGGTGTTGCCCCCGTGAGTCTAACGACTGGGTGGAGGCGCATGGCCGTTTAGCCTTACGGGAAACGGTCACGCTGGGGAAAGAGGGGGGAGCCCTGATTTTAGCCGGGGCTGAGTATGAACCCTTTTTTCCGCCAGGTTTACCAGGTAAGCGCCCGGATTGAGTAGAGCCCGCAGAAGGGCTCCGAATGGGCGCGGAAACAACCGTGCTCGTTGGCCTGGGTGGGTCAGGAGCAGAGGGTGCCTTTCTAACTATTGAGGCATATGACGCCCCAGGCAGAGCCGGGCGCGCTAGGACCAAGTCCTTCGTCTCGTGGAATGAGATTCGATCCTGGGCCTGAAAGGTAAGGATTTCTTTCTCTAGGAGATATGCACCACATTGCTTCGAAGAAGCGGGGAACGGCTCTCCGCAATTGACACACGATTTAGACTTATCGTGTGCGGCCTTGGAGCAATTTACACAGACTTCGGGGACCCCGACTTTGCACGTCTACAAGAACGATTTGTATGGCCGAAGCGGTGACAGTAATAGCACCGCCGCGGCAGTGGCACGACTGCCTTCACGCGGTAGCGGTACCAACCTTCACGCACCGACTCAGGGAGCTTGTCACAGTCGAACGTGACGAAGAGTGTATTGGTGGGTCTCGAGGTCCCGCTCTGTTTTCTCATCAAACGTTCGACCTTGACCGCCCCATGGTCAGCCAGCTCTAAGGTGATGTCCTCGCATAAACTACTCCTTTCACAAAGTTCATGGTAGAGTGCGGGGTCACACTCACTGGGGTGCCATGAAGTGTCCGAAGAGCACTTATCTTGGCCGCCTCCGCCAGAAGGCTCCTGTCCGAGAAACGGGTCACCTTCGTCTCTCTACCAATTGCACTAGCTAATCAACTCCTCTGATGGATCACGTTGCCCTTGGCCAACATGGTGCCATCGGTCGAGCGAATAACGAAGAATCGTTTGAAGCCAGCATGCTTGAAAACGCCAGGTAACCTCTGAATCAGGGGCCCCGATGTCTTTGAGGCTCCGCCCTGTGCACTTTTAGTCTTTGTCATAGTCAGGGGCTCCACACCCAGAGGGGCAGAGGGGCCGGATGTGCCGCTCTTGGCTTGGTCGCTTGCCAAAGTAGCAGCAGACCCATCTGTCCTCGCAGCCCCCGCGGATGGAGAGGAGCCCCGAGTCTTCTTAGTCTTTTTTCTATTCTTCTTTTTAGGAGAGGAGGGCGTGGAATGAACCCGCTTCTCACCTCCGCCGGAAGGAGCCCCTAGGCCAGATGGACCGGCCTCAGCCAGGTCCTTCTCCGAAATCGAAAAGGTCCTGGTGGTCGCAGGGGCACCGGTTGGACGAGGTCCCTCCCCTCCTTGTACTGTCTTGGAAACCCCAGCCCTTTGAGGAAGACCTTGCATAGGGGCGGATTCAGGTTTGGTGCTTTGGCCTGAGCCCAGATTCCCTCCCAAGGAAGGCCCTACCATCTGAGGCTGGGTTGCCCCAAGGACCATGTCAATCTCAGGAGGGGCCTCCAGTTGGCCATTCCCTCCCAGGACATCGCAGGTCCTGTTGGCAGCGTCACTAGTCATTTGTGGGGAGGCACAGGCCTTGACCCCGGCAAGGATTAATATTCTTGCCAGCAGGTCTTTTGAGGGAAGCAACCGAATGGGCCTGGCTTCCCTCTCCCCTCTAAGGGGGTTTGCCCTACCGAGCCACTTGACTGGGAAGGGGTCGGCTATGAGCTGCCTGCTGGCTTTCTTGGAAGTCCCCTTGGAAAGAAAAGGGGGGACTGCCGCTGGAAAAAGGGAGGTGCCCAAAAGCACCTCCAGAGAAGGGCGTGAGAGGGAGACCCCTACACCCGTATGCTAAGCAGAGGAGTAAGCCTCCTCTCCGGTTAGGAAAATATGGAGGGTCTCCTGCGCAAGCACCTGTGGGAGGACCTCCAGTAATTTCTGTGGAGCTGCCCGAGGGCGGCTCCATTGATGAGCAAGGCGAATTGGGGAGAGATTTGATTTTTTTTTATATTTTCATTCATGGGCATGGTGACGCTATTTGTTCCACGGGAAGCAATAGCTCATCACCCCTCGGAGTAGCCCGCTCTGCAAGGGGTGCTTACAGGACCTGGCAGAACTAGGTGCCGCCATTTGGGACCACCCCTCCCGCCTGGTGGTCTGGCAGTCCCTCAGCATGGCAGCCCCACCTTGGACACAGGGTAAAAAAAATAATAGAGTGTGAAGTGAGAAGGAAAAGGGATGTGAGGAAGGTATGGGTGGGGATGAAGCAGGTTGTTAAAAATCAACCACCCCAGACCGGATTTTATTTTTTTTTTTTAAGAGCTCATCTGGCGACTGCCTACTTGGGCATTAGTCGCC
Source organism: Ceratothoa steindachneri (assembly GCA_963969495.1). NCBI lineage: Eukaryota > Metazoa > Arthropoda > Malacostraca > Isopoda > Cymothoidae > Ceratothoa > Ceratothoa steindachneri. Next base: position 71,351,159 of record OZ018330.1, read on the forward strand.
GTATTAAAACTGGCCTAGTTCTAGGCTACTTTAAAATAAAATTAAAGAGAGAAAAAAAAAACAACACCCCAAAAGGGGGAAAGGAAGCAAGCTGGTGCGTCGGGGAGAGGTCACCCCGGCGCAGGAGCGTGCAACTAAAGAAAAAAAAACAAACAAAAAACAAAACTAAAAAAAAACAAATGCAAAAAACAACAAAACAAAACAAAAAAACAAACAAACCCTGCTTAAATAATAGGGAGAAGGCCGGCCTCCCCCAAGAAGTCAACAAGTCCACAAGTCAATGTGCACGAATCTGTCCCGAGCACAAGGGACAGGCGGTAGCGACCCCGCCCATCCCGGTACTGGGACAGGTATCGTGCGCGAAGATCACCCAGAGTGGGACATTCGACAAGAATGTGCCGAATAGTCTGGGGGACGACGCAGTCGTTGCAATAGGGCGCAGGCGAGCGCTCCATCAGATAGCGATGCGTCACGCGAGTGTGTCCGATTCGGAGACGACAGAAAGCAACCTGAAGCCGCCGCGGCATTGGGGGATAGGTCCATGGGAACAGTCACGGCGCAATGGCACGCAACTTTAAGTTCCCTTCGACCGTCTCCCATCTTCTTTGCCAAGCAGTCCGAAGAGCTGCCCGTATTCCTGCCATGTAGTCGGTGTGAGGAAGAGCAAAACGCTGGTCCGGTCGCAGAGTCCTCGCGGACTCTTTGGCGCCCTCATTCCCCGCAATTCCTACATGTCCAGGAACCCAGCAGAAGATAATCTCGACATCTGCCCGGCTCGCCAAAACCGTGGCGTCACGGATATCGCGAACCAGGGGATGCGGAGATTCCAATGCCCCGAGAGCACTCAGGGCGCTTTGTGAGTCGCTATAGATCACAATCCGGTCTCCGAACCGGGCACGTCGCGTAATCTCCCGTACCGAGTGGTGTATTGCCACCAGCTCGGCCGTGAAGACAGACGCAGCGCCTGGTAGAGCCCCGCTGACTTCAAACAGAGGGGATACGGCGTGGAAGCCGACCCCCTCTTGGGACTTGGAGCCATCCGTATACACTGGCACGGTACCAGCGTGACACGATGTGTGCTCCAAAAAGGTCGAACGCAATACTCCCAGCGCAGTACAAGCTTTGGGAGCAGAGGCGTGGCGACAAATAGCCAAATGTGGTACCCTCCAGGGTGGCGTCCTGGGCATAACCAGGGGCGCCACCGGCCCGAGAGCTATATCTACCTCTCGAAGGAGTTTCCTGGCCCTAAACCCAAAGGGCTTAGGGTATGACTGGCGTCTCTCGGCGGCATAGGCACCATCGAGATCAGCTGCGGATGCAGTGAGAGCTGTTGGCAAATGAGGGAGGCGCCGGGCTCGCGCGTACAGGCGAGTGATGCACTGCACGCGGCGCAGAGCGAGTGGCATCTCCCCAGCATCGACCAACAGGCTCTCAATGGGGAAAGTGCGGAAGGCACCGGTCGTCAGGCGAAGGCCGGTGTGGTGGATTGAATCCACCTTCCGCAATAAACGCTCGGCTGCGGATGCATAAAACTCGCATCCGTAGTCGAGCTTCGAGCGAACAAAGGATCGATAAAAAAGTAAGGCGGTAGCCCTATCAGCGCCCCAAGCGCTGAACGTCACGGAACAGAGAATGTCCATGGCGCGGGTACAAGAGACCCTAAGGCTGCGAATATGAGCCTCCCAGGTGAGGCGTCGGTCGAATACAAGACAAAGGAAACGGTGCGACTCAACCACATCCAGGCGCACCCCATTAAGAAACAAATCTGGGTCGGGGTGAAGCCGTGGATGGCGGCAGAAGTGCACCACCTTAGTCTTGGCCAAAGAAAACCGAAACCTGTGCGCTTCGGCATAGCGAGAGACGCGGTTCAATGCCTGTTGGAGTCGACGCTCCAGAGTTGGCATCTGGGCCGCGCCAAAAGAGATCGAAAGGTCGTCCACGTAGAGCGTAGCGAGAACATCTTCCGGCAGCACCGAGGTGATGCCGTTGATGCTCAGGGCAAAGAGTGTGACAATGAGGACACTTCCCTGCGGGACACCCTCTTCCTGCTCCTTTGGGGCAGAGAGGGCTCCCCCCACCCGTACGCGGAATCGACGATCTCGCAAAAATTCAGATATAAACATTGGGAGGCGTCCCCTCGCCCCCATCGTGTGGAGAGTCTCCATGATACCGTATCGCCATGCGGTATCATAGGCCTTCTCCAGATCAAAAAACACCGTGGCGTAGTGCTGTCTACGAAGGAAAGCCTCGCAGACGGCATTTTCCAGTCGGAGCAGAGCATCCGACGTGGAGTGAAACTTACGGAAGCCGCACTGTGCAGAAGACAGATGGCCTCCGCTGTCCAGGAAATAGGCTAATCTAACATTTACCAATTTCTCCATCAACTTGCACACGCAAGAGGTTAGAGAGATTGGGCGGAAACCGGTCGGAGTAGAGTGATCTCTCCCCGGCTTGCGAAAGGCGAGCACAGTAGCGATTCGCCAGGAGTCTGGGAGAAGACCTTCCACCCAGATCCTGTTTAACATATCTAACAGAAAGGCCATACCTCGCTCACCCAGGTGTCGAAGCATGGCGTACGGGACATCGTCCGGACCATGGGCGGTGTCCGCGCACGAAGCGAGAGCGGAACGCAACTCACTCACAGTAAACTTGTCGTTGAAGGGTTCTCCGCCTCTGGAGGTAAAGTCCAGCCGGCGGCCTTCCGCGACATCACGACGTGCATTGAATGCTGGCGGAGCAGCATCACGGCTAGAGAATGCGGAGAAAGCGGTCGCTAAGGATTCCGCCACGGACGCGGGGTCCGAGATTGCGGTCCCATTCTCCTGGAGAACGGGAGGGGGGTCCTGCGAGAACTTGCCCCGAATCCTTTTGACTCGCTTCCACACCTCAGCTAAAGGGGTCTTCCCGTTAAGTGAAGACACGTATGCCTGCCAAGAAGAGCGGCGGACGTGCTTCGAAATATACCGGAACCTAGCCCTAGCCCGACGAAATTCAGCGACAGTGAAATCGTTCGGGCGGCGCTTATAGCGCATGTAGGCATAACGCTTCTGTTTGAGGGCCGTCTCACACTCGGCCGACCACCAAGGGAGTGGTCGGCGTGCAAAACGGCCAGACGTCCTAGGAATAGTAGTCAGGCCCACGGCGATGAGGTTACCGGAGAAGAACTCAACGGCCTCATCTACTGACCTAAACTCCTCGACTGAGATAGAGAATTCAGTCATTTCCTGAAATGCAGGCCACCGCGCCCGCGCCAAGCACCACCGAGGTGGGCTCTCAGGCGGCAGTTGCCCTGAAAATGATATTTGAATGGGAAAGTGATCACTACCATGGAGGTCATCAACCACCCCCCAATCAAAATCAGGCTGTGCATCCGAAGAGCACAAAGATAGGTCAAGGCAAGAAAATGAAGCGGTTCTCGGACAGTGATGCGTAAACTCATCCACGTTTAGGACACCCATCTCAAGCTCTTCGATCAGATCGACAAGGACTTGTCCCCTGGGATTTATGGAGTAATCTCCCTAGAGAGGATGCTTGCCGTTCAGATCTCCAAGCAAGAGATAGGGCCTCGGCAGCCGTGCCACGACGCGGCGGAAGTCCCCCGCGTCGAAGTCAGCTGACGGTGGAATGTACGCAGAAATGATAGTATACCTCCTATCCAGGTGCAGCTGCACAGCCACTGCCTGAAAGGAGGTATCTAAAGAGAAAGGAAGAACGGAGACATCATGCCGGGTGTAAACCGCGCATCCCCCAGCCCGGCCATCCCGCGGTGGTGGGGTCGCAAGACCCTTATACCCCGGGAGGGCAGGCAGGCGGCACGCGCCTAGCATGGTCTCCTGCAAAAAAATAGCTAACGGGGAACGGGACGAGGCGAGCCTCCGCAGCTCCTCCCAGTTGGCCCGGAGTCCACGGCAATTCCATTGAAGGAATATGCCATCCAGGCCTAGCTCGGAGGAGACGCGGGGGCCCTCCTCGAATTGAAGACCCTCACGGGAATGGCCGTACGCTTCCCGGGCGCTGTTGGCCGGACAAAGCGCTGGAGACGCTGTCGCCTTCGAGGACTTATTGGGGGAGGTTGGGCTCGCCATGCGAGTCTTTTCCTCCCTCCGCCTCGAAACCTTAGGCGGGCGCTGCGGCTTCGGAGGTGGGGGGGCCTCTTTTCGAGGAACCACCGTCTCCGAGCCACCCGCTCCACCTCGGGGCGTGGGCGAAGGAGCCGAAGCTCCTTTGTTGCTGCCCTCCTTTCGAGGGACAGCTTTAGGAACCCCTGAAGATGGCCTAGCGACCATCTTCAGGGGTGTTGCCTCCTGTGAGTCTAACGACTCGGTTGAGGCGCGTGGCCGTTTCGCCTTGCGGGAAACGGTCACGCTGGGGAAAGAGGGGGGAGCCCTGGTTTTAGCCGGGGCTGGGTATGAACCCTTTTTGCCACCAGCTTTACCAGGGGAGCGCCCGGGTTGGGTAGAGCCCGCAGAAGGGCTCCGAATGGGCGCGGAAACAACCGTGCTCGTTGGCCTGGATGGGCCAGGAGCAGAGGGTGCCTTTCGAACTACTGAGGCATATGACGTCCCAGGCAGAGCTGGGCGCGCCAGGACCAAGTCCTTAGCCTCGCGGAATGAGAGTCTATCCTGGGCCTGAACGGCCAGGATTTCTTTCTCCAGGAGATATGCACCACATTGCTTCGAAGAAGCAGGGTGCGGCTCTCCGCAATTGACACACTTGGCCTTATCGTGTGCGACCTTGGAGCAATTTACACAGACTTCGGGTGACCCCGACTTTGCACGTCTACATGAGCGATTCGTATGGCCAAAGCGGTGACAGTAATAGCACCGCCGCGGCAGTGGCACGAATGCCTTCACGCGGTAGCGGTACCAACCAGCACGCACCGACTCAGGGAGCTTGTCACAGTCGAACGTGACGAAGAGTGTAGGGGTGGGTCTCGAAGCCCCTCCCTGTTTTCTCATCACACGTTCGACCTTGACCGCCCCATGGTCGGCCAGCTCTAGGGTGATGTCCTCAATGGAGTAGTCAACGAGTTCCCTCGCATAAACTACTCCTTTCACAAATTTCATGGTAGAGTGTGGCGTCACACTCACCGGGGTGCCATGAAGTGTCCGAAGAGCACTTATCTTGGCCGCCTCGGCGGGATTCGCCGCATTCGCCAGAAGGCTCCCGTCCGAGAAACGGGTCACCTTCGGCTCTCTACCAATTGCACTAGCTAATCCTCTCCTCTGATGGATCATATTGCCCTTGGATAACATGGCGCCATCAGTGGAGCGAATAACGAGGAAGCGTTTGAAGCCAGCGGGCTCGAAAACGCCAGGTAACCTCTGAATGAGGGGCCCCGATGTCATCGAGGCTCCGCCCTGTGCACTCTTGGTCTTAGTCAGGGGCTCCGCACACGGCGGGGGTAGAGGGGCTGGATGTGCCGATCTTGGCTTGGTCGCCTACCAAAGTGGCAGCAGACCTATCCGTCCCCGCAGCCCCCGCGGATGGAGAGGAGCCCCGAATCATTTTCGTCTTTTTTGTCTTTTTCTTTTTTGGAGAGGAGGGCGGGGAATGAACCCGCTTTTCACCTCCGCCGGCAGAAGCCCCTAGGCCAGATGGACCGGCCTCAGCCAGGTCCCTCTCCGAAATGGAGAAGGTCCTGGTTGTCGTAGGGGCACCTGTCGGAGGAGATCCCTCCCCTCCTTTTACTGCCTCGGAGCCCTCAGCCATTTGAGGAGGAACTTGCATAGGGGCGGATTCGGGTTCGGTGCTTGGCGCCGAGCCCGAATTCCCCCCCCATGGAAGGCCCTACCGTGTGAGGCTGGGTCTCCTCAAGGACCATGTCTATCACAGGAGGGGCCTCCAGTTGGCCATCCCCTCCCAGGACATCGCAGGTCCCCTTGGCAGTGTCGCCAGTCTTGTTAGGGGAGGCACAGGCCTTGACCCCAGCAAGGTTTAAAATTCTTGCCAGCAGGTCTTTTGAGGGAAGCGACCGAAGGGGCCTGGCTTCCCTCTCCCCCCTAAGGGGGTTTGCCCTACTGAGCCGCTTGCACGAGGGGCGGTCGGCAATGGGTTGCCTGCTGGCTTTCTTGGCAGTCCCCTTAGAAAGCAAAGGAGGGACTGCCGCTGGAGATAGGGAGGTGCCCGAAAGCACCTCCAGAGAAGGGGGTGAGGGGGAGTCCCCTACACCCGTAGGCGTAGGAGAGGAGTAAGCCTCCTCTCTGGTTAAAGAATTATGGAGGGTCTTTTGCGCAAGCACAAGGGAGGGGGACCTCAATTTTCTCGGTGGAGCTGCCCGAGGGCGGCTCCATTGATTTTCTTGGGGAAGTTGGGGGTTGGGTTTTTTTGGTTTTTTTGTCATACATGGGCATGGTGACCCTCTTTTTAATACGGGACGCAATAGCTCATCACCTCTCGCAGTTGCCCGCACTGCGAGAGGTGCTTACAAGCCCGGCAGAGCCAGGCGCCGCCATTCGGGACCACCCCTCCCGCCTGGTGGCCTGGCAGTCCTTCGGCATGGCGGCTCCACCGTGAACACGGCGTAAAAAATATAGGTTGTGAAGAGGAGAGGAAAAGGGATGTGAGGAAGGTATGGGTGGGGATGAAGCAGGTTGTTAAAAAACCCCCATCCCGAACCGGAGCTGAGGGGTTAGGGAACAATGTCCCCTCCCCCCCCCAGCCCCGATCTGGGGTGGTTGGCTTGAGAAGAAGGTCAGCATTCTACCCTGTGAAATTAGAGGCTGACCAGAGAAAGTTGTGGGAGAGGTTGTATGAAAAGCGACGAGAGGGGAGAAATCTATCTTAAGGAAGGAAGAGAGGCTAAGCTGGGGCCGGACGGAGCGCTGGATCCCGTCAGCACGGCGGCCAGGATGGCAAATCGCCGCGCCCCTTACGGGGACCCCAGACCGGAGCTCAGGGGTTAGGGAACATTGTCCCTTCCCCCTTCAGACCCCATCCGGGACGGTTGACTGAGAAGAAGGTCAGCATCTACCATGTGAAATTAGAGGCCGACCAGAAAAAGTTGTGGGAGAGGTTGTATGAAAAGCCATGAAGTAGGGGAGAAATACAGGCTGTCTGAAAGAAGGAGAAGAGGCTAAGCTGGGGTCGGAAGGGGTGCTGAGTTCCGTCAGCACAACGGTCAGGATGGCAAATCACCACACCCCTTACAGGAAAGAGAGGTAGGGGGCTGGCAAGGAAATAAGTACTTGATGACATGAAGTAATCAGCAAGGAAACTGGGACTTGGAGGGAATTTCACCTTTCAACAAGATACCAATCCAAACATACCAGCAAATCTAGTCAGAATGAGTAGCAGAACACATTACTGTCTCTAGTGGTCTTCTCAAAGCACAGATTTGAACCCAATCAAACATCTGTAGGAGCTGAAATTGCGTGTGTACAAGAGAAGCTCTCATAACATTGTTGAATTAGAAAAGCTTGCTTAAGAAGTGAGCAATAAAATCCCTTCAAAAATGTGCAAGAGTCTTTTACATTCTACTAAGAAAGGGCTTAGAGCTGTTAGTCAAGCTAAAGGTGGTGATATCAGATATAAATATCACATTGCCATTATTTGTTTTTTCTGTTTTATGATGAATCTTTGTCATTGTTATACCCACCTTTATTTCATCATTTTATATTGATATGTAGTTGCAATGGAGTAGGGAGCTTGTGTAATATCTATACATTATGCAAAGTGAACTCTAAACTGAAAATATTTTTAAAATATGATTCATATAGGTGTTGCCTATATTTTTTACAGAGCTATATATTAATTTTAAGATTCTATTGCTCTCCTTTCATACTTTTATCCTTATTATGTTTTGTAACTGGGATATAACCCTACTTCCTCACAAATGAGACATGATAAAAGTCTACTTTGTCACTCTCCCTGAAGCAAGGGTGGAGCCCCTCTCAGTGCTTGAAGGCAGGAGTCTTTCAAAAGTGATTCATACAACACTGTAGCTAGAGAGAAGGATGAGTAGGTGATTATCCTTTGGGATAGGCTTATAGAATACCTAGTGAGAAGCTATGTAGAGAAGAGAAATCAATAAAGATATCCGTGCCATTACAGAGTAGGTGGGTGGGAGTAAGTGGAAGAAAGTGAGCTTGGAGAACACTTTTCAACTAGCAGGAGGTGATCCCTGGAAAGGATTTCTGGGACCCAGAGAACAAAGAGATTGAAGGAGATGTCCAGCATAGGGACATCCTCTTCGGATGGTGTGAATGGTCCTGTGGGGAAGGGAGTCCAGGATAGTAGCATGGAGAGAGATAGGGGACAATCCTTCTTGCAAATTAGAAATAAGATATTTATCTGATTGACCCAACAAGGAGAATCAGTGGAGGGGTTGTTAGGGGCAATTTTCAAAGAATTGACTGTAAAGGAAAATGGGAACAAAAGCAGGTGCTTGGGGTGGGCAACAACACTAAAACCTCAAGCAATAAACATACAGAAATAAAAATGTAAGCTGGAAATTATAGCAGAAAATGGCTAAATAGAGAAAAGTTATTGGTTGATAAAACTGTATGCAATTATGGATATAAATTTATTTGATATAATTAAATAAAATTTAGTAACAAATATATTTTGATTTCTAAATACGCAGCAACACTGGAAACAAACATGGTAAGAGATTTGAGTCAGATTTTGAGTGCAAGTTTATTTAAAATACAAGGCCATAATTTCATAAAGAAGCATGGAAGCTATCCATGACATTTTTAGTTGTGCCTATAAGTTACTATGTCAGTCTGTAGGTCGGTCAGTCAGATGGTAACCATTATACTCTTCAATGAGTTTTTTGGACAATAACAGCATAACTATTCGGCCGATTCTAATGAAATTTGAAACCCTTATGTTGGTTTACATTCTGTTTTAAATGAAAGTTTTATTGAAAGTTTTGAAGGTTGTGGTAGTTCCATTTTTGTTTGCCTTAGCTCACCAGTGCCCAATCTAATGCCCGCCTTTTGTTTGAGGTTTTGGTGAAGGAGGGAGGACAAAGCTGCCTGGAAGCAGTATGGGTCCCCTATCTTTTGCTAAGGTCTGACGTTTCTTCCCTCCCCCACAGACGAAATATAAAGTACAGGTTTTGATGAGTGATTGAAAACAGTCAATAGTGAATGCACAAAAGAAGTAGAACTGGACGTAAAGCCAGCTACGGTATGAGTGAGTGAGGGAGGGGGAAACATGTAACACCTTGAAATAAGCAACAAGGAAGTAATTATGTTAACTTTTTTCAGCTCCTTTGGTCCTGCTCCTCTTGTCCATGAGTAAGAAGAAGGAAGAAGTCGAGCACAAAGCCATCAGTGTGTGGCACAATTAGGAGCCACAGCCAACTGTTCCCTTGGTCTCCCTTGAGAGAGAGAGAGAGAGAGAGAGACCAACCATTCGAGTGCACTTTCTTTCCCGCTCCACGCTCAGGGAGAGCGAGTGAATCGTCCCATAATGTGCAAAAAAAATGCCCTGGGGAAACATTAGTGACTATTAAACTAACTGAGCTGGCTCAATTGGGTTTTTGTAGTGGCCACGAGTGTTGGAGAGAGAGAGAGAGGTGGAGGAAACCATTGGTGCTTTCGCAAACCAATAGTTGTGTTTGGTAATTTTATATATTTATGGTGTTGCGCCTATATTGAAATTTGTATACATTTTGTGTTGCGCATATATTGAGGTGATAAAGTGGGAGCATCTATTTGTATATATTTTGTGTTGTGCATTTTTTTTAGATATTTATATTGTTGGGTAATTAATTGTATTGGGTGGTGGATAAATTTATGATATTTTAATAAAAGAAAATAGGTATCTGTGTATTTTATCTCCTTCCGATCTGACAGGCGTCTCATGAGTGAGTGAGTGAACCTTGTGATGGGTGGTTTCTGGGACCAGCCGCTACAAGGTCATATGGTCATAAGTCAAAATAATTGAGAGCACATGACTTAGGTCTATTGACCTTGTTACATAGTGAATAAAGAAGCTAGAAAAATGAAAATGAAAGTATAGCGATAAAATTTATAGATAAAGAGTGAATTGTAAATATTGTTGACCCTAAATATGAGGGTCAGGAGATCTAATTAACCTCCAGGTACAATCACATACCCAAAACATAGGCACTCAAAAGAATGAAACACGAGAAGGAAAAATATATTATGCTGACCTTTCTATCAAAGTTATTTGGAATTCAATCAAAAAGATGGCCATGGACTGGGCATTGGAATGCCTTCAAAAGGATGAAATGGAGTTTGGAAGTACAACGATCAAGGCACTATTAGTCTCTTTAATACCTCAAAGGGGTTGAGTGTTACTCTGACTAGGAGTCTTCAAAATATGGCTCAAAGCAACATATAAAACAATTATTCTTTACATTTTCTCAACCAAACAGCTAGACAGTTGACACATTCAATCCTTGCACAAATTAGAGTAATTTTAAGATGTATGATTACCAGAAAATGAAGACATTCATCCATTTCCAAAACAGATTTTTTTTTTCTACCTGTAAAAATGTGCAAAATAAAGGCTATGGCCCTTGTACTAAAAATTTTAGGCCAGCACTAGACAGGAGGATGATTAAATAACATTGACAACATAAAGTAAGCAAAAATGAACAGATTATGAATAAATACAAATCTTATTCAGGTAAAAAAAACAAAAATCATCAATTTCATCTTGACCCCGCAAACCTTAGAACACTTCTAGACAAAATAAAGCATTATGTCTCACCATATGATTGCATTTGCGGCATCCAAATAAACCAACTCCACTCAGAAATGAAAGTCAACCTCTGTGGTGGTTTCTTAACACCCCACAAAATCAAACACACACTTATCACATATGGATGAGGCTAAGGGAATACATACAGCAAGGAATCCAACCACTCTGAAACTCAGTCCATATCATATACCAAACAATCAATACAGATCCACATTACTTACTGTCATACTAGAGACAACTAACTTTCCAACACAAACAACAAATAAAGCTAATACAAAAACGAACACACTCAAAGCACCCACAGAAACATATTTGAACAATCTAAGCAATCTACTGTCCTCCACTCTTACAAGCAATGCATTTGTCCCTAACTGGCTTATGGTTATATGGGCTTGCATCTAATCTTGAATCCACTTACTTCAACAAACTAAGGAAAACACTATCCTGACCTCCACAGAATATGATTTCACTATAGTAAGAAAAAAAAAACAAGCTAGCCCTGCCATAAGATGCAAGATCCTTAACATCCTCTGCATAATGAGTGGAACAAAACTCCAATATAACACATTGAGATGTGCAAAGGAATCCCACCAACCTACAACTATGCCACCACTACCCCACACGCAATAAAGCATCTAAACTTGAGTCAAAATCCCTCTTTCAATGCCATGCCACTAAATATTATGACAGTGGTTATTACAAAAAAAACACAAATACCACACTGGTGTGACAGATACAGACAGATGCCCCTGTTATTGCCAGGAACCATGCACCAAAAAAACTACACATACACAACCTGCTGATACTTACAACTGAGACCAAACCTACATATATACAAAGTTGCTGGATCTCCAGGAGAACCACATTCAATAAGCAGAGTTAGTCAAGGCAGCCAACCTAAAAGATGGATGGGGTAACTTACCACATAATATATTTGTACTTTTCTTTTCAACCATGGTCCCAAACTCATTTTATGGAAGAAGACCTTCTAGCAGTATAGAAAATGTTCTCTCTTCCTCAGAGGACTCTGGGAGTGAAGTTGAATCATTAGACTTTGAGTATGTTTGCAATGAAGCTATAAGCAGTAGTAGTAGCAATGAAGAGCTGCAGCATGAACCTTAAAATCCTTCACAGAATCTTAATGGAGGTAGGCCTACACAAGCATCTCATGTAGCAACATTAAATTGGGGAAATTTTATTATTCATGAAAGAGAACACAAATTTTCTGGCTCGGGTAAACTTCATCAAATTTATAAGCATATGTCAAGGGATCAATTTCAGCTTTTGTTTCATTTTCTGCATTTTTCTGACATGTACTACAAGTACAACCAACTGTATGTACAAATTGCAACCACTTTTGGATAGTCTCATTTCCAAATTCAAATCTGTGTACATGCCCGGTAAGTCATTGGTCATAGAAAAATCCTTGATCCCATTTTGAGGTCAGTTGGTCTTCAGACAATACATTCCTGTAAAGCCCATAAGCATGGTGTTAAATTGTATAAATTATGCTCGCCAGAACCCTATACATGGAATGTTGAAGTATATACTCAAAGAAGTCACTAATGCAAGGCTGAAGAAAGGAGAATGAATTTGAAAAGAAAATAGGAATGGTGAAAAGAAAATAGGAATGGAGTGAAAGTTCCCAACTGGGGGGAAATACGAAATGTTTTAACACTCTCAACAGTTCCAGAACAGCCAGATAGAGTTGCTGCAACAGGAAAGAAGAACAGAATCGGTGAAAATGTTTACAAACCACAGGCATTTGGGGGCTATAATAAAGCTAAAAAAGGTGTTGATATATCAGACCAGATGTCATCTTACCCTAGTGTACTCAGAAAAACTAGAAAATGGTACAGAAAAGTGGCATTTGAGTTACTAACAGGAATGGAACTCATGAACGCAGGGGTTTACACAATAAATTAATTTCTGAAACAAGTATGCCACTTCTTAGTTTCAAAGAATCAATTATACATTTTCTTGTTTGCGGATCATCATTGGAAGGTTTGATGAAACTAGAGAACACCTCATCAACTGGAAGAAGCCCCTGGACCCAAATGATCCAGTCAAAAGAGGTGTTGGTATTGCTATGAAATAATTTCAGCTAATTAAGTAGCAAAAGAAGCTCGACTGAAAGCAAAATAACTTCCACTTTCTGTTCCATGGACGAAGGAAAACTATTAATGTGTCTTGACTGTTTCAATATGCAACATTCAGCAAAACAATTGTATTTTTTTAATATAAATGATAAAATAAGGGTAAAAAAAAATTTCTTTCATTTTTTTAACATACAAAATATAAATGAACTTTGGGATGCCAATAAAAGTAGCAAATATTCTTACAAATAAAGGAATTTTTAAATCTTTACTGCAATTTTAAATAATTTTTTGAAGTGTCAATTTATAATATTTGTTCCAATAAATTATTTCACTTTAAAATATATGTTTTACTTCATTTATCTTTGTACTTTGGTATATATATGTTAGTTTTAGAAAAAAAATATATATATGAGGGTTGATATATATTAGCAAAAGTAGGTATATATAATTTCAGATGTGAATCCCTGGTGGGACATGTCATCACAAATATATGATGAGTGACTCACATGTAGGTCACTAGCATGGAACGTATTAAGTAACAGTGTAAGCTATCTAATCTTTCAATCCATATCATCTCCCAAACCATGTTCCACCAAGAAGAAACATCCTTTTGATATGGTTCATCCCGGAAAGCCTCTGTTAGGGTCGCTATCCACAACTAAAAATATATAAATACTGCACTGGCTAACACAGATCTTCCCTTACTGCTGCAACTAGGAAGATGATACATCTCAACACATTCACAATAGGCACAAAATGTACACAAAATTATCAAGTGATACATAAAGCGCCAGATAATAGAGAATCCCATCCACTAAGGGAGCTTGCCAAGAGGGAGAATTATAGAAGTGTATAATTATTGCAAGTATATATTTAGTATATGTAAGTATAATGACCAAGTTTATTTTGAAAGATTATGGTGGCTTTCCCCTTCCAATTCTTTAGTTTGTTCTTATCCATAACTATAAGAATAAATGATATTATGAGAATGAGTCTTGGAGGGAGGGGATAAGTAACATTAACAAGTAAAGCAAGCAGGGGGTTATTTCTGTTCCCCTTTTCAAGCTACTTAGGACCTACTGCCTGATCGCAAAGCATGGAGTACCGGTGTCAGTAGCGTGTGGGGCAATTCAAGTTGTTGTAACTATCCACCCCCTTGTTCTGCTTAAGAGAGAAACCATGCCTGCACACTTATTTACACTACATGCTGAGAGAAAGCAAGATTACCAACCCACATATGAATAAGGCCAGATGTCACTATAATGCTGAGCAGTGTTAATAAGGTAGTGACCCTATTGTGTTTTCTGTTATTTTGGGTGGTTGGGAAAGTGGAATTAAAATTTGCCACATCATTTAAATCTACTTCCAGTCCCCAAGGCATCTCCAGGAGATAGAGAGAGAATATTGGTGGCAGGTGGTTAATGGGACTATCTGCTACAACAAATCCTGCAAACATCCAAAAATCAGACTAAATGGGCAAGTCCTATTCATAAACAAAACTTCCACCCTCATGTGAATCGCACTAGACACCCACATGACATTCAAAACACACAACTGAGATAGTAAACAAAGCTACAAAGAAAATTAATGCCCTAAAAATATTAGCTAACACCACCTTTGGACAACAGAAAGAACCCCATACCACACTATATAAAAAATTCATTCCTACCTCAATCAAATATGCAGCACCTGCCTGGAACCAAACACTGACTAAGCACATGCAGACAAATTCCAAACAACAAACACAAAAAGCACTCAGTGATCCCAGGATGCACAAGACCCACTCTCAACCCACACCTACATGCAGAAATTAAAATTCTACCAATCAGAGTACACCTAGACATGATACAAACACAACAATTCAATCAAGCACTTAACTAACACACCCCAACTCCTATGACCAGAACCCCAAAACGAATCACTTGCCCATTACTACCAAGCTCGACTACCTCCCTCCCCTAATTTAGCACAACTTAATAAAATACATTCACACAATCCACACCAGAAGACACTTAAACAATCTTCCTCTAAACATCCTAAATGAACAACCCCCCCAACATAGACCACATAGAAAAATCCCTCCATACATACACATCCTATCCTAACTGTGATTGGGATACAGCCATCTTACAACAATGCAGCACAGAATAAACCTCACCCAAACGCAACATCCACCTTATGTAATCAAGGCCCAGAACACCTTGATTGACCCAACCTCACACAACCGCCCAACACACACACTATCTACTTACTCAGTGACCTGGTGGATGTGGTGGCTTTCCTGGGTGCTGCTTGCCTAACAGAAGTGAGGTAAGGAAGCCACCAAGTAAATGTTTATGAATAAAAAACAAGAAACTCAAAGCTGAAAGGAGCAAATAGCAACCTCGAAACCTTATTACATGGCAAAGTACCACCACCAGAAGAAGTATACAACCACCAAGTAACTAAGAAATATATTTCTAAAAAAATAAAAAGAATGGCGAAACAGGAAAGTGTGAGGATCTTATATCTTGTGAGAGGGGCATCTAAAGAATGCCCAAGCAAGAACATAACTAAAAACAATGGACCACAACCACAAAAATAAACTGATGAAAACTATATACATACAAATTTCAGTATCAAATCACTAATTACAACATTAGGTGAATGAAAGTAATGATTCTGAGTTAAGCCATTACCAATTTTTTCATCTGACTTTGTGAGAAAGTGGTTGATGATGATAAAATAGTTTGAAATAATAAAAACTACATAGTTGCATTTAGGACAAGAAAAATCTAAAATACCTATGCACATACTATTACCAGCCAGAAATCTATACCTATCTAATTATGTCTATTTCAAACCCAAATATAATATATATATATCATTAATCAAACCATAAATTATTTTTGATATAAAAATGGCCTCTGATTACTAAATGGCAGAATTCATTTATGGCTATTTCATAAAGATAAACTTCTTGAAATTAAAAATTATTAATTAGCACAAATAATTGTCACAAGTATAATTCCAAATAATGATTACAATACTAACGATAAAAAAAATGCACACTATTATTTTATCATCTGTTTATCAGGTCCTATAAATTTGTGACTGATATCAAATGTTAATGAGAGAAGAAATACAATAAAAATACTATTAAAAATCATAAGGAAAAATAAGTTAAAAGATATTAATAAAGAGAAAGGCATTTGCCTTCTTAATATCAGTTATTTTCAGGTTTCTTTGGTTCAAATTTTCTATATTAATTTGATAGCATCTGGTAACTTTAGGAGGAAAATTCCCCAAAATTAATATAAAAATATCTCAAAGGGAAGGAAAAGCTGAGAAAGGATTGTTCATATCACAAGTGTGACATCAAGAATGAAGTGAGAAGCTTGGACGGTATCTTTCCTCATAATGCTTGCAAGTTTTATTTCAGCAACCTCATTCAATTATTTAGGCATTAGATCTCGCAGGAACTAGGAACAGAAACTGCTGTCCAAGAGACATTTACCCCGAAACCATTCTGCCATTAAAGTGTTTGAGGGAGAAAGATTTTCTGATTTCGTGGGAAGATTTGCTTCTTCTTGATCAAGTGGTTTGGGTATAACTCTCCGGTAAGAACCTCGCCAGATGTGTTCAAGTAGAGCTGCTCTGAGCGTTTTGGCATTTTTAACAGTCAAGCACAATTGACAGAGTTGGCAATGGAGTTCTGCACAATGTCCCCTTTCTCTACACTGAGTTGCACAATGCTCAGGAAAGACAGCAATATCTCGTTGAGATCCTCTCATTTCTTCCTGTTCATGGGACAGTGGGGAGGTGCATTGTCCATAGCTGAGCCCTACCAATGAGAGGAGGTTGAACACTACTTGCTCATAAAGTAAGCGGTTTTCAGGAGTGTGGGCAGAAGACAAATTTGGGGACATGTTGGCCTCCATTAGGTAGACATTGAGCTCTTCATCAACAATAAAGTCAAACCTCATTACCTCAAAGAACTTCAGATGCTCAGAGTATGTCTTCAAATGGGGAATGATATGATGTTCACTCATATAAAATACATTTCTAATTGATTCTTGGACCTTTCTCCAAACCAGAGATGGATCCTGAGGAGAAAAATATATTTAAATTTTAGTTAACTTTTCCTTCAGACATACTAGCATAGAACAATAAGATTAAACATAGTACAATATAAATTTCAATGTTCAAAAGACATTGTACAAAAGATAATTATAGAATTTGATCAGCACAAATGAATTAATATTAACAGAAGTTAATCTTCATAAATCCTAGGTTTAAAAGAACTTATTAAAATCTTGTAGCACAGAGAAGGGGGCCAGCAGATTTAGTGAAATGCCTGTTTGCCCAGTGGTGCACAATCATTTCACACAATCTATACATCTCCAGGAACCAAGCAGAAGATAATCTCGATATCTGCCTGATTCACAGAAACTGAGTTCAGTGATACTTCAAACTAGGAGGATCAGAGATCCAAATACCCAGGAGCACTCAGGTCACTTTGTGAGTCACTATAGATCAAGAACCATTATTTTTTATAATGCCCATCAGGCAATTTTTAATTTAATTTAGGAGCCTATCTGGCGAATGCCAACTTGGGCAAAACTCACCGGAATCGGACAGCCTAGCACTAGCCTACTTTAAAATAATAATATGAAAACACAATGTTAAAAAAGGAAGATCACAACGATCAGGAAGCAATCTCCGGCGTCGGTCCAAACTCCCCCCGGTGCATGAGCGTGCGACCTACAAAAAAAAACAACCCAAAAAACGTAGTTAAATAAAAGGGAGAAGGCTGGCATCCTCCAAAAAGTCTAAAAGTCCACAGGTCGGTGTGCACGAATCCGTCCCGAGTAAAAGGGACAGGCGGTAGAGACCCCGCCCATCCCGGTACCAGGACAGGTAATGTGCAAGAAGATCATCCAGAAGGGGACATTCGAAGGGAATGTGCCGAACAATCTGGGAGACGACGCAGTCGTCACAATAGGGCGTTGGTGAGCGCTCCATCAAATAGCGATGCGTCACACGATTGTGACCGATTCGGAGACGACAGAAAGAGACCTGAAGCCGTCGCGCCATTGGGGGATAGGTCCATGGGAACAGCGCATGCAATGGAACGCAACTTTAAGTTCCCTTCGAACGTCTCCCATCTTATTTGGCAAGCAGTCCGAAGAGCTGCCCGTATTCCTGCCATGTAGTCAGTGTGAGGGAGAGCGAAACGCTGGTCCGGTCGCAGAGTCCTCGCAGAGTCTTTGGCGCGCTCATTCCCCGCAATTCCTACATGTCCAGGAACCCAGCAGAAGATAATCTCGACATCCGCCATCTCGCCAAAACCTTGGCGTCACGAACCAGGGGATGCGGAGATCGCAATGCCCCCAGAGCACTTTGTGAGTCGCTCTATATCAGAATCCGGTCTCCGAACCGGGCACGTCGCGTAATCTCCCGTACCGAGTGGTGTATTGCCACCAGCTCGGCCGTGAAGACAGACGCAGCGCCTGGCAGAGCCACGCTGACTTCAAACAGAGGGGATACGGCGTGGAAGCCGAACCCCTCTTCGGACTTGAGGACATCCATATACACTGGCCCGGTTCCAGCGTGACACGAGGTGTGCTCAAAAAGGTCGAACGCAACACTCTCGGCGCAGTACAAGCTTTGGGAGCAGAGGCAATGGCGACAAATAGCCAAATGTGGTACCCTCCAGGGTGGCGTCATGGGCAAAACCAGGGGCGCCAACGGCCCGAGAGCTATACCTAGCTCTCGAAGGAGTTTCCTAGTCCTAAACCTAAAGGGATTAGTCATGACTGGCGTCTCTCGGCGGTATAGGCACCGTCGAAATCAATTGCGGATGCAGTGAGGGCTGTTGGCAACTGAGGGAGGCGCTGGGCTCGCGCGGCGTAGAGCGAGTGGCATCTCGCAAGGCATCGACTAGTAGACTATCAATGGGGAAAGTGCGGAAGGCACCGGTCGCAAAGTGAAGGCCGGTGTGGTGAATCGGGTCCACCTTCCGCAATAAACGCTCGGCGAGGATGCATAAAACTCGCATCTGTAGTCGAGCTTCGAACGAACAAAGGATCGATAAAAAAGTAAGGCAATAGCCCTATCAGCGCCCCAAGCGCTGAACGTCACGGAATGGAGGATATCCATGGCGCGGGTACAAGAGACCCTAAGGCTGCGAATATGAGCCTCCCAAGTCAGGCATCAGTCAAATACAAGAGCAACAAAAGGGTGCGATTCAACCACTTCCAGGCGTACCATATTAAAAAACAAATCTGGCTCGGGGTGGAGCCGTGGATGGCGGCAGAAGTGCACCACCTTAGTATTGGCCAAAAAAAACCGAAACCTGTGCACTTCGACATAGCGAGAGACACGGTTCAATGCATGTTGGATTCGATGCTGGGCCACGCAAAAAGAGATCGAAAGGTCGTCCCCATAGAGCGTAGCGAGAACATCTTCGGGCACCACCGAGGTGATGCCGTTGATGCGCAGGGCAAAGAGTGTGACACTGATGACACTTCCTTGAGGGACACCATCTTCCTGCTCCTTTAGGCCAGGGAAGGCACCCCCCCACCCGTACGCAGAATCGACGATCTCGCAAAAAAATTCAGATATAAACATTGGGAGGCGTCCCCTCGCCCCATCGTGTGCAGAGTCTCCATGATACCATATCGCCATGCGGTATCATAGGCCTTTTCCAGATCGAAAAACACTGTGGTGGAGTGCTGTCTACAAAGGAAGGCGTCACAGACGGCATTTTCCAGTCGGAGCAGAGGATCCGAAATGGAGTGGAACTAGCGGAAGCCACACTGTGCAGAAGACAGATAGCCTCCGCTGTTCAGGACAAAGGTTAATCTAACATTTACCAATTTCTCCATCAACTTGCACATGCAAAAGGTTAGAGAGATTGGGCGGAAACCTGACGGAGTAGAGTGATCTCTCCCCGGTTTGCGAAAGGCGAGCACAGTAGCGATTCGCCAGGAGTCTGGGAGAAGACCTTCCACCCAGATCCTGTTGAACAAATCTAACAGAAAGGCCATGCCTCGCTCACCCAGGTGTCGAAGCATGGCGTACGGGACATCGTCCGGACCATGGGCGGTGTCCGCGCACGAAGCGAGAGCGGAACGCAACTCACTCACAGTAAACTAGCCCGACGAAATTCAGCGACAGTGAAATCGTTCGGGCGGCACCTATAGCGCATGTAGGCATAACGCTTCTGTTTGAGGGACGTCTCACACTCGGCCGACCACCATGGGAGTGGTCGGCGTGCAAAACCGACAGACCTTCTGGGAATAGTGGTCAAGCCCGCGGCGATGAGGTTGCCAGAGAAGAACTCAATGGCCTCATCTACCGACCTAAACTCCTTGACTGAATTAGAGAATTCAGTCATTTCCTGAAATGCAGGCCACCGCGCTAAGCACCACCGAGGTGGGCTCTAAGGCGGCAGTTGCCCTGAAAATGATATTTGAATGAAAAAGTGATCACTACCATGGAGATCATCGACCACCTCCCAATTAAAATCAGGCTGTGCATAGAAAGACCACAAAGATAGATCAAGGCAAGAAAATGAAGCGGTTCTCGGGCAGTGATGCATAAACTCATCCACATTTAGGACACCTATCTCAAGCTCTTCGATCAGATCAGCAAAGGCTTGTCCCCTGGGAATTATTGAGTAATCTCCCCGAGGGGATGCCTACCGTTCAGATCTCCAAACAAGAGAAAGGGCCTCGGCAACCGTACCACGACCCGGCGGAAGTCCCCCGCGTCGAAGTCAGCTGACGGTGGAATGTATGCAGAAATGATAGTATACCTCCTATCCGGGTGAAGCTGCACAGCCACTTCCTGAAAGGAGGTATCTAAAGTGAAAGGAAAAACAGAGACATCATGCCAGGTGTAAACCACGCATCACTCAGCCCGGCCATCTCATGGTGGTGGGGTCGCAAGACCCTTATACCCCAGGAGGGCGGGCAGGGGGCACGCGCCTAGCATGGTCTCCTGCACAAAAATAGGTAACGGGGAACGAGACGGGCCGCCAAAGCTCATCCCAGTTGGCCTGGAGTCCATGGCAATTCCAGTGAAGAAATATGCCCCCCAAGCATAGCTCGGAGGAGACGCGGAGGCCCTCCTCGAACAGAATACCCTCACGGGAATGGCCGTACGCATCCCGGAGGCAGAACCCCGGGCGCTGTTGGCCGGATAAAGCGCGGAGGCGCTGTCGCCTTCGAGGACTTATTGGGGGAGGTTGGGCTCGCCATGCAAGTTTTCCTCCCTCCGCCTCGAAACCTTAGGCGGGCCTTGCAGATTCAGAGACGGGGCTCTTTTCGAGGAACCACCGTCTCCGAGCTACTCAGCACACCACTAGGCGTGGGCGAAGGAGCGGAAGCTCCTTTGTTGCTGTCCTCTTTTCGGGGGACAGCTTTAGGAACCCTGGAAGATGGCCTGGCGACCAATTTCAGGGGTGTTGCCTCCTGTGAGTCTAACGACTCGGTGGATGCGCGTGGTCGTTTCGCTTTACGGGAAACGGTCACGCTGGGGAAAGGAAGAGGAACTCTGGTTTTAGCCGGGGCTGGGTGTGAACCCTTTGTGCCGCGAGCTTTACCTGGGAAGCACGCAGGTTAAATAGAACCTGCAGAAGTGCTCCGAATGGGCGCGTAAACAACTATGCTCGTTGGCCTGGATGGGCCAGGAGCAGAGGGGGGCGCGCTAAGACAAGTCCTTAGCTTCACGGAATGAGATATGCACCACATTGCTTGAAGAAGCGGGGTGCGGCTCCCCGCAATTGACACACGATTTAGACTTATTATGTGCGGCTTTGGAGCAATTTACACAGACTTCTGGTGACCCCGACTTTGCACGTCTACATGAATGATTCGTATGGCCGAAGCAGTGACAGTAATAGCACTGCTACGGCAGTGGCACAAATGCCTCCACGCAGTAGCGGTACCAACCGCCACGCACCGACTCAGGGAGCTTGTCACAGTCGAACGTGATGAAGAGTGTAGGGGTGGCTCTCGAGACCACTCCCTGTTTTCTCATTACACGTTCGACCTTGACCGCCCCATGGTTGGCCGGCTCTAAGGTGATATCCTCTATGGAGGAGTCAATGAGTTCCATCGCATAAACTACTCCTTTCACAAGTTCATGATAGAGTGCAGCGTCACAGTCACTGCGATGCCATCAAGTGTCCGAAGAGCACTTATCTTGGCCGCCTCGGCAGGATTCGCCAGAAGGATCCCGTCCGAGAAAGGGGTTACCTTCGGCTCTCCTCTGATGGATCATGTTGCCCTAGGCCAACATGCTGCCATCAGTGGAGCAAATAACGAGGAAGCGTTTGAAGCCAGCGGGCTCATAAATGCCAGGTAGCCTCTGAATGAGGGGCCGCGATGTTACCGAGGCTCCACCCTGCATTCTTTTCGTCTTAGTCAGAGTTGGGGGCTCCGCACCCCAGGGGGCAGAGCGGCCGGATGTTTCGATCTTGGCTTGATCGCATACCAAAGTGGCAGCAAACCAATCCGTCCCTGCAGCCCCTGGAGATGGAGAGGAGCCTCGAGTCTTTTTCTTGTTTTTTTTTCTTTTTAGGAGAGGAGGGCGGAGAATGAACCCGCTTCTCCCCGCCGCCGCCAGGAGCCCTCAGGCCAGATGAACCGGCATCAGCCAGGTACTTCTCCTAAATGGAGAAGGTCCTTGCAGTTGTAGGGACACTGGTTGGAGGAGATCCCTCCTCTCCTTGTACTGCCTCGGAAACCCTAGCCATTTGAGGAGGACCTTGCATAGGGGCGGATTCGGGTTCGGTGCTTGGCACCGAGCCCAGATCCTCCCCCATGGAAGGCCCTACCGTCTGAGGCTGGGTTGCCTCGAGTACCATGTCTAGCTCAGGGAAGGCCTCCAGTTGGCCATCCACCCCAAGACATCGCAGGTCCCCTTGGCATAATGGCACTGGTCAGGTGTGGGGAGGCACAGGCCTTGACCCCGGCAAGGTTCAATATTCTTGCCAGCAGGTCTTTTAAGGGAAGCAACCGAAGGGGTCTGGCTTCCCTCTCCCCCCTAAGGGGATTTGCCCTACCAAGCTGATTCAATGGGGAGTGGTCGGCCATCGGTTGCCTGCTGGCTTTCTTGGCAGTCCCCTTGGAAAGAAAAGG
Organism: Ceratothoa steindachneri; assembly: GCA_963969495.1. NCBI lineage: Eukaryota > Metazoa > Arthropoda > Malacostraca > Isopoda > Cymothoidae > Ceratothoa > Ceratothoa steindachneri. The sequence continues at coordinate 71,374,068 of OZ018330.1, forward strand.
CGGGACTGCCGCTGGAAACAGGAAGGGGCCCGAAAGCACCTTCAGAGAAGGGGGTTAGGGGGAGTCTCCTACACCTGTAGGCGTAGGAGAGGAGTAAACCTCCTCTCCAGTTAGAGAAGTTTGGAGGGTCCCCTGCGCATGCACAGGGAGGGAAACCTCCAAGTATTCTTTGGAGCTGCCCGAGGGCGGCTCCGTTGATGTACAAGGGCAAATTAAGGGGAGATTTTAATTTTTCTCATCATTGGGCATAGTGACCCTAAACGTCATTTGGGATGCAATAGCTCATCACACCTCGCAGTAGCCCGCACTGCAAGGGGTGTGTACAGGCCTGGAAGAGCCAATTGCCACCATTCAGGACCACCCCTCCAGCCTGGTGGCTTGGCAGTCCATCGGCATGGTGGCTCCACCTTGGACAGGGTGTAAAATTGATAAGAGTGTGAAGAGGAAAGGAAAAGGGATGTGGGGAAGGTATAGGTGGGGATGAAGCAGGTTGTTAAAAAAAACACCATCCCGAACCGGAGCTCAGGGGTTAGGGAACATTGTTCCCTCCCCTCTCAGCCCCGATCCAGGATGGTTGGCTGAGAAGGTTAGCATCTACCCTGTGAAATTATAGTTCAACCAGAGAAAGTTGTGGGAGAGGTTGTAAGGGAAGTGAGGAAGTAGGGGAGAAATACAGGCTATCTGAAGGAAGGAAGAGAGGCTAATACTAGGTTACAATAAAAAGCTAGAAATTAATAAAAAACATAAAAAAAAACCTTGAAACAAACAAATGCAAATCCAACCAAAGAAAAAAGAAGAATGTGACCAAAAACAAAAATATTCAAATATAATGGAGAAGCCAATCTTTCTCAGAGAAGTCAAAGTCCACAATTCTATGCACAAATCCATCCCAGGTACAAAGGCCAAGCAGTACTGACCCCAATCATCCCAGTGCAGGGATGAAGAACATTCATGTGATCTCCGAGGCTGGGACTTTCAACAAGAATTTAACGCATTAGTCTCTCACCCCCTAATGAGCGGTGTATTACAATCAACTCAATTGTAAAGACACAAAACGGCTGGTAGAGCTTAGCTGACTTCAAACAAAAGGGATATAGTGTGGAAGCCAACCCCTCTTGTGACTTGGAACCATCTGTGTACACTGACACGAGATCTAGCATGATACAAGTGTGATCCAAGAAGGTCAAATGCAATACTCCTGGCATTGTGGAAGTTGTGGGAGAAGAGGCAGGGAAAAAAATAGTCAAAAATGGTATCATCAATAGTGGCATCTTCGACAAAACCAGAGGTGCTACTGGCCCATGAGCTACACTGAGGTCTTGAACAAGTTTACTCACCCTAAACCGAAAGAGCTTAGAGTATGAACGGAGACTCTTGGCAGCATAACCACCATCAAAATTGGTCATGGACACAGTGCGAGCTGTTGGGAGGAACATAATACACTGTGCACCATGCAGAGTGAGTAGCATCTCCCCATCATCAACAAGAAGCCCCTCAATAGGGGATGTACAGAGGTGGATAGAGTTCACCTTCTGCAATACAAGTTAGCTAAGAATGTGTAAAACAAAAAATGAACAAAGGATTGGTAGAAATGTAAGACAGTAGCTTTATCAATGGGAATGTCCATGGAGGGACAAAAGACCCTAGGACTGTGAATATGAGCTTCCCAGCTGAGCCATCAGTCAAAATCAAGACCAAGGAAACGTTGAGGTTCCACCACCTCCACGCAAACCCTATTTAGGAATAAGTCTGGGTCAGCATGGATCCATGGATGACAGCAGAAGTGTACCGCCTTAGTCTTGGCCAAGGAAAACTGAAGCATAGCAAAAAAGCGCAGTTCAATGGCTGCTGGAGTCAATGCTCCAGAGTTCTGGGATGCACAAAAAGATATTGAAAGGTCATTTATGGTAGATTCTCTAACAAATCAGGCTCCACTGTAACTTTCAAAACCTTCTCACCTATCTCAAATGACATGGAGACGTACCCAATGGCCTATATCCATGGAATTATACACCTACAATTCTTCCTAAGCATACATCCCAGTCATTCTCATTCTCACTCATCATTCGTAATATCTCACAGCGCATGCTACTAAATTAGATGAAAGCATATACAGTAATACCTCAAAATATGAATGAACCAAATTAGCAGTTGTAGTTAAAGATATTGATGATAATTTTAAAGTGCAGGGGGGTTTAATTGTTATCCTGAGCACATAGGTGGCAAATGACTTTCAACCTTGATTAGTGCAAAGTTATTAATATGGGAAAAGATAATAGAGAATTTAACTATGAAATGGATGGGCATTGGCTGAGCTCAGTAGAGGATGAGAAAGATCTAGGAGTAGTAATAGATGCGTCATTAAGGTTTTCTAAGTAGTGTATTGAAGCAAGAAATAGGGCAAATAGAGTGCTGGGTTTCATTAAGAGAAATGTCAGTTACAAAAGTAAGGAGGTTATTCTTAAACTCTATAACTTTTATGTTAGGCCACATCTAGAGTACTGTATACAGGCATGGTCCCCACATTTTAGACACGATATTAACCTTCTCGAGTCAGTGCAACGGAGGGCAACAAAGATTATTCCTTCCCTGAGGCACCTTGAATATATAGATAGACTGAGGGTATTAAATATGTTCTCGTTCGAAAGGAGGTGTGTGAGAGGGGATATGATTGAGATGTTTAAAATTTTTTCTGGGATAGATAAATTGGATGTTAGCAAGTTTTTTGAGTTAGATGATGGAAATCGGACTAGAGGTCACCACTTGAAAATTAAAAAGCAAGGGCGTAGGTTGGATTTAAGAAAATATTTTTTTCACCAATAGAGTGGTAGACTTCTGGAACAAGTTGCCTTGGAGGGTAGGAGGTAGTCAAAATTTAAATGTATTTAAGAGTAGGTTGGATGAGTTTATGGGGAGGGAAGGTTGTGATGGTTCCTAAGTTTTGTATATATTAATATTGTTTGTATATATCTATAGCTGCATGATTTAGTTCTTGACAAACCTTGATTGGTGATACCCTTGTTTCTGGACGCAGTTTTCTTGGGAGTTTGGGCGCCTTAAAAAAGAGGCATTTTGACTTGGATGACCTATGATGGGCCCTTGTGGCTTTTGTCATCTGTTATATTATATTGTGGGGGACTTTGATTTTGTCTTACCCTGGAGATGGTGCTTTTTGTGGGTGAGTTTTGACGGATGCGGATGACCATTGATAGGCCCTTGTGACTTTTGTCGTCATCCGTGAAATTATGTTATGTTATGAGTATTCTGAGATATGAGCCAGCTTAAAAGCAATATTTTGCATTGAGATGTGATCACGCTTCAAGATGCTAATGCTAGGTGGCCAATCGTTCATAGCACTCAGTTCACGTGTTCACTGCCTTTGATATGAATCTCCTGTGTTGTGTTTACACTGTACAGTATGTGATTTTTTTTATTTGATTTTGTGAATATTTTTGTGTCACCTCATAGGTCCAAAGAAAGTGAGTGCTAAGGTGACTGGTGAGAACAAAAAACATATGATGGGGGAGCCATTCTCCCCCATTTTGTCCACTATGGATTTTTCACCACTTTGCCTTAGTCTGTATTTTTCCCTACTTTTCTTTTGTTTATGATAACATAAAAACAATTTCACGAATGACAAAAGCCACAAGGGCCTATCAAAGGTCATCCATATCTGTCAAAACCCACCCATAAAATGCATCCATAGAATTGTGTCAGATCATGCATCTACAATATACAATTTAAACAATCCATAGGCTTGTGTCAGATCATGCATCTACAATATACAATTCGAACCATCCACAGGAATGTGTCAAAAAACAAAATGCATCATCATCAAGACTCATCAAAATCCAAATCAATCATAATATACAATAATAAAAACTGCATCTACAGGAATGAGTCCAGAATCATCTAATCTGCATTTGAATACATTCAAGTTTGGACTGTCTACCGTCTCAGATGGCAAACTATTTGAGTAATCTACCACTCTATTGGTTAAAAAATATTTTCTAACATCCAACCTGCACCTCTGTTTTTTAACATAACATAACATAATTTCACAGGTGACAAAAGCCACAAGGGCCTATCAAAGGTCATCTGCATCCATCAAAACCCACCCACATAGGACTATATCAGATCATGCAACTACTTTATAAACAATCCATAGGATTGTGTCAGATCATGCATCTACAATATACAATTTAAACCAGCCACACGAGCGGATCAAAAATAAAAAGCACCATTGCTATGGGAAGAAAAAATCAAAGTCCCCCACAATATAATATAACAGATGACAAAAGCCACAAGGGCCCATCATAGGTCATCCGAGTGAAACAGCCTCTTTTTTAAGGCACCCAAACTCCCAAGAAAACTTCATTCAGAGGATTGCGTCCAGAAACAAGGGTATCACCAATCAAAGCTTGTCAAGAACTAAATCATGCCGCTATAGATATATACAAACAATATTAATATATACAAAACTTAGAAACCATCACAATCTTCCCTCCCCATAAACTCATCCAACCTACTCTTAAATAAATTTAAAATTGGACTACCTACTACCCTCCACAGCAATTTGTTCCAGAAGTCCACCACTCTATTGGTGAAGAAATATTTTCTTAAATCCAACCTACACCTTGGCTTTTTAATTTTCAAGTGGTGACCTCTAGTCCGATTTCCATCATCTAACTCAAAAAACTTGCTAACATCCAATTTATCTATCCCAGAAAAATTTTTAAAGAGCTCAATCATATCCCTTCTCACACACCTCCTTTCAAACGAGAACATATTTAATACCCTCAGTCTATCTATATATTCAAGGTGCCTCAGGAAAGGAATAATCTTTGTTGCCCTCTGTTGCATTGACTCGAGAAGGTTAATATCGTGTCTAAAATGTGGAGAACATGCCTGTATATAGTACTTTAGATGTCGCCTAACATAAGAGTTATAGAGTTTAAGAATAACCTCCTTACTTTTGTAACTGACATTTCTCTTAATGAAACCCAGCACTCTATTTGCCCTATTTCTTGCTTCAATACACTGCTTAGAAAACCTTAATGACGCATCTATTACTACTCCTAGATCTTTCTCATCCTCTACTGAGCTCAGCCAATGCCCATCCATTTCATAGTTAAATTCCCTATTATCTTTTCCCATGTTAATTTTTAAGTGGTGACCCTTAGTCCCTATACTGCCTTCCAACTCAAATAACTTATTAAAATCCAACTTATCCATCATAGAACAGATTTTAAAAAGCTCAATCATATCCCCTCTCACACATCTTCTCTCAAATGAGAACATATTTAGTACCCTCAGTCTATCTTCATATTCAACGTGCTTCAGGGAAGGTATTATTTTTGTTGCACTCCTGTGTAGTGACTCTAACAGGTTGAAGTAATGTCTAAAATGTGGTGACCACGCTTGTATACAGCACTCCAAATGTGGACCAACACACAAGTTGTAGAGTTCAAGGACAACCTCTTCACTCTTGCAGCCAACATTCCTGTTAATGCATCCTAGCACCCCACTTGCTCTATTTTTCACCTCAACAAATTGCTTTGAAAACTTCAGTGACCCATCCACTACCATGCCCAAGTCCCTCTCATCCTCAATTGAATTCAGCCAATGCCCATCCATTTCACAGCTAACCTCCCATTATCCCTTCCCATATTAAGAACTTTGCCACCTCTGAGCCCAAGCCAACAACTCATTCAAGCCACCCTGCACTTCAAAGCAACCCTCAACTTCCTTGACCACAGCTGCAAATTTAGTGTCATCAGCAAGAATTGACACCTTGCTAACAAATTAAGTTAAAAAATTATCCTTAAAGCATTCTTTAAACTTACAACTTGCTCTATCCCTTCCTATCATATTTTCCCAGTCCACAGAATTTAAATTAAAGTCACCAAGAATAACTGTATCTACTTCACATCCTTTCCTTATTTTCCTGATCATTATTAGCTCATCAATATAGTCAGTCTGTTCCGGTGGTCTGTAAAAGGTTCCCAAGTGTATTATCCTATTTTTACTGACCCTAATATCTATTCACAGTGACTCAACTACTTCTTGCTTTATAGAATTGTTTAGATTTGAAGAAATGCTATTTCTGATATAAATAATCAACCCACTACCTGGCCTATCTCTCCTTTGACTAATGTACATATCATAACCTTGTAGTTCAAATTCACTCACATGGTCATTAAATTTATTTTCATTAACCCATGATTCTATTACACATATTATATCTTCATCAATAATATACCTAATAACTCATCTTTCTTATTTCTAAGATTAAGAGCATTGTTTAGATTTGAAGAAATGCTATTTCTGATATAAATAATCAACCCACTACCTGGCCTATCTCTCCTTTGACTAATGTACATATCATAACCTTGTAGTTCAAATTCACTCACATGGTCATTAAATTTATTTTCATTAACCCATGATTCTATTACACATATTATATCTTCATCAATAATATACCTAATAACTCATCTTTCTTATTTCTAAGATTAAGAGCATTGCTATAAAGACAACTCAGCCCTCCTATCCCTGAAGCACCTCTTTTAAAATGTATACCTCCCACTCTATCTCTGCATCTCTTTCCTTTACCTGCTCCACCCTGTACTCTTATATTTCCCTGACCACTATCTAACTCCTACCATAACAAGTCAACCACAGCCTGGCTAAGATATAGTCCATCCAATGCATACAATGCCTTATTCCCATAAACCCACTCCAAACATCTACAAACACTAATCCCGACTCCTCACACAAGCCTTTCACATACTCATTCAGTTCAATTGCCAGAGACAACCGTTCCATCTCCATATCCAATCTTGGAAGCACACCTGAAACAATGCCTTTCACTCATCTTTTCAACTAACCTTTTGTACCTCTCTCATAACTCACATGAACCCACCTTCTTTACATCATTTACTCCCACATGCATAATCACAACTGCATCCCTCTCACACACAAACACCAGACTATCATATCTCTCAGACACATCATTTACACCAGCACCCGGCAAACAAACTCTCTCTCTCCTTTCAATTTGCTTGCACTCAACTTCCTATCTAAATATCTAATCTGAGTCACTCATCACAAGCACCTCAGTCATCCTCCTAGTCCCCCTAGGCCTAGCATTACCCTCCCTCATGTTCTCATTCAAACTACCACTTATTTCACTTTCTGCCACAAAACACTTTCAACCTCTTCCTCTCTCAGGGCATCTAATCTGTTAGTCAACCTAACAGGTTCCATGCCCTCTTACTCACAGACCAAACCTGTCCTAACCTATCTATTCTATCCATATTCACCCACCATTCATCTTCACTCACATCAGTCACTTCTTTCTCTCCAGTCTCTAGTCTAGGCCTATCTTCCACCCTCCTGGTCCCAGCCACATTCTTCATGTGTACACTCTCATCCCTTCTCACTTCATTCACTAACTCACTTAATCTCTTATACTCATCATGCAACTGACTCACCTCTTCTATCAAAGCCACATTTGCACTAGTCACATAACAAACCGGACATTCAGATACATTTGCTCTTCTTTCAACACCACAAAAATCACAAACAACATAAACACTGCTTACATCAAAAGGCATACTCACTTCATCCAAAGAAACAGCCATACTGAGAAACTTTTCAAAATATAATTCAAAATTCCTTTAGTATTATGTCTAACACTCAAAGTTAACTATCTTTCCTAATTTAAATATATTACACCGAAAAATCCAAAATGAAAAAGTCACTGAATAGAGAGCTTGCAGAGAAATACTAAACATAGGTCAGGAGCAGTGTTGCTAGGATGAGGGGTTGGGATAGACTAGATGGTAAATAAAAATTAGTAGTATAGATTTGTTTTTTATATGATTAAAATATTTTCTCTCATTGTAGAAGATACTATTTTGTATTAATCTTTTGACAGAGATAATTTGTATTAGAATTATGAAAGACATTTTGGATGTTCTAAAATTCTCTAAACAAAGAGATTCTTAGCTAGAGCCCACCTTTTGGCTGTTAAACCAAGGCTCAAATTATTCAATAGTTTTGCCACCAGGCCAATTTATTTCTGGCAGTTGCCTTATTATTTTGGCATCCTGACCCATCCTTTGGCAGCAGTTTTTCTGGGTCAGTTTGGCTGACCTTGCAACAATATCTTGGGTATTTTTCCAAGTCCCCTGGAGCCCATTCTTAGCTTGCAACCCAAGATATTTCTTACCATTTGGGTCAATTTGGCAAAACCAGTTTACCAGCCAACGGTGTAAGGGGGATGCCCCGAGACACTAGAGTGGGAGACAGAGCCAGTTCACTGGAAAGACATCTTACCCGCCCTTTCCCCAACTCTCTTCCAAGAGAGAACAGTCCATAAATTGGAGAATATTTGTAAGGCTGACGTGGCCATTAAGATCTCCCTGAATATATTTTTTTGCCATAAGTCAAACAGCTCTGTCTCACAAATTTATTTATAATATATATATATATATATATATATATATATATATATATATATATATATATATATATATATATATAATCCATTAAACCACATTGAAAGAGAAAACGGAATAATTTTTCCTTGAGAGATATATACATTTGTATATCTGCCACGTGATTACCTATTCCTCATTTATTCTTTGAATTCCCTATTAATTTTCTATTTTATTTCATAGTCCCCGTTCAAGCTGGCGAAAGTGTTCCTTAAAAGTTATTCTATTCAGAGAATTTTTTGGTTCTCTGTGTGGCGTAGTGTACTAACGGCATACTTTTAACTGTGATCAAAGCAGTGCTCGCTGCCTCAGTGTGCCTGGTTCGAATTGCTTCCTTACACAGATTTTTTCAAAAAAAAGGTAATAAAAATATTACTGCAAGGAAAAATTATTCCATTTACTCTTTCAATGTGGTTTAATGGATACATTTTCATCATTCTCTCGTGCTACTTTGAGAGATATATACATTTCTATATCTGCCACGCGTTTACCTATTCCTCATTTATTCTTTGAATTCCCTATTAATTTTCTATTTTCTTTCATAGTCCCCGTTTGAGCTGGCGAAAGTGTTCCTTAAAAGCTATTCTATTCAGAGAATTTTTTGGTTATCTGCGTAGCGTTGTGTACTAACGGCATACTTTTAACTGTGATCAAAGCGGTGCTCACTGCCTCAGTGTGCCTGGTTCAAATCGCTTGCTTACACAGATTTTTTCGAAAAAAGGTAATAAAAATATTACTGCAAGGAAAAATTATTCTGTTTTCTCTTTCAATGTGGTTTAATGGATTCATATATATATTATATATATATTTTCATTGTAAATTTATTTGCTGCCAGAAGTGGACTTTTGCTTACCCAATGGTTCGAGTCCCAACCCTAGTGAAAAGGTGTGGAAGGTACATAGTATCCCACCACACCCTCCTCCCAAAACTCAGATTGTCCACAAGTCTGTATACACAAAACCGTCATGAATACAAGGAACAAGCGGTAGGTCCACTGCTGGTCCCAAGAGTGGGAGAGGTAACATGTGCAAAAATCACCAGACTGGAACATTCAACAAGAATGTGCTGAACAGTCTGGGAGACAATTCTGTGGTCGCAATAAGGTGGGGGTGAGAGCTCCATCAAATAGTGGTATATTGTGTGAGTGTGTGCAATTTGAAGCAACCTGAGGACATCATGGCATTGAGGGAGAAGGTCCATGGGAACAGTCACAGTGCAATGGCACGCAACTTTAAGATATTGTTGTCCGTTTCCCATCTTCTTTTCCAAATACCCCAGAGAGAAGTCATGATTCCTGCTATGTAGTCATTGCGAGAAAGAGCCAAGTACTGGTCTGGTCACCCAGTCCTCAGACTTTTTTGCACCCATTCCTAGCAAATCCCACGTGTCCATGAACCCAACAGATTATCTCAACATACACTCAGTTCGCGCTAAATGTGACATCATGGACACCAAGAACCAGGAGATGTAGAGATTTCAATGACAAGAGAGCAGTCAGGAAGCTTTAGGTCTCTAAAGATCACAATCCAGTTGCTAACTTGACACAATGAGTTAGCTACTCTAGTGAGTAGTGTATTGCAACCAGCCATACAGACAAAGAGACCACCTGATAGAGCCCCACTAACTTCAAACAGAGGGGATAAGACATGGAAACTGACCCTATCCTGGGGCTTGGAGCCATCCATATACACTGGCATGGATCCAGTGTGACACAAAGTGTGCTCCAAAATGGCTGAATGCAATACTCCCAGTGCTATGGAAACTTTGGGGGCAGAGGCATAGTGACAAGTAGTCAAAGGTGGTACCCTCCAGAGTGGCATCCTGGTCAGAACCAGAGCCGCACAAGCCTGAAAGATACACCAAATTCTCAAAAGAATTTCATACCCCTAAACCCAAAGGGCTTAACGTATAACTGACATCTCTGAGGCAGAGGCATCATCAAGACCAGCTGTGGATGGAGTGAGATCTGGTGGCAACTGAGGTAGGGGTTGGGCTCACACAGATAGGCATATAGTGTATTGTGCAGTGAGTACATCTCCCTAGCATCAACAAGTAGGCTCTCAATGGGGAAGGTGCAGAAAGTACTGGTCACTAGGAGGAGATGGTGTGCTGGATCAAGTCCACCTTCTGCAATACATGCTCAGCTGCAGGTGCATAAAATTTGCATCCATAGTCAAACTTTGAATGAGCAAAGAATCAGTAAAAAGGCAAAGGAGTATTGCTATCAACACCCCAGTTGCTGAATGTTACATAATGAGCAATGTCTATAGTGCAGGTACAGGAGACCCTATAGATGTGAATATGAGTGTCTCACGTGAGACATTGATCGAAAACAAGCCTAAGGAAATGGTGCGAATCCACCACTTCCAGGCGAACTCTGTTTAGGAACAAGTTGGGTCAGGGTGGAGCTGTGGATGGTGGTGTTAAGAATGTCTATGCACGCTTATGTCTGAACAACAACTGCAGCAGAGTGGGCAACTAGCAGCCATTACACCGCCAGCTGTGACATCAGAGCGCACCATTATTACTCCAACAGATATTAACATAGCCTGTCTTCTTATTTTTTCCCTGCATGATCTCATTCAAAGTGAAAGTACCTTAATAAATAACCATTAGTCTCTACTGATAGTGGCCCATAGCCGCTGGGTAGATGCTCCAACTTGGTGAGATTGTATGCTAGTTGTTTTGCCGTGTCAACCCAAGTCATCGATGTTATATCTTTTCTAGCAGCAAGCATATCGTGTAAAACAGCCACATCAATTCTCAGCCTTCAATCACCAACATTCTTAGAAGTGTACAGAGCATCAACCAAACTCTTGTTGTCTACAAAACAATGAATTTTAAAACCAGCATAGCAAGATATTTCAACAATGATACTGGTAATGTAATCTGCAGCTTCAGCCCACTCAAGAGAAGCCAGGGTCTCGGCAGACAATATTGACTTGACAACACGCCAGATATTCCTAGTTTGTTAGTAGATTGGACAAGGAGCACCACTATCATCCTTCGGGAAAACAATAAATGCTGTTTGAAAACCACCATCAGCCAAATTAGCTAAAGCTCCATCCAAATAACACTTTAGAGAAGAGGCTTCAAGTAGCTCAATGTTAGAAAAGTCTAATCTCATGTGTCTCTTGAACTCTTAACTTATTTAATTTGAGAAAATCACTCAACTGACAAGTTTTAAAAGCAATGTCTGGTCTGGTATGTGTTACGATCCAGTTCAGTGGTCTGATCAAAGCTGTGTACTCAGTTTATTACACCAGTGTTAAGTCACTTCTTTTAACCCTTTCGCTCCCAATGATTTCATATGGAATCATCAATAATTATCTTCATAATTTTACTTATAAAGTACTAGTCCAATGAGTTTGTGTGGCACCAAAATGTTTTCATGGATTGGTGATGGGGAACTTGGCATGTTTTTATTTGTTTGTGAATACGAGGTGTCAGCTAGGGATATGAAATAGTTTTGACTGTCAATGCCATTGGGATTGGTGTGTTATACACAGATATTTGACTGATGAATATGATAAGGTAAGCATAGTTATTCATTTCCATTTCTATTTTATTTCATAGAAGAGAGTTTATAGATAAGATTAGAATGTTAGTTATACCTTCAACATAAAATTTGTACGTGCAATATTTTTTCTAACTTATGTGATTCTATGTGGCATCATTGGACTTTTCCTAAGTATTAGTATAAAGAAAAAGTTTAAGCAATTTTCTGAGTTAGACTAGGTCTAAATTGTCTATAACCGCACAAACTTTATTATTTAATATAAGTACTTTGTTTATACACACACACACACACAAATACTATATATATATATATATATATATATTAGTATATATGTTTGTATGCGGTGTAGTGTATGTATGTATATATATTCTAGTAATTCAGCCACTTATAATTTGTTTTTAGTTCTATAGGGCCTCTTTAGCTAGAATGCTAGGTCTACATCTTCATAATGGCACAAACTTTATTTGATATAAGTACTGCTTACACTAAATATATATATATATATATATATATATATATATATATATATATATATATATATATATATATATATATATGATATCCTTTCCTCCGTGAAAAAAAAGGTTTCAAAGTTACCCCATTATGTTAGCCTCTTTATCGTCATAGAAAACCATTATTATTAATATATTAACAGCGTTGACTTAGTCAAAACACTAGAAAGATGGAAAAAAATCCAAGACAAATTGGTACAGTTAATGAAGTGACATTATTAGACAACTGCTCTACTTCAGGTCCAGCAGGACATCCTTTCCTCATCAAACTGGAAGACTATATTTATAGGATGGCCAATCCACCCCTCCCAAAAAACTGGTTAGAAAGTTACCTCTTTATGTTAGCCTCTTTACCGTCATACAAAACCGTTATTATTAATATATAAACAGCATTGACTTAGCCAAACACTTAATTTTTTTGAGATTTTTTTTTTTAAATGTCATCTGGCAACTGCCTTCTAGGGCATAAGTCGCCGTAATCATCCTAGCCTAAATCTAGGCTATATTAAAAGCAAAAAAAAAAAAAAATTGAAAAAATATAAAGCGAGCTCCTTCGAAGGGGGAAGGCCAACGATCCCCCGCCGAAGAAGACTGCGATCCATGGTTAATTTTTAAATAATATGGTGAAGGCCAGCCTCCTCCAAAAAGTCTAAAAGTCCAAAGGTCAATGTGCACGAATCCATCCTGAGTACAAGGAACAGGTGGTAGTTACCCCGTCCATCCTGGCAAAGGGACAGGTAATGTGCGCGAAGATCACCCAGAGTGGGACATTCAACAAGAATGTGCCAAACAGTCTGGGGGGCGACGCAGTCGTCACAATAGGGTGCAGGCGAGCGCTCCATCAGATAGTGATGCGTCATAAGAGTGTGTCCGATTCAGAGACGACAGAAAGCGACCTGAAGCCATTATGGCATTGAGGGATAGGTCCATGGCAACAGTCGCGGCGCAATGGGACGCAACTTTAAGTTCCCTTCGACCGTCTCCTATCTTCTTCGCTAAGCAGTCCGAAGAGCTGCCCGTATTCCTGCCATGTAGTCGGTGTGAGGAAAAGCGAAACGCTGGTCCGGTCACAGAGTCCTTGCGGACTCCTTGGCGCCCTTATCGGCACGCTCATTCCCCGCAATTCCTACATGTCCAGGAACCCAGCAGAAGATAATCTCGAAATCCGCCCGCCTCGCCAAAACCGTGGCGTCACAGATATCGCGAACCAAGGGATGCGGAGATTCCAATGCCCCGAGAGCACTCTGGGCGCTTTGTGAGTCGCTATAGATCACAATCCGGTCATCTAACCGGGCACGTCGAGTGATCTCTGTACCGAGTGGTGTATTGCCACCAGCTCGGCCATGAAGACAGAGCCCCGCTGACTTCAAAGAGAGGGGATACGGCTTGGAAGCCGACACCCTCTTCGGACTTGGAGACATCCGTATACACTGGCAAGGTTCCAGCATGAAACGAGGTGCACTACAAAAAGGTCAAACGCAATACTCACGGCGCTGTACAAGCTTTGGGAGAAGAGGTGTGGCGACAAATAGGGTCATTCCATATGAAATCAACCAATTTGGGGGGAAATTTTAAGTCAACATCACCGATTTTGATGAAAATTGGTATACCGGTTGAATTCGATGAGAGAAAAACAATGAGACACTTTCCAGCCCTCAATTTTGAATAGCTCAAAAGTTATAACCTGTCAAAGTTGAGAAAAATTGTCAAATTTCTTGATACCAGCATTTGAAAAAAAATTATTTCTCCCTTATTATAGCACATAAAACAATGAATTATGTATTTTTTTAAAGCTTAAGGGTTGCTCTAAACATTTTTAAGAGCAGAATTAATTTTTGATAAAAAAGTTTTTTTGACCTTTAAAAAAATATATTGGTATCAATAAATTTTTGTGTAATTTTTTTTTTAGACTACAATATAAGATAAATTTCATTCTGGGTTTTTCATTATATCAGCAGTTATGATCAATTTTGTAACCACTGGTATGGCCATTTTTTGCTATCTTCACAAATAAATTTTTTTTATATGCATCTTTGTCATATTAACAGAGTTACGTCATATTCACAGAGTTAGTTATCAATTATTAGATGCCTTAGTATTATATTTGAATGCTTTTAACATATACTCGTGTATTAGAATCATTAATTCTATAGATATGTGTTAAATCCTACCTACAAGAAAAAATGAAATTTCAGTCATTTTTTATTTAAAATTATAAATATTTTTAAAGCTACCTACCTATGTATTTAATTTATAATTTGCTATGGTCAATGGTGGCAGAGCCACTACCAACAGTTAAGATACCTGCATAACTGCTGCTATCCCCATCGCCTAAGGGGCCACTCCTGATAGCTCAGCAAAAAAGCCACAGGTCCCACCCAACCTCCCAAAATGAATTTATTCTTTTTATAATAATTTAGGAATCAATTTTTTTCTGCATTATTTCTGTTGATTTTAATTGTTCATTTTTACCTATTTTTATGTTATAAATTTTACCTATTAGGTGTTACTTTATAAACTATGAAAGCTAATTTAAAATTTTTATTTTTTTTTCAGAAAGTTTAATATTTAGATAAAAAAGTAATTAATAATTTGCATTACCAATTATTTGTATTTTAACAAATTATTATGGATGAGAAGAGAAAGCATTTTTTAAATATTAAGTATTGCTGCGATCCTTACAAAGGTCACAAAAAATTAATAAAGAAAAATCTGAGATTAATTTCAGAAGACTTAATAAGAGAATATCCAAAATTAAAAAATTTTAGGGACCAAAAAATCTGTGATAACTGCAGAAAAAAGATAGCTGATGATGATAGTTCTTCATCTCAAAATACGAATCTAAGCCTTTCAGAAGAAAGAATGGAAATTGAGCCAATTACTGAACAGGAAGAATCACAAGAAGCATTAACTGAATTAAATAAATCATTAATAGCTATTGGAGAGTCACCAGTCAAGAAATTTAAAATGGATGTAGTAAAAAAATATAGTTCAGATAAAATGAATAAAATTCAAAAATCCATTTCAAGTAAACTCAGAACTGTAGGCTCTGCAACAAAATATCCATTACCCTTGGATCAAGACCCAGAGTCTTCTAGAACAGAATCAAGTAAAGATGGTGAAGAAATGATAAATCAACTGAAGGAGAAATTTCAAACTACTAGTAAAAGGTCTGAGCAGCTGCAAATCTTAACTGTTTTGCCAAAAAGCTGGAGCTTATCCAAAATTAAATCTGAATTTAATGTTACTAATTGCATGGCCAGACAAGCTAAAAAACTAGCAATGGAAGAAGGAATAATGTCATTGCCAAGCAAAAGAAAAAGTACATTTCCATCAGAAACAAAGTAGTAGAAGACTTTTATAAAAATGAAGAAGTAAGCAGAATTATGCCAGGGAAAAAAGATTTCAAGAGTGTTAGAAAAGATGGACAAAAAACTCATGAACAAAAATACTTAATTTTGGGAAATTTAAAAGAAATTTATCATTTATTTAAAACAAAATACCCAGACACTAAGATTGGCTTTTCAAAATTTGCTGAGCTGAGACCCAACGAGTGTGTATTAACTGGTGGTGCAGGAACTCACAGTGTGTGTGTTTGCACACATCATCAAAATGTTAAACTGATGATTATTGGTACAAGGCTACCACAGTTGACAAAAGACAGTGACCTGTATTTAGATGATTACAAAACATGTCTATCATTCATTACATGTGACCCTCCAACTTATTGAGTGCTATTTTGATGAATGCTCAGAATGTTTTTCTAAAATAGACGAACTAAAACTATATGTTACTAAAATTTTGGATGACAATATGATTGATGAGGTAAATTACAAGCAGTGGCTCTCAACTGATCGCTCAACTTTAGAGCTTGTTTCAAGAACAACTGAAGAATTTATAGACACTTTTACCTTAAGTCTTCTCAATTTAAAAAAACATGATTTCATAGCAAAAAAGCATGCACAATTTTATTCAACTAAAAAAGAAGAACTAAAAGATGGTGAAATCTTAGTAGTATGCGATTTTGCTGAAAATTACTCATTCCTTCTTCAGGATGCAGCACAAGGGTACCACTGGAATAACTCCCAAGCTACATTACATCTCTTTCTTTCCTACTACAAAGAAGCTGGGGAAACACAACACATAAGTTTTGTTGTGATTTCAAACTGCTTGAAGCATGACACTGTTGCAGTCCATTTATTTTAAAAAAAAACTTATTGAATTTTTTAAAAAAGAACTCAAATTCCCAATAACAAAAATTATATATTTTTCTGATGGAGCTGCGTCACAATATAAAAATTTTAAAAACTTTATTAATTTATGTCACCATAAATCAGATTTTGAATTGGAAGCAGAATGGCATTTCTTTGCTACATCTCATGGAAAAGGACCATGCGATGGTGTAGGGGGCACAGTAAAAAGACTAGCAGCAAAAGCTAGCCTGCAAAGAGCATATAATGATCAGATAATGACTCCTCAACAGCTCTTTGATTTTGCTGAAAGACACATTAAGGGAATCAAATTTTCATATGTCCCAAATAGTGAATACATTGAAGAAAAAAATTATTTGCAAGAAAGATTTGACCAGGCCTCTGCAATAATTGGTACCCCAAAATTACACAGTTTTGAGCCAGTTAATGAAAATGAACTAAGAGTGAAAACAATATCATCTGCATCAGAATTCAAGAAAGTGAAAATATCCTATACAGAGGCAATATTATTGGAGGATGTAAAAGGATTTGTCACTGCTAAGTATGATGACAAATGGTACTTAGGGTGTGTATTGGATACCAATGTTGAGAAAATGAAGGTTAAAATAACATTCCTAGAACCAGAAGGACCATCAAATTCATTTAAATATCCAAGAAAACCAGATGTATTAGTATTGCCATTAGATGACATATTGAGCATAGTTGAGCCTGTAACAGCAACAGGAAGAACTTACAAACTATCTAAAAATGAACAATTAAAATCAACAGAAATAATGCAGAAAAAAATTGATTCCTAAATTATTATAAAAAGAATAAATTCATTTTGGGAGGTTGGGTGGGACCTGTGGCTTTTTTGCTGAGCTATCAGGAGTGGCCCCTTAGGCGATGGGGATAGCAGCAGTTATGCAGGTATCTTAACTGTTGGTAGTGGCTCTGCCACCATTGACCATAGCAAATTATAAATTAAATACATAGGTAGGTAGCTTTAAAAATATTTATAATTTTAAATAAAAAATGACTGAAAGTTCATTTTTTCTTGTAGGTAGGATTTAACACATATCTATAGAATTAATGATTCTAATACACGAGTATATGTTAAAAGCATTCAAATATAATACTAAGGCATCTAATAATTGATAACTAACTATGTGAATATGATGTAACTCTGTTAATATGACAAAGATGCATATAAAAAAAGTTATTTGTGAAGATAGCAAAAAATGGCCATACCAGTGGTTACAAAATTGATCATAACTGCTGATATAATGAAAAACCCAGAATGAAATTTATCTTATATTGTAGTCTAAAAAAAAAATTACACAAAAATTTATTGATACCAATATATTTTTTTTAAAGGTCAAAAGTTGACCTTTAAGGTCAAACAAATTTTTTTTACCAAAAATTAATTTTGTTGTTAAAAATGTTTAGAGCAACCCTTAAGCTTTAAAAAAATACATAATTCATTGTTTTATGTGCTATAATAAGGAAGAAATAATTTTTTTTCAAATGCTGGTATCAAGAAATTTGACAATTTTTTTCAACTTTGACAGGTTATAACTTTTGAGCTATTCAAAATTGAGGGCTGGGAAGTGTCTCATTGTTTTTCTCTCATCAAAATCAACCTGTATACCAATTTTCATCAAAATCGGTGATGGTGACTAAATGTCCCTTGTTGAATTCGGATGGAATGACCCAATAGCTAAACGTTGTACCCTCCAGGGTGGCGTCCTGGGCAGAACCAGGGGCTCCAGCGGCCCGAGAGCTATACCTAGGTCTCGAAGGAGTTTCCTGGCCCTCAACCCAAAGGGCTTAGGGTATGACTGGCGTCTCTCGGCGGCATAGGCACTGTTGAGATCAGCTGCAGATGCAGTGAGACTGTTGGCGACTGAAGGAGGCGCCGGGTTTGCGCGTACAGGCGAGTGATGCACTGCAAGCGGCGTAGAGCGAGTGGCATCAGCCCAGCATCGACGAGTAGGCTCTCAGGAGGGAAGTGGGGAAGGCACCGGTCGCCAGGCGAAGGCCGGTGAGGTGGATCGAGTCCATCTTCCGAAATACACGCTCGGCTGCGGATGCATAAAGCTCGCATCCGTAGTCGAGCTTGGAACGAACAAAGGATCGATAAAAAAGTAAGGCAAAAGCCCTATCAGTGCCTTAAGCGCTAAACGTTGCGGAACGGAAAATATCCATGGCGCGGGTACAGGAGACCCTAAGGCTGCGAATATGAGCCTCCCAGGTGAGGCGTCGGTCAAATACAAGACCAACGAAAGGTACCCCATTAAGAAACAAGTCTAAGTCATTGTGGAGCCGTGGATGGCGGCAGAAGTGCACCACCCTTAGTCTTCGTCAAGGAAAACCGAAA
This sequence comes from Ceratothoa steindachneri, assembly GCA_963969495.1. Classification (NCBI taxonomy): domain Eukaryota; kingdom Metazoa; phylum Arthropoda; class Malacostraca; order Isopoda; family Cymothoidae; genus Ceratothoa; species Ceratothoa steindachneri. The sequence goes on from OZ018330.1 coordinate 71,393,171, forward strand.
CCTGTACGCTTAGCGAGAGACTCGTTTAAATGCCTGTTGGAGTCGACGCTCCAGAGTTGGCATCTGGGCCGCACCAAAAGAGATCGAAAGGTCGTCCACGTAGAGCGTAGCGAGAACATCTTCCGGCAGCACCGAGGAAGTGCTGTTGATGCTCAGGGCAAAGAGTGTGACACTGAGGACACTTCCCTGAGGGAAACCTTCTTCCTGCTCCTCTTGGCCGGAGAGGGCTCCCCCCACCCGTACGCGGAATCGACGATCTCGCAAAAATTCAGATATAAAAATTGGGAGGCGTCCCCTCGCCCCCATCGTGTGGAGAGTCTCCATGATACCGTATCGCCATGCGGTATCATAGGCCTTCTCCAGATCGAAAAATACCGTGGCGTAGTGCTGTCTACGAAGTAAAGCCTCGCAGACGGCATTTTCCAGTCGGAGCAGAGCATCCGACGTGGAGTCGAACTTGCGGAAGCCGCACTGTGCGGAAGACAGATGGCCTCCGCAGTCCAGGAAAAAGGCTAATCTAACATTATCCAATTTCTCCATCAACTTGCACACGCAAGAGGTTAGAGAGATTGGGCGGAAACCGGTCGGAGTAGAGTGATCTCTCCCCGGTTTGCGAAAGGCAAGCACAGTAAAGATTCGCCAGGAGTCTGGGAGAAGACCTTCCACCCAGATCCTGTTGAACAAATCTAACAGAGAGGCCATGCCTCGCTCACCTAGATGTCGAAGCATGGCGTACGGGACATCGTCCGGACCATGGGCGGTGTCCGCGCACGAAGCGAGAGCGGAACGCAACTCGCTTACAGTAAACTTGTCGTTGAAGGGTTCTCCGCCTCTGGAGGTAAAGTCCAGCCGGCAGCCTTCCGCGACATCACGACGTGCATTGAATGCTGGCGGAGCAGCATCACGGCTAGAGAATGCAGAAAAAGCGGTCGCGAAGGATTCCGCCACGGACGCGGGGTCCAAGATTGCGGTCCAATTCTCCTGGAGAACGGGAGGGGGGTCCTGCGAGAACTTGCCCCGAATTCTTTTGACTCACTTCCACACCTCAGCTAAAGGGGTCTTCCCGTTAAGTGAAGACACGTATGCCCGCCAAGAAGAGCGGCGGGCGTGCTTCGAAATATACCGGAACCTAGCCCTAGCCCGACGAAATTCAGCGACAGTGAAATCGTTCGGGCGGCGCTTATAGCGCATGTAGGCATAACGCTTCTGTTTGAGGGCCGTCTCACACTCGGCCGACCACCATGGGAGTGGTCGGCGTGCAAAACGGCCAGACGTCCTAGGAATAGTAGTCAGGCTCACGGCGATGAGGTTGCCGGAGAAGAACTCAACGGCCTCATCTACCGACCTAAACTCCTCGACTGAGATAGAGAATTCAGTCATTTCCTGAAATGCAGGCCACCGCGCCCGCGCCAAGCACCACCGAGGTGGTCTCTCAGGCGGCAGTTGCCCTGAAAATGATATTTGAATGGGAAAGTGATCACTACCATGGAGGTCATCGACCACCCCCCAATCGAAATCAGGCTGTGCATCCGAAGAGCACAAAGATAGGTCAAGGCAAGAAAATGAAGCGGTTCTCGGACAGTGATGCGTAAACTCATCCACGTTTAGGACACCCATCTCAAGCTCTTCGATCAGATCGGCAAGGACTTGTCCCCTGGGATTTATGGAGTAATCTCCCCAGAGAGGATGCCTGCCGTTCAGATCTCCAAGCAAGAGATAGGGCCTCGGCAACCGTGCCACGACGCGGCGGAAGTCCCCCTCGTCCAAGTCAGCTGACGGTGGAATGTACGCAGAAATGATAGTATACCTCCTATCCAGGTGCAGCTGCACATCCACTGCCTGAAAGGAGGTATCTAAAGAGAAAGGAAGAATGGAGACATCATGCCGGGTGTAAACCGCGCATCCCCCAGCTCGGCCATCCCGCGGTGGTGGGGTCGCAAGACCCTTGTACCCCGGGAGGGCGGGCAGGGGGCACGCGCCTAGCATGGTCTCCTGCAAAAAGATAGATAACGGGGAGCGGGACGAGACGAGCCTCCGCAGCTCCTCCCGGTTGGCCCGGAGTCCACGGCAATTTCATTGAAGGAATATGCCCTCCAGGCCTAGCTCGGAGGAGACGCGGGGGCCCTCCTCGAACTGAAGACCCTCACGGGAATGGCCGTACGCTTCCCGGGCGCTGTTGGCCGGACAAAGCGCTGTCGCCTTCCAGGACTTATTGGGGAAGGGTGGGCTCGCCATGCGAGTCTTTTCCTCCCTCCGCCTCGAAACCTTAGGCGGGCGCTGCGGCTTCGGAGGCGGGGGGCCCTCTTTTCGAGGAACCACCGTCTCCGAGTCACTCGCTCCACCTCGGGGCGTGGGCGAAGGAGCCGAAGCTCCTTTGTTGCTGTCCTCCTTTCGAGGGACAGCTTTAGGAACCCCCGAAGATGGCCTAGCGACCTTCTTCAGGGGTGTTGCCTCCTGTGAGTCTAACGACTCGGTGGAGGCGCGTGGCCGTTTCGCCTTGCGGGAAACGGTCACGCTGGGGGAAGAGGGGGTGTAGTAGTTGGGTTGTCCGCCTCCCCTCCCCTATGTCTAATCATTTTTCTTCTTTTGCAGAATGTGTGTGTGTGTGTGGATCGTGTGATCACCGTCTTTGCTTTGTGTGGGGGGACTCGATGGATCTCTATCGTGCTCCCCCATTCATCTCCTGTTTTCTTTTTAGGCGGATTCTTTCAGCAAATATTGTTAGTTTAATAGTTTGGAAGTCATTAGTTGTGACTGAAGAAGGAAGAACCGCCTGGACAGAGGATAGGTGAGTGAAGATTGTGTGAGAGTGGATATGGTTGAATGAGTTAGGAGTAAAGATGTTTGAGTGTGGCAGTGAATAGGTGACTTAATGTGCCTTCTCTTTTCCAGTTCTGTGGTACCGATTGTCGCCAACATCTGGCTTTCAGAGACGGCTGAAGCCAATCCTGACCCTCGCAAGTGTGCCTACCTTTTGGGGCAATTTTCTAATGTGTGGACCTTGGCCAGCACCTTCCAGTCTCCAGGGAGTGGTTGAAGCAGCATCCAACCGACTGTGACCCAGCAGTTGGTACCAACAAGCGTCCCAGCAACCCAAAATCCTCGGCTTTGCCGAGTCCTGGACCCCTCAGAATCCCGCAGAAAGTGATCCACCTCCCACTTTCTCCAATACGTCTCACTCGATTAGATAGTTAAGAGTGCACCCATCTTTCGCGATATCTTGGTTCTAATATTCGTTGCATGGCCAAGATCTTATTGTAAGGCCTTTTGTGTAAATATACATGTGTTTGTTGGCCAAGGTATTATTGTGAGGCCAACTATATATATTTTTTTTGTGTGTTTAGAAATTGTAAATATTTTGGTGATTGGTTGAATTTGCATTTTTATTATTTACTGGGGTTGTGGTTGATCGCCATTATTCATTGGTTTTTAATAAATTTAGAAAATACTCTCTCTCCTCAATACACTCTCCTTGAACCACCGAGCGGACCTTGTCAGGGCGGCGGGGACTTTTGGCTGGGGACTCGCGATCCCGCCGCTACAGGTGGAGCCCTGGTTTTAGCCGGGGCTGGGTATGAACCCTTTTTGCCACCAGCTTTACCAGGGGAGCGCCTGGGTTGGGTAGAGCCTGCAGAAGGGCTCCAAATGGGCGCGGAAACAACCGTGCTCATTGGCCTGGATAGGCCAGGAGCAGAGGGTGCCTTTCTTGCTACTGAGGCATATGACGTCCCAGGCAGAGCTGGGCGCGCAAGGACCAAGTCCTTAGCCTCGCGGAATGAGAGTCTATCCTGGGCCTGAACGGCCAGGATTTCTTTCTCCAGGAGATATGCACAACATTGCTTCGAAGAAGCAGGGTGCGGCTCTCCGCAATTGACACACTTGGCCACACACGATTTGGACTTGTCGTGTGCGACCTTGGAGCAATTTACACAAACTTCGGGTGACCCCGACTTTGCACGTCTACATGAGCGATTCGTATGGCCGAAGCGGTGACAGTAATAGCACCGCCGCGGAAGTGGCACGAATGCCTTCACGCGTTAGCGGTACCAACCGGCACGCACCGACTCAGGGAGCTTGTCACAGTCGAACGTGACGAAGAGTGTAGGGGTGGGTCTCGAAGCCCCTCCCTGTTTTCTCATCACACGTTCGACTTTGACCGCCCCATGGTCGGCCAGCTCTAGGGTGATGTCCTCAATGGAGTAGTCAACGAGTTCCCTCACATAAACTACTCCTTTTACAAAGTTCATGGTAGAGTGCGGCGTCACACTCACCGGGGTGCCATGAAGTGTCCGAAGAGCACTTATCTTGGCCGCCTTGGCGGGATTCGCCAGAAGGCTCCCGTCCGAGAAACGGGTCACCTTCGGCTCTCTACCAATTGCACTAGCTAATCCTCTCCTCTGATGGATCATATTGCCCTTGGATAACATGGCGCCATCAGTGGAGCGAATAACGAGGAAGCGTTTGAAGCCAGCGGGCTCGAAAACGCCAGGTAACCTCTGAATGAGGGGCCCCGATGTCATCGAGGCTCCGCCCTGTGCACTCTTGGTCTTAGTCAGGGGCTCCGCACACGGGGAGGGGGTAGAGGGGCTGGATGTGCCGATCTTGGCTTGGTCGCCTACCAAAGTGGCAGAAGACCTATCCGTCCCCGCAGCCCCCGCGGATGGAGATGAGCCCCGAGTCTTCTTTGTCTTTCTAGTCTTTTTCTTTTTTGGAGAGGAGGGCGGGGAATGAACCCGCTTCTCACCTCCGCCATCAGAAGCCCCCACGCCAGATGGGCCGGCCTCAGCCAGGTCCCTCTCCAAAATGGAGAAGTTCCTGGTAGTCGTTGGGGCACCTGTCGCAGGAGATCCCTCCCCTCCTTGTATTGCCTCGGAGCCCTCAGCCGTTGAGGGGGACCTTGCATAGGGGCGGACTTGGGTTCGGTGCTTGGCGCCGAGCCCGGATTCCCCCCCATGGAAGGCCCTACCGTCTGAGGCTGGGTCTCAAGGACCATGTCTATCCCTGGAGGGGCCTCCAGTTGGTCATCCCCTCCCAGGATATCGCAGGTCCCCTTGGCAGCGTCAAGAGTCATTTGTGGGGAAGCACAAGCCTTAACCCCGGCAAGGTTTAATATCCTTGCCAGCAGGTCTTTTGAGGGAAGCGACCGAAGGGGCCTGGCTTCCCTCTCCCCCCTAAGGGGGTTTGCCCTACCGAGCCGCTTACAAGAGGGGCGGTCGGCAATGGGCTGCCTGCTGGCTTTCTTGGCAGTCCCCTTAGAAAGCAAAGGAGGGACTGCCGCTGGAAATAGGGAGGTGCCCGAAAGCATCTCCAGAGAAGGGAGTGAGGGGAAGTCCCCTACACCCGTAGGCGTAGGAGAGGAGTAAGCCTCCTCTCCGGTTAAAGAAGTATGGAGGGTCCCCTGCGCAAGCACAAGGGGGGGGACCTCCATTTTTTTGGTGGAGCTGCCCGAGGGTGGCTCCGTTGTTCTTGGGGAAGTTGGGGGTTGGGGTTTTTTTTTATTCTTATCATTGGGCATGGTGACCCTCTTATTTACACGGGACGCAACAGCTCACCACCTCTCACAGTTGCCCGCACTGCAAGAGGTGCTTGCAGGCCCGGCAGAGCCAGGCGCCGCCATTTGGGACCACCCCTCCCGCCTGGTGGCCTGGCAGTCCATCGGCATGGCGGCTCCATCTTAGACACGGCGTAAAAATGCTAGATTTTGAAGACGAGAGGAAAAGGGATGTGAGGAAGGTATGGGTGGGGATGAAGCAGGTAGTTAAAAACCAGCCACCTCAGACCGGAGCTCAGGGGTTAGGGAACATTGTCCCCCACCCCCTCAGCCCCGATGCGGGATGGTTGGCTGAAAGGAAGGTCAACATCTACCCTGTGAAATTAGATGCTGACCAGAGAAAGTTGTGGGAGAGGTTGTGTGAAAAGAGAGGAAACAAGTGTTTTGAAGGAAGGAAGAGAGGCTAAACTGGGGCCGGACGGAGCGCTGGATCCCGTCAGCACGGCGGCCAGGATGGCGAATCGCCGCGCCCCTTAGGGAGGGGGGGGGTCTTGCGAGAACTTTCCTTGAATCCTTTTGACTCGCTTCCACACCTCTGCTAGAGGGGTCTTTCCGGTTAAATGAAGACACGTATGCCCTCCAAGAAGAGCGGCGGGCGTGCTTCGAAATATAACGGAACCTAGCCCTAGCCCAACGAAATTCACTGACAGTGAAATCGTTCGGGCGGCGCTTATAGCGCATGTAGGCATAACGCTTCTGTTTGAGGGCCGTCTCACACTCGGCCGACCACCATGGGAGTGGTAGGCGTGCAAAACGCCCAGACGTTCTGGAAATAGTAGTCAGGCCCACGGAGATGAGGTTGCCGGAGAACTCAACGGCCTCATCTACCCACCTAAACTCCTCGAGTGAGATAGAGAATTCAGTCATTCCCTGAAATGTAGGCCACTGCGCCGGCGCCAAGCACCACCGAGGTGGACTCTCAGGCGGCAGTTGCTCTGAAAATGATATTGGAATGGAAAGTGATCACTACCATGGAGGCCATCGACCAGCCCCCAATCAAAATCAGCCTGTGCATCAGAAGAGCACAAAGATAGATCAAGGCAAGAAAATGAAGCGGTTTTCGGGCAGTGATGCGTAAACTCATCCACATTTAGGGCACCTATCTCAAGCTCTTCGATCAGATCGGCAAAGACTTGTTCCCTGGGAATTATTGAGTAATCTCCCCAGAGGGGATGCCTACCGTTTAGATCTCCAAACAAGAGAAACGGCCTCGGCAACCGTACCACGACCCGTCGGAAGTCCCCTGCGTCGAAGTCAGCTGACGGTGGAATGTACGCAGAAATGATAGTATACCTCCTATCCGGGTGAAGCTGCACAGCCACTTCCTGAAAGGAGGTATCTAAAGTGAGGAGGAAGAACGGAGACATCATGCCGGGTGTAAACTGCGCATCTCCCAGCCCGGCCATCTCGCGCTGGTGGAGTTGCAAGACCCTTATACCCCGGGAGGGCCGGCAGGGGACACACGGCTAGCATGGCATGGTCTCCTGCAGAAAAATAGCTAACGGGGAACGGAACGAGACAAGCCTCCGCAGCTCCTCCCACTTGGCCCGGAGTCCACTTCAATTCCATTGAAGGAATATGCTCTCCAGGCCTAGCTCGGAGGAGACACCTGGGGCCTCTTCGGACAGAAGACCCTCACGGGAATAGCCGTATGCTTCCCGGAGGCAGAACCCCGGGTTCAATTGGCCGAACAAAGCGCTTAAGGCGCTGTTGCCTTCGAAGACTTATTGGGAGAGGTTGGGCTCACCATGCGAGTCTTTTCCTCCATCTGCCATGAAACCTTAGGCGGGTGTTGCGGTTTCGGATGCGGGGGGCACTCTTTTCGAGGAACCACCGTCTCCGAGCCACACAGCCCACCACTAGGCATGGGCGAAGGAGCCGAAGCTCCTTTGTTGCTGTCCTCCTTTTAGGGGACAGTTTTACAAACTGTACCCTGGCGACCAACTTCAAGGGTGTTACCTCCTGTGAGTCTAATGACTCGGTGGAGGCGCGTGGCCGTTTCGCCTTACGAGAAACGGTCACGCTGGGGGAAGGGGGGGAGCCCTGGTTTTAGCCGGGGCTGGGTGTGAAACCTTTGTGCCATCAGCTTTACCAGGGAGGCGCCCGGGTTGAGTAGAACCAGCAGAAGGGTCCAAATGGGCACGGAAACAACCATGCTCGTTGGCCTGGATGGGCCAGGAGCAGAGGGTGACTTTCTAACCATTGAGGCAAAAGACGTCCCAGGCAGAGCCGGGCACACCAGGACCAAGTCCTTAGCCTCGCAGAATGAGAATTGATAGCAGGCCTGAACGGCCAGGAGTTCTTTCTCAATGAGATATGCACCACATTGCTTCGAAGAAGCGGGGTGCAGCTCTCCTCAATTGACAAACTTGGCCAGACACGATTTAAACTTATCGTGTGCGGCCTAGGAGCAATTTACAGAGACTTCATTTGCCCCCGACTTTGCATGTCTACATGAACGATTCATATGGCTGAAGCAGTGACAGTAATAGCACCGCTGCAGCACTGGCAGGAATGCCTTTATGCGGTAGTGGTACCAATCGGCACGCACCGACTCAGGGAGTTTGTCACAGTCGAATGTGACAAAGAGTGTAGGGGTGGGTCTCGAGGCCCCTCTCTGTTTTCTCATCATACGTTTGACCTTGACCGCCCCATGGTCGGCCAGCTCTAAGGTGATGTCCACTATGGAGTAGTGAACAAGTTTCCTCACATAAACTACTCCTTTTACAAAGTTTATGGTAGAGTGCCTTAGGTTAGGATATTATTCAAAGAACTAATGAGGAAGGACAGGTAGGAACAAAAATGCAGCATACAGGGTAAGGAAAAAAAAATCTTCCTTTAATTTCAAAAAATTCCAATTGTTTGAAATTTAGAAATGTTTCCCATAAATAGAAGCAAAGTTTCTATAAAATAGGAGTTTTAAGCAGGAACTGAAATTTAATGAATTCTCTTAGAAGAAATTTTTAAGTTATATCAATAGAAGAATTCTTTTCAATTAAAATGAAATACCATTTAATTTAGAAAAAAGAATTTAAATATTTCATTCTATTATTTTTCCTAACGATGTAGCAGGGTTAAAACAATAAGGGAAATCTCAGATTTATAGTCTCTACATACCTTCCTAAATTTGATTACCACTACAATTATCTAGGCAATTTGAGTTTTGTTTGAATTTATAAATAAAATCCAAAGAATACAATACCTTTCCTTGACCTTTCAGCCATGTATTAAAGGAGAGTTTCATCCCTATGCCTTGTGCTTTGTAGTAATTTTCAAGAGATGGAATTTCCCACATAGGACGATAATGATCTGCAACTACATATTTCTTCAATTCACTAGCAATAAAAGGATGATACTTCTCCTTACAAAACCTAAAAATATATTTGCTTATTAACATTTAAAAAAGGAATAAAATGAAGTGTAACCAATAATAAGTATTTTTGGTGGGTATTATTTCAAACAGCCTGAATAAAAATTTAGAGTATTGGTTTATTTTCTAAAATATATAGTTAAAAATGGGATGTATAAATAAAAATTAGTCCTATGAATAGGAGTGCTAGACTGTTTTTATTATAGTTTTAAGAGAAATTGTTTAACAAGAGAGCATGCTAATGCATGGATATTTTTGATTATAACAATCAATACAATCATCCAAATACAGCAGACCCCGCCTCCCCCCAAAATAAAGGCTGTTCAAATTATTGTTGTTTTTTTTGCTATATTTGACTACCAATAAGAAACTAAAATTTTATACGAAATTTAAAATAGTGAGCAGCTATTGCAATGCTGACCCAACTTCAATTAGGTTTCCATTGAACAACTAAATATAACCTATAAAGAAACAATTACCTGAATAAAATATCATCATATATATAGACTCGAAGGGGATCCACTGATGTGAGAATGGTATAAACTCCAAGGTCAAATTTATAGCCATCAACAAGTAATGGATTGTGCACAAAATATTGGACAAAAGAACCATTCTTTGTGAAGTCTAAGGTTTCAACTTTTTCAATTTTGATACCTCGATGATTACTCGATTTCTGAACAAATCTTGCATTTGGATTTTCTTGTGCATACTTTAAAAGCTTAGATTTCTCCTCAGGAATTTGAAAAGCTTTTGGAATTGTATGAATTCCTGAAGATGCTAATGTAACTTTATTGGTAATGAATCCAGTGCCAGGAAAATGATTAATGCAGTGTGGTGTCTTTATATTGAGCAAATGCTGCCTTAGTTCTCTAAATGGATAATCATGAGACCAAAGAATATTCCAGTCATTCTCTGGTTTTTCACTGGCAGCAAGTTGCGATATTTCAGAATTAAAAGCCCTAAAAGAATTCACAATATGCTTAAAGTGTTTGCTACTATTTTTCTTCTTTATTTTGATCCAAACTTGCAAAGCCTGTCTTGTAGTAAGAGAATTTCCTTTATCTGAAAAAGCATAATACATAATAGTATGTATTAATTAATTAAGCAAAATTCTTAAACCTAAAAAATTGAAATACAGTAAAACCTCAATATAACAAATTCCGGATATAACGAACCAAATTTTCTAGGCTGAACTCTATCAGGTTTAACAGGCAAGCATTATGACCAGCCTGAGTGAGTGTTGGTGTGTCACATGTCTCCTACAGTGCAAGGTTCGTATCAATACTATGTTGTGTAGTCCACTTAACTTTATTAGTAATTACATACGTATTACATATCTATAATGAACTTGGTTCGTTATTTCCAGTGTTTTTAACACCCATCAGGTTTAACAAACTTTCGGCTTTAACGAATGACCCTACCACCCCATATAGTTTGTTATATCGAGAGTTTACTGTAGATCTAAATATAACAAACAGCCCTTTAAATTGTTCTATTATTCAAATACAAAAAGTACTTTCTATCCAAGGATCTTTTACTCTTATTATGGCACAACTTCATTTCCTCAGCCAGATGGCTGAATGGCCTGCTGAGGACACTGAACTGCCTTTCTCATGTGCAGGAGAACCTACCTACCTACCTAAGATCCAAGCTATTACTGAATAGAGGTGGTGAAAACATCAGAGAAACAAGATTGAATTTTTTTTTTCCAGGAGTGAATACCAGCTACAGGACAAGAACTTTTCAATATGGTGCCTGCTACCTATATAATAATTTGCCTACTTCCCTTACTGAAGAATTAAATGTGATGAAATTCAAGAAAAAACTAAAAACTTGCCTTTTTGTTAAAGCATATGACCTAGAAACTCAGACCAGAGTTTAAAGTATAATGTAGTAAGATTATATTATGATTGAAATATAATATTGAAAAAGTTAATCAATCGAACTTGTGCATACTGTATGGGAAGTTGACCAGAGGGCCTTTCGGCAAAACCAGTGAAGTTAGAAGGTAGGTAGGAATCGAGAGATGGGATCATTTCTCTGTTATATTTATTTGGTAGGTTTGATGGAGCGAATAAGAGTAAAGTAAAAATAATAAAATCTAAGGAAAGTAAAAAAGGGTAAAAACTAAACATTATCTAATGAATAAAACTTTATAATGTCTGTAAATGTGAGCAACTAACTCTTTTCATTTATTTCATTGCTGCCGTAAAAAAAATGCGCATATGAGTAAATTAGAAAATGAGTGGTTTTACATTCTTTTTTTTTATTCCTCATTTTTGCTGTGATCCAAAGCAACTCTCTTTGGTTTGTGTGGGAACCTGTTTAAGGATCTTTAAAGTTCTGTGAGTGGTTAACAGTCAAATGCTTATACTGCATCTCTGACAAGGATTCAATTCCATTGTATGGACGCCACTTATCAAATATAATATAGTCATGCCAGGCAATACACACACTATCTCTCTCTCTCTCTCATAAAGTAGAGAGAGAGGTGACGCCCCCTTGTCGCGGGAAGAGAGCTTGTGCGTACCATTGACTTTTCGAGCTATGTCGGCGGGGGTACCTATCTTCTGGCACCCCTGGCAGGGTTTTCCTTGTTGATTTGGTCGGAAATTAGGTTCCAGACTAAGTGCGTCTTTCTTTGTCTTTCTTTATCCTACTCTATCCTTCCTTCCTTTTTTTTTACATTAATCCTATTTCTTCTACTTATACAAAAAGAAAAAAGCAACAAAAAAAACAACCTCTATTACCTATAATGTCACTCTTACCCTTTTTTCATCTATCTAAAAATAAGGACCTGGTAGCTACCTCATGTGTCAGAAGAGAGGCTTTGGAACCTCTATAAACAACGCCAATCAACGCTCACTGGTTGCGAGAGACTAAGACTTGAGGGGTCTTAGGCGGTGGGGCACGATGAATGGGATGAGGGTAGTGCCCCATTAACCCCTTTCCTGGGGCATAATTATTGACCATTCCCAGTGACCGTTGACGGGTGCCTCTGGTAGCATTGGTCCGTGGTGACGGCCCTTTGTTCCCATGTTGGTTGCCAGGCCAACAAAAAGCCTTGGGTCGAGTTTCTTGGTATGGCAGGATATCCATTGAACGCTGCTCCGAGATCTTGGCCGTCGCAAAGGGAACTAGTAGGAGTTTAGTACGGGGCGTGCTTAGTTGTTGTTCACCTGGTGACAAATCGATTGCCCCTTCGGGGATGGTCTGTGCTGCTTGGTTGGGAGCCACGGCACGCCGAGGCTTGACGACTTGGTCGGACGAACAGCAGCACATGGAGCGTGCATTCTAAATCCGAAATGTCTCCGATCGATAGGCAGGAGCGACTCATCCGGGGAGAACTCACCAACCCCCTTTTTTCTATTGATTGGTCGCAAAGTTTTTAAAGAGAGAAAGTTTTCAAAATGACAGGAAAAAAAGGTCTAACTGCACTCAAATATACATGTGCAATATGCCAGAAAGATAAGTGGTGCGTGGACTTCCCGGAGGATATTTTTCGAAATTCCACCCGGGAAGTATATGCACCGACTGCATCCTTAAGGGAGAGGTCCGAGAGGCAGTGGCATACTGCAATGAATTCAAGGATCTCTTCACAACCTCTGAAGAAAAATCTAGGGTGCTGGAAAGTAAAATACAGACCCTAGAATGCAGCACGCGCTTCAGATTCGGCGTCTCGAGGAAAAAATCCTAGAGCTAGCCTCTAAACTAGAGGCCCAGTCAGCTTAAGCTCGAGAAAAAAGTCCTACTGACTTGGGTGGTTCCGCCGATGTGACTCCAGCTCAAGGAGGTGAAACTGCATTGGCAGTCCCACTTCAGCCATGTGGAGAAGCAAATGGGAAGAAGATAAAGAAGAAGAACGACCTTAATGCAGCTCACCCCGGTGTAGAGGATTCGAGCGTTACTGGTGCGCAAGGGAAAGTAGAAAGAGAAGAAGAGAAAAGAGAAACGGAAGAGAAAACAAATGAAGGCAAGAAAAATAAGAAGAAGAAAATGAAAAAGAAAAATGTAGAGATACAAGAGGAAAGCGGCAAGTCGCTTCTGAGACGAAAGACTAAGTCACCTGCAGACAAATGTGCAAGAGTCACCCTTATTGGTGATTCCAAGCACAGGGCCTGCAGTCCCTGCTAGCGGCCCGCCTTTGCACTAGTGTGAAGGTAAGCTGCCTGCCAGGATGCGGTAACCACCACATCAGAGTAGAGGCTGAGAAATCACAGATTTCTGAGAGCTCAGTCGTTGCTCTGATGGTCAGTGGAAATGACCTCTACCTGAGAGGAGGTAGGGTAGGCCCTACAGATAAAATCCTCCACACGGTCATGGGTGCCGTAGACGAGTGTGGGCTGAAAACCTGCAAGCGTGTGGTAGTCGGGATGCTCCCGAGGAGAGGTCCAACACGGACCGCTCACTCGATGAATGTCTCTTTAAACCGGCGCCTGGCAAATTTGTGTACGGCAGAGGGGGTCTTTTTTGTGGACCCGTACCGCACCTTTTATGGTAGAAATGATCTCTACAAAAGGGATGGGGTACATCTTTCCTTTAAAGGAAAGGCCTTTCTGTCGAACATCATCCAGGATGTCGTAGAGAGTACCCAAAGGAGTATCCGGCCCAGAGTGAAGGCGGATGTACACCAGTGTCACTCCAGGAACGACCTTCTCAGAGGTTGCAAAGAGGGGTGCCTCGCCAACAAACAAGCCGGGAAACGGAAGAGTGTAGGGAGTTTTACAGTCAGGGACTCCCTGAAAGTTCTTCTGTTCAATGCGAGGAAAATCAGGAACAAATTTCTTGAGCTCCGTGGCCTCGTAGTGACGGAAGAACCTGAAATGGTAGCCATAACAGAATCGTGGATAAAAACCTCAAACCGAGACTTTGAAGGCGAATTCACGGTTCCTGGCTAACAACTCTTCCACAAAGATAAGCCAGACAGAGAGGGTGGCGGTGTAATGTTGTATGTCAAGGATACAATCAAATCTACGAACTCCAACGTTATATCCGACCACGAGCTCCTAGGCATTGACCTAGAGATAGGTCCTGTCAGATACAGGACCCTGGTGCTTTACAGACCCCCTTCCCAACCCGTTGAGGACAGGGAACTGGACCAGCTGCTGGGTGAGCTTGTTCAAGGCAGAGTGTGCATCGTTATGGGCGACTTCAACAGACAAGCTGACTGGGAAACCATAGCAGCCTGTGGCGAGAGCGCGCTACTCCTGGAGTTCGCCAACAACGAGTGCCTCACTCAATGGGTCAGAGAACCGACGAGAGGAGACAATATCCTCGACTTGGTCTTCACCTCTGAGGATGATATCGTTAAGGATGTCTCTGTAGGCGAAGAGCTCGGTGGCAGTGATCACCAGCTAGTTAGATTTAGCGTCAAGATCCCGAAGGTAAGGTCTGTTGCCAGTCAATCAAGGAAACTTGACTTGAGAAGAGCGGACTTTGCAAGCCTTCGTGCTGGGCTGACTGATGTAAGGCTAGCGGTATGCGAAGAGGTTGAGGATTCGTGGAACAATTTCAAAAATAAGTTCATGAGTCTTCAATCAAGTTGCATCCCTCTGAAATGTCTCCGTCGGTCTTCTGTTCAACTAAAGTGGTTTAATCGAGAAATCGGCCAACTGCTTAGGGAGAAGAGAAATGTGTACCGGGGATCGAAGATCTCGGGTGCCTTTGACGAGTACCGGAGGCTAGCCAGGAGAGTGAAGTCCAGCATAAGGGCAGGTAAGCATACTGAGGAACTCCGAGTGGCGAGACTCTGCAAGGAGAATCCCAAGGAGTTCTTCGGCTATGTAAATAGCCGTAAACCAATCCATCGTAGGATTGGGCCCTTAGTGGACGAGGAGGGTGCATTAACTCACTCAGATGCAGAAAATGCTAACCCTCTCAATGACTACTTCTCTTCAGTGTTTACTAAAGAGTGTGGTCCCCTCCCCCAGCCCACAGATTCCTACTGGGGGGAAAAGCTGGAGGCAATGGACTTAACCAAAGGAGAAATAAAGAAAAAGATCGCTGACCTAAAGACGAATAAGTCCCCTGGACCAGACGGGTTTCTATCCAAGGTGTTGAAGGAAGTGTGCGATGAAGTATCACAACATCTGTGCGCTATCTTTAACATGTCAATCTGTACCAGATGCGTTCCTAGAGACTGGCGTGAGGCGGAGGTGACTCCGATCTTCAAGAAAGGAGACCCCAGCCATCCGTCAAACTACCAACCTATCAGTCTGACTTCGATAGTCACTAAACTCATGGAAAGCATGATGGTGGACAAAATGACGTCGCATTTAGAGTCAAACCTGCTACTGAGGAGTTCCCAGCACGGCTTCCAAAGGCAACGGTCATGCCTGACGAACCTTGGGGAATTCTTCTACTTCACGTTCAGTGAGCACGATCGGGACAAGGTACCACACCGCCGCCTTGTCCGAAAAGGAAAAGTAGCCGGCTGGATCGAGAAACTGGCTAAGTAACAGACAGCAACGGGTGGTGGTGAATGGACAGGTTTCTGAGTGGGTGCCCGTTACTAGCGGGGTGTCTCAAGGTTCTGTCCTGGGACCACTACTATTCATCATCTACGTCAACGACATTGACGGTGACATGGTTGCCAAGATTTCCAAATTTGCCAACGATACCAGGCTTGGTATGAACGTTGCAAAGGATGGAAATACTGCCCGCCTGCAGGAAGATCTTGGGAAGATTGGGGAGTGGTCAAGCACGTGGCAAATGCCTTTTAATGTGGGGAAATGCAAAGTAATGCATATCGGCCACAGAAACCCCCAATCTCAGTATATCTTTAAGGGCACTGCTCTTGAATCGAGTGACACTGAGAAGGACTTGGGTGTAACTATCACTAGCGACCTCAAGTTCTCGAAACAGTGCATCGAGGCAGAGAAGAAAGCCCAAAGGATGTTAGGCTACATAAAGCACCAGTTTGGATACCGTAACAAGGAGATAGTACTTTGTCTGTACAACTCCCTCATTCGGCTGCACCTGGAGTATGCTGTACAATTTTGGAGTCTTTCATTTCAAAAGGACATCGCAAGGTTGGAATGCGTACAAGCTAGGGCAACCAAACTGATTCCCTCTATCCGACATAAAAGTTAGGAGGATAGACTAATGGAATTAGATCTGTTCTCGCTGGAAACCCGTAGACAGCTCATCGAAGTTTTCAAAATACTTTGAGGGTTCGACAATGTTGACTACCGGGATATTTTCACACTGAGTGAGAACAGAACGCGCAATCACGGCTTCAAACTTGAACTGTAGCGTTACAACCGCAATCTGTGTGTAAATTTTTTCACCTACAGTATCTGTGGTAAGTGGAACGCACTTCCAGTGGAAGTTGTCAACAGTGAATCTGTTGACCAGTTCAAGTCAAGACTAGACAAAGTCTTGAAAAGTGGCAGTTTAGGGACGCAAAACAATTGAGCAGCCATGTGCCCGCTCGATTGCTAGTCCAAAGGTACCCTCTTTGAATGGACTGTAATGTCTCCTAGGGTACTTTCTTTCCTTGTAACTCCTTTAATTATAGATATTTCTGTCGATCTATCAGGAAGTGCATAGATGAAACACCTGCGCGTTTCCCTGCAATTGATTGGTTGGTTTTAAGTGGTGCAACTACTAGGTTATTACCACCAGCTAAACCTTTTTATGTAGTTTGAGCATTTATTATGGGCAGTGAATTAGTGATGGATGGATGTGGATGGATGATGGATGGTCAAAGCTCTAAAATGGTTGAAGATTTACAATTATGATTCAATATTGTTAAAAAGAATATTAAAGAGAAAATAAATTATAAATTTAAAACAATATGTACTTACAGATGCAGTAAAATGTCATGGATTAATGAAGGTAAATGGATGAGTAATGAGTCCTGATTAACTCTTGTCCTATCAATTCTGTGTAAGGCTAAGCTGTGTGGATAGGCCCAGTGCAAGCCCCTCTCCTCATTAATCCTTAATCCACTCACTGCACAAGCACAGCTTCACTCATCCTTTCTCATCTCTCATCTTCTTTCTTTCATTCATCTCTTTCACTCAATCATCCCCTTCACACACTCATCCCTTCATTAACCCTTTATCATCAAAAGTCCCTCAGCAACATGATAAGGTGTAAGTGGCATGCCATGGATGTGGCTTGGAGCTGGGAGCTTGATCAACACTAGCTGAGTGGTGAAAATGGCTGGCTCAGCTTTCGTGTGCTCTCAACATGTCTGAGCAGCTGGAAAGGAAGCCTCACTGCTCACCCAGGAATGAGAAGGACTGTTACCAACACTCAGTTTTTAAAAAGGGCAGCCTTACAACAACCTAGGCAGAAGACTGCATCTTACAAGGCACCCCTGACTGCGGTCATAAACTTATTAGATAATAAACCCCAAAGCAGATCTCGACACAGAACAGCTATTATAACCCATGAACTAAACAGATATAATGTTGACATTGTGGCACCGAGCGAAATGAGATTACCAGGCGAAGTTAGTTTAACAGAGGTTGGTGAGGGATACACAGTCTACTGGAAAGGCTATGATGAATACAAATAGAAATCCATGGAGTTGGTTTTGCCATATGTAGGCTATGTGGGGATATGAAGGCATATCCCCAAGACTGATGACATGGTGTATACCTCTTGCAAAGTGCACCGCTTCACCACCCTAATTAGTGCATATGCTCGGACACTGGACTCCAGTGAAGAACAAAAAGATGCATTCTATGAATCGCTACATTCAGCACTAGTCGCAGTACCCAAAGAAGACAAAATCCTATTGCTTGGGGATTTCAATGCAAGAGTAGGAAAACATGCCCATCTCTGGCCACAGGTCATTGGCAAATATGGAATGGGGAAAATGAACAGTAATGGCCTTAGACTGCTAACACTCTGTTCAGAGCATAATCTTGTAATCACTAATACTACATTTCAACTTTCGAACAAATATAAAACCACTTGGACTCACCCACGTTCCAAGCATGGGCATATGATTGATTTTATAATACCAGGCAGAATGACTAAAAGGACATTTACCTCACATAAGCAATGAGAGGTGCAGTGTTCAACAGATCATACTATGTTACTTTGCAAGCTAAATCTTATAATGCCCCCCTCCCCAGCTCAGTGCACATGCTCCTCAAAAAAGTTAAATACCAACAGCTTGAAAGATCAAGGACCCCCCCCCCCCCCACCAACTGTGACAGATAGCGATGTCTGGACCACTCTTCATTCCACTCTGAAGCAGTGTGCAGAGGAGACTAGGTTTTCAACCTCAACATCATAAAGACTGGTTTGACAAAAATATGAAAGACATTCAAATATTGCTGAAGCAGAAGAACAAGGCCCATGATGCCTGGCTCTCAAACCCAAGTTCCACACATCTGAAACTAACTTTTGATAATTTAAGAAAGGAAACTCAACTCAAGCTTTGCTATATAAAAAAAATGAATGGTGGGCCAACCAGGCAAAGAACCTGCAACATCTTGCTGACAATAACAACCAACATGGGTTCTACAATGGCCCGAAGACTATCTATGGGCCTGTAAAATATAATTTAGCCCTTGTCAGATCACAAGATGGCAATCTCCTAAAAGACAAAACACCCATTCTAAATCGCTGGGGAGAGCACTTCCAAACCCTGTTAAATGATAGAAACCCTATAGAGCCAAACCTTTTAGATGCAATTCCTCAAGTATCTCTAGCAATGGAGATGGATGAACTGCTCACTTTTGAAGAAACTCTTGACACCATAAAATCCTTAAAAAATAATAAATCACCTGGCCCAGATGGCTTTCCCTCTGAATTGTACAAAGAAGGTGGCTATTTCTTGCACTCAAAGATACATGAGCTCATGTCGGTCATATGGAATACCGAAGAACCTCCTGCTCAATTTCTGAAATCTGAAATGGTGTTTGTGTACAAAAAGAAGGGTGATCAAGCAGTCCAGAGGAATCTCTCTACTGGTAGTGGCCTCTAAAATTCTGACAAGAATTATGCTTGTCAGATTATGTCGCCTATATCTTGCCAGAAACACAGTGCGGATTTCATAAGGACAGGAGTACCTGTAACATGATATTCTGTGCAAGACAACTACATGAGAAGTGCAATGAGCAAAACACAGACCTATACATAGCTTTTATTGACCTTCAAAAAGCTTTGGATACAGTCAATAGGGAACTACTATGGATCGTTTTATAAAAGTTTGGCTCCCCTCTAAAATTCATCTCAATTCTGAAGAAACTACACGATGGCATAACAGCAACAGTACTTGCCTCAGGAGAAAGATCCAAACCTTTCAGCTTTGGATACAGTCAATAGGGAACTACTATGGATCGTTTTATAAAAGTTTGGCTCCCCTCTAAAATTCATCTCAATTCTGAAGAAACTACACGATGGCATAACAGCAACAGTACTTGCCTCAGGAGAAAGATCCAAACCGTTCAGCGTTGAAGTTGGTGTGAAGCAAGAATGTGTCATAGCCCCAGTGTTATTCAACATCTTTATATCCGCTATTACCTTACTCAGTCAGAATGCAATTCCTTAGGTGGACAGGGTTGCTATCTAGTACCGACATGATGGCAACCTATTTAATTTAAGAAGACTTCAAGACCACACGAAAACTGTGACCAATCATATTCTGGAAGTTCAATATGCAGATGACTGCGCTGATTGCACACAGACCACTTGCTCTCCAAAGATCTCTCAATGTAATAGCCAGTCTTCATGAAGCAATGGGTCTGAAAATGAATGTCAATAAAACAGGGATACTAATGCCACGACAGAATCCAGAACCACATCTAACTTTCCACATCAATGGTGATGATATTAAACAGGTCACAAGTTGCAAATATCTGGGCAGCATCCTGTCGGATAAGTATAATATAGATGAAGAGGTCTGCTACAGAATAAATCAAGCCTCTGTAGCCTTTGGAAAACTGTGCATAAGTCTTCCAAAACAATAACCTCAGCCTAAAAACGAAGATAGCAGTCTACACCGCTGTATGTATAACTACTCTACTCTACGGTGCTGAAACATGGACTGCTTACAGAAGGTATATAAGACAAATGGAAGCATTTCATATAAGAAATCTGCAGAAGATTCTCAAGCTAATATGGAGGGACAAAATTCCTCATGTAGAAATCCTTCAACGCGCCAGCACAACCTCAATTGAGACCACGCTTGCACAAAAACAACTGCGATGGACTGGACATATAATTCGCATGAGTGATGACAGACTACCTCAACAAATCCTTTATAGACAACTCCCACTGGGACACCATAGACAAGGTGGACCAATGAAACGCTATAAAGATCAAGTAAAAGCAACCCCCAAAAAGTGTAATATTGAACCCCTGACTCTGGAGGTCAAAGCCAGTGACCGACCAGCATGGAGATTGATGTGTATGGACGGACTGTCGCACCTTGAACAGTCCATCCACAATGAGAGAGAGGTGAGAAGACAACACGCCACAATCCACCAGCCCAGCAGCTAAATAACCCCAGAATAGTGTGTCATTTCTGTGGCAGTGTGTGCATCACGCATCGGACTACATAGTCATCTTCGCTGGCACAACCGACAACCACCATAAATTCATCTCAATTTTCATTGAGTGAAGCTTGAGTCATCTTTGTATTCGAAGAAGAGCCATAAGAATGATTTATGAGTGCATGAGATAGTGGAGGTGAGTGGGTGAATGAGACTGAATAGATGATTTATGCCTGATGAAGTTGTTTTAAGAAATTTACAGAACAGTGCTTTGGTGGATGCATGAGGAGGATAGGGATGAATGGGTGAAAGATGATCAGTAGATGGATGAGGGATAAAATATATGGAATATATATTAGGATTAATTCTAGAGTATTCAGATTGTTTTAAAATAGAATATATATTTGGAATAAAGTATTTTTGAATTATATTATATATGTTCGAGGAGCCAAGCCTGCTTCAAAAATATGATCAAATCCCGATCCACTCCACCAGCCTGGCCAAGCATGGAGAGTAGGGGGTAGGTACCATCTGCCTTCCTGTGCCTCACAAGATAGGCATTGCCAACATCTCCCAGGCTGGGACACTCCACCATTATGTGAAACACCAAGAGGGGCACCAAACAATCATCACAATAAGGGGGTAGACCCCTCTCCATAAGGTGCCTATGAGTAATTTTAGTGTGGCCCACCCTGAGACATGTAACCACCACCTGCAGGCGGCATGGTAGAACACTGTACTCCCATCTCTCAATGCTTTTGCAAGTCGATCTGTTTGTCCACTGCTCTTTTCATGCCTGAAGTATGGTATGGCAGATGGCAGGTCAGAGATCACATGCTAGTATTGTGATATGGGCTGTTGACAGTCTTGATTAAAATGTCTGAGTGAGAGCATCCACCACCTCATTGCCAGGGATCCAGCAGAATTGAATGGTTCATCAGTAGATAGAGCCACTAAGATTGATAGAACCAGCAGGAGGGAACTTAGAGAGTCTGAATAAATAACATAGGACACAACAGTCTTCAGGAAAATAAGGTTGAGGGCAGTCAAGATTGCAGTAAGTTCTGCTGTGAACATAGAGGCAGCTCTAGGGAAAGAGTGCCCCCTTTCCTGGATAAGTGAAAGATAACTTCCAAACCAACTACCGCATCAGTCTTGGGGCCGTCTGTGTAGACTGATTTTAAGATTATCATTATTATTATTAAATATTATTATTATTTTTTATTATTATATTATTATTATTTTAATTATTATTTATTTTTCTTTTTATTATTTTTTAATAATAATAATAAAAATAATAATAATAAAATAAAAATAATAATATAATAAAATAATAATAAAAATAATTAAATGATAATAATTAGATATAATAATTAAATAACAATAATATTATAGACCATGCAAAGAGCCACACTGAAAATTTTTATACCACCAAGAGAAGTCAGTGCAGGTCAAAGCACAACAAGAAAGAAAGAGAAAAGAATTAAACAGCACACAGTTATGCAACAAAAAGACATTAGCCAATCTTTAAACTTATCAAGCGTAGGAGCAGTCATAATATTTGTGGGCAAGGTATTCCACAATTTACATATGCTCAGTAAAAAACACTTAGAAAACTGAGACATAGAATGACCGCCAATTTTGAATGCCATGGAATTTACAGTCTCAGAACAGTAACTCTGGCTGATTGACAAAATATCTGCAAAAATTTATGCAGAGGATGATTCACATCATTCACTACTTTAAATAAAATACAAAGAGCTCCAACAGCTCTATGATGCCCAATGTCTAAATCCAAAACTGCTAGTAAAACTTTACAGAATTAAATGCACAATCAAACAATCTCAGATGAGTCTGCAGCAGAACTCCATACAGCAGAGCAATACTCACATCATCATCCTTATAAATTTTCTTAGATTTACAAAGAATGTCCGATTTCTGCGAGATATCCCGAGACATGTATCTTAGATGCATTTCAAGAGCTTGAGCTGGTCAGTCTTGTTAATTAAAGCTCCATTAACAAATTGGAATATTCAGGTAAGAGAGATCTAGAACGACTCACAATCATTTCCTTAGACTTACTAGGATTCAATTTCATACCCCACTGAAGACACCAGGAGTGAATTTTATTCAAATCCTCAGTGAGGCTGTCTGCAACACTCAGTCTCATTGCAGGAGATGGAACAAGAGCATAGAGAGAGGTGTCATCAGCATATGCTAGAATTTTAGTATTGATATTAAACTACATGTCACCAGTATATAATATAAAAAGCAAAGGCCCAAGAACGCTACCCGAGGAAATCCAGAATATACTCTAGAATAAAGACTAAAACACCCATCGACAACAACACATTGTTGTCTATTAGTTATGGTTGACAGTGTCAAAGGTGACCCTAAAGTCAAGAGAGACAAGCCTACATTCACAATTATTATCTAAAGCAGACTGCATTTCATGTACCAGCAATAATAGGGCATCAGTAGTGCCTAGCCACTTTCTAAAGCCAAACTGGGTCACTGGAAGAAACTGTCTCAAATATACAGCAAGACATTTGGAAAGCGGAAATTAAAAAGTCTTAGATAAAATTGGTGTGATGGAAAGGGGCCTATATTCACTGGAAGATGGAGATGATCTTTTGGGAATTGGGGTAATGTTACCTGAATGCTAGCATTCAGGAAATGACCCCCAACAAACTAAATACAAAATATAACAGCGAGTTTTGGAGCTAGCTGAAGGCTAAATCTTTTTAAAATCAATGGAAACAGATCAATAGGATCAGTTACCCCATACTCATCCAAGTTAGATAAAAGAAATTTTATTTCGGGGGATATGAAGGCAAATGTGTTAAAACTAGGTAGTGGGTGACAGCCTAAAGGCAGCTGAATCTCTTCCCTACTTTGCTTGGAATTAAAACTGTCAGCAAGAATGCTGGCTTAATCAAGAGGATGATATGTAACGCTACCATCAAGCTTCATTAAGGAAAGAATAGAAGGCTCAACACCAAACAAACAGATTTAAGTGCTGATCACCAAATATGTGGCTGAGCATCACCTGTGAGGACATTCTTCAAATGGGCATTATGTTGAGCTTCAACCTCTTTATTAACATTATTTGCTATGTTCTACATCGCAACATAGTTCTTCCAACACAACCAAGAGCGGTTATCAGACCAAAGATTATAGGCAGCATGCTTATCATGATAGGCCAGGTGACACTGGTCATTAAACCATGCTTTATTGTGAGATCGAGCTTTAAGATTTTTCATTGGTACAAATCTTCTTTTCAAGTCTAATAACCTTAAAGTCAATGCAGTAATGAGGCAAAGATCATCATAGATATCCCTCCAGACAATACTATTAAAAACATAGTTAATCCCATCCCAGTTAATTCTAGATTTGATAACCTCCCTGGAGATGGTAAAGTTTGGAATAGGGATAACTAACTGGATTTAACAAGCCAAACCTCAATAGTCTGCAGAACCAATTGGTGCAGTGGTTTGAACCTCAACAACCCCTCCCACATGAGTGAGTAAAAGGTCAAGACGATTGCCGGATGGGTGAGTTGCACCAGTAACTAACTGCTCACAACCAGTAATATCAGAAAAATAAAGAGCAACAATACCATGTTAATTGGTTGGGGAAATTGAATTCGGCCAGTCTCTGTGATGAGCATTCAGATCACCAATAAAAATTAAACAAGATTTCTTGTCCTCCTTCTGAATATTAATATATGAGTCTAGAAGGCAACCCTAAATACTGTCATCTAAGTCAAGGTTTCTACAAAGGCTAAAAATATAAAAATTATTAGAAGGGCTGCATACTCTAATAATCATGATCTCATGCCATGCACATTCATACTTACTAAAAGGTGAAGCATTAAATCCCGCTAGAGTATATACAGACAAGCCTTGCACTTGAGGTAAGGAATTCCTCAGAAATTGCATAGGCTTATTAAAATGTATATAGATCCTTCATGCAAAGACTGATGGTCTTTAAACTGGAGGAGCTCAAATTGTGGCGAGAGTGATCCTTTTCTCCCTGAAAGTCCTGTACAAAAGGTGACCTCAGGTAGATCCCAGGAACCTAGTCTGGACTACTACTGTGGGTTTATTTTCACAGTCAGGTCAGGGTGAGCATCAAGCAACACCCGGACTCATGCACCAAATGCCTCTGGAGTGGAGCCTCTACCAGGGTGTTGGGTGGCATTAGCATCAGCCCACTCTTTGGTTAGCCAGAGAATAAGGCAGTCTCTGTAGGCGGCACCAGCAGAGGTCTGGGGGATGACCTAAATGCCCCAGTTGTGGGGCACAATCCTCCATGGTGGATGGAATCTAGTGCCTTTAGTCGGACTTGGGTAGTGGAGGAGTACAGCTTGCAACCATATTCTAATTTGGTCAATATTATTGCATTGTGCAGCCTCAACAT
Organism: Ceratothoa steindachneri; assembly: GCA_963969495.1. Lineage (NCBI taxonomy): Eukaryota > Metazoa > Arthropoda > Malacostraca > Isopoda > Cymothoidae > Ceratothoa > Ceratothoa steindachneri. The sequence continues at coordinate 71,417,973 of OZ018330.1, forward strand.
ATCAGTCTGCACCCCAGGGTGTGTTTGACAGTAATTTTTAGAAGGTTCATTGTCATGAAAGTCAATCACCAACCCCCCAAAAATGAGCCTCATCAGGATCTGCTTGCCATAAAGATACAGATTGGGGTCTTTTTCTAAGAAAAGCGGAAATCTCTAAGGGTATCCCACTCGCAGACTTTCTCTATGGCAAGCTGGACTGGCGTTTCGGCTGCTGACATTCATGAGGTGGCAAATGATATTGACAGGTTGTCCACATATAGGGTGATGATCACTCCATTTAGGAGCAATCCTATTGGCCTTGAAGGCCTTTAAGAAACACAGCAATCTCCCCCTTAAACCAGTTCTGTGGTGTGTTTGGAGAATGCTGTGTCTCCAGGCAGTGTCATAAGATTTATAATGTGATGTTGCTGCGATTTAAACACCCAACAGAATGAACTCTAGTGTCATGAGATTATCTGATGTGGAACAAAGCCTGCAGAACTTTTCACATTCCAGGATCCACATCAGTTGGACATTGACCATCTTCTCAAGCAGCTTGCACATGCACAGCGTGAGCTCCATCCAGATTCGGTTATAGAGGCCTAGCAGAAAGGACATCCCCTCTTGTAGAGGATGTTGAAGCATTGCATAGGAGATGTTATCGTGCCCTGGAGAGCTGTCCTTTTATGGGGATCCACTGATGGCTGCATGGTACCTGTCTATGTCTTTATGGAATTCTTAGGGGACTCTACCTCCCCAGGGCCTGACAAGACATCATCCTCTTTGGCTTTGCCTCTGGAGTCCGGACTGAGTCGATCAGTGTTGACTCAGTTGAGTTATCATGTGTTGACTCTGCCTAATTTTCTAGGACACCAAATCTGTTCCGAATTGCCGCCGCAATAGATGCACATTCTGAGGGGTGGGACTGTGACATTCTGTTTTGAGAGAGCAGGTTGTTTTTTTTTGTAGGACAGCTAGCCACAGTCGAGAAGAAGGTCTTCACTCCTACCTCTTTCCACTGCTGAAACATCAATTCTCTCCTAGCACTCCCCAGACTGAGTATCTGTGAGTTGGTCAGATGTAGGATGTACTGCTCCAATTTATGTTTTGCATTGTGAGGAATTCATGGGATGATCTTCCTTGCATTCCGCTGTGGCATGGTTAACTAAGCCAGAGCAGTTGCCACATCATGATGCATCTTTACAGTGCTTCCTCCCATGCCCATAAATGAAGCACCAGTAGCATAGGAGGGACCTTTCTGTGAAAGTTTTCACCTTCATTGATTGAGGGCCGATCTTGATCCTGTCATTTTTGTGACATGGCTCACATGTCAGGGCACATCTCAGCTATCTCCTCTTTGGAGAAGTCGAAGAGGTCATAACTGTATATGCACCCATTACTGAAGTTAAAGGTCTTGTGGGGCTTAATGGTTTCAAGCATGACATCAGATGGGCATGGGAGGTTGGAGAGCAGTTTTGCCTGGGTGACATCTTTGGCATCTATGAGAACTCCCTTACCATACTTTTTTAATGGCCTTCAAGGATGATCCAGATACTAAGTAGCTCAGATAAAATTGCCATTGCCTTCTTTGTAGTAGGCAATGAACCAGTATGGAGTATGTACTTTTTGTTGCCTTGTTGCCTTCTCTGCCAGATGCTCTTCAAATATGTTTGGACAGTAGTCCTGTTCTGTCTCTTCCAGATTACTTCATCTTACGAGTTTGACAGAGTTCTTGTCGCATCTGGATAAGGAGGTTGCTTGTTTAAGGGCTGTCTTAGTGGCCTCCTTTATCAGGAAGACCACATAACATCTGTTGGTGGTAACTTTATTCTCGTATATGATTCTGATTCTGGTTACAGTACCAAACTTCTTCATGATAGTGTGTATTGCATTATATATAAGGCTTTGTAAGATGTCAGTCATCATAAGTATATCTCCATTTTGTGATGATGTAGAGGACCCAGCAGGTGTCCTGCTACAGACTTTCTCATTAAGGATTTCTGAGGCAATGGGAGGTACTCCCATCTGCTTCTCTTCAGCAGCACAACAGCCAGTAGATGATGTCTCGGGGTGCCTGGTAGACCACTTCCAGAGGATCAGAAATTTGTTTACACCTATATACGTGTTGATTTCCTGTTTGGCCCCAGGAGGCAAGAGCCACTGCCTACTGGGTCTGTGCAAGGAGTGTGTTTGTTTTAAAAAGCAGGCCCTGTGATGCGAAAGTTTGTCCAGTCCACACCAGAGCTGAACCCCACCCTCACACACAACCATCGAGCACAGGATGACTGTAAGGAGTGATCTCTCCAGCAGGCGGCGCTGTTGACCCGTACTGGAAGCCTACATTGGAGCCATTTCGTCTGGTCCCTAGCATGGCTCACCAGTTTCTTGGTGACCCATCCAGTATGGGTAGCCCTCTCCCACAATGTTGAGCAGAGTAGGAAGCTTGGTCCCCCCCCTCCCGCTAGCATGGCTCGTCAGATCATCGGGGCAGGCAATCCTCCCCCCTCCACCACATAAAGGTGGCTCCCATCAGGGGGGCATTTTCCTAAAAATCCCTCCGAAAACCCACTACACTGACAAACCCCTCCAAACATTATTCTTTCTTTGTGAGAACAAGAACTCATTAATTTCTACTATCAATCCATCTCCACCGATCTTTATAGGATTTTGAATTAAAGAATTTGTGCACACTTCACAGAGATAGTTCTTCCAGTCTGTAATAGCATTAGATGACACTTTTAGTTGTTCTTTAAAAAATACAGTAGTTAAGATGTTGAACCATGCATGAACAAAAAAGATGATCATTTCCATAGGTATTTTTGACCCTTTTAACTAGGTATCACTTCTCAATAAAGATTTACTTCTACATCCTGATTTGTGAGAGTGCCATACAGGTAGGTGGGTAATGGGACAATAAAAGTCTCCTGCTGTGTCCAATTTTGCATGTCTCTAACAAGTTTGTACGTTGTCATTTTTTAAGGGAGGAAACAATGGTTATGCTTCTAAACAAAGCAAAGGATATCATAACACTAAAGATGTCACAGGCTAATAACTTGAATAAAGGGCCATTCAGCCATATGGCTGAGGAGATAAATTGAGCCATAAAGGAGAAAAGATCCATATAGATTGAAACAGAAGAGGTTACAAGCCTGTTCTAGACTTTTATGCACATATCTAACACAACTGAAGTGCATTACAATATATGTTGTTGCATTACTCCCCAGGAGCAGATGACTTCTGCTCCTTCCAACCAATTGGGAACCACTCCTATGAGGACTTTGTCTCAAAGGTTTCTAGAACAGTTCATTCAAGAGAGATTCACAGGGCAATATCCTTCAGTGGAACTGCTCTGGTGGAGCTGTGTAAGCTTATCTCCACCAATTCCTCTTTATCAGTAGGCCTTCAAACAACCATGTTGGGTGCATCCCTATTGCCCACCCTTCCAAGGTACCAAGGTTTTGCAACTCTGCCAAATTTGGTGGTAGGTGGGCAATATATACCCAATGGGATCTCTCCATTCTCACTGTACTTCTATATACTCCTCTCCTTTCAGTTTTTTTTTTTTCATTTTAGGAGCCCATCTGGCAAATATCTACTTGGGGCATAAATTGTCATACTTCAGCAAAGCCTACTACTAGACTATATTAAAAACAAATAACTATATTAAAAACAAATACAGTGGGCGTGAAGGAAATGTTAACATTAAGAATTTTTGGATAATTAAGCACAAAAGTCCTTTTACTTACATTTCTTTACATTTAGTACTTTGTCATGTTCCCAAGGGTCTTCAACACCTCCTGGATCCTCTTGGCATGGATGTTGCAATATTCTCAAAGTAAGAGCCGTCCATTGCCACCCACAGCTTAATGAGCGTCTCCTTCAGGGTGGGGATCGAGGTGGGCCGGGACTTAGCAACTTCATTTTTCATTTGGTTCCAGGCCAGTACAAAACTTCAATGTTCTGCTCATTAAGGAAGTCTTTGACAGCTCGTGCTTTGTGTGCAGGGGCGCCATTGTGCATAAAAAAGTCACAGCCATGGAGAGCGTAGAAATGGAGCAGATGTTCCTCCAAAACCTCAATGTAATTCTTTCCCTTCATGGTGACGTTCTTGGGGAGGAAATAGAGACCACCCCTGCCATTCTACCCACTGAAGCATCCACAAACCATGACGCCATCGGGATGCTTCACGGTCTTCACGGTGTATCGGTGGTCATATCTGCTCACATCGCTGGGCCGCCGCACCACTTTCGAGCCACCCATGATGAGCCAAAAACTGCTGTCGTCCCTTCACATGACTTTCTTCCACTGCTCTGGTGTCCAATTTTGATATTTCTTTGCGACAGCTAGCCGTTTTTTCTTCATACCCTCTGTCAGCAGCGGTTTCTTGGCGGCACGGCAAACCCAGGTCTTTTTGTAGCCGGTGCTGGATCATACGAATAGCGACATTGTGGAGCAAGTCAGGATGTTTCCCCTTCAATTCAACCGCTGTATCGAAGGGTCCTGCTTCACCTCAGGTAGAAAAACCTTGTTAGTCCGAGCAGTTGTCTTCTTCTTGCCCCCAGAGCCAGGTTTGTGAGGCGGTGCAGTGCCGGGAGGGAGTGTGGTGGCTGCTTTTTTAGCTTAAAGAGTGAAACACGGCTCATATTAAGATTGGCAGCTACACGCTTTACTGGCACTTCTTGCTCCATTAGGGTTAGGTCATGGGTCTTCTCCTCCATTGTCAGCTTGCTACGCCCCATTTCGATGGTATGGTGGTGACTGGTAGGGCGTTAAAGTCAGCAGAAAGGTGAAAGATATGCGGTATGTGGGGCAGCGTAACAGATGTACACTGTCTGAGCTCTGCGAGCACACTTAAACTGAGCCTGGCAGGAAGTTGCGAGGGAGTCTTGGTTGCAGGTACATGCATCATACCAAGCTCCTCCCACTACCTATATGGTGGGAATGCGGTAAAAAAGTTAACCATGAAATTCGAGGTTAACATTTCCTTTGCACCCACTGTAACTATATAAAAAATAAATAACGATTTTAAAAAAGGCAAGAAGGAAGCATGTTCCAGGGTCAGGAGGAGGCCCGCCTCTCCCTGGTGCATGAAAATACTACCTACAGAAAGAAACACACAAAAAATGCCAAATAAAGTGGAGGAGGCTGGAGGCAAGCCTCCTCCTAAAAGTTGTAAAGTCCACAAGTCAGTGTGCGCAAATGTGACCTGAGTGCAGGGGACAGGCAGTAGTGACAACACCGCTCATCTAGGTACCTGGATAGGGGACATGGGCAGAGATCACCTGGACAGGGAACATGCATGATCACCCAGATTGGGACATTCAACAGGAATGTGCTGAACAGTCTGCAAGACAGTGTGTCTTCACGATATGGCACAGGGGTGCTCCATCCAATGGTGGTGCATCCCATGAGTGTATACAATTCACAGAGGACAGAACGCAATCTGAAACCGTCATGACATTATGGGGTAGGTCCATGGGAACAGTCACGGTGAAATGTTACGCAACTTTAAGTTCCCATCAACCAACTCACATTTTATTTGCTAAACAGCATGGAAAGCTGCCCGCATTCCTGCCATATAATTGGTGTGAGGAAGAGCAAAGAGCTGGTCTAATCGCCCAGTCCTCACAGCCTTTTTGGCGCCCACATTCCCCACAATTCTTACATGTCCAGGAACCCATCAGAAGATAATCTCAACATCTGCCAGGCTCGTGAAAACCGTGGCTCAAGGATATCGTGAACCAGAAGATGCAGAGATTCCAATGCTTTGGGAGCCCTCAGGGCAGTTTGTGAGTCGCTATAAATCACAATCCGGTCTCCAAACCGGAGATGTCATGTTATCTCCCATACCATAGGTTTAATATTCTAGCCAGCAGGTCTTTTGATGGAAGCGACCAAAGGGGCCTGGCTTCCCTCTCCCCCTTAAGGGGGTTTGCCCTACCGAGCCGCTTCAATGGGAAGCGGTTGGCTATGGGCTACCTGCTAGGTTTCTTGTTAGTCCCCTTGGAAAGTAAAGGCGGGATGGCCACTGAAAAGATGGAGGTGCCCGAAGGCACCTCCAGACAAGGGGGTGAGGGGGAGTCCATTATACCCGTACATGAAGGAGAGGAGTAAGCCTTCTCTCCGGTTAGAGAGATTTGGAGGGTCCCCTGCAAGTGCACAGGGGGCAGGACCTCCATTTTTTGTGTGGAGCTGCCTGAGGGCAGCTCCGATGATTAACAGGGGGAGGGAATTGAGGGGAGATTATTAGTTTTTTCATCATTGGCCATAGTGACCCTCTTCTTCTTACAGGAAGCAAACACTCAACACCCCTCACAGTAGCCTGCTCTGCAAGGGGTGCATACGGAGCTGGCAGAGCCAGGTGCCGCCATTTAAGGCCACCCTTCCTGCCTGGTGAGCTAGCAGCCCTTCAGCATGGTGGCTCCACCTTGGGCATGGTATACAAAAAAAATAGATGGTGAAGCGAGAAGGAAAGGGGATGTGAGGAAGGTATGGGTGGGGATGAAGCAGATTGTTAAAAACCCACCATCCAGAACTGAAGCTTAGAGGTTTGGGAACATTGTCCCCTCCCCCTCAGCCCCGATCCAGGATAGTTGGCTGAGAAGGTCAGCATCTACCCTGAGGAAATAGAGGCTGACCAGAGAAATTTGTGGGAGAGGTTGTAGGGGAACTGAGGAAGTAAGGGAGAAATACAGGCTGTCTGATAGAAGGATAAGAGGCTAACCTAGAGCCAGATGGGGCACTTGAGTCCCATCAGCATGGCGGCCAGGAAGGCAAATCACCGTGCCCCTTACGGGGCCATTAATACTCAGGGCAAAGAGTATGGCACTGAGGACAGTTCCCTGCAGAACACCCTCTTCCTGCTCCATTGGGCCAGAGAGGGCTCCCCCACCTGTATACAGAATCGACAATCTCGCAAAAATCCAGATATAAAGATTGGGAGGCATCTCCTCGCCCCAATCCTGTGGAGAGTCTCTGTGATACCATATCGCCATGCAGTATCAGTGCTATCTATGAAGGAAGGCCTAGCAGACAGCATTTTCCAGTTAGAGCAGAGCATCTGATGTGGAGTGGAACTTGTGGAAGCCACATTGTGCACCCTCAATGGGAGTGGTCGGTGTGCTAAACAGCCAGACCTTCTAGGAATAGTAGCTAGGCCCACGGCGATGAGGTTGCCGGAGAACTCGACAGCCTCATCTACCGACCTAAACTCTACGAATGAGATAGAGAAATCAGTCATTTCCTGAAATGCAAACCACGGCGCTCGCGCAAAGCACAACCGGGGCGGGATCTCGGGCGGCAGCAGCCCAGAAAATGATATTTGAAAGGGAAAGTTATGACTACCATGGAGGTCATCGACCACTTCCGAATCAAAATTGGGCTGTGCATCAGGAGAGAACAAAGATAGATGAAGACAGGAAAATAAAGCGGTTCTAAGGCAATGATGCATAAACTCATCCACATTTAGGACACTCATCTCAAGCTCATCGATCAGGTCGGCAAGGAGTTGACCTGGGAATTGATAGAGTAGTTTCCACAGAGAGGGTGTCTACCGTTTAGATCTCTGAGCAAGAGATAGGGCCCCTTGGCAACCGTGCCACAATGTGGCGGATGTCCCCTGCGTCAAAGTCGGCTGAGGGTGGAATGTACGTGGAAATAGCAGCATACCTACTATCAAGGTGCAGCTGTATAGCTACTGACTGAAAGGAGGTATCTAAAGCAAAGAGAAGAACTGAGACATAATGCCGGGTGTAAAACGCACATTCACCCAGCCCGGCCCTCATTCCTTGGTGGTGGGGTCGCAAAACCCTTATACCACAAGAGGGTGAGCAGGCGGCAGGCGCCTAGCATGGTCTTCTGCAGAAAAATAGCTGACGGGGAATGGGAGGAGACAAGCCTGAGCAGCTCCTCCCAGTTGGCCAAGAGTCCCCGGAAATTCCATTGAAGGAATATCCCCTCCAGGCCTCGCTCAGAGAAGAAGACATGGGGATCCTCTACGAAGAGAAGACCCTCACGGGAATGGCCGTACGCTTCACGGAGGCAGAACCCCAGGTGCTGTTTGCCGGACAATACGCTGAAGCCACTGTCACCTTCAAGGACTTATTGGGAGAGGTTGGGCTCGCCATGAGAGTCTTTTCGAGGATCTACCGTCTCAGAGCCACCCAGCCTGAAACCATGTGTGGGTGAGGAGCCGAAGCTCCTTTGTTGTCCTCGTTTTGGGGGGCAGCTTTAGGAACCTCGGAAGATGGCCTGGTGACCAACATCAGGGGTGTTGCCTCCTGTGAGTCTAACAAGTCGGTTGAGGCAAATGACCGTTTCGCCTTACGGGAAATGATCATGCTGGGAAGAAGGGGGGGTAGCCCTGGTTTTAGCCAGGGCTGGGTGTGAACCCTTTGTAGCAGCACCAGCTTTACTAGGGGAGCGCTCGGGTTGAGTAGAACCCACAGAAAGGCTCCAAATGGGTGCAGAAACAACCTTGCTCATTGCCCTGTATTGGTCAGGAGCAGAGGGTGTCTTTCTTAACATTGAGGCCTAAGATGTCCCAGGCAGAGCCGGGCACACCAGGACAAAGTCCTTAGCCTCGCGGAATGAGAGACGATCCTGGGCCTGATGGGCCAAGATTTCTTTCTGAATGAGATATGCACTACATTGCTTTAAAGAAGCGGGGTGCGGCTCTTCGCAAGTGACACACTTGGCCACACACGATTTGGACTTATCGTGTGCTACCTAGGAGCAATTTACAAGGACTTTAGGCAACCCTGACCTTGCACATCTACATGAGCAATTGGTATGGCCAAAGCAGTGATAGTAATAGCACCAAAGGCATGCACAGACTCATGGAGCTTGTCACAGTCAAAAGTGATGAAGAGTGTAGGGGTGGGTCTCAAGGCCCCTCCCTGATTTCTCATCACACTGCTCGACCTTGAGCCTCAGAGGCTCCCATCTGAGAAACGGGTCACCTCCGGCTCTCTACCAATTACAGTAGCTAATGCTGTCCTCTGATGGATCATGTTGCCCTTGGCCAACATGCTGACATCAGTGGAGCGAATAACTAAGAAGCATTTAAGCCAGCGGGCTCATAAATGCCAGGTAATCTGTGAATGAGAGGCCCTAATGTAATCGAGGCTCCTCTCTCCGCACTAAAACTTTTGGTCTTAGTCAGGGGCACTGCACCCGGGGGGCCGGATGTGCCAATCTTGGCTTGGTCGCTTACCAAAGTGGCAGCAGACCCATCCATCCCTGTGGATTTAGAAGAGCCCCAGTCCTTTTTTGTTATTTTTCTTTTTAGGGGAAGAAGGCGGGGAATGAACCCGCCTCTCCCATCTGCTGGCAGGAGCCCCCATTGGATAGACCAGCCTCAGCAAGGTCCTTCTCCGAAATCCTAGCCATTTAAGGAGGACCTTGCATAAGGGCAGACTCGAGTTTGGTGCTTGGTGCCGAGCCCGGATTTGCTCCCAGGCAAGGCCCTACCATCTAAGGCTGGGTTGCCTCAAGGACCATGTCTATCTCAGGGTGAGGGCCTCCAGTTGCCTCCCCCCCCCCCCTGCAGGACATCACAGGTCCCATTGGCAGTTGTGTCACAAGTTGAGTCTGGGGAGGCACAGGCCTTGACCCCTGCTAGGTTTAATATTCTAGCCAGCAGGCCTTTTGGGGCAAGTGACTGAAGGGGCCTGGTTTCCCTCTCCTCCCTAAGGGGTATGCCCTACTGAGCCGCTTCAATGGGGAGTGGTCAGCTATGGGCTGCCGCTGGCTTGATTGGGAGTCCCTTTGGAAAGTAAAAGGAGAACTGCCGTTGGAAAGAGGGAGGTGCCCAAAATCACCTCCAGACAAGGGAGTGAGGAGGAGTCCCCTAAACCCGTAGATGAAGGAGAGGAGTAAGCCTCCTCTCCGGTTAGAGAGATTTGGAGGGTCCCCTGCGAGAGCACAGGGGTGGGACCTCCATTTGTTCTGTGGAGCTGCCGGAGGGTGGCTCCAATGATGGACGCGGGAAAATTGAAGAAAGATTTTATATTTTCTCACCATTAGCATGGTGACCCTATTTTTTTTACAGGAAGCAAACGCTCATCACCCCTCGCAGTAGCCCACTCTGCAAGGGGTGCGTACGGGAAAGGAAGAGCTAGATGTCACCATTCAAGGCCACCCTTCCCGCCTGGTAACCTGGCAGCCCTTCGGTATGGTGGCTCCACCTTAAGTACAGCAAAAAAATATAGATAGTAAAGAGAGAAGGAAAAGGGATATGAGGAAGGTATGGGTGGGGATGAAGCAGTTTGTTAATAACCCACCATCCCAAACCAGAGCTCAAGGGTTAGGGAACATTATCCTCTCCCCCTCCTCAGCCCTGATCTGGGATAGTTGGCTGAGAAGAAGGTCAGTATCTACCCTGAGGAAATAGAGGCCCACAAAAGAAAATTATGGGAGAGGTTGTAAGAGAAGTGAGTAAGTAGGGGAGAAATACAGGCTGTCTGAAAGAAGAGGCTAAGCTGGGGCCGGATGGGGCGTTGAGTCCCGTCAGCACAATGGCCAGGAAGGAAAATCGCGCAGCCCCTTACAGGGATGTGTTGGAGGAGGCCTACCCCCAGCACAGGATTATGTGACCTACAACAGAGTAAAATAAAATGGAGGCTGGCTCCTCCAAAAAGTCTGTAAATACGAGCCTGTCCCAAGTACAATGGACAAGCAGTAGTGACCCCACTCAGCCCAATACCAGGACAGGTAACATCACCCAGACTGGGAAGATCACAAGAATGTGCCAAACAGATTGGGGGCCAACCCAGTCATCCCAATAAAGTGCAGGTGAACGGTAACAGAAAACACCCTGAAGCCATTGTGGTCTTATGGGGTATGTCCATGCGAACAGTCACTGCACAATGGGATGCAAATTTAAATTCCTCTCAACCATCTCATATGTGTAACCCAAGCTACCAATGCCATTACATACAAGATACCCTCATACACAAAATGTGCAGGACCAGAAGAAAATACTATACAGAGATAACACAAGGAATCCCTCCCTCTCTATAACTAAGCAACCATCACCATTATAACAATATATACACACAACATAGCATCCAACCTCTGGGTTCAAAGTACATGAGAAAATCTATTTAGATACATTTCTAAATACATTTCAAATACAGGATATATAATGACAATCGATAAGGATCATTGGTATCACAACAAAAAAATATCCATTAAAATGAAATTGTATATTATAATTACTAATGTACAAAAAAAATAGAAAGTTCAACAGAATGAAATTTCAGTTAGCTATTTATATCAGCATTACATTTAAGTAATGTCAGTTGCCGAAATGTTTGGACAGATAAAGAACTCCATTTTGGAGATAAGGTCAATCTTCCTAAAGAGAAGAGCCATTCCACAGGAGCTGACAATCGAAGGGTGGTGGTGTATTTAATAAATAACTTTTTATGTTTGGATATCTATCTAAACTTTGAATTATTTTATGTGAATCCTCAAGGTAACTGAACAATTCTAAATCTGCAGTTGATCGTATTTGAGTGGGATTTATAAATCCAAAATAATTGTCACTGTCTGATACATCACTAGATGATTCAGCTTCGTGTCCCTCTGCTAAATTCTCAATCACTTGAATCATAATATTTTTAACAGTCTTGGTGGCTTGAATTGTCCCATGAAATATTGATATCTAACCAGCGGAGTTTGAAGAATGGATGGTTTATTGATGCAATAATGGCATCTGTAACAGTGGCTTCATTTGCCAAGGTCAAATAAGATTGGTAGCACTTTCCAAAGCCCTTAGTGACTGCACTTAAAAGAGGTTGGCAAAATTTCAGGGAACGTGACTGAAGAGTCTTCAGCTTTTTCTGCACAGTGAGCAAGGTAGGGAGCAATTCTCCATAAAAACAGTTTTGTTCTCCCTGTAGGTGATTAATTGCCACTGCAATAGGAGCCAAAACTGAGACATACTCCCCAAGAAATTCAATTTTGTGATTTCTGAACACTGGAAGTTCAAGGGATGTCATGAGTTGATGTAATTTGTCCTTGTGTTTTAAAAGTAATGACAATTCATCAAACAGAGTGTTCCACCTTCTAATGCAAGGCACCTTTAATAAGCAGTTGATAACAGTTTTGATAATCTCTACTGATTTGGGAGAACCGCTTTTGTTCCATAATGCTGAGCATTTTCCCATTGCAGCATGATTGATATTTGCAAAAGAAGATATTTTCAGCGCCTGTTTGGCATTAGTTGTGGCGATGAGACTGAGTGTGTGTGAAGCACAGCGCACATGCTTAGGTAGGCTGAAGCTGCATGGGTCAGAAGAAAGGTCTTCTTCCTGATTTAAGGCACTTCTCATTAAGAAACTATCCTCCAGATTGTGCTTACCCTGATCTTCTTTGCATACCTGGATTCCATCTTCTGAATCTGTGGACACATTTGTAGCAATGACTGCAAATTCCTTAAACGCTTTAACAAAATTAGAGCCATTATCAGTGATGTCGCTCATGATTTTCTGCAGAGGGTTATCATGTTCATTGATGATATTTTCCATATGTTCAGCAATCTTGATGTAGTTATGTTCTCCTTTGAAGTGACAGCATGCCAAACTGTGATCGACAAGAGCAGCTTCCTCAAGCTGTAAAAAAAAAAGGAAATAACAGTCCAATGTTTGTCTCATAAATGTTTCCATAAATTTTACATATTAATATAATCAAGATAAATTCCACCAACAAATAGATCTGCTTTCAGCCAAGAACTGATAACGCCAATGAACTGTAGCGCCCAAAAAACTACGGTGACAAGTTGACTAAATATCTGCAGTAAGACATAAGTAAGAGTTGCTGTCTAGTTTGTTCTTCAGTAGAGCACTTGTCACTTTCTCTTCTTCTATAAGATTTTGGCCTAGGGTCCGCCTTGAAAAGACATCAACTGAAGAATTTAGACCTGCGGTTTTAGAATATGTGATTATTGTGAGTGAAATTAATTTTCACAGCAAAATGAGAATATATGGTATGCATATAAAATTATATATATATTAAATTACCTATATGAATATTCTATAGCTATATAGGCCTGGTACATTAATTCATAAATATATTATTAGTCCTTCTTATTGACTTTCAGTATTGTTAGGAATATATACATTATCAAGCTTTATTTCTTAGATTTTTGATGGGTTGCATGCTAGTTTTGACATTGATATATAGGTATTGCTACTATAAGGAAATACATTGTTATAGGAATTTATCTAATAACTACATATAATCAATCAATAATTGTACTAATTATATCCTGAAAAATCTTTAGTCAAAAATGTCTTCAGGTAAATGATAGCGTGCTTTAAGAATATATGTATGTGGATTCTCATAAAATCCTTGCAATATATTAACCTCTGTTGTTTGTATATGCCTTCCCTTATTTAACTTCATTATATAGACTATGTAGTGACCAATGATCTGAACACCTCAGTATTTGGTCGTTATAAGAGCTTAGCCTGTACTATTAATATTATAATTGTAAACAACATTTCTAACTCAGAACTCACCTTAAATTAATCTCACAAAAGCTGGTTTCTTCATAGTTGATAGGGAATGCACACCTTGTATGATAAAATCTGCAATCAGCTTATCAAGAAAAGACTGTTTGATTTTCTTAGTATTCACAGCAAAACACTCCAGTAATGTCTTTACTTTAACACCGCTGCATGAAGGACCATCGTCTAATACTGAACATTTACTTTTTTTAATCTTTGCTTTGAGCTGTCACATAATTATCCGCTTTTTGCACCAAAGCAGGATGTTTTCTAGGTTGATAAATGTACATGATCAGATAATTGAAGGACATTTGTTTCACATTGCCATAATTCACATTAAATTCAATCATCATATAATATAAATAAAGGTGTTGCAAAAGGAAGCAGGTAGGTTCATGCATGGTAAACCTATGCCATTTTTTTAATTAAGAAATAGTGAAACTTGCCTATTCAATTAAATATCTAATTAGCTTTAATAAATTCTTACCTTCAAAATAAAAAATGCAGAGATTGGAAGTAGCATTGTTCACCGCAGAGATTTCGCCATTGCATGATGTACATACCACTTCACTTTTTTTCCGGTGGAAGAAAGAATTTACCATCTAGTAAAGGATGACTATAATTACATGATTCTTTATCTTACTCATCTTTATTATTGTCTAATCTCTCCATTTCATGCTCTTTTGAAGCTGAAGTTGCCATGCAGCAGTTGAAATAACGCTGAGTGATCTCACTATACAACCAAACACAACTGTGACCATCTGTTAACTGAATTTGAACTGATGCAAGCAATCTTCCCTCACTGGCTCACACAGTCAACTGTTTGTATCATACAAGTTGTGATAAGCTAAAACATACATTACACATTGTTAACAGCTAAATAAACTTATTATCAATAAAGTATTTGCAAAAAGTACTTAAATACATAATCTAAAATGTATTTACAAATACTATTTTAGGTGAAAGGGAGTATGGTTTAATGGACTGATGAGGATGGTGCAACAATAGAATCCGAGAATTTTGGAAAGTGGTAGTATGAGTTGCTGAGGAAGCTGGTAAATTGATGAGCTATACAATTTCAGAACCATAAGGGAGGCCAGGTCATAAGCCATTTTTTACCAAATTTTATTTATTAGATCTTCATTATCAGACATAGAGACCAAAAATAATAAATGAGTAATATATAAAACACCTTTCCACATGAGACAATTCTTGAGAAGATAAATCAAGCGCTATTTAAGGGTACCTCAAACAAGATGAACAAAGCAACCCTTAGCTTGGCTACTTCTTTGAACTTAGGCTCAAGGTAACTCCAATTGAAAGTGAAAGATAAGAGATCGTGGGGGGAGAGAAAAATGAGAGCAGACATGATAATGATACAAGTCAGCAAGTGGTGGAATCTCACAATAAGGACTATATCAGCTCCCACCCTCTTTATTTAGAAAGCAAGAGCTGGCCAGCAGTTAACCTGTAGAAAAGTTTGGGCTAGGGTGGTTGCATACACACTCAAATGACAGTAATCACATTTATGACTTGAGTTAACCACAGACCACCTAATATCCATACAACCACCTATTAACAGTCCAGAGTGTCTTGTTTCATGCAAGACACTACCAAACAATTTATCTCCAATGGGCAAAATTTTAGAATCAATGATCAGACAAAAAAGAAACATTTAGACCATTACCAAATTATACAGATTAAAATTTTGAAATAGTAGTAGATTTACCTATTTTAATTCAATTTCAAGAGGTAATTAATATACTATGGCAAAAATGATTGCTAAAAATACCTTTGACATGTGCTAATACCATGTGCAAATCTTAAGTAGTAGTTTTATGCTTACTACTACTACTATCAGTAAAATATTATACTATCAGGTATTATAATAGTATAGAAAATTAGATCAATTTTCAAAAATATATTTTCAAATAAAGAAAATAAAACATTTGAAAAAAAGAGAAATTAGAATATTATCAATTAGTAAATTTATGCATTTAGAAAATAAAAAACAATATACAAAATCTCCTGGACAGATTTCAGTGGTTAGTTTATAATATCCATAGAGATAGATGGTTATGGATACAATTTAAGATGTAATCTATATTCTAAAATTTCTTATAAGTAATAGAATTTTTTAATCTATGCAAATTTGACTAAAAATGTAACATGTGATTCCTATTAAATTACCCTCATAACTAAAGTGCACCCAAACCAATAAATAATACTAATTAGCCTTCTAAATCAATGAAATTATACCCATGTAACTAACTTATGCTTTTAAATCTTAATTATATTCAAATATTGTTTGGAAAATTGAACGGTATTAAAACTTTAAATTATATTAAGTTATAAAATTTGTAAAGAAAGAGGATTTAAAAAACATTATGCAACTGAAAAATGTACTTACCATTTTCTTTTGGGAAGCAGTTGCAATTTTTATTTACTTCATTGCAGGAAATTTCACTTAAAAAAATTAATGGGAGTCTGTTTACTACTAAATATGTAATATAGAGTGTAAGTAATAGTAAAAATACCAAAATGAATACAAAAGATAACCATTTCTTGAAAAAACGAAGCCTAAACATAATCTTAATTAATATTTAAATATTTATGGTACTCATTCCTTATCAAATGACTGCATTTATATTTAACTAAAAAGAAGAAATTTTTATAATAGTCAATGTTATATTTAACTAAAAAGAAGAAATTTTTATAATAGTCAATGGCTCCCAATAGCAAGATTCAAAACAAAATAGTACAGATACATGGAAGGAAATGTGCATTTATTTTAGAAGCATTATTTATTTGTATATAGTAAAATAAAGAATAAAGAAACAGCAAGGGCTTTAGCAAGAAACATTTGAAAAAAGATTTGTAGGGAAACTTGAAAAATTGCAAGAGAAAATATCTAAAAAGTATCAGTCTTAAGTGTATTACTTTGGGGCAATAAACCAGAAGGGAGCCACGAATCTACACTCCCAATCGATCCAACCCGCTTCCTACACTAAATTGGAAGTGAAAACCTAAGGGGGAATGAAATCATTGGATATACAGTACTGTTATGGGGAAGGGGGCATTTATTTCTTCTTATTCCCAATTATTTTATTTAGCAATATTATTCTTGATTTTCTCTTTTATCAAATCTATTTACTTCTTTCTTGACTGAAATTTCTTTTTTCTTCAAGTTGCCCCTTCAAACATTTGTCTTCCATTTATCTTGACTTAGGTATTCTTGGTGTTGGCTGGGTTGGTTCTTAATCTTCATTTTTCTTTCTTGATGCTTTTTCATATTTCTTCCATTTATCTTGAGTTGATTTCTTGGTCCTTCTTTGATTCTAGTTGAGTTAGTCCTTCAAGCGTTTTCCTTGACTTCCGTTTTCTTCTTGAGATTGCTTCGTAAAAGGTTTTGGACTGTTGAGTTTTGAACACAGTACCGTTAGATTTAAACGCCAATACTCTAGCCTCACGCTATGGCTTAGTCCATCCTGAGTTGGTAATTTTATCGGCTATTTTTATTATTTAGTTGGAAGGCATTTTTCTCTGATACATTTTTGCACCCCTACACAGGTCCCTTTCTAGAAAGCGGAGCGAATTTGAGGATTGGGGAGAGACTAGTCTTGGATTTCTTAATCGAGGGGTATTAGCTCTCCCTCCTACGGCCTCCGAGTCTGCGGGATGAGTGGAGCTAATTCAGTGGGATTGAGGAGAGTGAACAAAGTCTTGTCTCTAATCAATGAGTAATGGCTTCTCCTTCCCTGGTCTCCGAAGTTCCAGCAGCACTTTTTCTTAAGTCTCTAGTAGAAGGGCAGGTACAGTTGTAACGAAGATCAGAAGATTGTTCGGCCATTGAGGGTCACCAGTTATGAGGGGGGAGCATATCCTCATTATCAATTTTATTTTAATCTTGTTCATCTTGCTCTTCATTTAATTTTCTCTTTATCGATTCTTCTTCTTCTGAATTTCCTTTTTCTTTAAGTTGGCCCTTCAAACGTTTGTCTTCATTTATCTTGACTTAGGTATTCTTGTTGGCTGGGTTGGTTCTTAATCTTCGTTTTTCTTTCTTGATGCATCTTCTTCGAATTGTCTTCTTCTTGAGATTTCTTCGTAAAAGGTTTTGGACTGTTGAGTTTCGAACGCAGTACCGTTAGATTTAAACGCCAATACTCTAGCCTCACGCCACGGCTTAGTCCATCCAGAGTTGGTAATTTTATCGGCTATTTATATTATCGAGTTGGAAGGAATTTTTCTCTGATACATTTTCACACCCCTACAGTGTATTCACAACAGAAATTACAATAATATTTACAAGAGATAGGGGGTAAATAAATATACAATGGTGAAATATACACAATCAAATATATAAATCAATCCTACGAGTATGTGCAAATCCTATCTCGCAATATTTACAATCAAAGAGATAACTTAGCAAACAAAATAATACAGAATCATACAATACAAAATCGTACCAAGGAGGCCTAACAACCACACTGGAATTCAACAAAAGAGAAAAGGCCTCACATGCTACCAGAAGCTAGAAAAGTCAGTCACCTCCTCATTCTCCACATCAAACTCACATCTACCCTTACCATTCATAAAACCAGAAACCTCAGCCACACTAGGTTCATTCTGCCCAAACACATTATCATTCATATTGTTTCCAAAACCAGAAAAATTAACCACAGGAAACTAACTCATTTGCCTACTCATATCAGTTAAATCATGCACCTGCTAATGCAAACACTGAATCTCTCTCTCAAGCTCTCCCACACCAGAAAAACTCTGCTCAGACTTACTTTCATTCATATTCACATTCTTCCTTTCACTCTTCTTTGTATGCTTTCTACTCTTCGAGACCAAGACAATCTCATTCCCAGACAGATCCATACTATCACACTCCATCTTATCATCATGCACCTTATCTCTCTCTCTGCACAGTTCATACACTGGATGGCCTACCAGGTAGTCAGGAGCTTCTCTCCACCTCCTCAGCTGACTATGATGAGCCTGCACTCTCTCAGTCACACCTTCATTCAAACTCTCCAAATAATACGTCACACCATTCTCCCAGACTCACAACTCTATATGGTCCTTCAAACTTTGCACTCATCTTAGACACATTCAACCTACCTTTTACTGCTTTTACCTTCCATACTTTTGCACCTATTTCAAACGAACGAAACCTTTCATGTGCCTCACACCATACATTCTGCTCACTTTCACTCAAACGAAACCTATCTTTCACAAGTGATAACAAACTGACACGGTGACATCCCAGTTGCACTATGCACTATCAAATTATATGCCCATAACACTCTACTCAACCATTCATCCAGTCATTCAAAGTTGTACTCATCATTCTCAACATCTCACACAAGGTCCTAATTGTACATTCAGGGAACTCATTCGAAGATGGTACATACAGTCGTTCTTATATGCTCCACACCATTCTCTCTCAACATTCGCTCAAACACTTCACTCATAAACTCAGGCCCATTATCACTCATATCTCCTAGGCTTCCATACACATATAGGAAAAAAAAAATTGCTCAACCAGACACTCAACAGTCACACCCCTTTTATCTTTCACAGGCGCCGCATACACAAACTTGCTTTTATGATCAACCATACCAACATTTCCAGCACTTGTACGCTGTAAAGACACACAATCAATCACTACCAATTCAAACGGTTCTTTCGCATCAACTTTCAACATCGGTGTCTTCACTTGCACACCTTTCACACGTAGTCACAACATCATTCACAACAGTTCTCAGAAATGGATGGTACACACGGTCCTTCATACACTCCCACAACTTAAACTTACCCATATGCCCATAATTATCTTGCACAGCTTTCACCAGACCAATCATAACAACCAAGGACATCACAGGTACATATATATCATCCCCATTCTTCATATGCCTCACAAAATATACAAACTCCATACAAACCACAAAATCCTTAGCATACCTTTTAAAATCACTCAAACACTCAGGCCATTCATTAAAATCAACATGTACCACCACACACATCTTCAACTCACTGATGAAAAGACACATCTCTTGCATCTTTAGAATATCATCATCACTTAAAATCTCATTCTCATTACCCATGACCAATCGATCAAATGGCAAAATTTGACAACATTCTTCACACATTGATTCAACTTCATCACCTCACATTCACCTTTCATAAAACAATCCTTATCAGCATCCAAAGAGAAATCATTCAATCTCATTAAGTCCACACCAAGCAAGAAATAACACAGCATTTGCTCATCTTTCAAAATCACAAAGTCATGCTTCACATTCACACTGCTGCCCAAACTCACTTTCAGACTAACCTGTTCCCATGCCACTATCATTCCATTCCCCAATCCACTTAAACCTTAATTTCACAGGCTTACGTTCACAACATCTAAACTCATCGTACTATGTCAAAATCCTCTTGTTCACTAACGACACTTGCGCTCTAGTATCAATCAAACCACAGAAGAACCTTTCACCAACTTTCACTCTCGCTTCCATCATATCAGGCCTTCCATGTTCGCAATACACAGAAGGAACAGCCACACCAACATCAGCACGGACATCCACACCATCACTCACCATACACTCATTCATCCAGACAATCATTATTCTCCCTCATATCTGCACATTTTTCAATCACCCAATTGTAATGCACACCGCTCAAACACTGCAGATGCACCACATTAGCAGTCAAACCCTTCACTTTCTCATCCTTGCACACAATCTGCCTCTCACCACCAAAGAGCACATATATATAATAACTCCATACAAACGACTCACTACAATCAACACTTCCTGAAACGGCAGGACCCCTGGGATACACATTGCTCTCAATTCTTTCATAAAGTTCCACACCTCACCATACCAATACTTTCAGGCTTCCTACATACTTTACTCATTACCTCCTTCCTTAAGTCATCCACAAAATCGGGCACTCTCACATCTACTCCATCACTCTTCAAATCTCTCAAACCATTCCATATGCTCTCAAACAAGGAATCACCACCAACCTTACTCTCCCTTGCATTCATAATCCCTTTCAGCAAATATTCAGGATCACTCCACACAAACTTTCATCATTCGTACCAGGATACCTTGACATCAAATCAGCCACTCCATTCCATTCACCAGGCATGTAATCAATCACAGTCAAAATCACTCAAATCTTCCAAAGCCCTCGCAATCTTAATATCAGCCCATTTCATATGTTACAAATGCACAAGAGGTTGACCTGTTTTAATCACGAACCTCACACCATACAAAAATGGACCCAAAACTTTCAAACAATTACCTTATCACAGCCAACTCTCGCTCCACAGTCAAATACTCTCATTCTGCCGCATTCATAGCCTTGGATACATACCCAATTATTCGCCTGAGATTCTCTCCATTCAAATGCTGCTCTTGCATCAGAAAACCTTGCATACAGTACCCACTCACATCCATATACTATAATCCGGGAATGCCAATTCAACATCTTCAGCCGCTGCCTCTTTCAGTCTCTCATACACTTCATTCATCTTATCATTCCACCTGACAATCATTCTGTTTAATGCGAGGTCGATCAGGAACAAGTTTCTTGAACTTCGTGGCCTCATAGCAACGGAAGAACCTGAGATGGTGGCCATAACAGAGTCATGGGTAAAAACCTTAAGCCGAGATTTTGAATGTGAATTCACAATTCCCGGTTACCAGCTCTTCCAGAAAGATAGGCTAGACAGAGAGGGTGGCAGTGTACTGTTGTATGTCAAAGATACTCTCAACTCAATGGATTGCAACATCGTATCCGACCATGAATTACTAGGTGTTGACCTAGAGATAGGTCCTGCCAGATACAGGACCCTGGTGCTTTACAGACCCCCTGCCCAACTCTTAGAACAGGACAGGAGTCTGTACCAGCTGTTGGGCGAACTTTTAAAAGACAGAGTGTGTATCACCATGGGTGACTCCAATGCCCATGTTGACTGGGAAATGAGAGAACCCTGTGGTGAGAATGCACAACTCCTGGAGTTCACAAACAAAAAGTTCCTGACTCAATGGGTGAGAGAGCCAACGAGAGGAGACAATATCCTCGACTTGGTTTTCACCTCTGAGGATGACATTGTTGAGGACCTCTCTGTTGGTGAAGAGCTTGTGGCAGTGACCACCGACTAATTATATTTGTAGTCAAAGTCCCAAAGGCAGGACCTGCAACGAGTAATTCAAGGAAACTTGATTTGAGATGAGCAGACTTTGCAGGTCTTCGTGCTGGACTGACTGACGTGAGGCTAGAAGTGTGCGATGCTGTTGAAGACTCGTGGAACAGTTTCAAAACTACATTCATGAGTTTTCAATCGCGTTTCATCCCTCTGAAATTCCCTCATCGGTCTTCTGTTCAACCAAAGTGGTCTAATCGAGAAATCGGTCAACTGATTAAGGAAAAGAGAAATATGTACCGGCAATTGAAGATCTCGGCTGACTTTGACGAATACCGGAGGCTAGCCAGGAGAGTGAAGTCCAGCATAAGGGCGGCTAAGTGGTCTGAGGAACTCCGAGTAGCGAGACTTTATAAAAAGAATCCCAAGGAGTTCTTTGGCTATGTAAATAGCTGTAAACCAGTCGGTCGAATGATTGCCCCTTTGAGGAATGAGGAGGGGACATTAAAGCATTCAGATGCAGAAAATGCTAACCTCCTCAATGACTACTTCTCTTCAGTGTTTACTGAAGAGTGTGGTCACATCTCCCAACCAACGAGTTCCTACTCAGGAAAAAAGCTGGAGGATATGGACTTAACCGGAGGACAAATAGAAAAGAAGATCACTGACATAATGACAAATAAGTCACCTGGCCTGGATGGGTTTCTACCTAAAGTGTTGAAAGAAGTGCACAATCAAGTGTCACGACACCTGAGCACAATCTCCAACATGTCAATCTGGACCGAATGCGTTCCTAGAGACTGGCGTGAAGCGGAGGTTACTCCTATCTTCAAGAAAGGAGACCCCAGCCATCCGTCAAACTACGACTTACCAGTCTGACTTCGATAGTCAGTAAACTCATGGAAAGCATGATGGTTGACAAAATGACGTCGCATTTAGGCAAACCTGCTACTGAGGAGTTCCAAGCACGGCTTCCGAAGGCAACGGTCATGCCTGACGAACCTTGTGGAATTCTTCCACTTCGTCTAGGGTGAGCACGATCGGGACAAGGCGGTGGATGTGGTGTACTTAGACTTTCAGAAAGCCTTTGATAAGGTACCACACCGCCGCCTTCTCCGGAAAGTGCGAGCGCTGGGCATAAATGGAAAAGTAGCCAGCTGGATAGAGAACTGGCTAAGTGGCAGACAGCAATGGGTGGTGGTGAATGGACAGGCTTCTGAGTGGGTGCCCGTTACAAGTGGGGTGACTCAAGGTTCTGTCCTGGAACAACTACTATTCATCATCTACGTCAATAACATGGACGGTGACATTGCTGCCAAGATTTCCAAATTTGCCGATGATACCAAGCTTGGTATGAATGTTGCAAAGGATGGAAATACTGCCCACCTGCAGGAAGATCTTGGGAAGATTGGGGAGTGGTCGGACACGTGGCAAATGCCTTTTAACATGAACAAATGCAAAGTGATGCATATTGGCCACCGAAACTCCCAATCTCAGTATATCCTTAAGGGCACTGCTATTGAATCCACCGACACTGAGGACTTGGGTGTAACAATAACTAGTGACCTCAAGTTCTCGAAACAGTGTATTGAGGCGGAGAAAAAGGCCCAAAGGATGCTAGGCTACATAAAGCGCCAGTTTGGATATTGTAACAAGGAGATTGTACTGTGTTTGTACAACTTACTTGTCCGACCGCACCTGGAGTATGCCGTACAATTTTGGAGTCCTTCATTTCAAAAGGACATTGCGAGATTGGAAAGCGTACAAGCCAGGGCAACCAAACTGATTCCCTCTATCAGACATAAAAGTTATGAAGATAGATTAAGGGAACTAGATCTGTTCTCGCTGGAAACCCATATAGACTGCGTGGTCAGCTCATCAAAGTTTTCAAAATACTTCGAGGGTTCGACAATATTGACTATGGGGATATTTTCACACTTGTTGAGAGTAGAACAAGAAATCACGGCTTTAAACTTGAACTGAAGCATTACAACCGCGATCGGTGTGGAAAATTTTTCCCATACAGTATCTGCGGTAGTTGGAACGCACTTCCCTTGGAAGTTGTCAACAGTGAATCTGTTGACCAGTTCAAGTCAGGACTAGACAGGGTCTTGAAAAATGGCTGTTTAAGGACGTAAAGCATTTGAGCAGAGATGTGCCTGCTCGGCTGCTAGTCCAAAGGTACCCTCATTGGATGGACCATAAGGTCTTCTAGGGTACTTTCTTTCCTTGTTACCTTTCTTGCCCATCGACTCAGTCAGAGGCTTACTCACACCCGATCATATATAAACTTTGGCTGAAACTCAATCAAACACAGAAACGACTTCAGCTGCTTCACAGTCACCGGTTAACATACTTCGGTGAGTTTCGCAACACAATATCACTCACCATATGCCCAAGGAACTCCACTTCTTTCGCAAACCATTCACACTTAGCTACTTTCACCTTGACACCAACACTCTCCAACGTTCAACACATTAACTAATCTCATATGCTCCTCGAAACTCTCAGTCATAATCAAAATATCATTTAGAAACACAATCACATTGTTAGTCACAAACTTACTTAACACAACATTCATTGCCCACTGGCAGGCACTGGGAGCATTAGCCAACCCAAAGCTGAGGTTCCAGAACTGATAATGCCTCTTCATGGAGGAAAAGGCAGTCACCGGTCGGCTCTCCTCAGCAATGGGCACATCTGGTAATATCCCCGTACCAGATCCAGCTTAGAAAATCACTTTATCCCATGCATACTATACATACACTCAGATACTACACACATCAGAAACCTTTCTTTCAGTCTTTTCGTTCACCTTTCGATAATCTACACACAAACGCAATCTTCCATCCGGCTTACATACAGGCACAATTGGACTATTCCATGCACTCTCGCTCTCTTCAATCACCCCCAATCGTTCTAATTCCACACACTGCTCCTCAATCTCATGCCACTGATAGATTGGGGTACCCTCCTTCAGGACAATCTTAAATTTCGGGAGCTTTGTTACCCCAAAATCCAGATCACCCTTACTAAGGACCCCCTTTTGCTTAAATAGCATTCGATACACATCCTTCATTTCATATTCAGTCAAACATTCATCCAATTTCACCATCCTTTCCACTTCATTATATGTCCATTCACAAGTCTTTTCATTCCCAACTTTTACTCTGACATCCATGCTATCATCCATACCTACCTCACTGACAGTGGATAAGTTACCCAGTACATCTTGGACTTGGAACCCCCTCACCTGCCTTTTCACCCTGGGGTCCGCCTGCACAAATGCAAAAGGATCATTCATTCTCATCAAGCCATCAAACACACAATCAACATGCCTTACCTTATAACACGCATCCTTTCCATCCAAATCATAGTGTGTAAGAATGTGTGTGTGAATGGGAATGGGTTTAGTTTTTTTGTTTGTTTGTTTTTTTATTGATTAGCATGTTATTATAAGATGTTTTTTTTCTTTCTAGGCGCCATACTCTGGAAAGGACTTAGTGTCATATATCTTTATATAGCAAACAAAATATTACTTTGTCTTAAGTAAATTTAACGAAGAGCCCTATTAGTGTTGTTAAGGAAAGAGGGCTTAGAATAGCCATGCAAGAGTGATAAGATCACTTCTCTTCCATCAAGCGTAGAGGTGCCAATTGTTAGGAAGTCATAGGCATTTTGCTCACTCGAGTAGCAGGTGGCTGGACGTCCCCCATCCCTCTTTGTACCACATGAGGCCTTTGTTGGTTAACTATATATTGACTGTTGTAGTCCAGATTTTTTTGGTTGCTTGTTTGATTTTTTTAATTGTTCTTAGGATCGATTAATAATATTTATAAGTGGGACTTATTTATTTTTTTTATTTCATATATATAGGAAACTTTAGCTGTATTTTTTGTAAATAGTAACGAGATCTCCAATATAATTGCCCCTCTCTATTGTAGATATTTTGTACATTTTTTGTAAGTAAAGGGACTGTACATACAATCAATTTCATTCTCCTTCAATTTCTCACGTCCGGATTAGTGTAGGAAGTGGGTTGGATCGATTGGGGGTTATTCTAGATTTTTGGCCCACTACATTTGGCGCCCAAATAGGGACATGAGACTTCGAAACCGGGAGTGTGACAGGATTGGATTGCAGTCCATACCCAAATAGCGTGACAAGTAGTTTGATTGATTTTTCCCTCTTCCTATCTTTTTTACTAACTTGGGAACAATGGCTGTAGCGGAAACTTTGAATGAAGAAGTAGTGCGATTGAGACTGAAGTTGAGGAAGAAAGAAGAGGAGTGTGAAATGTTGCAGGGAATGATTGAGGGAATGAAGAATGAAAGGGATGAATGAAAAGACTGATAGGATGAAGAAGGAAATGGGAGACTGACAGGATCAGACTAACCGACGGATGCAGGACCTATATAACATGATGACAGAGGCTGGACCAGCCCCTGGACCTACAACCCTGACCCCTGCTCCTACTGAAGCGACTCACCTAAATGGAATGGATGGCAGTGTGATTGAGTCTAAAGAAGATAATGTGAGTGGTAGGAAAGGGGGTGAATGGAAGAGAGTGGAAAGTAAGAGAGGAAGGAAGCATGGTTCTAAGGTTAAGGATAGGAAGGCGTGAGGGAAGAGTGTGGATTCGCTATACTCAGATGAGGGAGAGGGTGACGATATGATTGGAATGAGTGAGATCGAGAGTAGCTCTTCGGAGAGTGAAGTGAATGTGAGGAAAGGAATTTTGATTAGGGAAGTGCCAAAGATAGATAGATTTAGGTTACATGGTGGGAAAAGTGTGGAAGAATTCTTTGGAGAATTTGAGCGATATTGTAAGCACAAGTACCCGGAAAATAAGGGATACTGGATGAATGTTTTGGGGGAATGTTTGGAGGGAAAAGTATCAGAGTTTTTCCATGTGATTACAAGTGTGGGGGAACCGAGGTACGATGTAGTGAAGAAGAGATTGATTGGGCAGGTGAAATGAATGAAAGAGAGTGTGAAGTATAAAAGGGTGAATGAATTTGAGAAGGCTCGAATGGATAAAAGTGAAAGTGTGAACATGTATGCACATAGGCTTGAGAGTATGGCGAGAAAGAGGTATGGTGATGATGATGTAAAAGAATGTAAACCATTGATGAGGAAGTTTTGGACACGATCTCGCGAAAGTTGAGTGAATGGCTGAGTGGAAAGAGAAAGGAGAGAATGAGACTGACAGGTGAACGGCTAATGTGGGAGGATGTGTTGGAACTGTTAGAAGATGGACAATTTGATGATGAAAGCGATCTAGAAGAGGATGGATGATACAGTGTGAATGTTGGGGGTAAGAAGCCCAGGAGCTTTCATCCACCCCAGCAGTTTGTCAGCTACAGGGATGCCCTGAAGGCTGCACCAGCTGGAGTGATGTCGAACTTCCTGGGCCAGCAGAATGGATGGGTAAATGGAGGGTGGTCAAATGGAAGGGGGCAGATGAATTTCAAGCGTGGAAACGGATATATGAGAGAGAAACGGAGGTATGTCCTGAGACCGAATGGTGTGAGAAAGATTGTGGAATGTCGTCGGTGTGGAAGGAAAGGTCATATGTTGGCAGAATGTAGGTGGATGTCTGGTGCATGTTTTGGGTGTGGTAAGAAAGGGCATATGATAAAGGATTGCCAGGAAAGTGTAAAAGAGTGCTTTGAGTGTAAAGAAATAGGCCATTTGAAGAAAGATTGTCCGAGGTTGAATGGTGGAGCAACTGCTGGGGGGAGTGTGAAGTATGTTTGTGGTAATTGTGGAAAGGCTGGTCATTATGCGAGGATGTGTCGTGACCAGAGGAATGTATGTAGCTATTGTGAGATGGAAGGATATTCAAGTGAAAAGTGTTGGATTAGACTGAAAGCGCAGGGTGTGAATGGAAAGTCTGAAGCGGGAAACTGAATTGTAAGAGGGTACCTGGTGAGTGTGAGTAATGTGTTAGTAAGTCTGTCTAGTGTGAAAGTGCTGTCTGGTAGGAAGTATGAGTGTCTGAGTGTGAAGGTGGAATTGAATGGAATTGAGTGTTTGGCTTTAATAGATTCTGGATGCAAGGCGAGCTTGGTGTATAAAGATGCGTATGACAAGGTTAGCGAGAAAGCCCTCCTGTCTGAGTGCAAGGATAGTGTGGTAGGTATTGGTAATAGGAGAGTGTCTGTGATTGGAATGATAAGGTCACCTGTTCAAATGCATGGTATGTTGATGAATGAATGTGAATTCTCTGTGATTGATAAGGTGAGTAGTGAGTATGGTGTGATTTTTGGGTATGATTTTATGAAAATGAATCGTATGGTTGTGCATCCTGCGAGTGATCAGATTGAGAGAAAGATTGGTAAAAATGAGGTGTATAAGTTGTATGTAGGGAAAGATGGTAGCGTTTTGAGGAGTGTGTTTACTGGTATTGAGGTACTGCTATGGAGAATGTAAGGCTTGTGAAGGGTGAAAGGGTGTCTGTTAGAGTGAGTTGGAGTAAGGATGTTAGTTTGAATGTGGGTGAGAACACTGTGATATTGGATGGAAAGGATGCGTGTTATAAGGTAAGGCGTGTTGCTTGTGTGTTTGATGGCTTGATGAGAATGAATGATCCTTTTGTATGTGTGCAGGCGGACCCCAGTGTGAAAGGGCAGGTGAGAGGAATCCAAGTCGGAGATGTACTGGGTCACCTCTGCACTGTCAATAAGGTAGGTATGGAAGATAGTACGGATGTCAGGGTGAATGTTGCAGGTGAAAAGACGTGTGAATGGACGTATAATGAAGTGAAGAGCATGGTGGAATTGGATAGATGTTTAACTGAGTATGAGAGGGAGGATGTGTATCGAATGATATTTGAACGAAAGGGAGCCCTCAGTAAGGGTGATCTGGATTTCGGGGTTGCAAAAC
The DNA here is from genome assembly GCA_963969495.1 of Ceratothoa steindachneri. Lineage (NCBI taxonomy): Eukaryota > Metazoa > Arthropoda > Malacostraca > Isopoda > Cymothoidae > Ceratothoa > Ceratothoa steindachneri. The sequence goes on from OZ018330.1 coordinate 71,446,521, forward strand.
TTCCGGAATTCAAGAGTGTCCTGAAGGAGGACTCCCCAATCTATCAGCGGCCGAGGCATTTCCCATGTCCGGTTGCTGATGAGATTGAGGAGCAGTGTGTAGAATTAGAGCAATTGGGGGTGATTGAAGAGAGCGAGAGTGCATGGAATAGTCCAATTGTGCCTGTATGTAAGTCGGATGGAAGATTGTGTCTGTGTGGATTATTGAAAGGTGAATGAAAGGACTGTGAAAGAAAGGTTTCTGATGTGTGTGGTATCTGAGTGTGTGTATAGTATGCATGGGATGGAGTGGTTTACGAAGCTGGATCTGGTACGGGGGTATTACCAGATGCCCATTGCTGAGGAGAGCCGGCCAGTAACTGCCTTCTCTTCCACAAAGAGGCATTACCAGTTCCGGAACCTCAGTTTTGGGTTGACTAATGCTCCCGGAACCTTCCAGCGGGCAATGAATGTTGTGTTGAGTAAGTTTGCGAGTAAGAATGTGATTGCGTTTATAGATGATATTTTGATTATGACTGAGACTTTTGAGGAGCATATGAGATTGGTGAATGATGTGTTGAGAATGTTGGAGAGTGTTGGTGTGAAGGTGAAAGTGGCGAAGTGTGAATGGTTTGCGAAAGAAGTGGAATTCCTTGGGCATATGGCAAGTGAGAATGGGTTGCGAAAATCACTAAAGTATGTTGAGAAGGTGCAAATGTTTCCTAAACCGGTGACTGTGAAGCAACTGAAGTACGGATGTCAGGGTGAATGTTGCAGGTGAAAAGACGTGTGAATGGACGTATAATGAAGTGAAGAGCATGGTGGAATTGGATAGATGTTTAACTGAGTATGAGAGGGAGGATGTGTATCGAATGATATTTGAACGAAAGGGAGCCCTCAGTAAGGGTGATCTGGATTTCGGGGTTGCAAAACTTCCGGAATTCAAGAGTGTCCTGAAGGAGGACTCCCCAATCTATCAGCGGCCGAGGCATTTCCCATGTCCGGTTGCTGATGAGATTGAGGAGCAGTGTGTAGAATTAGAGCAATTGGGGGTGATTGAAGAGAGCGAGAGTGCATGGAATAGTCCAATTGTGCCTGTATGTAAGTCGGATGGAAGATTGTGTCTGTGTGGATTATTGAAAGGTGAATGAAAGGACTGTGAAAGAAAGGTTTCTGATGTGTGTGGTATCTGAGTGTGTGTATAGTATGCATGGGATGGAGTGGTTTACGAAGCTGGATCTGGTACGGGGGTATTACCAGATGCCCATTGCTGAGGAGAGCCGGCCAGTAACTGCCTTCTCTTCCACAAAGAGGCATTACCAGTTCCGGAACCTCAGTTTTGGGTTGACTAATGCTCCCGGAACCTTCCAGCGGGCAATGAATGTTGTGTTGAGTAAGTTTGCGAGTAAGAATGTGATTGCGTTTATAGATGATATTTTGATTATGACTGAGACTTTTGAGGAGCATATGAGATTGGTGAATGATGTGTTGAGAATGTTGGAGAGTGTTGGTGTGAAGGTGAAAGTGGCGAAGTGTGAATGGTTTGCGAAAGAAGTGGAATTCCTTGGGCATATGGCAAGTGAGAATGGGTTGCGAAAATCACTAAAGTATGTTGAGAAGGTGCAAATGTTTCCTAAACCGGTGACTGTGAAGCAACTGAAGTACGGATGTCAGGGTGAATGTTGCAGGTGAAAAGACGTGTGAATGGACGTATAATGAAGTGAAGAGCATGGTGGAATTGGATAGATGTTTAACTGAGTATGAGAGGGAGGATGTGTATCGAATGATATTTGAACGAAAGGGAGCCCTCAGTAAGGGTGATCTGGATTTCGGGGTTGCAAAACTTCCGGAATTCAAGAGTGTCCTGAAGGAGGACTCCCCAATCTATCAGCGGCCGAGGCATTTCCCATGTCCGGTTGCTGATGAGATTGAGGAGCAGTGTGTAGAATTAGAGCAATTGGGGGTGATTGAAGAGAGCGAGAGTGCATGGAATAGTCCAATTGTGCCTGTATGTAAGTCGGATGGAAGATTGTGTCTGTGTGGATTATTGAAAGGTGAATGAAAGGACTGTGAAAGAAAGGTTTCTGATGTGTGTGGTATCTGAGTGTGTGTATAGTATGCATGGGATGGAGTGGTTTACGAAGCTGGATCTGGTACGGGGGTATTACCAGATGCCCATTGCTGAGGAGAGCCGGCCAGTAACTGCCTTCTCTTCCACAAAGAGGCATTACCAGTTCCGGAACCTCAGTTTTGGGTTGACTAATGCTCCCGGAACCTTCCAGCGGGCAATGAATGTTGTGTTGAGTAAGTTTGCGAGTAAGAATGTGATTGCGTTTATAGATGATATTTTGATTATGACTGAGACTTTTGAGGAGCATATGAGATTGGTGAATGATGTGTTGAGAATGTTGGAGAGTGTTGGTGTGAAGGTGAAAGTGGCGAAGTGTGAATGGTTTGCGAAAGAAGTGGAATTCCTTGGGCATATGGCAAGTGAGAATGGGTTGCGAAAATCACTAAAGTATGTTGAGAAGGTGCAAATGTTTCCTAAACCGGTGACTGTGAAGCAACTGAAGTACGGATGTCAGGGTGAATGTTGCAGGTGAAAAGACGTGTGAATGGACGTATAATGAAGTGAAGAGCATGGTGGAATTGGATAGATGTTTAACTGAGTATGAGAGGGAGGATGTGTATCGAATGATATTTGAACGAAAGGGAGCCCTCAGTAAGGGTGATCTGGATTTCGGGGTTGCAAAACTTCCGGAATTCAAGAGTGTCCTGAAGGAGGACTCCCCAATCTATCAGCGGCCGAGGCATTTCCCATGTCCGGTTGCTGATGAGATTGAGGAGCAGTGTGTAGAATTAGAGCAATTGGGGGTGATTGAAGAGAGCGAGAGTGCATGGAATAGTCCAATTGTGCCTGTATGTAAGTCGGATGGAAGATTGTGTCTGTGTGGATTATTGAAAGGTGAATGAAAGGACTGTGAAAGAAAGGTTTCTGATGTGTGTGGTATCTGAGTGTGTGTATAGTATGCATGGGATGGAGTGGTTTACGAAGCTGGATCTGGTACGGGGGTATTACCAGATGCCCATTGCTGAGGAGAGCCGGCCAGTAACTGCCTTCTCTTCCACAAAGAGGCATTACCAGTTCCGGAACCTCAGTTTTGGGTTGACTAATGCTCCCGGAACCTTCCAGCGGGCAATGAATGTTGTGTTGAGTAAGTTTGCGAGTAAGAATGTGATTGCGTTTATAGATGATATTTTGATTATGACTGAGACTTTTGAGGAGCATATGAGATTGGTGAATGATGTGTTGAGAATGTTGGAGAGTGTTGGTGTGAAGGTGAAAGTGGCGAAGTGTGAATGGTTTGCGAAAGAAGTGGAATTCCTTGGGCATATGGCAAGTGAGAATGGGTTGCGAAAATCACTAAAGTATGTTGAGAAGGTGCAAATGTTTCCTAAACCGGTGACTGTGAAGCAACTGAAGTCGTTTTGGGGTTTGATTGAGTTCCAGTGAAGGTTTATACGTGAATGTTCTGGTGTGAGTAAGCCTCTGACTGAGTGGATGGGCAAGAAAGGTAGTACGGTTGTCAAGTGGAATGATAAGATGAATGAGGCGTATGAGAGACTGAAAGAGGCAGTGGCTGAAGATGTTGAATTGGCTTACCCAGATTATAGTGTAAATGCTAAAATGCTTGAATTGTATACAGATGCGAGTGGGTATTGTATGAGAGGTTTTCTGATGCAAGAGCAGTGTTTGAATGGCGAGAATGTCAGGCGAATAATTGGGTATGTATCCAAGGCTATGAATGTTGCAGAATGAAAGTATTCGACTGTGGAATGAGAGTTGGCTGCAATGAGATATTGTTTGAAAGTGTTGCGTCCATTTTTGTATGGTGTGAGGTTTGTGATCAAAACAGATCATCAACCTCTTGTGTATCTGCAGCGTATGAAGTGGGCTGATAGTAGGATTGCAAGGACTTTGGAAGATTTGAGTGACTTTGACTATGTGATTGAGTATGTGCCTGGTGAACGGAATGGAGTGGCTGATTTGATGTCAAGGTATCCTGGTACGAATGATGAAAATGTGTGTGGAGTGAGTGATCCTGAGTATTTGCCGAAAGGGATTATGAATGGAAAAGAGAGTAAGGGTGGTGGTGATTCCTTGTTTGAGAGTGTATGGAATGGTTTGCAAGATTTTAAGAGTGATGGAGTAGATGTGAGAGTACCCGATAGTGTGGATGATTTAAGGAAGGAGGTAATGAATGAAGTATGTAGGAAGCCTGAAAGCATTGGTATGGCAAAGGTGCGGAACTTCAAGAAAGAATTGAGAGCAATGTGTATGCAAGGGGTCCCACCATTTCAGGAAGTGTTGATTGTAGCGAGTCGTTTGTATGGAGTGATTGTTTATGTGCACTTTGGTGGTGAGAGGCCGATTGTGTACAAGGATGAAAAGATGAAGGGTTTGAATCCTAATGTGGTACATCTGCAATGTTTGAGCGGTGTGCACTACAATTGGGTGATTGAAAAGTGTTCATTTATAAGAGAGAAGAATGATTGTCTGGATGAAGATGAGTGTGTGGTGAGTGATGATATGGGAGTTGATGACAGTGTGGATATCAGTGCTGATGTTGGGGTGCTTGTTCCTTCTGTGTATTGCGAACATGGTGGACCTGATATGATGGAAGCGAGAGTGAAAGTTGGTGAAAGGTTGTTCTGTGGTTTGATTGATACTGGAGCGCAGGTGTCTTTAGTGAATGAGAATATTCTGAGTAAGTATGAAGAGTTTAGATGTTGCGAGCATAAACCTGTGAAGTTACGGATAAGTGGATTAGGGAATGGCATGATAGTGGCATGGGAACAGGTTAGTCTGAAAGTGAGTTTGGGTAATGGTGTGAATGTGAAGCATGACTTTGTGATTCTGAAAGATGAGCAAATGCCGTGTTGTTTCTTGCTTGGTGTAGACTTTATGAGATTGAATGATTTGTCTTTGGATGCTGATAAGGATTGTCTTATGAAAGGTGAATGTGAGGTGATGAAGTTGAATGAGTGTGCAAAGAATATTGTCAAATTTTGTGGCATGATTGAGTTGGTCATGGATTATGAGAATGAGATTTTAAGTGATGATGATATTCTAGAGATGCAAGAGATGTGTCCTTTTGTTAGTGAGTTGAAGAGGTGTGTAATGATGCGTGTTGATTTGAATGGATGGCCGGAGTGTTTAAGTGATTTTAAAAGGTATGCTAAGGATTTTGTTGTTTGTATGGATGTTGTATATTTTGTGAGGCATGTGAAGGGTGGTGATGATATGTATGTACCTGTGATGTCCTTAGTTGGTATGATTGGTCTGGTGAAGGTTGTGCATGATAATTATGGGCATATGGGTAAGTTTAAGCGGTTTTGTGTGTATGAAGGAGCGTGTGTTCCATCCGTTTCTGAGAACTGTTGTGAATGATGTTGCAACTACGTGTGAAAGGTGTCAGAAGCGAAAGGTGCAAGGTGTGCAAGTGAAACCACCAATGTTGAAAGTTGATGCGAAAGAACCGTTTGAATTGGTAGTGATTGATTGTGTGTCTTTGCCGCGTATGAGTGCTGGAATGTTGATATGGTTGATCATAAAAATAAGTTTGTGTATGCATCGCCTGTGAGAGATAAAAGGAGTGTGACTGTTGCGCGTGTGGTTGAGCAGTTGTTTTTTCCTATGTGTGTATGGAAGCCTAGAAGATGTCTGAGTGATAATGGGCCTGAATTTGTAGAAGTAGTGTTTGAGCAAATGTTGAGAGAGAATGGTGTGGAGCATGTGAGAACAACTCTGTATGTACCATCTTCAAATGGATTGGCTGAACGTACTATAAGAACCTTGTGTGAGATGTTGAGAATGATGAGTACGACAGTGAATGACTGGGGAGAGTGTTGTGGGCGTATAATTCAACTGTGCATAGTGCAACTGGAATGTCCCCATGTCTGTTTGTGATGAATTTTGAAAGGCGAGTGAAAGATAGGTTTCGTTTGAGTGAAAGTGAGCAGAGTGTCTGGCATGAGGCACATGAAAGGTTCCGTTCATTTGAATTAGGTGCGAAAGTATTGAAGGTGAAAGAAGTGAAGGGTAGGTTGAATGTGTCAAAGATGAGTAAGAAGTTTGATGGACCTTATAGAGTTGTGAGAGTTTGGGAAAATGGGGTGACGTATGTTTTGGAGAGTTTGAATGATGGTATTACTGAGAGAGTGCGGGCTCATCAGAGTCAGTTAAGGAGATGGAAAGAACCTCCTGACTACCTAGTGAGCCATCCAGTGTATGAATTGTGCAAAGAGAAGGGTAAAGTGCATGATGATGAGAAGGAATGTGGTAGTATGGATCTGTCTGGGAAAGAAATTGTCTTCGTCTTGAGGAGTACAAAGCGTACAAAGAAGAGTGTAAGGAGGAATGCAAGTACGAATGAAAGTAAGTCTGAGCAGAGTCTTTCTGGTATGGGGGATCTTGAAAGGGAGATTGAGTTTTTGCGTGAACAGGTGCGTGATTTGGCTGGTATAAGTAGACGAGTGAGTGAGCTGCCTGTGCCTGATTTTTCTGGTTTTGGGAACAGTATGAATGATAGTGTGTTTGGGCAGAATGAACCTAGTGTGGCTGATTTTTCGGGTTTTACAAATGGTAACAGTAGGGGTGTTTGATGTAGTGAATGATTTTTCAGGTTTCTGGTGGGAACCAGTCAAAAGGGTTTCTGGTATGCCTGTTGAGAATACAGGGAATGTGAGTGACCTGTCTGTTTCGCAGGAATGTACCTTGAGTTGGATGAGAGCTGTGAGTGAGGAGCTGATGAATAGGGGTATGAAGAGTGAAGGTTCTGAACGGAAGAGTATGAAAGAATTCTGTCGTGAGATGGAGAACTGGTAATGAGGGCTAAGAGTATGGTTGATGAGATGATCAATAGTGACGATGAGACTGACAGGATGACTGAAGAACAACCCCGACTGATTGCTACGCGTAGCCAGGGACCAGTAGAAGAGTGTGAATGGGTGCAGAAGGGTGCGATTGAGCACCGTAAAGTGGTACCCTGAAGAGTGATTGAAAGGGTTTTGTGAGTGACTGGTCGAATGGCTTAAGGAAGGAGGGGTGTGGTGGAGCGAATGTGAGTGTGTGTATAAGGCGCCATTCTCCCACCCCTTTTCTCAATACCCTCTCCCTCCCTCTGTAAGAATGTGTGTGTGAATGGGAATGGGTTTGGTTTTTTTGTTTGTTTGTTTTTTTATTGATTAGCATGTTATTATAAGATTTTTTTTTCTTTCCAGGCGCCATACTCTGGAAAGGACTTAGTGTCATATATCTTTATATAGCAAACAAAATATTACTTTGTCTTAAGTAAATTTAATGAAGAGCCCTATTAGTGTTGTTAAGGAAAGAGGGCTTAGAATAGCCACGCAAGAGTGATAAGATCACTTCTCTTCCATCAAGCGTAGAGGTGCCATTTGTTAGGAAGTCATAGGCATTTTGCTCACTCGAGTAGCAGGTAGCTGGACGTCCCCCATCCCTCTTTGTACCACATGAGGCCTTTGTTGGTTAACTATATATTGACTGTTGTAGTCCGGATTTTTTTGGTTGCTTGTTTGATTTTTTTAATTGTTCTTAGGATCGATTAATAATATTTATAAGTGGGACTTATTTATTTTTTTTTATTTCATATATATAGGAAACTTTAGCTGTATTTTTTGTGAATAGTAACGAGATCTCCAATATAATTGCCCCTCTATATTGTTGATATTTTGTATATTTTTTTGTAAGTAAAGGGACTGTATATTCAATTTGTTTCATTCTCCTTCAATTTCTCATGTCCGGATTACTGTAGGAAGTGGGTTGGATTGATTGGGGGTTAGTCTAGATTTTCGGCCAGATACAACATCCTTACTCCAACTCACTCTAACAGACATCCTTTCACCATTCACAAACCTAACACTCTCCATAGCAGCCACCTCAATACTGCCAAACACACTCCCCAAAACACTAGCATCTTTCCCTACATATAACTTATAAACCCCATTTTTACCACTCTTTCTCTCAAGCCAATCACTCGCAGGATGCACAACCATACGGTTCACTTTCATAAAATCATACCTGAAAATCACACCATACTCACTACTCACCTTATCAATCACAGAGAATTCACTCATTCATCAACATACCATGCATTCAAACAGCTGACTTTATCATTCCAATCACAGGTACTTTCATACAAACAATTCCTACCAAACTACCTTTACACTCTGAGAGGAGCGCTTTATCACTGAGCTTGTCATACACGTCCTTATATACCAAGCTCATCTTACACCCAGAATCTTTCAAAGCCTAACACTAACTCTTGTTCAATTCAATCTTCACACTCAGAAACTCTTACTTCCTACCAGACAGCACTTTCACACAAGATTTTTTTTTTTTTAGTTTTAGGAACCTATCTAGCAACTGCCCACTTGGGCATAAGTCGCCGCAATTACGACAGCCTAGAACTAGGCTACTTTAAAATAAGAATATGAAAACACAACAACAATAAAAGGGAAAATGGCAATTAGGAAGCAAGCTCCAGCATCAGAGGGAGGTCCCATCCCCCAGTGCAGGAGCGTGCAACCTACAAAGAAAACAACAATAACAAAAACCAAAACCCAGTTAAATAAAGGGAAGGCCAGCCTCCCCCCAAAAGTCTATAAGTCCACCAGTCAATGTGTACAAACTTGTCCCAAGTACAAGGGACAGGCGGTAGCAACCCTGCCCATCCCCGTACCAGGACTAGTAACGTGCACAGAGATCACCCAGACTGGGACATTCAACAAGAATGTGTCAAAAAGTCTGGGGGACAACGCAGTCTTCACAGTAGGGTGCAGGAAAGTGTTCCATCAAATGGCTGTGCATCCGGCAAGAGTGTCCAATTTGGAGATGACAGAAAGCAACCTGAAGCCTAGGCGGCATTGAGGCGGGGGGGTGGGGGGTAGGTCAACGGGAACAGTCGCAGCGAAATGGCACGCAACATTACATTTCATTTGACCATCTCCCATCTTCTTTGCCAAGTAGCCCGAAGAGCTGCAAGTATTCCTGCCATGTAGTCGGGGTGAGGAAAAGCGAAACGCTGGTCTGGTCGCAGAGTCCTCATGGACTCTTTTTGGCACCCTCATTTCCCGCAATTCCTACATGTCCAGGAACCCAGCAGAAGATAATCTTGACATCCGCCCAGCTTGCCAAAACCGTGGCATCTCGGAAATCACGAACAAGAGGATGCGGAGATTTCAATGCCCGAGAGAACTCAGGGTGCTTTGTGAGTCGCTATAGATCACAATCCGGTCTCCAAACAGGGCACGCCGCGTAATCTCCCGAACTGAGTGGTGTATTGACACCAGCTCAGCCGTGAAGGCAGAAGCAGCGACTGGCAGAGCCCCGCTTACTTCAAACAGAGGGGATATGGCGTGAAAGCCAACCCCCTCTTCGGAATTGGAGACATCCGTATACACTGGTACGGTTCAAGCATGACCGAGGTGTGCTCCAAAAAGGTGAATGCAATACTCCTGGCACTGTACAAGCTTTGGGAGCAGAGGCGTGATGACAAATAGCCAAATGGCATGCTGGTAGCGATGCCAACCGGCATGCACCGACTAAGAGAGCTTGTCACAGTCGAACGTGACGAAGAGTGTAGAGGTGGGTCTCGAGGCCCCTCCCTATTTTATCATCACACGTTCGACCTTGACTGCCCCATGGTCGGCCAGCTCTAAGGTGATGTGCTCTATGGAGTAGTCCACGAGTTCCCTCATATAAACTACTCCTTTCACAAAGTTCATGGTAGAGTTTGGCGTCAGAGTCACTGGGCTGCCATCAAGTGTCCAAAGAGCACTTATCTAGGCCCCCTGGAGGGATTCGCCACAATCACCAGAAGGCTCCCATCCGAGAAACAGGTCAACTTCGGCTCTCTACCAATTACACTAGCTAATGATCTCCTCTGATGGATCATGTTGCCCTTGGCCAACATGCTGACATCAGTGGAGCAAATAACAAGGAAGCGTTTAAAGCCAGCAGGCTCGAAAATGCCAGGTAACCTCTGAATGAGGGGCCCCGATGTTATCGTCTTAGTCTGGGGCTCCGCACCCAGGGGCCCAGAAGGGCTGCATGTGCCGATCTTGACTTGGTCGCTTACCAAAGTGGCAGCAGACCCATCCATCCCCGCAGCCCCGAGTCTTCTTATTATTTTTAGTAGAGGAGGGCAGGGAATCAACCCGCTTCTCTCATCCACCGGCAGAAGCCCCCAGGCAGATCAACCGGCCTAAGCCAGATCCTTCTCCGAGATGGAGAAGGTCCTGGCAGTTGCAGGGGCACCGGTCAGAGGAGATCCCCCCCTGTGAAATTAGAGGCTGACCAGAGAAAGTTGTGGGAGAGGTTGTAGGGGAAGTGAGGAATTAGAGGAGAAATACAAGCTGTCTGAAAGGAGAAGAGGCTAAGCTGGGGCCGGACGAGGCGCTGAGTCCCATCAGCATGGCGGCCAGGAAGTCAAATCCCGCTTCAGACTTTCCATTCACACCTTACACTCTAAGCCTAATCCAACACTTTTCACTCAAATGTCCTTCCATCGCACAATAGCTACATACATTCCTATGGTTATGACACATCCTCACATAATGACCAGCCTTTGCGAAATTACCACAAGCATACATCATACTTCCCCCAGCAGTCACTCCACCATTCAACTTTAGACAGTCTCTCTTCAAATGGAATCTTTCTTTACATTCAAAATACATTTTTCACACTTCCCTGGCAATGCTTTATCATATGCCCCCGTTGTGGTGGAGGAAAGCTCCTGTGCTTCTTACCCCCAACATTAACACTATACCATCCATCCTCATTCAAATCTCTCTCTTCATCAAATCACCCATCTTCCGGAAGCTCTAACACATCCTCTCAGTCTCATCCTCTCCTTTCTCTTCCAATTTAACCATTCACTAACCTTTCACAGGATTGTGTCCAAGAACTTCCTCTACAGTTGCTTACACTCATTCACTCCATCATCACCATACTCTAAAGCCTATGTGCATGCATGTTCACCCTTTCATTCTTTCCCATATGAGTTTCCTCAAATTCATTCACCCTTTTATACTTTACACTCTCTCTCATTCATTTCACTTGCCCAATCAATCTCTTCTTCAGCACCTCTTACCTTGTCTCACCTACACTTATGATCATAAGAAAAAACCCTAGCACCTTTCCTTCCAAGCGCTCACCTAATACATTCACCCAATATCCCATATTCTCCAGGTACTTAAGCTTACAATAACGTTCAAATTCCCCAAAGAATTCATCCACACTCTTCCCACCATGCAACCTAATCAACCTTTGGCACTTTCCTTATCAAAATACATTTCCCCACATTCACTTCACTCTCAAGTGGGCGACTGCCCACTTGGGCATAAATCACGGCAAACAAACAGCCTAGTTCTAGGCTACTTTAAAATAAAAATTTGAGGAAAAAAAAAGGGTAAAAAGGGAAGATGACAATTAGAAGCAAGCTCCAGCATCGGTGCGAGGTCCCCCTCCACCCGGCGTAGGAGTGTGTGACCTAGAAAGAAAACAATAACAATACAACAAAACCTAGTTAAATAAAAGGGAGAAGGCCGGCCTCCCGCCAAAAGTTAACAAATCTACCAGTCAATGTGCACGAAGTTGTCCCGAGTACAAAGGACAGGCGGTAGCGACCCCGCCCATTCCAGTACCAGGACAGGTAACATGCGCGAAGATCACCCAGAATGGGACATTCAACAAGAATGTGGCGAACAGTCTGGGGGACGACGCAGTCGTTGCAATAGGGCGCTGGCGAGCGCTCCATCAGATAGCGATGCGTCACACGAGTATGTCCGATTCGGAGACGACAGAAAGCAACCTGAAACCGTCGCGGCATTGGGGAATAGGTCCATGGAAACAGTCATGGCGCAATGGCACGCAACTTTCAGTTCCCTTCGACCGTCTCCCATCTTCTTTGCCAAGCAGTCCGAAGAGCTGCCCGTATTCCTGCCATGTAGTCAGTGTGAGGAAGAGCGAAACGCTGGTCCGGTCACAGAGTCCTCGCGGACTCTTTGGCGCCCTCATTCCCCGCAATTCCTACATGTCCAGGAACCCAGCAGAAGATAATCTCGACATCTGCCCGGCTCGCCAAAACCGTGGCGTCACGGATATCGCGAACCAGGGGATGCGGAGATTCCAATGCCCCGAGAGCACTCAGGGCGCTTTGTGAGTCGCTATAGATCACAATCCGGTCTCCGAACCGGGCACGTCGCGTAATCTCCCGTACCGAGTGGTGTATTACCACCAGCTCGCCCGTGAAGACAGACGCAGCGCCTGGTAGAGCCCCGCTGACTTCAAACAGGGGGGATACGGCGTGGAAGCCGACCCCCTCTTGGGACTTGGAGCCATCCGTATACACTGGCACGGTTCCAGCGTGACACGATGTGTGCTCCAAAAAGGTCGAACGCAATACTCCCGGCGCAGTATAAGCTTTGGGAGCAGAGGCGTGGCGACAAATAGCCAAATGTGGTACCCTCCAGGGTGGCGTCCTGGGCAGAACCAGGGGCGCCACCGGGCCGAGAGCTAATTCTACCTCTCGAAGGAGTTTCCTGGCCCTGGGTTTAGGGTATGACTGGCGTCTCTCGGCGGCATAGGCACCATCGAGATCAGCTGTGGATGCAGTCAGAGCTGTTGGCGACTGAGGGAGGCGCTGGGCTCGCGCGTACAGGTGAGTGATGCACTGCCTGCGGCGCAGAGCAAGTGGCATCTCCCCAGAATCGACCAACAGGCTCTCAATGGGAGAAGTGCGGAAGGCACCGGTCGCAAGGCGAAGGCCGGTGTGGTGAATCGAATCCACCTTCCACAATAAACGCTCGGATGAGGATGCATAAAACTTGCATCAGTAGTCGAGCTTGGAACGAACAAAGGATCGATAAAAAAGTAGGGCAATAGCCCTATCAGGGCCCAAGAGCTGAATATCACGGATGAGAATATCCAGGGCGCGGGTACAAGAGACCCTAAGGCTGCGAATATGAGCCTCCCAGGTGAGGCGTCGGTCGAATACAAGACCGAGGAAACGGTGCGATTCAACCACATGCAGGGGGACCCCATTAAGAAACAAATCTGGGTCGGGGTGGAGCCGTGGATAGCGGCAGAAGTGCACCACCTTAGGCTTTGCCAAAGAAAACCGAAACCTGTGCGCTTCAGCATAGTGAGAGACACGGTTCAATGCCTGTTGGAGTAGACGCTCCAGAGTTGGCATCTGGGCCGCGCCAAGAGATCAAAAGGTTGTCCACGTAGAGCGTAGCGAGAACATCTTCCGGCAGCACTGAGGTGATGCCGTTGATGCTCCGGGCAAAGAGTTTGACACTGAGTACACTTCCCTGTGCGACACCCTCTTCCTGCTCCTTTGGGCCGGAGAGAGCTCCCCCCACCCGTACGCGGAATCGACTATCTCGCAAAAATTCAGATATAAACATTAGCATGCGTCCCCTCACCCCCATCGTGTGGAGAGTCTCCATGATACCGTATCGCTATGCAGTATCATAGGCCGTCTCCAGATTGAAAAATACCGTGGCATATTGTTGTCTACGAAGGAAGGCCTCGCAGACGGCATTTTCCAGTCGGAGCAGAGCATCCAACGTGGAAGTGGAACTTGCGGAAGCGGCCCTGTGCAGAAGACAGATGGCCTCCTATGTCCAGGAAAAAGGCTAATCTCACATTTACCAATTTCTCCATCAACCTGCACACACAAGAGGTTAGAGAGATTGGGCGGAAACTGGCCGGAGTAGAGTGATCTCTCCCCGGTTTACGAAAGGCGAGCACAGTAGTGATTCACTAGGAATCTGGGAGGAGACCTTCTACCCAGATCCTGTTGAACAAATCTAACAAAAAGGCCATGCCTCGCTCACCCAGGTGTCGAAGCATGGCGTACGGGACATCGTCCGGACCATGGGCGGTGTGCGCGCACGAAGAAAGAGCAGAGCACAACTCACTCACAGTAAACCTGTCATGAGGGGTTCTCCACCTCTGGAGGTAAAGTCCAGCCGGCGGCCTTCCGCGACATCACGACGTGCATTGAATGCTGGTGGAGCAGCATCCCGGGTGTAGTAGAGCCCGCAGAAGGGCTCCGAATGGGCGCGGAAACAACTGTGCTCGTTGGCCTGGATGGGCCAGGAGCAGAGGGTGCTTTTCTAACTATTAAGGCATATGACGTCCCAGGCAGAGCCGGGCGCGCCAGGACCAAGTCCTTAGCCTCGCGGAATGAGAGTCGATCCTGGGCTTTAATGGCCAGGATTTCTTTCTCAAGGAGATATGCACCACATTGCTTCGAAGAAGCAGTGTGCGACCTTGGAGCAATTTACACAGACTTCGGGTGAACCCCGATTTTGCACGTCTACATGATCGATTCGTATGGCCGAAGCGGTGACAGTAATAGCACCGCCGCGGCAGTGGCACGAATGCCTTCACGCGGTAGCGGTACCAACCGGCACGCACCGACTCAGGGAGCTTGTCACAGTCGAACGTGAAGAAGAGTGTAGGGGTGGCTCTCAAGGCCCATCCCTGTTTTCTCATCACATGTTCGACCTTGACCGCCCCATGGTCGGCCAGCTCTAAGGTGATGTCCTCTATGGAGTAGTCAACGAGTTCCCTCGCATAAACTACTCCTTTCACAAAGTTCATAGAAGAGTGCGGCGTCACACTCACCGGGGTGCCATGAAGTGTCCGAAGAGCACTTATCTTGGCCGCCTCGGCGGGATTCGCCAGAAGGCTCCCGTCCGAGAAACGGGTTACCTTCGGCTCTCTACCAATTGCACTAGCTAATCCTCTCCTCTGATGGATCATGTAGCCCTTGGACAACATGGTGCCATCAGTGGAGCGAATAACGAGTCAGCGTTTGAAGCCAGCGGGCTCGAAAATGCCAGGTAACCTCTGAATCAGGGGCCCCGATGTCATCGAGGCTCCGCCCTGTGCATTCTTGGTGTTAGTCATAGTCAGGGGCTCCGCACACGAGGGGGTAGAGGGGCCGGATGTGCCGATCTTGGCTTGGTCGCCTACCAAAGTGGTAGCAGACCCATCCGTCCCCGCAGCCCCCGCGGATGGAGAGGAGCCCCGAGTCTTCTTCGTCTTTTTCTTTTTAGGAGAGGAGGGCGGGGAATGAACCCGCTTCTCACCTCTGCCGGCAGAAGCCCCCATGCCAGATGGGCCGGCCTCAGCCAGGTCCCTCTCCGAAATGGAGAAGTTCCTGGTAGTCGTGGGGCGAATGTGAGTGTGTGTAAAAGGGCCATTCTCCCACCCCTTTTCTCAGTACCCTCTCCCTCCCTCTGTAAGAATGTGTGTGAATGGGAATGGGTTTGTTTTTTTTGTTTATTTTATGTATAAAAATGATTACCATGGTTTTTTTTTCTTTCTTTCCAGGCCTCATATTCTGGAAAGATAGGACTTAGTTTCGTATATCCTTATATTACAAACAAAGCGTTATATCCTGGAAAGCTATATTATCATTAATAAATAAAGGCCATTAGTATAGCTTAATGAAGGAGGGCTTATAATAGCCACGTAAGCTTTTTTTTAAAGTCATTATCTTCCATCAAGCGCAGAGGCGCCACACTTGTAAGTCCTAGGCATTTTGCTCGCTCGAGTGGCAGGTGGCTGGACATCTTCCCATCCTCTTTGTATAAAGTGAGGCCTTGATTGTTGTGTATATATTGACTGTTGTAGTCAGGATTTTTTTTTGGTTGTTTGATTTTTTATGTTTATTAGGATAGATTAAATAGTATTCATATATATAGGATTTTCTTTTTGTATTTTTGGCCAAAAAGTAAGATCTCCAATATAATCGCCCCCTCTCTATTGTAGATATTTTGTAAATTTTTTTGTAAGTAAAGGGACTGTATATACAATCCGTTTCATTCTCCTTCGATTTCTCACGTCCGGATAGTGTAGGAAGCGGGTTGGATCGATTGGGGGTTAGTTTAGATTTTCGGCCCGCTACATTTGGCGCCCGAATAGGGACGTGAGACTTCGAAACTGGGAGCGTGACTGGATTGGATTGCAGTCCATACCCAATTAGTGTGACAAGTAGTTTGATTGATTTTTCCCTTCTCCTATCTTTTTTACTAACTTGGGAACAATGGCTGTAGCGGAAACGTTGAATGAAGAAGTAGTGCGATTGAGACTGGAGTTGAGAAAGAAAGAAGAGGAGTGTGAAATGTTACGGGGAATGATGGAGGGAATGGAGAATAAAATAAAAGGGATGAATGAAAAGACTGATAGGATGAAGAAGGAAATGGGAGACCGACAGGATCAGACGGACCGACGGATGCAGGACCTGTATGACATGATGAAGGGGTCAGGACCGGCCCTAGGACCCTCGACCTTGACCCCTGCTCCGACTGAAGGGAATAAGACTAATGGGATCAATGGGAGTGTGTGCGAGTCTAGAGAGGATAGGGTGATTATGAGTGATAGGAAGGACGGAGAATGGAAGAGAGTTGAATGCAAGAGAAGAAGGAAGAGTGGTGCAAAGGGGAAGGATAGGAAGGTAAGAGGCAAGAGTGTGGACTCATTGTACTCGGATGAAGGAGAGAGTGATGGTATGATTGATATGAGTGAGAGTGAAGGCAGCTCAAGTGAGAGTGAAGTCAATGTGGGAAAGGGTATTTTGATAAGGGAAGTGCCAAAGATAGATAGATTTAGGTTACATGGTGGGAAAAGTGTGGAAGAATTCTTCGGGGAATTTGAGCGATATTGTAAGCTCAAGTACCCGGAGAATAAGGGATACTGGATGAATGTTTTGGGGGAATGTTTGGAGGGAAAAGTATTGGAGTTTTTCCGCGTGATTACAAGTGTGGGGGAACCAAGGTACGATGTGGTGAAGAAGCGGATGATTGGACAGGTGAAACGAATGAAAGAGAGTGTGAAGTATAAAAGGGTAAATGAATTTGAGAAGGCTCGAATGGGGAAGAGTGAAAGTGTGAATATGTATGCACATAGGCTTGAGAATATGGCAAGAACGAGGTATGGTGATGATGATGTAAATGAATGTAAACCACTCATGAGGAAGTTTTTGGACACGATCCCACGAAAGGTGAGTGAATGGCTGGGTGGAAAGAGAAAGGAGAGAGTGAGACTGACAGGTGAACGGTTGATGTGGGAGGATGTGTTGGAACTGTTAGAAGATGGACGATTTGATGATGAAAGCGATCTAGAAGAGGATGGATGGTACAGTGGGAATGTTGGGGGTAAGAAGCCCAGGAGCTTTCATCCACCCCGGCAGTTTGTCAGCTACAGGGATGCCCTGAAGGCTGCACCAGCTGGAGTGATGTCAAACTTCCTGGGCCGGCAGAATGGATGGGCAAATGGAGGGTGGTCGAATGGAAGGGGGCAGATGAATTTCAAGCGTGGGAACGGATATATGAGAGAGAAACCGAGGTATGTCCCAGCAAATGAGAGACCGAATGGTGTGAGAAAGATTGTGGAATGTCGTCGGTGTGGAAGGAAAGGTCATATGTTGGCAGAATGTAGGTGGACATCTGATGCGTGTTTTGGGTGTGGTAAGAAAGGGCATATGATAAAGGATTGCCAGGAAAGTGTGAAAGAGTGCTTCGAGTGTAAAGAAATAGGCCATTTGAAGAAAGATTGTCCGAGGTTGAATGGTGAAGCAACTGCTGGGGAAAGTATGAAATATGCATGTGGTAATTGTGGAAAGGCTGGTCATTATGCAAGGATGTGTCGTGACCAGAGGAATGTATGTAGCTATTGTGCGATGGAAGGACATTCAAGTGAAAAGTGTTGGATTAGACTGAGAGCGCAAGGTGTGAATGGAAAGTCTGAAGCGGGAAACTGAATGGTAAGGGGGTACCTGCTGAAGTATCCTCTGGGTGCATGAGTGTGAGTAATGTGTTGGTAAGTCTGTCTAGTGTGAAAGTGCTGTCTGGTAGGAAGTATGAGTGTCTGAGTGTGAAGGTGGAGTTGAATGGAATTGAGTGTTTGGCTTTAATAGATTCTGGATGCAAGGCGAGCTTGGTGTATAAAGATGTGTATGACAAGTTTAGCGAGAAAGCCCTCCTGTCTGAGTGCAAGGGTAGTTTAGTAGGTATTGGTAATAGGAGAGTGCCTGTGATTGGAATGATAAGGTCAGCTGTTCGAATGCATGGTATGATGATGAATGAATGTGAATTTTCTGTGATTGATAAGGTGAGTAGTGAGTATGGTGTGATTTTGGGCTATGATTTTATGAAAATGAATCGTATGGTTGTGCATCCTGCGAGTGATCAGATTGAGAGAAAGATTGGTAAAAATGGGGTGTATAAGTTGTATGTAGGGAAAGATGGTAGCGTTTTGAGGAGTGTGTTTACTGGTATTGAGGTGACTGCTATGGAGAGTGTAAGGCTTGTGAAGGGTGAAAGGGTGTCTGTTAGAGTGAGTTGGAGTAAGGATGTTAGTTTGAATGTGAGTGAGAACACTGTGATATTGGATGGAAAGGATGCGTGTTATAAGGTAAGGCGTGTTGCTTGTGTGTTTGATGGCTTGATGAGAATGAATGATCCTTTTGTATGTGTGCAGGCAGACCCCAGTGTGAAAGGGCAGGTGAGGGGAATCCAAGTCGGAGATGTACTGGGCCACCTCTCCACTGTCAATGAGGTAGGTATGGATGATAGTACGGATATCAGGGTGAATGTTGCGAATGAAAAGACATGTGAATGGATGTATAATGAGGTGAAGGACATGGTGAAATTGGATGGATGTTTGACTGAGTATGAAAGGGAGGATGTGTATCGAATGATATTTGAGCGAAAGGGAGCCCTCAGTAAGGGTGATCTGGATTTCGGGGTTGCAAAGCTCCCGGAATTCAAGATTGTCCTGAAGGAGGACTCCCCAATCTATCAGCGGCCGAGGCATTTCCCACGTCCGGTTGCTGAAGAGATTGAGGAGCAGTGTTTGGAATTGGAGCAATTGGGGGTGATTGAGGAGAGTGAGAGTGCATGGAATAGTCCAATTGTACCTGTACGTAAGCCGGATGGAAGATTGCGTCTGTGTGTGGATTATCGAAAGGTGAATGAAAGGACTGTGAAAGAAAGGTTTCCGATGTGTGTGGTATCTGAGTGTGTATATAGTATGCATGGGATGGAGTGGTTTACGAAGCTGGATCTGGTACGGGGGTATTACCAGATGCCCATTGCTGAGGAGAGCCGGCCAGTAACTGCCTTCTCTTCCTCAAAGAGGCATTACCAGTTCCGGAACCTCAGCTTTGGGTTGGCTAATGCTCCCGGAGCCTTCCAGCGGGCAATGAATGTTGTGTTGAGTAAGTTTGCGAGTAAGAATGTGATTGCGTTTATAGATGATATTTTGATTATGACTGAGACTTTTGAGGAGCATATGAGATTGGTGAATGATGTGTTGAGAACGTTGGAGAGTGTTGGTGTGAAGGTGAAAGTGGCGAAGTGTGAATGGTTTGCGAAAGAAGTGGAATTCCTTGGGCATATGGTGAGTGAGAATGGATTGCGTAAATCATCGAAGTATGTTGAGAAGGTGCGAATGTTTCCTAAACCGGTGACTGTGAAGCAACTGAAGTCATTTTGGGGTTTGATTGAGTTCCAGCGAAAGTTTATACGTGATTGTTCTGGTGTGAGTAAGCCTCTGACTGAGTGGATGGGCAAGAAAGGTAGTACGGTTGTCAAGTGGAATGATAAGATGAATGAGGCGTATGAGAGACTGAAGGAGGCAGCGGCTGAAGATGTTGAATTAGCTTACCCAGATTATAGTGTAAATGCTAAAATGCTTGAATTGTATACAGATGCGAGTGGGTATTGTATGGGAGGTTTTCTGATGCAAGAGCAGCGTTTGAATGGAGAGAATGTCAGGCGAATAATTGGGTATGTATCCAAGGCTATGAATGTTGCAGAACGAAAGTATTCGACTGTGGAACGAGAGCTGGCTGCGATAAGATATTGTTTGAAAGTGTTGCTTCCATTTTTGTATGGTGTGAGGTTTGTGATAAAAACCGATCATCAACCTCTTGTGTATCTGCAGCGTATGAAGTGGGCTGATAGTAGGATTGCAAGGACTTTGGAAGATTTGAGTGACTTTGACTATGTGATTGAGTATGTGCCTGGTGAACGGAATGGAGTGGCTGATTTGATGTCAAGGTATCCTGGTACGAATGATGAAAATGTGTGTGGAGTGAGTGATCCTGAGTATTTGCCGAAAGGAATTATGAATGGAAAAGAGAGTAAGGGTGGTGGTGATTCCTTGTTTGAGAGTGTATGGAATGGTTTGCAAGATTTGAAGAGTGATGGAGTAGATGTGAGAGTGCCCGATAGTGTAGATGATTTAAGGAAGGAGGTAATGAATGAAGTGTGTAGTAAGCCTGAAAGCATTGGTATGGCAAAGGTGCGGAACTTCATGAAAGAATTGAGAGCGATGTGTATGCAAGGGGTCCCGCCATTTCAGGAAGTGTTGATTGTAGTGAGTCGTTTGTATGGAGTGATTGTTTATGTGCACTTTGGTGGTGAGAGGCCGATTGTGTACAAGGATGAGAAGATGAAGGGTTTGAATCCTAATGTGGTACATCTGCAATGTTTGAGCGGTGTGCACTACAATTGGGTAATTGAAAAGTGTTCATATATAAGAGAGAAGAATGATTGTCTGGATGAAGATGAGTGTGTGTTGAGTGATGATATGGGAGTTGATGACAGTGTGGATATCAGTGCTGATGTTGGTGTGCTTGTTCCTTTGGTGTATTGCGAACATGGTGGACCTGATATGATGGAAGCGAGAGTGAAAGTTAGTGAAAGGTTGTTCTGTGGTTTGATTGATACTGGAGCGCAAGTGTCTTTAGTGAATGAGAATATTCTGAGTAAGTATGAAGAGTTTAGATGTTGCGAGCATAAACCTGTGAAGTTACGGATAAGTGGATTAGGGAATGGCACGATAGTGGCATGGGAACAGGTTAGTCTGAAAGTGAGTTTGGGTAATGGTGTGAATGTGAAGCATGACTTTGTGATTCTGAAAGGTGAGCAAATGCCTTGTTGTTTCTTGCTTGGTGTAGACTTTATGAGATTGAATGATTTGTCTTTGGATGCTGATAAGGATCGTCTTATGAAAGGTGAATGTGAGGTGATGAGGTTGAATGAGTGTGCAAAGAATGTTGTCAAGTTTTGCGGTATGATTGAGTTGGTCATGGATGATGAGAATGAGATTTTAAGTGATGATGATATTCTAGAGATGCAAGAGATGTGTCCTTTTGTTAGTGAGTTGAAGAGGTGTGTAATGATGCGTGTTGATTTGAATGAATGGCCAGAGTGTTTAAGTGATTTTAAAAGGTATGCTAAGGATTTTGTTGTTTGTATGGATGTTGTATATTTTGTGAGGCATGTGAAGGGTGGTGATGATATGTATGTACCTGTGATGTCCTTAGTTGGTATGATTGGTCTGGTGAAGGTTGTGCATGATAATTATGGGCATATGGGTAAGTTTAAGCTGTGGGAGTGTATGAAGGAGCATGTGTTCCACCCGTTTCTGAGAACTGTTGTGAATGATGTTGCAACTACGTGTGAAAGGTGTCAGAAGCGAAAGGTGCAAGGTGTGCAAGTGAAACCACCGATGTTGAAAGTTGATGCGAAAGAACCGTTTGAATTGGTAGTGATTGATTGTGTGTCTTTGCCGAGTACGAGTGCTGGGAATGTTGGTATGGTTGTGATGGTTGACCATAAAAGTAAGTTTGTGTATGCAGCGCCTGTGAGAGATAAAAGGAGTGTGACTGTTGCGCGTGTGGTTGAGCAGTTGTTTTTTCCTATGTGTGTATGGAAGCCTAGAAGATGTCTGAGTGATAATGGGCCTGAATTTGTAGGGGAAGTGTTTGAGCAAATGTTGAGAGAGAATGGTGTGGAGCATGTGAGAACAACTCCGTATGTACCGTCTTCAAATGGATTGGCTGAACGGACTATAAGAACCTTGTGTGAGATGTTGAGAATGATGAGTACGACAGTGAATGACTGGGATGTGTGTCTGGGGAGAGTGTTGTGGGCGTATAATTCAACTGTGCATAATGCAACTGGAATGTCCCCATGTCAGTTTGTGATGAATTTTGAAAGGCGAGTGAAAGATAGGTTTCGTTTGAGTGAAAGTGAGCAGAGTGTATGGCGTGAGGCGCATGAAAGGTTCCGTTCATTTGAATTAGGTACAAAAGTATTGAAGGTGAAAGAAGTGAAGGGTAGGTTGAATGTATCAAAGATGAGTGAGAAGTTTGATGGACCTTATAGAGTTGTGAGGGTTTGGGAAAATGGAGTGACGTATGTTTTGGAGAGTTTGAATGACGGCATGACTGAGAGAGTGCGGGCTCATCAGAGTCAGTTAAGGAGATGGAGAGAACCTCCTGACTACCTGGTGAGCCATCCAGTGTATGGACTGTGTAGAGAGAGAGGTAAAGTGCATGATGATGAGATTGAATGTGATAGTATGGATCTGTCTGGGAAAGAGCTAGTCTTAGTCTCGAGGAGTAGAAAGCGTACAAAGAAGGGTGAAAGGAAGAATGCAAGTACGAATGAAAGTAAGTCTGAGCAGAGTCTTTCTGGTATGGGGGATCTTGAAAGGGAGATTGAGTTTTTGCGTAAACAGGTGAGTGATTTGGCTGGTATAAGTAGACGAGTGAGTGAGCTGCCTGTGCCTGATTTTTCTGGTTTTGGGAACAGTATGAATGATAGTGTGTTTGGGCAGAATGAACCTAGTGTGGCTGATTTTTCGGGTTTTATGAATGGTAATAGTAGGGGTGAGTTTGATGTAGTGAATGATGAAGTGGCTGATTTTTCAGGTTTCTGGTGGGAACCAGTCGAAGGGGTTTCTGGTATGCCTGTTGAGAATACAGGGGATGTGAATGACCTGTCTGTTTCGCAAGAATGTACCTTGAGTTGGATGAGAGCTGTGAGTGAGGAGCTGATGAATGGGGGTATGAAGAGTGAGGGTTCTGAACGGAAGAGTATGAAAGAATTCTGTCGTGAGATGGGAGAACTGGTAATGAGGGCTAAGAGTATGGTTGATGAGATGATAAATAGTGACGATGAGACTGACAGGACGACTGACGAACAACCCCGACTAATTGCTACGCGTAGCCAGGGACCAGTAGACGAGTGTGAATGGGTGCAGAAGGGTGCGATTGAGCACAAGTGGTACCGTGAAGAGTGATTGAAAGGGTTTAGTGAGTGGCTGGTCGAATGGCTTAAGGAAGGAGGGGTGTGGTGGGGCGAATGTGAGTGTGTGTAAAAGGGCCATTCTCCCACCCCTTTTCTCAGTACCCTCTCCCTCCCTCTGTAAGAATGTGTGTGAATGGGAATGGGTTTGTTTTTTTTGTTTATTTTATGTATAAAAATGATTACCATGTTTTTTTTTTCTTTCTTTCCAGGCCTCATATTCTGGAAAGATAGGACTTAGTTTCGTATATCCTTATATTACAAACAAAGCGTTATATCCTGGAAAGCTATATTATCATTAATAAATAAAGGCCATTAGTATAGCTTAATGAAGGAGGGCTTATAATAGCCACGTAAGCTTTTTTTTAAAGTCATTATCTTCCATCAAACGCAGAGGCGCCACACTTGTAAGTCCTAGGCATTTTGCTCGCTTGAGTGGCAGGTGGCTGGACATCTTCCCATCCTCTTTGTATAAAGTGAGGCCTTGATTGTTGTGTATATATTGACTGTTGTAGTCAGGATTTTTTTTTGGTTGTTTGATTTTTTATGTTTATTAGGATAGATTAAATAGTATTCATATATATAGGATTTTCTTTTTGTATTTTTGGCCAAAAAGTAAGATCTCCAATATAATCGCCCCCTCTCTATTGTAGATATTTTGTAAATTTTTTTGTAAGTAAAGGGACTGTATATACAATCCGTTTCATTCTCCTTCGATTTCTCACGTCCGGATAGTGTAGGAAGCGGGTTGGATCGATTGGGGGTTAGTTTAGATTTTCGGCCCGCTACAACCTCTGCCGGCAGAAGCCCCCATGCCAGATGGGCCGGCCTCAGCCAGGTCCCTCTCCGAAATGGAGAAGTTCCTGGTAGTCGTGGGGGCACCTGTCGGAGGAGATCCCTCCCCTCCTTGTATTGCCTCGGAGCCCTCAGCCGTTTGAGGGGTTCCTTGCATAGGGGCGAATTCGGTGCTTGGTGCCGAGCCCGGATTCCCCCCCATGGAAGGCCCTACCGTCTGAGGCTGGGTCTCCTCAAGGACCATGTCTATCACAGGAGGGGCCTCCAGTTGGCCATCCCCTCCCAGGACATCGCAGGTCCCCTTGGCAGTGTCGCCAGTCTTGTGTGGGGAGGCACAGGCCTTGACCCCAGCAAGGTTTAAAATTCTTGCCAGCAGGTCTTTTGAGGGAAGCGACCGAAGGGGCCTGGCTTCCCCCTCCCCTCTAAGGGGGTTTGCCCTACCGAGCCGCTTGCACGAGGGGCGGTCGGCAATGGGCTGCCTGCTGGCTTTCTTGGCAGTCCCCTTAGAAAGCAAAGGAGGGACTGCCGCTGGAGATAGGGAGGTGCCCGAAAGCACCTCCAGAGAAGGGGGTGAGGGGGAGTCCCCTACACCCGTAGGCGTAGGAGAGGAGTAAGCCTCTTCTCCGGTTAAAGAAGTATGGAGCAGGGTCCCCTGTGCAAGCACAAGGGAAGGGACCTCCATTTTCTCGGTGGAGCTGCCCAGCGGGCGGCTCCGTAGATGTTTTTGGGGAAGTTGGGGGTTGGGGTTTTTGGTTTTTTTCATACATGGGCATGGTGACCCTCTTTTTAATACGGGACGCAATAGCTCATCACCTCTTGCAGTTGCCCGCACTGCAAGAGGTGCTTACAGGCCTGGCAGAGCCAGGCGCCGCCATTTGGGACCACCCCTCCCGCCTGGTGGCCTGGCAGTCCATCGGCATGGCGGCTCAACCTTGAACACGGCGTAAAAATTAATAGATTTTGAAGAGGAGAGGAAAAGGGATGTGAGGAAGGTATGGGTGGGGATGAAGCAGGTTGTTAAAAGCCAGCCACCCCAGACCCGAGCTCAGGGGTTAGGGAATATTGTCCCCTCCCCCCTCAGCCCCGATCCGGGACGGTTGGCTGAGAAGAAGGTAAGCATCTACCCTGTGAAATTAGAGGCTGACCAGAGAAAGTTGTGGGAGAGGTTGTATGAAAAGAGAGGAAACAAGTGTTTTGAAGGAAGGAAGAGTGGCTAAGCTAGGGCCGGACGGAGCGCTGGATCCCGTCAGCACGGCAGCCAGGATGGCAAATCGCCGCGCCCCTTACCAGGTCTTTAACTACAGCTGCTAATTTGGTATCATCCGCAAAAATTGACACTTTATTATTAACTGCCTCCCCAAGATCATTTATATAGATGACAAATAATAATGGACTGAGAACTGATCCCTGAGGAACCCCACTGATAACATCCCTCCTCTCTGACTTTACACCATTTAGCACTACCCTTTGCTTCCTGACTTTCAGCCACTCAGCTATCCAATTTGAAACACCCCCACATATCCCAATCATTTTTAATTTATGAACTAGTCTCCTATGTGGTACCTTATCAAATGCTTTACTAAAATCTAAGTAAATTATATCTACATTCTCTCCCTTATCTACTTGATCTGTTAGAAACTCCAGAAAGTCTAGTAAGTTAGTCAAACATGATCTACCTGATCTAAACCCATGCTGAGCATCGCTGATTAACCCCTCCCTCTCTAGATGTTGGCAAATCCCTTTTTTAACTATTTTCTCAAGAATTTACAGACTACAGGAGTTAGGCTAACCGGTCTGAAGTTATTCGGATCCTCTTTACTACCCTTCTTGAAAATGGGGACTACATTCGCTCTCTTCCAATCATCGGGTATTTCTCCATATTCCAGTGACCTAGTATATAACTTCTCCAGAGCTATTGAGATACTTTCTACCCCTTCTTTAAGTATTCTAGAATGAATATTATCAGGGCCGGAGGCCTTGGTACTATCTAACTCACCTATTAGTCCTTTTATCATCCTCCGATCCACACTAATGTTAGTAAACACCTCTTTCCCTGACCCATGAGTACTATACATAAGACTATTTAGTTTCTCCTTTGTAAATACTGATGCAAAATGACCATTTAGTACCTCAACTATTTCCTCATCAGTTTCTCTCACAACCCCTTCATATTTGATAGGTCCTATTTTAACTCTGCCAGACTTGTTATTAATTTTATAGTAACTAAAGAACTTTCTAGGATCTTTGTTGCTATCCTGAGCTAATTTAATTTCTGACACCCTTTTGTTCTTCTTTATAATCTTATTTAACTTATTCCTAGCCATTCTATAATCACTTAAATTTTGAATATTATTTTGTACCTGTAATTTTTTGTATGCCCTTTTCTTCTCTGAAATTTTTCTAGCTATCTCCTGATTCCACCATAATGGTTTCCTACTTTTGTTCCTAATGGCCTTCATTGGGATACATTGTTCTTGGACTAAATTTATTATATGCTTGAAAGTATCCCACATCCCATAAGCATTTTTACCTCTGAATTCTACATCCCAGTCTACCAAATTTAGCAAGCTTCGAAGTTTTACATAATCTCCCTTATGAAAATTTGGAACTTTTTCAGCATTCTCGGTTATTTTACCCTTCTCAATTCCCAACTTAAAACAAACTATCTGATGGTCACTATTTCCCAATGCTTCCAAACAGTCAATTCTTGAACTAAATGATCACTGTTAGAAAGTACTAAATCTAATATATTGTCCCCCCTCGTTGGCTCATTAACAAATTGATTCAAAAAATTATCCTCAAAGCATTCTATGAACCTGCCACTTGTTCTATCCCTACCTATCATATTTTCCCAGTCCACAGAGTTTAAGTTGAAGTCCTCAATAATAACTGCATCTGTTTCAAATCCCTTACTTATTTCGCTTATCATTAGTTCATCCATATCATCAGTCTGCCCAGGTGGCCTGTAAAAAGCTCTCAAATGCACCATTCTATTTTTACTGAACCTAATATCTATCCAAAGTGACTCAACTCCATCCTGCTTTATTGAAGTATTTAAACTTGAAACAATGTTGTTTTTTATATAGATAATTATTCCTCCACCAATCCTACATTTCCTTTGACTAATGTACATATTATAGCCCTGTAAATCAAATTCACTTATAGTGTTACTAAATTCTATTTCATTAACCCATGATTCAGTAACGCATAATATATCTATATCCTCATTGCTAATATAACTAAATAGCTCATCCTTCTTGTTTCTAAGACTACGAGCATTTGTATAGAAACAATTTAACCCCCCTATCCCTGAAGCACCTCTTGAAACCTGAATCACCTCACCTCTAGCGCCTTGGAACCTATTTCTGTTATCTGCCAAGTCCATTCTACTTTCAGTACTATAATATCCTCTCATAATTCCCTGACCACTATTAGTATCTAGTTTCCCACCCGCAAAGACCTAATAACACGATCAGACTCCTCCCACAACACATCTACCCCCTCCTACTCAAATGCAGTCCATCCATCGCATACATTTTTTTCATTCCAACAAACCTATCCCACACATCCACAAACATGACACCTTCCATCTCACACATCCTCCTCACATAATCATTCAGCCCAATTGCACAAGACATCCATTCTACCCCAACATCCATTCTTGGAAGCACACCTGTCACAACACTTTTCATTCTACTTTCTTTCACCTTTTCAATCAACCTCTTGTACCTCTCACGTAACTCACATGCACCCACTTTCTCCACATCATTCACTCCTACATGTGTAATCACAACCGCATCCCTTGCACAGCCAGACACTGTGGTGGAGCGAATGTGAGTATGGGTAAAAGGGCCATTCTCCCACCCCTTTTCTCAGTACCCTCTCCCTCCCTCTGTAAGAATGTGTGTGTGAGTGGTAATGAGGTTTTTTTTATATTTTCTCTTTGTATATATATGTATTTGATTTCATGTATTAATTGTTTTCTCTTTCTCAGATTGTACTTTGCTTAAAATAATCTTTTATCAAAATTGTACTTTGTTTATAATATTCTTTTAGCAAAGCGCCATATTCTGGAAAGAGGTAAGCTAGTCGATAAATTTACTCGGGTAATGCCCACTTATTAGTTTCCCTTCCATGTATAAATAGAGGGGTTATAAAAGGAGGATATATCTCTTCTACAGAGAGTGGAAGTGTGGACTGATAGCAAGAGGGGTTCTCTAGACGAGTGCTCCGCCCAGCCCTGAGACGGAGGGCTTTCGTGCCTCTCTAACCACCTGAACCGCCATACCCGCCTTCGTTGACAATCCTGCCTCCTTCTAAGTTAGCCTACTACCACCCACCTCCAGCACACAAGTGATAGCGCGTGCCCCCTTTTCGTTCGGTTGTTGTTGTGTTTTTTTATGTTTTGTGTAGATATATAAGTAAATTGTTGTATTCGCCGGTTATAAAATTCTCTTTTGGTATCGTATTTGGATTGGCGAATTTAGCCTCATTTTGAAGTGTGCACACTTCCCTTGTAAATATAAAATTGTTGTAAATATAAGCTGTAATTATCATTGTACTTTTTTTCTGTTAGTAAACAACTGTACATACAATCCGTTTCATTATCCTTCGATTTCTCACGTCCGGATTAGTATAGGAAGCGGGTTGGATCGATTGGGGTTAGTCTAAATTTTTCGGCCCGCTACATTTGGCGCCCGAATAGGGACGTGAGACTTCGAAACTGGGAGCATGACTGGATTGGATTGCAGTCCATACCCAATTAGTGTGACAAGTAGTTTGATTGATTTTTCCCTCCTCCTATCTTTTTACTAACTTGGGAACAATGGCTGTAGCGGAAACATTGAATGAAGAAGTAGTGCGATTGAGACTGGAGTTGAGAAAGAAAGAAGAGGAGTGTGAAATGTTGCGGGGAATGATGGAGGGAATGGAGAATAAAATAAAAGGGATGAATGAAAAGACTGATAGGATGAAGAAGGAAATGGGAGACCGACATTATCATACAGACCGACGGATGCAGGACCTGTATAACATGACAGGGGTTGGATCAGTCCCAGGACCTACAACCCTGACCCCTGCTCCTACTGAAGGGACTCCGCTAAATGGAATGGATGGCAGTATGATTGAGTCTAAAGAAGATACTGTGAGTGGTAGGAAAGGGGGTGAATGGAAGAGAGTGGAAAGTAAGAGAGGAAGTAAGCATGGTTCTAAGGTTAAGGATAGGAAGGCGAGAGGAAAGAGTGTGGATTCGCTATACTCAGATGAGGGAGAGAGTGACGATGTGATTGGAATGAGTGAGACCGAGAGTAGCTCTTCGGAGAGTGAAGTGAATGTGGGAAAAGGAATTTTGATTAGGGAAGTGCCAAGGATTGATAAGTTTAGATTGCATGGGGGAAAGAGTATGGATGAGTTCTTCGGGGATTTTGAGCGGTACTGCAAGCTCAAGTACCCGCAGAACAAGGGTCACTGGGTGAGTGTTCTGGGAGATTGTTTGGATGGGAAAGTGTTGGAGTTCTTGCGAGTGATAACGAGTGTGGGAGAGCCAAAGTACGATGTAGTGAAGAAGAGATTGATTGGGCAGGTGAAACGAATGAAAGAGAGTGTGAAGTATAAGAGGGTGAATGAATTTGAGAAGGCTCGAATGGGGAAGAGTGAAAGTGTGAATATGTATGCACATAGGCTTGAGAGTATGGCAAGAACGAGGTATGGTGATGATGATGATGTAAATGAATGTAAACCACTCATGAGGAAGTTTTTGGACACGATCCCGCGAAAGGTGAGTGAATGGCTGAGTGGAAAGAGAAAGGAGAGAGTGAGACTGACAGGTGAACGGTTGATGTGGGAGGATGTGTTGGAACTGTTAGAAGATGGACGATTTAATGATGAAAGCGATCTAGAAGAGGATGGATGGTACAGTGTGAATGTTGGGGGTAAGAAGCCCAGGAGCTTTCATCCACCCCAGCAGTTTGTCAGCTACAGGGATGCCCTGAAGGCTGCACCAGCTGGAGTGATGTCAAACTTCCTGGGCCGGCAGAATGGATGGGCAAATGGAGGGTGGTCGAATGGAAGGGGGCAGATGAATTTCAAGCGTGGGAACGGATATATGAGAGAGAAACCGAGGTATGTCCCAGCAAACGAGAGACCGAATGGTGGGAGAAAGATTGTGGAATGTCGTCGGTGTGGAAGGAAAGGTCATATGTTGGCAGAATGTAGGTGGACATCTGGTGCGTGTTTTGGGTGTGGTAAGAGAGGGCATATGATAAAGGATTGCCAGGAAAGTGTGAAAGAGTGCTTCGAGTGTAAAGAAATGGGCCATTTGAAGAAAGATTGTCTGAGGTTGAATGGTGGAGCAACTGGTGGGGAAAGTATGAAATATGCATGTGGTAATTGTGGAAAGGCTGGTCATTATGCAAGGATGTGTCGTGACCAGAGGAATGTATGTAGCTATTGTGCGATGGAAGGACATTCAAGTGAAAAGTGTTGGATTAGACTGAGAGCGCAAGGTGTGAATGGAAAGTCTGAAGCGGGAAACTGAATGGTAAGAGGGTACCTGCTGAAGTATCCTCTGGGTGCATGAGTGTGAGTAATGTGTTGGTAAGTCTGTCTAGTGTGAAAGTGCTGTCTGGTAGGAAGTATGAGTGTCTGAGTGTTAAGGTGTAATTGAATGGAATTGAGTGTTTGGCTTTAATAGATTCTGGATGCAAGGCGAGCTTGGTGTATAAAGATGTGTATGACAAGGTTAGCGAGAAAGCCCTCCTGTCTGAGTGCAAGGGTAGTTTGGTAGGTATTGGTAATAGGAGAGTGCCTGTGATTGGAATGATAAGGTCAGCTGTTCGAATGCATGGTATGATGATGAATGAATGTGAATTTTCTGTGATTGATAAGGTGAGTAGTGAGTATGGTGTGATTTTGGGGTATGATTTTATGAAAATGAATCGTATGGTTGTGCATCCTGCGAGTGATCAGATTGAGAGAAAGATTGGTAAAAATGGGGTGTATAAGTTGTATGTAGGGAAAGATGGTAGCGTTTTGAGGAGTGTGTTTACTGGTATTGAGGTGACTGCTATGGAGAATGTAAGGCTTGTGAAGGGTGAAAGGGTGTCTGTTAGAGTGAGTTGGAGTAAGGATGTTAGTTTGAATGTGAGTGAGAACACTGTGATATTGGATGGAAAGGATGTGTGTTATAAGGTAAGGCGTGTTGCTTGTGTGTTTGATGGCTTGATGAGAATGAATGATCCTTTTGTATGTGTGCAGGCGGACCCCAGTGTGAAAGGGCAGGTGAGGGGAATCCAAGTCGGAGATGTACTGGGCCACCTCTCCACTGTCAATGAGGTAGGTATGGATGATAGTACGGATGTCAGGGTGAATGTTGCAGGTGAAGAGATGTGTGAATGGACGTATAATGATGTGAAGAGCATGGTGGAATTGGATGGATGTTTAACTGAGTATGAAAGGGAGGATGTGTATCGAATGATATTTGAACGAAAGGGAGCCCTCAGTAAGGGTGATCTGGATTTCGGGGTTGCAAAGCTCCCGGAATTCAAGATTGTCCTGAAGGAGGATTCCCCAATCTATCAGCGGGCAAGGCATTTCCCACGTCCGGTTGCTGATGAGATTGAGGAGCAGTGCTTGGAATTGGAGCAATTGGGGGTGATTGAAGAGAGAGAGAGTGCATGGAATAGTCCAATTGTACCTGTACGTAAGCCGGATGGAAGATTGCGTCTGTGTGTAGATTATCGAAAGGTGAATGAAAGGACTGTGAAAGAAAGGTTTCCGATGTGTGTGGTATCTGAGTGTGTGTATAGTATGCATGGGATGGAGTGGTTTACTTAGCTGGATATGGTACGGGGGTATTACCAGATGCCCATTGCTGAGGAGAGACGGCCAGTAACTGCCTTCTCTTCCTCAGAGGCATTACCAGTTCCTGAACCTCAGCTTTGGGTTGGCTAATGCTCTCGGAGCCTTCCAGCGGGCAATGAATGTTGTGTTGAGTAAGTTTGCGAGTAAGAATGTGATTGCGTTTATAGATGATATTTTGATTATGACTGAGACTTTTGAGGAGCATATGAGATTGGTGAATGATGTGTTGAGAACGTTGGAGAGTGTTGGTGTGAAGGTGAAAGTGGCGAAGTGTGAATGGTTTGCGAAAGAAGTGGAATTCCTTGGGCATATGGTGAGTGAGAATGGGTTGCGAAAATCACCAAAGTATGTTGAGAAGGTGCGAATGTTTCCTAAACCGGTGACTGTGAAGCAACTGAAGTCATTTTTCGGTTTGATTGAGTTCCAGCGAAAGTTTATATGTGATTGTTCTGGTGTGAGTAAGCCTCTGACTGAGTGGATGGGCAAGAAAGGTAGTACGGTTGTCAAGTGGAATGATAAGATGAATGAGGCGTATGAGAGACTGAAAGAGGCAGCGGCTGAAGATGTTGAATTGGCTTACCCAGATTATAGTGTAAATGCTAAAATGCTTGAACTGTATACAGATGCGAGTGGGTATTGTATGGGAGGTTTTCTGATGCAAGAGCAGCGTTTGAATGGAGAGAATGTCAGGCGAATAATTGGGTATGTATCCAAGGCTATGAATGTTGCAGAACAAAAGTATTCGACTGTGGAACGAGAGCTGGCTGCGATAAGATATTGTTTGAAAGTGTTGCGTCCATTTTTGTATGGTGTGAGGTTTGTGATAAAAACCGATCATTAAACTCTGGTGTATCTGCAGCGTATGAAGTGGGCTGATAGTAGGATTGCAAGGACTTTGGAAGATTTGAGTGACTTTGACTATGTGATTGAGTATGTGCCTGGTGAACGGAATGGAGTGGCTGATTTGATGTCAAGGTATCCTGGTACGAATGATGAAAATGTGTGTGGAGTGAGTGATCCTGAGTATTTGCCGAAAGGGATTATGAATGGAAAAGAGAGTAAGGGTGGTGGTGATTCCTTGTTTGAGAGTGTATGGAATGGTTTGCAAGATTTGAAGAGTGATGGAGTAGATGTGAGAGTGCCCGATAGTGTAGATGATTTAAGGAAGGAGGTAATGAATGAAGTGTGTAGGAAGCCTGAAAGCATTGGTATGGCAAAGGTGCGGAACTTCATGAAAGGATTGAGAGCGATGTTTATGCAAGGGGTCCCACCATTTCAGGAAGTGTTGATTGTAGTGAGTCGTTTGTATGGAGTGATTGTTTATGTGCACTTTGGTGTTGCGAGGCCGATTGTGTACAAGGATGAGAAGATGAAGGGTTTGAATCCTAATGTGGTACATCTGCAATGTTTGAGCGGTGTGCACTACAATTGGGTAATTGAAAAGTGTTCATATATAAGAGAGAAGAATGATTGTCTGGATGAAGATGAGTGTGTGTTGAGTGATGATATGGGAGTTAATGACAGTGTGGATATCAGTGCTGATGTTGGTGTGCTTGTTTCTTCGGTGTATTGTGAACATGGTGGACCTGATATGATGGAAGCGAGAGTGAAATTTGGTGAAAGGTTGTTCTGTGGTTTGATTGATACTGGAGAGCAGGTGTCTTTAGTGAATGAGAAGATTCTGAGTAAGTATGATGAGTTTAAATGTTGCGAGCATAAACCTGTGAAGTTACGGATAAGTGGATTAGGGAATGGCACGATAGTGGCATGGGAACAGGTTAGTCTGAAAGTGAGTTTGGGTAATGGTGTGAATGTGAAGCATGACTTTGTGATTCTGAAAGGTGAGCAAATGCCTTGTTGTTTCTTGCTCGGTGTAGACTTTATGAGATTGAATGATTTGTCTTTGGATGCTGATAAGGATCGTCTTATGAAAGGTGAATGTGAGGTGATGAAGTTGAATGAGTGTGCGAAGAATGTTGTCAAATTTTGTGGCATGATTGAGTTGGTCATGGATGATGAGAATGAGATTTTAAGTGATGATGATATTCTAGAGATGCAAGAGATGTGTCCTTTTGTTAGTGAGTTGAAGAAGTGTGTAATGATGCGTGTTGATTTGAATGAATGGCTAGAGTGTTTAAGTGATTTTAAAAGGTATGCTAAGGATTTTGTTGTTTGTATGGATGTTGTATATTTTGTGAGGCATGTGAAGGGTGGTGATGATATGTATGTACCTGTGATGTCCTTAGTTGGTATGATTGGTCTGGTGAAGGTTGTGCATGATAATTATGGGCATATGGGTAAGTTTAAGCGGTTTTGTGTGTATGAAGGAGCGTGTGTTCCATCCGTTTCTGAGAACTGTTGTGAATGATGTTGCAACTACGTGTGAAAGGTGTCAGAAGCGAAAGGTGCAAGGTGTGCAAGTGAAACCACCGATGTTGAAAGTTGATGCGAAAGAACCGTTTGAATTGGTAGTGATTGATTGTGTGTCTTTGCCGCGTACGAGTGCTGGGAATGTTGGTATGGTTGTTATGGTTGATCATAAAAGTAAGTTTGTGTATGCAGCGCCTATGAGAGATAAAAGGAGTGTGACTGTTGCGCGTGTGGTTGAGCAGTTGTTCTTTCCTATGTGTGTATGGAAGCCTAGAAGATGTCTGAGTGATAATGGGCCTGAATTTGTAGGAGAAGTGTTTGAGCAAATGTTGAGAGAGAATAGTGTGGAGCATGTGAGAACAACTCCGTATGTACCGTCTTCAAATGGATTGGCTGAACGGACTATAAGAACCTTGTGTGAGATGTTGAGAATGATGAGTACAACAGTGAATGACTGGGATGTGTGTCTGGGGAGAGTGTTGTGGGCGTATAATTCAACTGTGCATAGTGCAACTGGAATGTTCCCATGTCAGTTTGTGATGAATTTTGAAAGGCGAGTGAAAGATAGGTTTCGTTTGAGTGAAAGTGAGCAGAGTGTATGGCGTGAGGCGCATGAAAGGTTCCGTTCATTTGAATTAGGTACAAAAGTATTGAAGGTGAAAGAAGTGAAGGGTAGGTTGAATGTATCAAAGATGAGTGAGAAGTTTGATGGACCTTATAGAGTTGTGAGAGTTTGGGAAAATGGGGTAACGTATGTTTTGGAGAGTTTGAATGACGGCATGACTGAGAGAGTGCGGGCTCATCAGAGTCAGTTAAGGAGATGGAGAGAACCTGCTGACTACCTGGTGAGCCATCCGGTGTATGGACTGTGTAGAGAGAGAGGTGCATGATGATGAGATTGAATGTGATAGTATGGATCTGTCTGGGAAAGAGCTAGTCTTAGTCTCGAGGAGTAGAAAGCGTACAAAGAAGGGTGAAAGGAAGAATGCAAGTACGAATGAAAGTAAGTCTGAGCAGAGTCTTTCTGGTATGGGGGATCTTGAAAGGGAGATTGAGTTTTTGCGTAAACAGGTGAGTGATTTGGCTGGTATAAGTAGACGAGTGAGTGAGCTGCCTGTGCCTGATTTTTCTGGTTTTGGGAACAGTATGAATGATAGTGTATTTGGGCAGAACGAACCTAGCGTGGCTGATTTTTCAGGTTTTACGAATGGTAATAGTAGGGATGAGTTTGAGTAGTGAATGATGAAGTGGCTGATTTTTCAGGTTTCTGGTGGGAACCAGTCAAAGGGGTTTCTGGTATGCCTGTTGAGAATACAGGGGATGTGAGTGACCTGTCTGTTTCACAAGAATGTACCTTGAGTTGGATGAGAGCTGTGAGTGAGGAGCTGATGAATGGGGGTATGAAGAGTGAGGGTTCTGAACGGAAGAGTATGAAAGAATTCTGTCGTGAGATGGGAGAACTAGTAATGAGGGCTAAGAGTATGGTTGATGAGATGATAAATAGTGACGATGAGACTGACAGGACGACTGACGAACAACCCCGACTAATTGCTACGCGTAGCCAGGGACCAGTAGAAGAGTGTGAATGGGTGCAGAAGGGTGCGATTGAGCACAAGTGGTACCGTGAAGAGTGATTGAAGGGTTTAGTGAGTGGCTGGTCGAATGGCTTAAGGAAGGAGGGGTGTGGTGGAGCGAATGTGAGTGTGGGTAAAAGGGCCATTCTCCCACCCCTTTTCTCAGTACCCTCTCCCTCCCTCTGTAAGAATGTGTGTGTGAGTGGGAATGAGTTTTTTTTTATATTTTCTCTTTGTATATATATGTATTTGATTTCATGTATTAATTGTTTTCTCTTTCTCAGATTGTACTTTGCTTAAAATAATCTTTTATCAAAATTGTACTTTGTTTATAATATTCTTTTAGCAAAGCGCCATATTCTGGAAAGAGGTAAGCTAGTCGATAAATTTACTCGGGTAATGCCCACTTATTAGTTTCCCTTCCATGTATAAATAAAGGGGTTATAAAAGGAGGATATATCTCTTCTACAGAGAGTGGAAGTGTGGACTGATAGCAAGAGGGGTTCTCTAGACGAGTGCTCCGCCCAGCCCTGAGACGGAGGGCTTTCGTGCCTCTCTAACCACCTGAACCGCCATACCCGCCTTCGTTGACAATCCTGCCTCCTTCTAAGTTAGCCTACTACCACCCACCTCCAGCACACAAGTGATAGCGCGTGCCCCTTTTTCGTTCGGTTGTTGTTGTGTTTTTTTTATGTTTTGTGTAGATATATAAGTAAATTGTTGTATTCGCCGGTTATAAAATTCTCTTTTGGTATCGTATTTGGATTGGCGAATTTAGCCTCATTTTGAAGTGTGCACACTTCCCTTGTAAATATAAAATAGTTGTAAATATAAGCTGTAATTATCATTGTACTTTTTTTCTGTTAGTAAACAACTGTACATACAATCCGTTTCATTCTCCTTCGATTTCTCATGTCCGGATTAGTATAGGAAGCGGGTTGGATCGATTGGGGTTAGTCTAAATTTTTTGGCCCGCTACAACACCAGCTCCTCATACCTATCAGATAGATCTCTCACTCCAGCACCCGGAAACACACCCTCAAACCATTCAATCTACTTGCATTCAACTTCCTATCTAAATATCTAACTCGCAAATCACCCATCACAAGCACTTCAGTCAGACTCCTATTCCTAACCCCCACAGACCTAACTCCATCCCCAATCCTATTCTCATTTAAACTACCAGTCACTCGAACTTCACCCCCACCCTCATCAGTCATATCTAACCCCCACAGACCTAACTCCATCCCCACTCCTATTCTCATTTAAACTACCAGTCACTCGAACTTCACCCCCACCCTCATCAGTCATATCACTTCCAGTTACTTCCTCTCTTAGGGCACTAAATCTATTAGTCAAGCTAATAGGTTCTGTGTCCCTCTGACTCACACACCTATTCTCCCTCTGGCTAACAACCTCAACAGAGGCAACCCTATTCTCACAAAGAACAGGAGAAGCCTCCCTAGCTTCACATTTCCTAACCACTCTCCACTGTCCCCCATCTTCACTAGGCCTATTTCTAACTAATCTAAGGGGGCTAACTTCACTATCACTAGAACTATCACTTCCTACCTCCTCCACTGGCCCTCTACCTTCACCTGAAACATCTAACTGGCTTACCTCACCACCTAACCTATTCCCAGCTCTAGGCCTAACACTAAGTTCCCTCCTGAGCTCAGCAACTAACCCCTCCAGCCTACATATCCTGTTTAAATCCTGCCTTCTCATCCCCTCTAAATCTACAATGCATTCACGCAGCCCACATACAACACATGTATACCCCTCACCTAATACACCACAACCAATGCATACATTCCGACACTCCTGCTCACTTTCATCCCCAAACTCCATCACTTATTCAAACAAAGAAAGAACTTAAGTAGTAATAAGAAAAAAAAGAAGAGCAACTTAGCTTTCGCTGATTGTGGTGAGAAAAAAGAAAAAAAAACTGTAGAAAAATCTGAAAAATAGATCAACAGACTGAGAGCTCTAAGAAACACATGCTACCTGTTCGAAGGTCAGTTGGAGACTGACCTTCTTGTTACACTGTAAAGGTGAAAAAACATTTTATTAATTTTCAAGTGGTGACCTCTAGTCCGATTTCCATCATCTAACTCAAAAAACTTGCTAACATCCAATTTATCTATCTCAGAAAAAATTTTAAAGAGCTCAATCATATCCCTTCTCACACACCTTTCGAACGAGAACATATTTAATACCCTCAGTCTATCTTCATATTCAAGGTGCCTCAGGGAAGGAATAATCTTTGTTGCCCTCCGTTGCACTGACTCAAGAAGGTTAATATCGTGTCTAACATAAGAGTTATAGAGTTTAAGAATAACCTCCTTACTTTTGTAACAGACATTTCTCTTAATGAAACCCAGCACTCTATTTGCCCTATTTCTTGCTTCAATACACTGCTTAGAAAACCTTAATGACGCATCTATTACTACTCCTAGATCTTTCTCCTCCTCTACTGAGTTCAGCCAATGCCCATCCATTTCATAGTTAAATTCTCTATTATCTTTTCCCATGTTAATAACTTTGCACTTATCAAGGTTGAAAGTCATTTGCCACTTATGTGCCCAGGATAACAATTTATTTAAATCCCCCTGCACTTTAAAATTATCATCAATATCTTTAACTACAGCTGCTAATTTGGTATCATCTGACTACTTAATATGATTTCTTCACGAGTATTCTTATTGTTGGCTGGGCTTACCGAAGGCTTGCGGGAAATCGAGGTAAAGAAGGACTCTGAGAACAGAACATAACATAACATAATTTCACGGATGACAAAAGCCACAAGGGCCTATCAAAGGTCATCCGCATCCGTACCAAAAATATACTTTTATTCTAATATGGCATATTAAAGCGGCAAGCGGCACTTCAAGAAGTACTTTGCGGGGAAAAAGCAGGTTTTCTTATTCAACTCTAAGTATTGAATTCTTGAGCGGCAAGACTCAGGCGAATTAAAGGTGGTTCCGTAACGCCATAATGAGAACGAATTGATCTTAATGTCTTATCTGAATCGATGTTCTCCTTTCCAAAAATAATAATAATATCTCTCTTGCATGACTATATATACGGTTTCATTTCCAGGGGGGCATGGCCTAGACTCGTCCGCGGGAAAAACCTCCGTCGGCGAGCTCATTAGTTCCACCCCCTGGGCGGAGTTACTGAACAGCTGTGTATTTTTACAATATATTTACATATTTAAGATAATATCTTTATTCCATGGCCCGATTTTTCAGATGTGTTATAATTTACTTTTGGTTGGAATTTGTGGTTACCCAGCTGCGTCGTAGACTCCCCTCTTCTGATAACTCTATCTCAAGACGCGAACTGTTTGCATATGCGTATCCTCTTATTGAATTAGGTGTCCACTTTGATAGTTTTCGTGTTTGTATATTTGTGCCTTACCTGTGCGGTACTCCGAGGATCGCTTGTCTGATTGTATTCATACAAATTGATATATATATATATATATAATAATAATAAACAAACAACTTTATTGTAGATTATGGTGATCCATACAAAAATAAAAATAAATATACATTACAATTTTGAAGTATAAAATTTTGATATTACTTATCCAAAAGGCACCAAAAGATTATAAGAACATAAGAAAAGAAGGAGACTGCAAAAGACCATTCATGGCCTACACTTGGCAGCTCCTGTTCCAGTCAACACACAAAAGATTTCTTACCAGAGAAAAGTCATCAACATTGTCACCCTTTACAGGAGTTCGTCAGATCTAATCTACAATATACATAAAATGCATCCAGAGGATTATGTCCATTCATGCAACCGCAAAATAATCTCCCCACTCCTTAGAAAAATATATACATATGTACATAAAAAAGTCAGTCCCATCTAGCAGCTTCATTCATATATTTATCTAATCTATTCTTAAAACTACCCAGAGAGGAGGCTTCTATCACATGTCTAGTGAGCCTATTCCATTCATCTACCACACGATTTGTAAACCAATTCCTCCCAATCTCCTTCCTAAACCTATACTTATCAAGCTTAAACCCATTGCTACGTGTCCTGTCATGTTCACTAAGTATAAGAACCTTACCCAGATCCCCTTTATTATATCCTTTTACCCATTTGAAGACTTATATTTACCTTAACAACTAAAATTACCACTATCTTACTGCTAATACTTATTCACCTATTCAAATGAACTGTCAATCTACTAATATTTAATATTGCTGGATTAATGCAATGGGTAATATTTATCATGAGAGTAGTAATTTCAGAAAGATACCTACAATACTTAGGTTCACCACAGAATTCTGAGACTATTGTTATAAGCAACTATAAATCTACTATGGGTAGCGTTTGCATAATTCCACCATAGATGAGGTGTATAAACTGACTCACAATAAGACCTAAACAGTTTAATTTTTACACTTTCAGTACAATGTCTGAAATGTCTTTTAATCATGTTACTTTGTCTATACAGCTTGTCACGCTGGCATTCTATATAAAATGTGTCTTTGAGATCATCACTAATTATATGCCCTAACTACTTTATATTGCTCACTATTGGAATTGTATCATTACCTAGCTTAAAACTATCATATTTACAACATTTAAGAAATTTAGACTTAAAAACTAGCAATGCACTTTTAGAACTATTAAATTTGATATAATTTTTTATCCCAAAATCATTACAAACGTTAATTGATTTATTTAGACCACTTGAGGTGGTGAAATTAGTGCAATGTCATCTGCATAAATAAAATGATTCGTTTTTGCATTACCTATTATACAACCTACTTTAATGTTGCCTAATTTTATGGATAAATCATTTATATACATACAGAATAGGTAAGGAGAAAGAATTCCTCCCTGTCGAACACCATTACTTACGGTAAAGAAGTCAGATATGGCATTTGACCATCTTACACACATTTTTTGAGTAGCATACCAGTAACTAATTATTCTTATAATATATGATGGAACCTTAAATTTACTTAACTTATCTATTAGAACTCTGTGATTTACTCTGTCAAAAGCCTTTGACGCATCCAAAAAAGAGGAATATATATTGCTATTAAGACTTATATTTCAATATCATTTATTTTAATGAGTAAATACACATATCTGTACCATGATTTTCCTTAAATCCAAATTGGTTGTCCGTTGTTAAGATAAATGATTCTATTCTACTAAGTATGATTCTTTCTAAAATTGCCAATTGCTAACATAATTGGATTTTATAGTCATACTTTGACTTTTGTTTTTAATAATAGGTATTAACACAACAGACAACATGCTTTCAGGTAAGACTCCATGTACGAGACATCCAGTGAGACACATAGCTAATAATGGAATAATTTTTGCACTACTAAATTTAATATGTTCAGCTTGAATTCCATCCAATCCACAACTTTTATTTACATCAAGTTTTCTTATCATGGTTGCCACCTCTTCGCATGATACTAAAACCTTTTTATAGTTATCAGAGACTGCATAATTGTTGTAAGGATAATGAACTATCATGCAAACAATTAAACAGTTCCCGATAGTGTGTTTTCCACATGTTACAAATATTTTCAGCTCCTTAATTACCTTCAATTTCATCAGGTGGACTTAATTTTTTGTTGTTATGCACTTTAATTGCTTCCAAAATTCTCTTTTATCTACTTACATATTAAAGAGCTTGTGAGCTAAGGATTCCTTTTTTAGATTTTATTTAATAAATTTAAGTGCCCCTTTAAATCTGGCTTTTGTGGATTTTTTTAGATGGAAAATTGGACCACTCCTAGGTTTGTTTACTTCTAACTACAGAGCATAAGCCTCTCTGGATCTCTCATACAATTCCTGACAGTGGTCATTCCAACAAGGCCGATTGTACTTATTTTTATCTGATGCACTCTCAAATACAGTTTTTGATGTCTCAGAGAGTGCAAAAATTATGTTATTATATAAAGAAGTGACTTTGGTAATTGTGTAGACAATGGCCGGAAGCAATTATTTTGAGCGTCGGCACGTTGTTGGGTACGGCTCGTCGCGGGGATAACACTGCAATGACCCTGAGTTTCAATCCTTGGGGGGAGTCTGGGGGGCACAGCCCCAAAAAAAACTAGGCCTAGGATCCGGCCATCGTCTTCACAATTACCGTGACTTTTTCCATATGTTCATTATTTGTACAGTTCAAATTTTTACAACTAAAGGCCTCGCTTAGAATTTCCACATTCTCGAGGAACACCCCACTCATGTCAGTGTATTCATCTTTTTTATTTTGTGGCACCTCATCCCAAAATATCCTATTATAGTTAGCTAAGTTCTCAAAAGAATTTTTTGTTGAGACTTTAGGTATTAATTTAACAGTCAATTTTGACACAAATGGAAGATGATCAGACTCAAAAGAATCATATAATACATACATATCTGAAATTAATTTATGACCATCCTCAGATGAAATGCAGTGGTCCAACCAAGATTTTGAACCCTATGCGTCACTGACATATGTGAAAGTGTCTCTTGGCAGGCTTAGTCTGCTTGACCATTTAAGTTTATAGGCTTCACAAAAAATGTTTAAGTGTTTAGAAAACTCTGAGTCATTACCTAATATGTTACTATTGAAATTGCCATATACACAATAACATGTACTATCTAACTCTTCTAACAAAGTACCTAACTTATAAAGTCTATCTATATATAATTCCTCATTTTCTACTGACTCACATGGTAGGTATACATTAAAAATATAAATTACTTGACAGTTAAGCACTATTTTTATACCAACAACCCAATCATAATCCAAAGTTAATCCACTTATATAATGTTCAAATTTTAAATTTGGTAAATGTGTAGATTATCGGGGCGAACGATGGGACGTACTATTTCGTCCGTGTTCCAAAATGTTTCACATTTTTGGATTACATTTAAGTTGACGGCTCGTGTGGGGGTAAACACAATGGGGGGACTACACTACGATGATCCTGAGTTTCATTAAATTGGGGTGAGGTCTGGGGGGCACAGCCTCCCAGCATATAATCCTAATTGTTTATAGAATAATAATTTGAAAAGGACTCAAACGCGCATGAATATTCCAACACGAGTGAACGATAATATTTACACACAAATTTTTTTATGCCCGGGCCGCTAATCTACATATTTACCTTAAATTCCATATTATTGCTACACCTTCTTTTTTATTTTTCCTACCTACTGATAAACACTTACTACCATAATTTGGAGAGTTTGCTACACCCTTATGATTTCAAAAAAGTGTATTAATCTCTTTACATTCCGTTTTTGATATCCATCAAAATTACAAAATTATTTATTATCTTATTTAAACCAATTTCATTTGTTGGCAGACCCCTGCAGTTGTAACTAACTACATTAATTTACTCTCCATTATGAGCTATAGTATTACTTGTATGTTGTGGTCTGAACCAATTGAAATAGATTCCTTTTGTCCATGTTGATGGGTCTATAAAGATTGAAGGGTCTTTGCATTGAGCTTCCACTTTAAAGCTGCTATAATTTTTAGGAAATTTTGATGGCATTTTGGTGCATTTCGCATCTATGTTTGTTTTCTTTTTAATGTAACTTTTGAGTTCTTCTTCTGTATAGTCAGGTGCAAATTTGGTTACATAGACTCTAGGAAGCCTTTTAGCAACTCTAATACCTTCATCTGATGATGTACCGACTTTGATAGGTTTCTTGGATTTTTCTGTCGAGTTCTTCATAGAGTTAATTGATTTTGTACTATCGGATTTTAGTATTTTTCCTCTTGCTCCAACACTGAACCACAGGTTTGTATCAGTGTCAACGGCTGGTAGAGCTGGGTATATGCATTCATAATTACTTTCATCCTCTGTTTGGGCTGATTTTCAGTTCTCATTAGAGTGCTTATTTGTATTGGTGGAGGTCGGATTGACTTGATTGCCATCTTGGTTTTCACTAGAAATGGGTTGAA
Source organism: Ceratothoa steindachneri (assembly GCA_963969495.1). Taxonomy (NCBI): domain Eukaryota; kingdom Metazoa; phylum Arthropoda; class Malacostraca; order Isopoda; family Cymothoidae; genus Ceratothoa; species Ceratothoa steindachneri. Next base: position 71,490,254 of record OZ018330.1, read on the forward strand.
TAGTTTGGGTAGTAGTGTTAGGATGAGAGTCTGTATCTTCTGTGGGATTTTGATTCTTTATTTTTGGTTTGACTTTAGGTGGAACTGGGTTATTCGAATTTTGAGTCAGAGAGCCTTTTAGAAAATTAAGCTTTTGGTTATGCTGATAAAAGAGCTTGTTGTGCTCATTAATAATTTGATTTTGATTACTTATTTGTTTCTTAATTTCTTTTAAGGTATCAGATATATCTTTGTCTACTTCTTGACGAGTCATCAAAGTTGCTTTCATCAGTTTTGCTTCATCAGCAAGGGATCCTGTATTGTTAAGTAATGTGGAAACATCAATTGAATCAAAAGTCAATGGAGGGAGTTTGAGATCTTTTGAAACAAAGGAATGTTCATCTAAATGATGTTCAATTTCAACAAACCTTTTGATAATATCTTCCATATTGTGTTCAGATTTTTTGTTTCCTTTACGTACAATATTGCGGCTGAGGCCATCCGCCTCTTTCACATCGATGCTAAAAATTTTTTTTTTGCCACTTTAATTTCTTGTTCATCATATGTATCTAGACATAATTTTATGATTATATCTGTAGGCAATAGGTCTCTCTTGTTATTTATAAATGGTCATTCCATCCAAATTCAACAGGGGACATTTAGTCACCATCACCGATTTTGATGAAAATTGGTATACAGGTTGATTTTGATGAGAGAAAAACAATGAGACACTTCCCAGCCCTCAATTTTGAATAGCTCAAAAGTTATAACCTGTCAAAGTTGAGAAAAATTGTCAAATTTCTTGATACCAGCATTGATAAAAAAATTATTTCTCCCTTATTATATAACATAAAACAATGAATTATGTATTTTTTTTAAGCTTAAGGGTTGCTCTAAACATTTTTCACAAAATTAATTTTTGGTAAAAAAAATTTGTTTGACCTTAAAGGTCAACTTTTGACCTTTAAAAAAAATATATTGTATCAATAAATTTTTGTGTACTTTTTTTTTTTTAATATATATGCCTTTAGACTACAATATAAGATAAATTTCATTCTGGGTTTTTCATTATATCAGCAGTTATGATCAATTTTGTAACCACTGGTATGGCCATTTTTTGCTATAACATAACACATAACATAATTACACGGATGACAAAAGCCACAAGGGCCTATCAAAGGTCATCCGCCTCCGTCAAAACCCACCCACAAAAAGGACCATCACCAGGGGAAGACAAAATCAAAGTCCCCCACAATATAATATAACGGATGACAAAAGCCACAAGGGCTCATCATAGGTCATCCGAGTCAAGCGGCCTCTTTTTCAAGGCACCCAAACTCCCAGGAAAACTACATCCAGAGGATTGCATCCAGAAACAAGGGTATCACCAATCAAGGCTTGTCAAGAACTAAATCATGCAGCTATAGATATATACAAACAATATTAATATATACAAAACTTAGGAACCATCACAACCTTCCCTTCCCATAAACTCATCCAACCTACTCTTAAATACATTTAGATTTGGACTACCTACTACCTTCTGCGGCAATTTGTTCCAGAAGTCTACCACTCTATTGGTGAAAAAATATTTTCTTAAATCCAACCTACACCCTTGCTTTTTAATTTTCAAGTGGTGACCTCTAGTCCGATTTCCATCATCTAACTCAAAAAACTTGCTAACATCCAATTTATCTATCCCGGAAAAAATTTTATTCAGCTCAATCATATCCCCTCTCACACACCTCCTTTCGAACGAGAACATATTTAATACCCTCAGTCTATCTTCATATTCAAGGTGCCTCAGGAAAGGAATAATCTTTGTTGCCCTCCGTTGCACTGACTCAAGAAGGTTAATATCGTGTCTAAAATGTGGGGACCATGCCTGTATACAGTACTCTAGATGTGGCCTAACATAAGAGTTATAGAGTTTAAGAATAACCTCCTTACTTTTGTAACTGACATTTCTCTTAATAAAACCCAGCACTCTATTTGCCCTATTTCTTGCTTCAATACACTGCTTAGAAAACCTTAATGACTTATCTATTACTACTCCTAGATCTTTCTCATCCTCTACTGAGCTCAGCCAATGCCCATCCATTTCATAGTTAAATTCTCTATTATCTTTTCCCATGTTAATAACTTTGCACTTATCAAGGTTGAAAGTCATTTGCCACTTATGTGCCCAGGATAACAATTTATTTAAGTCCCCCTGCACTTTAAAATTATCATCAATATCTTTAACTACAGCTGCTAATTTGGTATCATCCGCAAAAATTGACACTTTATTATTAACTGCCTCCCCAAGATCGTTTATATAGATGACAAATAATAATGGACCGAGAACTGATCCCTGAGGAACCCCACTGATAACATCCCTCCACTCTGACTTTACACCATTTAGCACTACCCTTTGCTTCCTGTCTTTCAGCCACTCAGCTATCCAATTTGAAACACCCCCACATATCCCAATCATTTTTAATTTATGAACTAGTCTCCTATGTGGTACCTTATCAAATGCTTTACTAAAATCTAAGTAAATTATATCTACATTCTCTCCCTTATCTACTTGATCTGTTACAAAGTCCAGAAAGTCTAGTAAGTTAGTCAAACATGATCTACCTGATCTAAACCCATGCTGAGCATCGCTGATTAACCCCTCCCTCTCTAGATGTTGGCAAATCCCTTTTTTAACTATTTTCTCAAGAATTTTACAGACTACAGGAGTTAGGCTAACCGGTCTAAAGTTATTTGGATCCTCTTTACTACCCTTCTTGAAAATGGGGACTACATTCGCTCTCTTCCAATCATCGGGTATTTCTCCATATTCCAATGACCTAGTATATAACTTGTCCAGAGCTATTGAGATACTTTCTACCCCTTCTTTAAGTATCCTAGAATGAATATTATCAGGGCCGGAGGCCTTGGTAGTATCTAAATCACCTATTAGTCCTTTTATCATCCTCCGATCCACACAAATGTTAGTAAACACCTCTTTTCCTGACCTATGAGTACTATACATAGGACTATTTAGTTTCTCTTTTGTAAATACTGATGCAAAATGACCATTTAGTACCTCAACTATTTCCTCATCAGTTTCTCTCACAACCCCTTCATATTTGATAGGTCCTATTTTAACTCTGCCACACTTGTTATTAATTTTATAGTAACTAAAGAACTTTCTAGGATCTTTGTTGCTATCCTGAGCTAATTTAATTTCTGACACCCTTTTGTTCTTCTTTATAATCTTATTTAACTCATTCCTAGCCATTCTATAATCACTTAAATTTTGAATATTATTTTCTACCTGTAATTTTTTATATGCCCTTTTCTTCTCTGAAATTTTTCTAGCTATCTCCTGATTCCACCATAATGGTTTCCTACTTTTGTTCCTAATGGCCTTCATTGGGATACATTGTTCTTGGACTACATTTATTATATGCTTGAAAGTATCCCACATCCCATAAGCATTTTTACCTCTGAATTCTATATCCCAGTCTACCAAATTTAGCAAGCTTCGAAGTTTTACATAATCTCCCTTATGAAAATTTGGAACTTTTTCAGCATTCTCAGTTATTTTACCCTTCTCAATTCCCAAGTTAAAACGAACTATCTGATGGTCACTATTTCCCAATGCTTCCCCAACAGTCAATTCTTGAACTAAATGATCACTGTTAGAAAGTACTAAATCTAATATATTGTCCCCCCTCGTTGAATCGTTAACAAATTGATTCAAAAAATTATCCTCAAAGCATTCTATGAACCTGCCACTTGTTCTATCCCTACCTATCATATTTTCCCAGTCCACAGAGTTTAAGTTGAAGTCCCCAATAATAACTGCATCTGTTTCACATCCCTTACTTATTTCCCTTATCATTAGTTCATCTATATCATCAGTCTGCCCAGGTGGCCTGTAAAAAGCTCCCAAATGCACCATTCTATTTTTACTGAACCTAATATCTATCCAAAGGTATTTAAACTTGAAACAATGTTGTTTTTTATATAGATAATTATTCCTCCACCAATCCTACCTGTCCTTTGACTAATGTACATATTATAGCCCTGAAAATCAAATTCACTTATAGTGTCACTAAATTCTATTTCATTAACCCATGATTCAGTAACGCATAATATATCTATATCCTCATTGCTAATATAACTAAATAGCTCATCCTTCTTGTTTCTAAGACTACGAGCATTTGTATAGAAACAATTTAACCCCCCTATCCCTGAAGCACCTCTTGAAACTTGAATGACCTCACCTCTATCGCCTTGGAACCTATTTCTGTTATCTGCCAAGTCCATTCTACTTTCAGTACTATAATGTCCTCTCATAATTCCCTGACCACTATTAGTATCTAGATTCCCGCCCGCAAAGACCTAATAACACGATCATACTCCTCCCACAACACATCTACCCCCCTCCTACTCAAATGCAGTCCATCCATCGCATACATTTCTTTCATTCCAACAAACCTATCCCACACATCCACAAACATGACACCTTCCATCTCACACATCCTCCTCACATAATCATTCAGCCCAATTGCACGAGACATCCATTCTACCCCAACATCCATTCTTGGAAGCACACCTGTCACAACACCATTCATTCTACTTTCTTTCACCTTTTCAATCAACCTCTTGTACCTCTCACGTAACTCACATGCACCCACTTTCTTCACATCATTCACTCCTACATGTGTAATCACAACCGCATCCCTTGCACAGCCAGACACCAGTTTCTCATACCTATCAGACAGATCTCTCACTCCAGCACCCGGCAAACACACCCTCAAACCATTCAATCTACTTGCATTCAACTTCCTATCTAAATATCTAACTCGCGAATCACCCATCACAAGCACTTCAGTCAGACTCCTATTCCTAACCCCCACAGACCTAACTCCATCCCCACTCCTATTTTCATTCAAACTACCAGTCACTCGAACTCCACCCCCACCCCCATCAGTCATATCACTTCCAGTTACTTCCTCTCTTAGGGCACTGAATCTATTAGTCAAGCTAATAGGATCTGTGTCCCTCTGACTCACACACCTATTCTCCCCCTGGCTAACCACCTCAACAGAGGCAACCCTATTCTCACAAAGAACAGGAGAAGCCTCCCTAGCTTCATGTTTCCTAACCACTCTCCACTGTCCCCCATCCTCACTAGGCCTATTTCTAACTAATCTAAGGGGGCTAACTTCACTATCACTAGAACTATCACTTCCTACCTCCTCCACTGGCCCTCTACCTTCACCTGAAACATCTAACTGGCCTACCTCACCACCTAACCTATTCCCAGCTCTAGGCCTAACACTAAGTTCCCTCCTGAGCTCAGCAACTAACCCCTCCAGCCTACATATCCTGTCTAAATCCTGCCTTCTCATCCCCTCTAAATCTACAATGCATTCACGCAGCCCACATACAACACATGTATACCCCTCACCTAATACACCACAACCAATGCATACATTCCGACACTCATGCTCACTTTCATCCCCAAACTCCATCACTTATTCAAACAAAGAAAGAATTTAAGTAGCAATAAGAAATAAAAAAAGAAGAGCAACTTAGCTTTCGCTGATTGTGGTGAGAAAAAAAACAAAAAAACAAACAAACTATAGAAAAATCTGAAAAATAGATCAACAGACAGAGAGCTCTATAAAACACATGCTACCTGTTCGAAGGTCAGTCGAAGACTGACAGAGTTACGTCATATTAACAGAGTTACGTCATATTCACAGAGTTAGTTATCAATTACTAGATGCCTAAGTATTATATTTGAATGCTTTTAATATATACTTGTGTATTAGAATCATTAATTCTATAGATATATGTTAAATCCTACCTACAAGAAAAAATGAACTTTCAGTCATTTTTTATTTAAAATTATAAATATTTTTAAAGCTACCTACCTATGTATTTAATTTATAATTTGCTATGGTCAATGGTGGCAGAGCCACTACCAACAGTTAAGATACCTGCATAACTGCTGCTATCCCCATTGCCTAAGGGGCCACTCCTGATAGCTCAGCAAAAAAGCCACAGGTCCCACCCAACCTCCCAAAATGAATTTATTCTTTTTATAATAATTTAGGAATCAATTTTTTTCTGCATTATTTCTGTTGATTTTAATTGTTCATTTTTAGATAGTTTGTAAGTTCTTCCTGTTGCTGTTACAGGCTCAACAATGCTCAATATGTCATCTAATGGCAATACTAATACATCTGGTTTTCTTGGATATTTAAATGAATTTGATGGTCCTTCTGGTTCTAGGAATGTTATTTTAACAGTCATTTTCTCAACATTGGTATCCAATACACACCCTAAGTACCATTTGTCATCATACTTAGCAGTGACAAATCCTTTTACATCCTCCAATAATATTGCCTCTGTATAGGATATTTTCACTTTCTTGAATTCTGATGCAGATGATATTGTTTTCACTCTTAGTTCATTTTCATTAACTGGCTCAAAACTGTGTAATTTTGGGGTACCAATTATTGCAGAGGCCTGGTCAAATCTTTCTTGCAAATAATTTTTTTCTTCAATGTATTCACTATTTGGGACATATGAAAATTTGATTCCCTTAATGTGTCTTTCAGCAAAATCAAAGAGCTGTTGAGGAGTCATTATCTGATCATTATATGCTCTTTGCAGGCTAGCTTTTGCTGCTAGTCTTTTTACTGTGCCCCCTACACCATCGCATGGTCCTTTTCCATGAGATGTAGCAAAGAAATGCCATTCTGCTTCCAATCCAAAATCTGATTTATGGTGACATAAATTAATAAAGTTTTTAAAATTTTTATATTGAGACGCAGCTCCATCAGAAAAATATAAACTTTTGTTATTGGGAATTTGAGTTCTTTTTTAAAAAATTCAATGTTTTTTTTTAAACAAATGGACTGCAACAGTGTCATGCTTCAAGCAGTTTGAAATCACAACAAAACTTATGTGTTGTGTTTCCCCAGCTTCTTTGTAGTAGGAAAGAAAGGGATCTAATGTAGCTTGGGAGCTATTCCAGTGGTACCCTTGTGCTGCATCCTGAAGAAGGAATGAGTAATTTTCAGCAAAATCGCATACTATTAAGATTTCACCATCTTTTAGTTCTTCTTTTTTAGTTGAATAAAATTGTGCATGCTTTTTTGCTATGAAATCATGTTTTTTTTAAATTGAGAAGACTTAAGGTAAAAGTGTCTATAAATTCTTCAGTTGTTCTTAAAACAAGCTCTAAAGTTGAGCGATCAGTTGAGAGCCACTGCTTGTAATTTACCTCATCAATCATATTGTCATCCAAAATTTTAGTAACATATAGTTTTAGTTCGTCTATTTTAGAAAAACATTCTGAGCATTCATCAAAATAGCACTCATAAGTTGGAGAGTCACATGTAATGAATGATAGACATGTTTTGTAATCATCTAAATGCAGGTCACTGTCTTTTGTCAACTGTGGTAGCCTTGTACCAATAATCATCAGTTTAACATTTTGATGATGTGTGCAAACACACACACTGTGAGTTCCTGCACCACCAGCTAATACACACTCGTTGGGTCTCAGCTCAGAAAATTTTTAAAAGCCAATCTTAGTGTCTGGGTTTTGTTTTAAATAAAGGATAAATTTCGGTAATTGTGAAGACTATGGGCAGATCGTAGGCCTAGTTTTTGGGGGCTATTTTGGGCTACTTTCCAGTGTTACTTTTTTAGAGATGAAATCGAAGAATTTTATGGCTATTTTCATTTTTATACTGGGGGGGCTGTGCCCCCCAGACCCCCCCAAAGGATTGAAACTCAGGGTCATCGCAGTGTTATCCCCGCGGCGAGCCATACCCAACATTGAGCCGATGCTCAAAATAATCTTTAATACTTACGCCAGACGGGTGGGTAGAGTTTACCGGCAGCAAGCCAGAATTCGGTAAGATGTTCGTATCCTTGATAAATTTTGGTAATTGTGAAGACTATGGGCAGATCGTAGGCCTAGTTTTTTGGGGCTATTTTGGGCTACTTTCCAGTGTTACTTTTTTAGAGATGAAATCGAAGAATTTTATGGCTATTTTCATTTTTATACTGGGGGGCTGTGCCCCCCAGACCCCCCCAAAGGATTGAAACTCAGGGTCATCGCAGTGTTATCCCGGCGGCGAACCATACCCAACAATGAGCAGATGCTCAAAATAATCGTTAATACTTACGAAAGACAAGTGGGTAGAGTTTACCGGCAGCAAGCCAGAATTCGGTAAGATGTTCGTATCCTTGAGATGAAAAATTTGAATAGGCTGCCCATCCATCAGATACGACTGTCGTGCCCGGCAAAATCCACTTTTTTATCGCTGCGAGGAGGGTTTCTCAATTTGCCACCGAAACAATGAAAAAAATTCTCTTTGTTTCACATTCGAACCCTCCAAAAACCCACTGCCCTTCCACTACACGGCCCATGGGCTTCGAGAAACGCAACATATTTCTCGCTGCTCAGACCTTTTACTAGTAGTTTGAAATTTCTCCTTCAGTTGATTTATCATTTCTTCACCATCTTTACTTGATTCTGTTCTAGAAGACTCTGGGTCTTGATCCAAGGGTAATGGATATTTTGTTGCAGAGCCTACAGTTCTGAGTTTACTTGAAATGGATTTTTGAATTTTATTCATTTTATCTGAACTATATTTTTTTACTACATCCATTTTAAATTTCTTGACTGGTGACTCTCCAATAGCTATTAATGATTTATTTAATTCAGTTAATGCTTCTTGTGATTCTTCCTGTTCAGTAATTGGCTCAATTTCCATTCTTTCTTCTGAAAGGCTTGGATTCGTATTTTGAGATGAAGAACTATCATCATCAGCTATCTTTTTTCTGCAGTTATCACAGATTTTTTGGTCCTTAAAATTTCATAATTTTGGATATTCTCTTATTAAGTCTTCTGAAATTAGTCTCAGATTTTTCTTTATTAATTTTTTGTGACCTTTGTAAGGATCGCAGCAATACTTAATATTTAAAAAATGCTTTCTCTTCTCATCCATAATAATTTGTTAAAATACAAATAATTGGTAATGCAAATTATAAATTACTTTTTTTATCTAAATATTAAACTTTCTGAAAAAAAAAAGAAAAATTTTTAAATTAGCTTTCATAGTTTATAAAGTAACACCTAATAGGTAAAATTTATAACATAAAAATAGGTAAAAATTGGCATACCAATGGTTACAAAATTGATCATAACTCCTGATATAATGAAAAACCCAGAATGAAATTTATCTTATATTGTAGTCTAAAGGCATATATATTTATAAAAAAAATTACACACAAATTTATTGATACCAATATATTTTTTTAAAGGTCAAAAACATTATCAAAAATTAATTTTGCTGTTAAAAATGTTTAGAGCAACCCTTAAGCTTTAAAAAAATACATAATTCATTGTTTTATGTGCTATAATAAGGGAGACATAATTTTTTTTCAAATGCTGGTATCAAGAAATTTGACAATTTTTCTCAACTTTGACAGGTTATAACTTTTGAGCTATTCAAAATTGAGGGCTGGGAATTGTCTCATTATTTTCTCTCATCGAATTCAACCTGTATACCAATTTTCATCAAAATCGGTGATGGTGACTTAAAATTTCCCCCAAAACTGGTTGATTTCATATGGAATGACCCTAAAGCAAGGTAAGCTGTTTATGATGGTGCTTTCAGGCATTTTTGATTTTGTGAGTTTGTGCCCCAGGCCAAAAAAAAGCAGTCTATTTTGGGGTCTAGAGCAGATAAATCTGTCAATTTATAAATTTACATATATATGTTTTCATCTACTTATTCTCATAGTATACATAGTATTCCTGCTATTCACGTGAAAAGCAATTTATTCGGATTTGCTAAGTCCACCGTTGGTTCATTTTGTGGAGTTTCTCGTTGAGCCTATTAATCCTGTAATTTTTGTGCCAGGAGCCTACTTATTATATAACACGCTCCTACACATATATGGTGCTGGAACCACATTATAGAATCGCATCTTACTCAAAACTACCTCAAATATGAGCATTTTGAAGTCTTATGAAGCTTTATAATTGGTTCACAGTACAGCGGTGCTCACAAGCGTTTCGCGAACTCAACTGAACCGTTACCTCCTTTACCGGGTAGTGAGATGTAAATATCAAATGTATTTTGCGCAAGAATTCCGGCTCTAAAATGAGTGAAAATTGTAGGGTATTGTGGGACGAGTGGTGAAAATGTGAGTGTGCAAGAGAGTGGTGTACAAGAATGGTAGAGGTGAAAAGTAAAGAAGTAGAAGAGTTGCAAATATTGTAAAGTTGTCATTGATGTTTTATTTTTTGTTTTAATGTAGTTTCATATATTTACATGTACCTACACATATACATGCAAACATATTTATAAGTTCGACATTCAAGCCTTTGAATTCGTTTATTTGTTTTCTCCTTTATGTTCTTGACGTATTCTTGGTTACGTGTATGTTTATTGTTGTTCAAGTGTTTTTCTTTCGTTTCTATGTTTTTGAGTAGTTTGTTAGGTATGTTTTAATCTTACTGCTTGTGTTGATATAATTGTTTGTTATTGTTTCTTGTGTTTGTTCGATGTTTTCTTCGTACTTTCGTACTATCTCCTCGTTCATTTTCTTCTTGTTATTGTTTCCTCTTGTTTATTTTTGAAGTCGTCTTGGGTTGAGATTTTCTTGTTCAAGTTTTAAGTCGAATTTGGTTAGTTATTTTCATTGTCGGTTGTAATATTGGTCGAGATTTGTCTTGTATTCTTATGCACAAAACGGGACAACTTCGTTTCCAAGTTTGGGAATCTTGCTTGGCATGGATACCTGGGATTTTCTTTAAGAGTGCTCTGATCTCTTCGCTGGTGTTAAATGTTATTTTTTTTCATTCATGGTTTCTGCTCATTCTTTTAGTAGTGTGGTGAGCGGAGAGATCTCCATCGCTCTATGTAAGTCTTCTGCTCTCATCATTTCCATCCTTCTTGTGTTTGTAATGAAATACACGCATTTGTTCTGCATTCTTTGCAACTCTTATAGTGCCGATTTTGCGTCAATGAAGAGAGTTGGTGAATGGTATATTTCGAGTTGATCTTATTAGTGCCATGTATATTTCCCTTTTGTTTTTCATGCTCGGGTTTCTAAAAGTGTAGAGGGTTCTGACTACTGACTTCGCTTTCAGTATCCGATCTGAGACGTGCTTCCTGTACCCGGTATAAGTGATTTTCATTCCGAGTACATTGCACTCATAGGCGTAGGGATAACGTGCATCTCCCATTCTCAAATCTGCAAAGGTTCTTACCAACAGAAGAATCTTAGACTTTTTCCTGTTGGTTCGTATCTTCCTTCTGTTCTCGTACTCGTTAACGTTTCTAATTTATTCGGCAGTCAAGCGAGCTTGCATAGGTGCATTGCGATATTCGGCAACGATGATTTAACTTATATCGTCGGCGGATTGAATGTTTTAATCCAGGGGTTGACGGGCTTGGGGATGTCCGCTGTATATATCGAGTACAGGGTCGGAGAAGGGCACCCAACTTGGGGCAATCCTGCCTGCAATGGAAAGGGGGCCCTTCCGTTTTACCGATACTGATATATGCTGATCTCTCCATGACGTAATCTCATAGGATCTTCTCGAGCCTGTGGTTTAAAGCCAGTTGAAAGATTTTATAATGTAGACCCAGACTTTATCAAATGCCGTAGATATGTCTCTACATACGATGTCGATATAGCTCCGATCTTTTTTCACTTGTGCAATTTTCTCCGTGATGACACTTATTGCCATCTCAGTGCTTCTCCTTTTCCTGAAGCCATACTGCTGGTTGGTATATATCGAGTGTTCTTCCAGGTGATCGACGAGTCTTCTGTTTATGATTTGCTCGAAGAGATTTTACCCAATTTCCAGAAGGGATATTGGGTGATAACTCCTTTCTCGTTAGGGTTTTCCAGGTTTATCTATAAAGATCATCTTAGCCGTTTGTAAGCGGCGAGAAAGTAGCCTAAATTTAGGCAGGCATTAAGATGTTTAGCATTCTTTCCCGGACGCATCTCGGTGCTTTGCCGAAGTTGAGGTCGTAAGCTCTGATCGACCTGGTATTCTTTGTTTAAAAGAGTAAAGTGTGCGTTCTAGTTCTTCTAGTATCACTTTATTCACTTCATCTTATTCTTCCCTGATCATCTGGTGGTTCGGAGGCGTCAAAGTCTTCATTTTCTTCTTCACTGATATTGAAGATCTGTTCCCAGTGTTCTCTGAGAATCTCGTCTATTTCGGTTTTTTTCCACTTTTAGTACAACGTTGGCATCTTCAAACCCCATTATTTCTTTCTGGGGAATTCTATTGAGCCTTTTGATCTTAGTCTAGAATTCCTTTGGAGTAACTTCGCTATCTAATTCCTCGGTTACCCTCGTTCCACCTTTGCTCCTGTTGTTCGCAGATCAGTATCTTAAGTTCTTCTTTGATTTTTCTTATATGGTACATTATTTCACGTGATGTTCCCATGGTGATACTTCTCTGATATAATTATTTCAGTTCACGGTGTAAACCTTTCATGTGAGCGGTCCATTTGTAAGCAGATTTTATTCGATACATGGTTTGGGGAACGGACTGTCTGTCCGCCTCTATTAATTGGTACTCTGACCTTTCCATTTCAACGTCAATCTCTTCGAGCGTTGCTCCATCCAGGTTTAGTAGAATGTAGTTCCTGAGAAAACGCTCGTAATTATCCCAATTCGTACTGTTGTAATCTTTCCTTGCGCGGGCTGGAATTGCTATAGGGTTAACATTAATTTGTAAGTGAATCCCTATATGGTCGCTGAGATAATTGAAGGGGAGGAGGAAATTGACCAAGCAGATGTATGACTTGGTGACTGATCTTTCTGTGATGTAAGTTGGAAAATCGGGACCAAGTCTCTGGACGATGTTCCTATCCAAGAGGGTGTACAACCATCCACCTATTCCATTTGTGCGATGATACCCGGACTCTGCACATATTATTATAATGGTGTGGACCTTTCGCTCAAATATACTCGTGATGGTATGGTTAGGTAAATAGTCGCGCCTCGGAGGTTGATATCCCGTGGCGATGACCAATTTTCCCAGGCTCATGTCTACCTCAAATGCGAGGTAAGAGTCCTTTAGGTTCCTAAGTTGCTTGTACTTGATACCCTTTTTTACCGCAATGGCTGCTCCGTCGTAACGTTCTTAGGAATGATTTACACTTAGCACTTCGTAATTCCATATTTTTATGGTTTCACCATTAGTGTCGACTCCGTGTTCCGAAATTAGGATTATATCGGCATATATTGTTCTAAAAATATTTCCATACTGCACTTTTTTTGTTACCCATCCATTCGACCATTGGTGTTAATGCTTAAGATCCTTAGGTTGTCTCTATGCATTGTGAGGTGTTATTTAATCTTCTTTGTAGTCTGGGATCCGTATTATGGACTATCTTCTGCGGTGGATGGTTAGTATTTTCTTCCTTAATTGGTTCCATACGTTTATTCTTGTTTTTATTTTTTTCGATGAGGTTGGGGATTTTGCACCTGCTTCTAGAGGCCCTTTGCGATCTGGTGTTTTGGACTGGCTCGCTTTCCTCTTCTGAATCAGATTGCGAGTCGTTAGTACTTGTCTCTTCCTCTTGGCTTTCTTCTGTTTCTTCCTCAGATGTTACCTGCTTCTTTTGATTTTATGGAGTTGAGGGTTTGGGTTGGGTGACTGCCATGTTCAAAATTATTTGCCAAGTTTAAGGTTGGGGGCACCTTGACTATAGGCAAGTTGTTAGCTTAAAACAATGAGTTAAGCTCCTTCTCATACCATCTCGGTGCTCCCATGTTCGAAATGTGAGCGTTGCTTTTGCAGGTTAGTGTCTTCGCGCTCAATTCTCTGTTCAGATTTGTCGTGGGGTTTACAATTTGAGGGGTGTTTTTTGAAGCTGCGGCCGCGTAGCTCTGATTGCTTCGGGTTCGCGTATCCTCTTCTTTTCTTCTTATTATTTCTTTACTCTTTGGGCAATTAGGAGCCATGGTTCTGTGTTCGCCGCAACAGTTTAGGCATTTAAAATAGATATTGGGATGGAGGAAGTTAAGAGTGGGAAAAATATAATTGTATATCCTTTTTTATGTAAAAATTGTTAGTCATTGACAACATTAGCTCCACTGTGCACCGAAAACCAACCCATTCTAACTCGTTGCATCAGGTATGTTCATGAGAGCACATATGTTATCTGACCCTTGTTTTCTAGAAGACGGGATTATATATATATATATATATATATATATATATATATATATATATATATATATATATATATATATATATATATATATATATATATAACCTGCACTTTCATTGAATTAAATTATCTCCTCCACGTGGTCAATGGAAGTTTATCTAAAGCAAAATTTACTCATTACCGTCCTAAGGATAAAAACCAATTTAGTAATACGAAGTGTCTATCCCTCCCTTTTTCTCCCCTCCTCAAAGGAGTGAACAAAGTTATTTCTCCAGGCCTAACCACATTTAAATACCCTTTTCCTATCCTTAAATTTTTCCCTTCGACCAAGCTCGTGGATCATCCAAATGAAGCAGGTGCATATTGAATCCCGTGTGGCTCTACAAACTGTTCCTCATTTTACATAGGAGAGACCGGAAGAACCTTAACAAAACGAATTTATGAACATAAAGGTGATGTTAGACGAGGCAGTGCCACATCCAGTATTTCTAATCATACTAAGAATTTCAACCACCGAATTGACTATTCAAAGGCACAAATCATATATAATTGTAAAGATTTCCGTAAAAGAAAAATAGTAGCCTCTATATTAATAGGAGAAAGTCCCACTTTTAATTTGTCAGATGCGCAATTGAAATGCAGCCCCCATTCCCGTAACCTCATCGTAAACAGTTTAGTCAACAATCTTAGACTCGCACACCCTGTGATTAATGACCTTTTTTTCTGTTTTGTGTTACTTTGTGTTTTCTCTTTTTGTTTTTTTCTGATCTGTGAGCTATTTTTAGACTTTTGTAACAATCACATTCTCAATATACGACTGAAGAGGGTATGATAAACTACATACTTAAACTAGTCAACTTTTGGCTCCTATACAGTGGTTTCACTAACATATACCATAACTCGCTATTGAGTTCTTTTACTTATGAAATGACGTACACCGTTTTGACAGCTCGACTACCGAGATTGTTCATCGAGCAAGGGACCTAATTATAGCCGCCAAAGCGAAGGCGAATAGAGTTGGAGTAATTGGGATAATTCCAAGATTAAGAGCGACTCTGAGAATGCAGTCAAGGTCAATTTACACTAATGAATGTCTCAAACGTTTATGTCAGGAAATGGGAGTTAAGTTTTATAATTTTTGGAATGATTTTCAGGACAGACCGTCACTTTTTTTTAATGATGGTATACATTTTAATTCTCTGGGTAATTCGAAGCTGGTCAGGATTGTAAATGAGAGCCTCCGCAACCTCTATAGTACGGAAGTTATTTGCCCCCAAGCCATAAATGCCCCGAACGAGATTTCACGCCGCGAGCAAGGAAACGGTTCAGTCATACGAGAGAGGGACGTCGTTATTTAAAAGGAAAATTGAAATGTATTTACGCCAATGTTTGAAGTTTGAGGAACAAACTGCCCGAATTTAAAGCCGTGATTCAAGAGGGCGATTACGATATCATATGTATTAGCGAGGCGTGGTTAGATACAGCTTCTAGAGACTTTATTGCGGAATTTAATTTTGAAGGGTACAAAATCCATCATAAGGACCGACTAAATGGAAGAGGCGGTGGAGTTTTAGCTTACGTAAAAGAGGGAATAAATGCGATATCGATGGCCGCCACGACCGTAAATATGAAGAGCGAGGTTCTGCTAATTGAGCTCGAGTGTGCTAAAAATAATAAAATTAACTTAGCCGTTACCTATCGCCCTCCATCTCTAATAGAATCAGAGAACGCACTACTCTTTGAGTGCCTTTTATCCATGGTGAGAAAAGGAAAAACAATATTTGCAGAGATTTCAATTACCCTAACGTTGACTTTACAAACTATACTTCGGATAAAGTTGGGGAGAGATTAGTAGATTTCATCCAGGATAATTTTCTTGTGCAAAAAGTAGAGGAACCTACGCATGAACAAAATATACTGGATTTGATTATTTCAACAGAGGAAACTTTGGTAGAAAACGTTTGCGTGGGTGAGCATTTGGCGACGAGTGACCATAATGTAATTAGGTTTTAAATTAATACGAGCGTTGAGGTAAAAGAGAGTTTACAACTAATCCCACGATTTGGGAGTTGTAATTTTGAAACCTTCCGTAACCGGATTAAAAGGATAGACTGGGGGAGATGTTTTGATAATAAGACAGTACAAGGAATGTACTCGGAGTTACAGCAAAATGTGATCACGGTGGATTCCGAGTTAGTTAAGTACGTTCGTCGAAATAATGGAAAGTCAAAGAGAGCACCGTGGGTTAGCCCTTTAATAATTAACTTAATTCGGGAGCGTAATAAAGACTAT
Organism: Ceratothoa steindachneri; assembly: GCA_963969495.1. NCBI lineage: Eukaryota > Metazoa > Arthropoda > Malacostraca > Isopoda > Cymothoidae > Ceratothoa > Ceratothoa steindachneri. Next base: position 71,506,747 of record OZ018330.1, read on the forward strand.
CGAATTTTTAAAAAAAACGAAACGACAACAAATCGGGAAAAATACGTAGACGCTCGAAGGCTGGTAAAGCGGGCCATTATAGAATCTAAGTTGAAATATGAAAAAGACCATGCTATAAATTCGAAACACGAACTGAACCGGTTTTACAGTTACGTTAACAGTAGAAAGCCCATAAATGGTTCAATAGGGCTGATCAGAGGTAAAGATGGTGTTATGACGGACGTCCCAGAACAATTTGCTAAAATATTAAATGAGCACTTCTCGAGCGTTTTTAATATTGAAGACGTGATGCAATTGGAAACACTAGGCGAGGACAAAATAAATGAAGGGGAGATTCTCTCATATATTAATAAAATGAAAAAGTCGAAGTCACCCGGGCCCGATGGGGTGTACCCAACACATCTTAAATAACTAAAAAATGAATTAGCAACACCGCTCTGCACGATTTTCAATCGATCAATAGAGGAAGGCCTAGTTCCAATAGAGTTCAAGCGTGCTAATGTTACGCCGATATTCAAAAAAAGGGATAAAACTGAGCCTACTAATTTCCGTCCAATCAGTCGAACTTCTGTAATTGGAAAACTCTTAGAATCGATAATTAGAGATAGGTTGGTGAGCCATGTGAAACAGATAATTTAATTGCAGACTCCCAGCATGGATTTAGACGGGGGCGCTCGTGCCTAACCAATTTAATCGAATTCTTTCATAACATGATTTGCATCTATGATGAAACTAAAGCGGCGGATATAATTTACCTTGACTTTAAAAAGGCCTTTGATACAGTCCCGCACGAAAGGCTATTGATGAAAATTAGAGCAATTGGGGTGAGGAGTAACATACTTAAATGGATTAGAAACTAGCTATCAAATCGTTCACGGCGGGTTGTTGTAAATGGGGCGTTTTCAGACTGGGCCCCAGTCACCAGCGGGGTACCACAGGGGTCAGTCCTGGGCCCATTATTATTTATTGAGTACATTAATGACTTGGATAATGGAGTGTTTAGTAGGATCTCTAAATTTGCAGATGACACAAAGCTAGGAAGCCGTGCCCTTGCGGGACCCGATGTAGAGCAAATGCAAAGGGACCTTAATAAAATTGTGGAATGGGTGGATAAATGGGAAATGGGTTTCAACATAGGTAAATGCAAGGTCGTGCATTTAGGATGTCAGAACTTAAAAGTAGAATACCATATGAAAGACCAAATTCTCGAATCCGTTAACTTAGAAAAAGACCTGGGGATTTTAATCTCGGAGGACCTTAAAGTATCAAAGCAATGCGCAGAAGCTTGCAATAAAGCAAACCGAATGCTAGGATATATTGCTCAGAATTTTACTTTCAAATCGAAAGATATAATCCTGCCACTATACAAAATCGCTCGTGCGCCCACACCTCGAATACGCGGTCCAATTTTGGTGTCCCCCCCTAAATAAGGATATAGCGCAGTTAGAAAGAGTGCAACGTCGGGCTACGAATCTAATTCCTAAAATCCGAAACAAACCGAACGAAGATAGACTGCGCTCATTAAACCTACTATCACTTGAAAGTAGACGATGACGTGGACAATTGATAGAATTATTCAAAATCTTAAAAGGATTTACTAATATTGATTACAGACTATTGTTCAAGCTGGACTATAGGGCCAACACACGCCAAAATGGTTTAAAATTAGTGAACAAGCGTTTTAACTCTACTATAGCCCAAAATTACTTCACGTTTAAAATCACGCAAACGTGGAATGGCCTTCCCAACCGTGTAGTTGAAAGCACGTCAGTTAATATGTTCCAAAAACCGACTTGATGATTACTTCAATAGTGTAAATATAACGTAGTAGGAGCACATATTAAAACGTCATATATTATAAAGAGTTGAGGATTAAAATAAAATGATGAATAGAATGATGCCAGCGACGCCTCCATGCATGGAGTGAATGTGAATGCTCCTTTTCTTTTTCTGTCTGTCCTATAAGTATATTATTTTCATCACTAGCAGGCGATGCCTGCAGGAGAAGAGCTTACTGTCCTATCAACCCCCCCCCCCTTTCCCTGATTCGAAGAAGCGTGTTAGTGAATTTGAGGGATAGCTAAACCTACATGTCAAGGGTGCACATGTAGATAAGTGTGTACCGTATAGTTGAAATAGTTCAAATATATATATATATATATAGATATATATATATATATATATATATGTATATATATATATATATATATATATATATATATATATATATATATATATATATATATATATATATATAAAACAAAAAAACAGCATGAAAAAAAGAGCATGTAAGCGGACTGGCCTTGAGCGGACCTTAGGGTCTTTGCTGGTTCTTATTTCTGTAGTTTCTGTATATATATAAATAAATATATATATATATATATATATATATATATATATATATATATATATATATATATATATATATATATATATATATATATATATATATAGCTTAGGCGGTATTTTAATCCTCTTGTCAACCTTTAGTCTTTTGAATTTACCTGACTTAACGCTCTTATTTTGTATTTATCTTCGCTCCTCCCAAGGTTTCCATTTCATATTTATTAATTCATTTTGTTGATTAGTTTGTTTTTTTTTGTGGACGTTGCCGCTCCTCTGTAGCATCCTTATAAATATTACAATTTTTAATACTTATGTTATTCCTTGATAAAAGAACTCGAAATAAATAATATTTAGGCCTAACGACTGACATGAACTGAATTTAGAAAATTTCTGGCTCTAGGTTTATAAGAAAACGGACGATAAATAAAATAAATATATTTATAAGATCAACAAACGCACAATGAGAGAATTGAATTAGGAAATAACTAGGGAGCGGTAATTCCAATTATACGAATGAACAAGCCGCTGTTCTCTACCTTAACAGTAAGAGCTTGGTTGCACAGGCACCCCTGCGGTGGGTAGGGGTGGCCTACGGCATTATTTGGTAATTTTAACCGCTTTTTTTTAATCCCCATTATAGACCTTATTTTAACACCCTGAACACCCTTTTCTTTTCTTTCTTTCTTCTTCTTCTTCAGATTCAGATTCAGATTCTTCTTCATCTTCATCTTCGTCATCATCTTCGTCTTCATCATATCTTCATCATCATCACCATCTACTTCTTCTTCTTCTTCTTCTTCTTCTTCTTCTTCTTCTTCTTCTTCTTCTTCTTCTTCTTCTTCTTCTTCATTTACCAATATTTAAGAATGGGAATAGATATGAACCAACGAATTTTCGTCCTATTAGTCTAACTTCGGTAGATGGAAAGCTTTTAGAATCGGTAATTAGAGATAGAATAGTGAGCCACCTCGAGCTAAATAATCTGATTAAAGATTCCTAACATGGGTTTAGGCGGGCGAGATCGTGCTTGACAAATTTGCTGGAATTCTTCCATAAAATGATTTGCGTTTACGACGAAAGCAAAGCTGTAGATGTAATCTATCTAGACTTTCAAAAGGCGTTTGACACCGTTCCGCACGAGAGATTATTAATGAAAGTTAAATCAATCGGTGTGAAGGGTAAGATATTAAATTGGATTAGAAATTGGCTGAAGGATCGTTCGCAGCGAGAAGTTATAAATGGTGAATGTTCTGATTGGGTCAACGTCAGTAGTGGAGTGCCACAAGGCTCCGTTCTTGGCCCATTATTGTTTCTAATATATATATAAACGATTTGGATAATGGCGTATTTAGTATGATTTCTAAATTTGCTGACGACACGAAGCTGGGCAACTGTGCCTATGTAAGATCGGATGTAGATAAATTACAAAAGGACCTAAACTTCATTGTCAGATGGGCGGATAAGTGGCAAATGCAGTTTAATTTAAGTAAAGGCAAGGTAATGCATTTGGGTTGCCATAATTTGAGGGTAGAGTATACCATGAAAGGCAAGGTTAAATTGGAAAAAGACCTGGGAGTTTTAGTTTCGAATGACTTCAAAGTCACGAAGCAATGCGCGGATGCATGTAAAAAAGAAAATCGTGTGTTGGGTTATATCACGCGTAATTTCACGTTCAAATCCAAAGATGAAATTTTACCGTTATATAAATCACTTGTGCGTCCACTGCTCGAATACGTGGTTCAATTCGAAAGAGTGCAGTGTAGGGCTACAAAATGAATTCCCGAGCTGAGAAACAGGCCGTACAAGGAAAGACTCAGGGCATTAGATTTGCCATCTCTCGAAGGCAGAAGATTACGTGGCCAGAGGGAAAACACTCGCCAACACAGATTTAAATTAGTGAACAAGCGATTTAACACTAGTTTAGCCCTAAACCTTTTTACGTTTAAAATTACTCAAATTTGGAATAGGCTGCCCACCCACGTAGTAGATAGTACGTCAGTAAATATGTTTAAAAACCGTCTCGACACGCACTTAAATAGTATAAATATAACGTAGTCTGAGCACAGTAAATAAAAACGTCTTGGCAAAAGTAGTTTGGAGCGGAGGAACAACGAGTAAAAATGATGACTAAAAATGATGCCGGCGATTTCTCTTGCATGTGTAGTTTAGATATCCATTTTCTTTTCCGCCTATCCTATAAATAGTCTTACTATCCTAAAATTAGATTTTCACCCCTAGCAGTCGAGGGCTGCGGAAGTTGAGAAGAAAAACTTTCTATCACCCCCCCCACCCCTAAGTTGAAGTAGTTAATATGCATGACAATATACACATGTAGATAAGTGTGTACAGTAGATTATATAGATAAAAAAAATAAAAATAAAAATATATCATGTTAGAGATACACTCGTAGACAAGTGTGTATCGTAGTTATGGATTTAGTGTAGCGAACTAGCCTCGAGCGGAACTTAGGGTCTTTGCTGGTCCTAGATTCTGTAGTTCTGTAGTTCATGATCTTTTTAACTATTTCAATCCTTTGAATTTCCAAAACACCTGAAGTCATTTGTCAACTAAGCAAAAAAAACATTTAAAATTTTTCAAAAAATCCCCATGTTAAATTATGGAGTTATGGATGATATAATTATATTGAGAATTGTTAAGGAATACAACGTAATGCAATGTATGAAAGTAATGAAAAGTAGAGTGAAATGTAAGGTGAAGTGAGGTAAGGTATTGTAAAATAACTAAGGTATATATGATGGACTGTGAATTGGGATCTTTATGCTGAGAAGGACGAGAGACGAGTGAGGAATATTTGTGTTTAATGTGGTTGAGCTGAAAGAGTGTTAGTGTGTGTGTTTAACTAAAGTAAGTCTTGCCGAAAAGAATGTATCGTAGCCATATTTTTTTGCAGGCAATTATATATTACAAAATATATATTGAAAATACATATACAAAATATTTGAGATTTGGGATTAATTATTTATACATAACTAAGTTGAGATTTTACATGAGATTTAATAGAAATTGTAGAAAATGAATGGATATTTTACATTGAATTCAAAAAGGAAAGTATGCTAACATTTAGGCACAAGGTAAATTACGTTAAAATTATATTAAGTAATGGTAATATTTAAATTGATGCAATAGAATATTACGTACATGTAATATTTTATAGGAATGCCAGAGGGAATTGCTATGACAATCCCCCTTTAAGAAAATTACTCCCCTTTTTTTTATTTAAGACCCTCAGTAAGAGTAACGCCGAGGCCTTCTGACGACGCGATCGGAGTGTGTGACAGTGCCATTGGTTAGGTTGCAGGGCTACATATTTGCTGTGGCAATGCCAGTAGCGTTGGACGAGGCGCCGGCACGAGAGAACGTTGATGGAGCGAAGGTGATCCGCTTGTTGGTTCCTTCCGAGATGGCGTAAAGTGGGATGTGGGTTACTTGAGCCCCATTGTCTGCTGACGGAGTGCTGCAAGGAGCTACAAGGAAAATAAGTACTCTAGAAGACTTTCCGGTCCATACAAGGAGGGTATTTTTGGCTCAATCCTCGAAGGTGTCCGTTGGCAACCTCAAAGATCACTTGCGAGGATCTTAACGGCGATTTCGCAAGACTTTATCTAGTCTTGACTTGAACTGGTCAACTGGTCACTGTTGACAACTTCCCTCGGAAGTGCGTTCCAACTACCGCAGATACTGTAAGTAAAGAATTTCCCACATAAATCACGGTCGTATCGCTTAAGTCCAAGTTTAAAGCCATGATTTCTTGTTCTCCCCTCGCTGAGCTGGAAAATATCCCCGTAGTCCAGTCTGTCGAAGTCTCGGAAGTATTTTAAACACTTCGATAAGATGACTATGTAGTCTCCGGTTCTCTAGCGAGAACATAACTAATCCCCTTAATCTATCTTCATAACTTTTATGTCTGATAGAGGGAATCAGTTTGGTTTCCCTGGCTTGCACGCGTTCCAATCTCGCGATGTCCTTTCTAAATGAAGGACTCCAAAATTGTTTGGCATACTCCAGGTGCGGTCGGACGAGGGAGTTGTACAGACAAAGTACTATCTCCTTCTCCGATATCCAAACGGTCGCAATATATACCCTAATCTCATTTGGGCTTTCTTCTCCATCTCGATACACTGTTTTAAGAACTTGAAGTCACTCGTGATAGTTACACCCAAGTCGTTCTTAGTGTCGATGAATTCAAGAGGAGTGCCCGTAAGGATATAGGGTGATTGAGGATTTCGGTGGCCGATATGCATCACTTTGCATTTGTTTACGTTGAAAGGCACTTGTCACGTATCAGACCACTCCCCAATCTTTCAAAGATCATCTTGCAGGCGGGCAGTATTTCCATCCTTTGCAACGTTCATACCAAGCTTGGTATCGTCGGCAAATTTATAAATTTTGGCAACCATGTCACCGTCCATGTCGTTGATGTAGATGGTGAATAGTAGTGGTCCTAGGACAGAACCTTCAGGCACTCTGCTAGTAACGGGTACCTACTCAGAAGTCTGTCCATTCACCACCACCCGTTGCCGTCTGCGATTTAGCCAGTTCTCTATCCAGCCTGCTACTTTTCCGTCTATGCCCAGCGCTCGCACTTTCCGGCTAAGGCGGCGGTGTGGTACCTTATTAAAGGCTTTCTGAAAGTCTAAGTAGACCACATCCACCGCCTTGTCGATATCGTGCTCACTGAAGACGAAGTGGAAGAATTCCACAAGGTTCGTCAGGCATGACCGTTGCCTTCGGAAGCCGTCCTGGGAACTTCTTAGTAGCAGGTTTGACTCTACATGTGACATAATTTTGTCCACCATCATGCTTTCCATGAGTTTACCGACTATCGAAGTCAGCCTGATAGGTCGGTAGTTCGACGGTTGAGTACGGTCTCCTTTCTTGAAGATCAGAGTCACCTCCGCTTCACGGCAGTCTCTAGGAACGCATTTGGTACGGATTTACATGTTGAAGATTGCGCTCAGGTGTCATGACACTTGATCGCGCACTTCTTTCAAAACTTTAGGTAGAAACCCATCCGGGCCAGGTGACTTATTCGTCATTAGGTCAGTGATCTTCTTTTTTATTTCTCCTTCGGTGAAGTCCAAATCCTCGAGCTTTCCCCCCCGAGTAGGAACTCGTTGGTTGGGGGATGTTACCACACTCTTCAGTAAACACTGAAGAGAAGTAGTCGTTGAGGAGGTCAGCATTTTCAGCATCTAAGTGCTTTAATGTCCCCTCCCCATTTCTCAAAGGGCCTTCGTTCGACGGAATGGATCGGCGTAAAAAACTTCTTGGGATTCTCTTTACAGAGTCTCGTCACTCGGAGTTCCTCAGACTGCTTAGCCGCCTTATGCTGGACTTCACTCTCTTGGTTAGTCTCCGGTATTCGTCAAAGTCACCCGAGATCTTCGATTGCCGGTACACATTTCTCTACTCCCAATGAGGGAGAGATTTGCTCCTGCCTAACCATTTTTACCGATGGAAGATAGAGTTGGATTAGCAGGGGGGTTTAAGAGGGTGAGGTTGAGGTTGTTTTGGGGATTACTGTACCATGAAAGGGGATATTAGGAGAAAAATGAAGTGATAGTGGTTCTAGATAAACACTTTTGGTATAGGCGGGTTTCAGGCGGTCGATAGAGACAGTATCTTGCCTGCTGCCAAGCTTTACGACGAAGAATTTCGGCTTCCTGAGATGAAGAGAAAGGGTCCTTCATAGACTGGTTACAACGAAGTGCGAGTTGAATCGCGACGGGTGAAAACATGGGAGCATGTTTTCATCTCCTTCGGCACGAAGGTTGGGAGAAAGGAAGAGGAAAAGAGACCATAGGAGCTTTTGTGTGGCGGGGGACCTTAGCACGATGGCATGGCAGGGCTCAGCGAGTCCATTTGGCAACGTCGGCATTCATACCTGGCCAAACGTAGCATTGTGCAACAAGCTTGCGTGTAGCATTGGCGCCAGGATGAGAGAGACCATGAATTTGGTCGAAAATGTGCCGATGGTAAGAGAGAGGAATGTGAGGACGAAGCCAGTCAGGAATTGAATAGTCAACCAGGATACGCCTGGAAGGACTGTCCAGCAAGTTTATATCGCGAACGACGAGTTGAGAAGAGTGACGCAGTGTTTGCGTGTCTACATCTTGTTCCTGGGCAAGCGCTATTGTTGAGTTGATCGATGGGCAGAGTGTAGGAGTGTTGCGTGCCCGAAATCGATGAAATGCGAGAGAGCGCGTCCGGTACAACGTTTGAAGAACATGAACGTTGCAAATATCGTTCATCATCTGCAGGATGAAGTCAAGATGACGAATGTCAACTGCAATGTGTACTGACGAAGTACTACAAGACGAAAATGCACCGACCAAGGGCTTATGGTCACTCAAAATAGTAAATTCAAGCCTTTCCAAATGATGTCGCAAGTAGCGGACAGCGAGATATATTCCGAGGAGGTCTCAAGAGAACGTTGAATATCTCTTTTGTAAGAGCGCGAAAGAAGAAACAGGAGGTTGCCATTGGTCACCAACTTTTTGCTGCAAAGTTGAACCTACGTGGGTTGAGGATGCATCGGAGGTGACGCTGATGGGGGCTCCTGGAGAAGGATGAGACAATTCCACAGCTCGGGCACTAGCCTCTTTGGAACGAGAGAACGAATCGGACTCCACAGCAAAGCATTTAACAGGAGAGTTCTTTTTGGTCTTGATGAGCATAGAGTTGATAGGTTGCATGACCTGGGCACATGTAGGGATGAATCTGTGGTAGAAATTTACCATAACACAGAAACTCCTGAGTTACTTGTGTGATGTAGGACGAGAAAAGTTTCGCATCGCGCTAACTTTATCTTCGAGTGGGCTAATCCCTACACTCGAGACATGGGCCCCAAGAATGAGAGTTGCAGGAAACCAAAGAGGCGCTTGATATTTGGAGGTCATCGACGTAGGGAAATACGAAAGGAAAACCCCTAAGGACTTGATCCATAAAGCACTGGAATTTTGAACAGAGTTACGCAATCTATATGGAATTTTGACCATTCACATTTCACATCAAACGGAGTGGTGATGTTAGTCTTTGCGACATCATCTGGGTGAATAGGAACCCCGTTGAAACCACGAGCCAGATCCAAACGAGAAAAATAGTACAACCATGGAAAAAGGAGGTGAAATCGGCTAAGTACGGCAAAAAATATCGATCAGGAATGATCACAGCGTTAAGAGCCCTGTAATTCCCAACTGCTCTGAATTTTCCCGGCGTGGATTTGGGCACAATGTGAAGTGGAGAGGCCCACGGAGAAGAGGAAAGGCTACAAATGCCAGCATTCATCATGAATTGGAATTCATCACGCATAGCAGAGAGTTTGTCAGGTGCTATACGGCGTGGCCGTGAGAATACAGGACCTCCTGTTGTCTCGATCCGATGCACAACACTATGTTTAATGGCCTGTCCTTCGAAGGTGGAAGGGTGGGCTCGGGAAACTCCTGAAGAAGGCGCTAAAACGGTGGATCGGTGGATGAGAGACGAATAGAGAGAAGGGAATTTTGAGAAGGTGAGTACGAACTTAAGACAGTGAGGAGAGATTTGCGGTCGACAAACTAGCGTTGACGAGAATTCGCAAAGAGATCGTGAGCCGAAAGAAAGTCGAGGCCCAATATTGGACAATCTACCTCGGCCATGATGAAAGTCCATCGAAAAACTCGACGGAGACCGAGTGAGACTTGAAGGTTACGCCTTCCATAGGTCCTAATATTGGTCGAATTGGCTGCATTCAGAAATAAATATGAAGTGGTAGAAGCTTTGTAAGCCATAGAAATTGGTATGACACTGCATTCAGCACCAGTCTCTACCAGGAATGAAAAACCAGAAAGTGGGTCAAAAATACGAAATGGAAGACCTACTTGAGGTAATGAGGTGTAGGCAGGGGATGTAGACCCTTTTGTTCCATGACTTTATAGTTTAAAGTTTGTGATCGAGAAGCTGCAGTGAGAAGAATGCGAGAATTTGAAGGTCGGGAAATTGAAATTTGAGGATTTAGAGAAAGTGGTTGAGTTGGGTGAAGTGAGAATATTGGAGGGTTGAGGTTAGAAGAAGGTACTAGTTCCAAATATGTGCACGGTTGCAAGCATTTTAGAGCTTATGCACCATATTTGTTGAGTGAAAGGAAAAGGAAACGTTATGCTTAGGGAGACTACTTGGCACAGTATAGGAAGAAGCATAACGGTGGCTATAAGGCTTTGTACAGTGTACAGCGTTGTGCACTTACCTTTGATGGCACCAGCATAGGCCCCGATGGTATGGAAGATGGTGAGAATAGCTGGAAGAATTTTGAAAATATTGTTGCCTCTCACCTTTTGCATCGGGATGCCCTCGTTGGTTTCTCTTTTGTGAACCAGAGCGGGACCTGCGTCTTCGATCGCCAAACCCGTGTCCGTGCTCGCTCTGTGATTCCCGCTGCAGTTTTAGCCGCTGGGTGTCGTGTTTCGTCCTCCGTATTGAAGATCCAAGGTCCCTCGATAGAGAAGATGAAAACCTTGAACGCTCCGATCGATGGGCCGTGAGTTTGGTCGTTGCCCCAATTCACATAAGGACGCTTGTATAATTTGTCTGCGGCTATAGCAATCTCCACAATGCTCGTGGGGTTCGAGCCTAGGATCAGTGGCCTGATTCCCTCTGTGACTTCTCTCATGATAATCTCAGTGAGAGAGGGCTAAAAAGTTCGGTTTGAGCACCTTATACCCTGATAAGGTCCTTCGGATGTGTTAAGAAAAAAGTAGGAATCTTATCTCCCATCTCCTGAGGTTTCAGGAGCTCTCTCAGGTCGTCTATTTGGGACCTACCGTATTTGCTGAGGAAAGCTCCCTTTAGGCGATCTAGAACGCCAGCCTTTTCTCCGTTATTTAGAACTTCCCTGAATTGTATGAATATACTTCTGGGAAAACACTGAATTATTGCTGCAATTTTCTCTTCTTCATGATTCTCTGAGGGTCAAGGAAGAGGGACGAGTCTTCCAACCATGCAATTGGGTTTGCTGGATCATATACGGGAAGCGATAGGTACGCATGTGGCTGCCTGTGTGTGTACTGGTGTTTCAAGGCAGTCGGTTGGTTATGATGATCGGGTTGGCCGCTAACAGATGTCCTTATTTGTTGTGTTTGTTCCATCATAGTCACTATGTTTTATGTGTACTTGTGCTGGTTGAATGAATGTGTTGATGTAATTGAAGTAGCTGTGATTGTATGCACGTGTGTGTGTTTGTGTGTGTGTGGAAATTATTCACGAGCACAGGAAGGTGAAGAAATGAAAAATAATTATGAGAAATAAAGGAAATTGTCCACTGATTGTATATAGGGGATAGTATCAAATTAAAATAATTTGAATTATGACAATTGGAAGAAGGATGCTAAAGATAACACGCGATAATAAAATTGAAGACGTGAATCAAAATGCTTTCTAACGAGAATAGCAGGGAAATGACGCGCGGAGTTCGAAAATTATTTTAACGTTTGAAGTTATTTGTTGATTGACGGGAGATTATTAAATTCTGGGCACCATTTTATGGTAGTTGGTTTTTAGTGGAATTGATTTTAGTTAATAAATCAGCCTAGATAGCTATTTGAAAACCATTAACATAAATTTGTTGTATTGGATGGAATAATCGTCTGCTAATATTTAGGCCTAACAACTGACCTGAACTGAATTTAGAAAACTTCGGCCGCTAGATTTATAAGAAAACGGACGATAAACAAGATATATATATATATATATATATATATATATATATATATATATATATATATATATATATATATATGTAAGATCAACGAACGCACAATGAGATAATTGAATTAGGAAATAACTAGTGAGTGGTAATTACAATTATACGAATGAATGATATAATTATATTGAGAATTGTTAAGGAATACAACGTAATGCAATGTATGAAAGTAATGAAAAGTAGAGTGAAATGCAAGGTGAAGTGAGGGAATGTATGGTAAAGTAACTAAGGTAAATATGATGGACTGTGAATTCTAATCTTTATGCCGAGAAGGACGAGGGACGAGTGGGGAATATTTGTGTTTAATGTGGTTTTGCTGAAAGAGTGTTAATTTGTGTGTTTGACTAAAGTAAGTCTTGGCGAAAAGAATGTATCGTAGCCATAATTTTTTGATGGCAATTATATATTACAAAATATATATTGAAAATACATATACAAAATATTTGAGATTTAGGATTGATTATTTTATACATAACTAAGTTGAGATTTTACATAAGATTTAATAGAAATTGTAGAAAATAAATGGGAAAATGAATGGATAAATTTACATTGAATTTAAAAAGTAAAGTATGCTAATACTTATGTAAAAGGTACATTACGTTAAAATGATATTAAGTAAGGGTAATATTTAAATTGATGAAATGGAATATTGATACATAGGAATGCCAGAGGACATTGCTATAATATATATATATATATATATATATATATATATATATATATATATATATATATATATATATATATATATATATATATGAAAACACTGTTTCACTCAATAACGAGTAAATAAATATACAAGAAAACGACTGTTATTGGAATATAAAGTTTATTATTATTATTAAAACGGTTATTAAAACCGGACTGGTTTCGATATGTAGTTTACCATATCATCTTCAGCCGTACCTCAATAATAGTAGTTTTCTTGTATATATATATATATATATATATATATATATATATATATATATATATATATATATATATATCATCAGAGGTAGAACCATGGTAGTGGTCATATTTGCTTGTAGGGGAATCGACCCTCTCCCTCCTCTCTCAGTTGAGACACGGGACGTTGACTGCAAAACATCCGGGTCGTGTAGGCACCTTGAGTCAATCTCGTACCACAGCCCCTCGCCCCTCGCCCCTATGAAAAGTAGAGCTGTTAAAACTGCAAGATCTCCCCTAAGAGTTTGTATTTAATTTCACCTCAAGTGCGAAATTGGAGACGCGTTTCTCTCAAGCTCGAAGGCCCAGCAGGACCAGAGTCAAGACTTGCTGAAAAAACCGTTGGAGTTAAACCCGTTTGTGGCACGTCCACAAGCCCCTTCCACTCTCCAGCCCCTACCCCAGTGCGGCGACTATGTATATATATACCAGAAACTTGGGAAAAACGAGGTAGAATACATGAGTTAATATAGCTACGAAGTCCCCGGCAAGAGAGGCCGGGCTACCAAGAGAAGGGAGTAAGAAGCAACTCATCCTCGAGCTAGTTCAATGTTACCAAACCGAACTTTAAGTTAACTTGTCCAAGTTTAACTTAGTCTCGTCAGAGAACACCCCCCCCCCTATCCTGGTGTAGCACAATAGACAGATATAGTCCTCGCCCTTGAGGAATACCGAAACAAAGAATAATAAGCTCCCTCTCAAGCCCGTTTCCCAGGGGTCACGCCGAACGTCAAGTTAACTTAGTTTAAGAACCAAGTTCAACTTACTCTCGTCAGAGAGACCCCCCCCTATCCTTGTGCATCCTAAAGCACGGGGATTGTCCTCGCCCTTAAAGAATACCCTCCGAGTCCCCTCCCTCCAGCACTCCCTGAGTCAAAGTATTCAAGCCTTAGCGCATCGCTAGACAGTGCGAGTTACTCCCCAGAGTAATCCGAAGAGGAGAAAGGAACATTCTTTTACTATCCCGTGGTGATATCCCTCCTGCTGAAGGCGTGTGGCTCCCCAGCTGCCACACTCGCCAAAGTCATTTGTGACTTTCAAGTTATTCGTCCGCAACCTCCATCTGGCCGGCGGCATGCGTCTTCGAGGCAATAACATTTTCGATGTAAAGTATTATAGTATATGGTTATCAATGTGATTTATCTTCGGTTAATAAATCAGCCTAGATAGCTTTTCAAAAACCATAACTATAAATTTTGTTTGATCGAAGATGTCTGCCGTTAGCTTTAGGCCTAATGCAACAGCGAAGTAAATTTGGAAATAATGACTTGGGCGTTAAGAAAGACAATTACACGAATATAAATATATTCATAAAATCAACGAATGTACAGAGATAAGTAGGTTAAGTAAATATGGTGAATAATATGGTGAAACAATATAGAGTGAATAATAGAGTAAATCATAATAAAATAATATAGAGTATAATAGAGTATCTTTGATATAGTAAATAATATTGAGTTGTAAGTAATATAGTGTAGTAATTTGTACTATTTTCAAGTATCTATAATGGACTGTGAATTGGGGGCTGCAATGAGAAGCAAATATAATTAGGACTTACTCTCGTATTGTCGTTTGCAAAGAATGGGAGAGTGGAATTAACTCAGTATGATTTGTTTGGAGGTAAATGAATAATTGTAGAATGAATGGTTGCCGATCTTTATACGAAGAAAGCAGCGAGTGAAGTGGGCAGGATCGCGTGCTCTTTTGATTGAGCTGGGAACGTGTGTTTGTTTGTTTGTGTGTGAAATTTAAGAGATGTTGTTTGGAACAGTATACGTTAATTGAATTGACAAGAAAATAAATGAATTAATTAATTATTAAGTTTAACATAAATTATTTAATTTACAAAAGTTCAAGTACATTAATTGAAAGATTAAATAGACAAAGTTAGAGTAAAATAAATGAATGATTAAATTACTAAAGTTAAAGGATTGCATGAATTATTTAAATGCAAAAAAAAAATGTATACATAATAAATGATTATATATATATATATATATATATATATATATATATATATATATATATATATATATATATATATATATATATATATATATATATATATGCAGTTAGAAGGCTTTCTGAGAGAACGCCTATTTTAAGTGCTACCTTTTCGTGTATGTGAGAAGAGCTCCTTCCTAAGGCTTTGAGGAAGACTGGTTTGTCAAAAAATAGCCTTTTAACCGCATAATTAATTGCGTTACTGCAATAATTTTTCTTAATATATATATATATATATATATATATATATATATATATATATATATATATATTAAGTTTCCCAGGAGGTTTTTATTATAGGAACAGAGGCATTGCTATAGTACCTCATTGAGTTCAAGGTCAGACTTAAACTCGTTCCAAGTTCCAAGGGGTCTCCACGAAGGTATTTGCGGCCGGTAAAGGCCGTTAGCATTTGTTTTTAAATTGAACTGAGTGGTGGGTCAACCATCACTATAATGTCAAGTAGGTCAAGTTAGAAAGCCTTACTTAGAAATTATTGAAGTCCTTACCTTGTATTTAGTTCGTAATTTTCTGTGGTTTATGTTCATTTTGTTTTTGCTTTCATTAAATTTCAGTTTGTGTTAACAATTACGTATGGCACAAGGAACCCTTAAGGTTTAAAGAAGTCAATAATCAATATAATATTAATCAAACATATATAGCACTCTTAGAGAGGTATAACGTTAGTCAAGGAGTCTTCTTCTTCTTTTTTTTGTAGTACGTGAACAACCCATACGTACCATCTTCTTCCATCACTCACCCTTCCTATACCACGACATTGCGATTCCTTCGTTTTTGTCGTCAAATGTTCTTGCAGTATTGATTGCAATCAGTAAGAATTTTGGCCTTATCTTCAATAGCTGTGAAAGTTGGTCGAATAGTTTCAACATAACATTGCAAAGATTCGTACAACGCACAAGCAATGAAACACTGGTTTTCTGAGATCTTTTCAGAATCTGATCACACACTATTACCATATGTCTCGTCTCCAATGTTTTCATGGTTACCAAGAGTCCTTTAATCTGTTGTCGGCATTTAGGCTTGAGATTGCTATAGCCGCAGACAAATTATACAAGCGTCCTTATATGAATTGCGGCAACGACCAAACTCACGGCCCATCGATCGGAGCGTTCAAGGTTTTCATCTTCTCTATCGAGGGACCTTGGATCTTCAATACGGAGGACGAAACACGACACCCAGCGGCTAAAACTGCAGCGGGAATCACAGAGCGAGCACGGACACGGGTTTGGCGATCGAAGACGCAGGTCCCGCTCTGGTTCAAAAAAGAGAAACCAACGAGGGCATCCCGATGCAAAAGGTGAGAGGCAGCAATATTTTCAAAATTCTTCCAACTATTCTTACCATCTTCCATACCATCAGGGCCTATGCTGGTGCCATCAAAGGTACGTGCACAACGCTGTACACTGTACAAAGCCTTATAGCCACCGTTATGCTTCTTCCTATACTGTGCCAAGTAGTCTCCCTAAGCATAACGTTTCCTTTTCCTTTCATTCAACTCAGTGGTGCTGGTACCACAACAAATATGGTGCATAAGCTCTAAAATGCTTGCAACCGTGCACATATTTGGAACTAGTACCTTCTTCTAACCTCAACCCTCCAATATTCTCACTTCACCCAACTCAACCACTTTCTCTAAATCCTCAAATTTCAATTTACCGACCTTCAAATTCTCGCATTCTTCTCACTGCAGCTTCTCGATCACAAACTTTAAACTATAAAGTCATGGAACAAAAGGGTCTACATCCCCTGCCTACACCTCATTACCTCAAGTAGGTCTTCCATTTCGTATTTTTGACCCACTTTCTGGTTTTTCATTCCTGGTGGACACTGGTGCTGAATGCAGTGTCATACCAATTTCTAAGGCTTACAAAGCTTCTACCACTTCATATTTATTTCTGAATGCAGCCAATTCGACCAATATTAGGACCTATGGAAGGCGTAACCTTCAAGTCTTACTCGGTCTCCGTCGAGTTTTTCGATGGACTTTCATCATGGCCGAGGTAGATTGTCCAATATTGGGCCTCGACTTTCTTTCGGCTCACGATCTCTTGGCTAATTCTCGTCAACGCTAGTTTGTCGACCGCAAATCTCTCCTCACTATCTCAAATTCGTACTCACATTCTCAAAATTCCCACCTCTCTATTCGTCTCCCATCCAACGTTCCACCTTTTTAGCGCCTTCTTCAGGAGTTTCCCGAGCCCACCCTTCCACTTTCGAAGGACAGGCCATTAAACATAGTGTTGTGCATCGGATCGAGACAACAGGAGGTCCTGTATTCTCACGGCCACGCCGTATAGCACCTGTCAAACTCTCTGATATGCGTGATGAATTTCAATTCATGATTGATTCAGGCATTTGTAGCCTTTCCTCTTCTCCGTGGGCCTCTCCACTTCACATTGTGCCCAAATCCACGCCGGGGAAATTCAGAGCAGTTGGGAATTACAGGGCTCTTAACGATGTGATCATTCTTGATCGATATTTTTTGCCGTACTTAGCTGATTTCACCTCGTCTCTCCATGGTTGTACTATTTTTCTCGTTTGAATCTGGCTCGTGGTTTCAACGAGGTCCCTATTCACCAAAGATGATGTCGCAAAGACTAACATCACCACTCCATTTGGTGTGAAATGTGAATGGTCAAAATTCCATATAGATTGCGTAACTCTGTTCAAAATTCCAGCGCTTTATGGATCAAGTCCTTAGGGGGTTTCCTTTCGTATTTTCCTACGTCGATGACCTCCAAATATCAAGCGCCTCCTTGGTTTCCTGCAACTCTCATTCTTGGGGCTATGTCTCGAGTGTAGGGATTAGCCCACTCGAAGATAAAGTTAGCGCGATGCGAAACTTTTCTCGTCCTACATCACGCAAGTAACTCAGGAGTTTCTGTGTTATGGTAAATTTCTACCACAGATTCATCCCTACATGTGCCCAGGTCATGCAACCTATCAACTCTATGCTCATCAAGACCAAAAAGAACTGTCCTCTTGAATGCTTTGCTGAGGCGTCCGATTCGTTCTCTCGTACCAAAGAGGCTAGTGCCCGCGCTGTATAATTGGCTCATCCTTCTCCAGGAGCCCCCATCAGCGTCACCTCCGATGCATCCTCAACCCACGTAGGTTCAACTTTGCAGCATAAAGTTGGTGACCAATGGCAACCTCCTGTTTCTTCTTTCGCGCTCCTACAAAAGAGATATTCAACGTTCTCTTGAGACCTCCTCGGAATATATCTCGCTGTCCGCCACTTGCGCCATCATTTGGAGAGGCGTGAATTTTCTATTTTGAGTGACCATAAGCCCTTGGTCGGTGCATTTTCGTCTTGTAGTACTTCGTCAGTACACATTGCAGTTGACATTCGTCATCTTGACTTCATCCTGTAGATGACGAACGATATTCACTACGTTCCTTGTTCTTCAAACGTTGTACCGGACGCGCTCTCTCACATTTCATCGATTTCGGGCACGCAACACTCCTACACTCTGCCCATCGATCATGCAACAATAGCGCTTGCCCAGAAACAAGATGTAGACACGAAAACACTGCGTCACTCTTCTCAACTCGTCGTTTGCGAGATCGACTTGCCAGGCAGTCCTTCCAGGCGTATCCTGGTTGACTATTAAATTTATGACTGGCCTCGTCCTCACATTCCTCTCTCTTACCATCGGCACATTTTCGACCAAATTCATGGTCTCTCTCATCCTGGCGCCAATGCTACACGCAAGCTCGTTGCACAATGCTTCGTTTGGCCAGGTATGAATGCCGATGTTGCCAAATGGACTCGCTGAGCCCTGCCATGCCATCGTGCTAAGGTCCCCCGCCACACAAAAGCTCATATGGTCTCTTTTCCTCTTCCTTTCTCACGTTTTGACGTCGTTCACGTCTTTCTAGTAGGTCATCTCCTTACTCCCGTGGTTGCAATTATATTTTCACTATGATCGATCGATTTACTCGCTGGCCAGAGGCGGTTCCTATCTCGGACACCAGAGCTTCCAATGTCACTCGAGCCTTCGTATCAGCATGGGTTGCTCGTTTTGGCGTTACCTCAACGATCATGACTGATCGTGGCAGCCAGTTTGAATCCCACCAATGGGATGCACTCATGTCAGTGCTTGGCTCCTTTCGCCTTCGTACTACTAGGTATCATCCTCATAGTAACTCTAAGGTAGAACGTCTGCACCGGACCATTAAAGCAAGCTTACACTCTACCGATCCAAACATCATTTAGGTGGACTAGATACCTTTGATTCTCCTTGGCATTCGCTCGTCCCTGAAAGAGGTTATGGCTTGCTCTGCAGCGGAATTAGTTTACGGTACTCAACTTCGTCTACTGGGTTAATTCTTTTCTTCTTTTGACCGAGCTCTACTTTCTCACCTAGATCCTTCTTCATACGTACATAATCTTGTAGGGGTGATGGCTGAAGTTAAGCCAACTGTCCCTCGAGTGCCTGCTAATTATAAAACCTTCGTGCCGAAGGAGATGAAAACATGCTCCCATGTTTTCGTCCGTCGCGATTCAACTCGCACTTCGTTCTAACCAGTCTATGACGGACCCTTTCTCTTCATCTCCAGGAAGCCAAATTCTTCGTCCTAACGTTTGGCACCAGGCAAGATACTATCTCTATCGACCGCCTGAAACCCGCTTATATCGAAAATGTTCATCTAGGACCACTATCACCTCATTTAACTCCTACTATACCTCTTTATGGTACAGTAATCCCCCAAAACAGCCTCAACCCCACCCTCTTAACCACCCCTGCTACTCCAACTCCACCTTCTGTTTTCCTGCCTCCTCCTCTCTTGTTGCAGGAATCCTCGTCGGCAGAAGTGGCCAGACAGGATCAAATTTCTCCCCCCTTGGTCACTTTGTCAGTGGACAACGGTGCTCAAGACCCCCACTACCGCTGGACGCCATCTCGGAAGGAACCAACAAGCGGATCACCTTCGTTCCATCAACTCTCCCGTGCCGGTACCGCATCCAACGCTACTGTTATTGCCAGAGCGAATCTGTGGCTCCGCAGCCTAACCAATGGCACTGTCACACGCTCCAGTTGCGTCGTCAGAAGGCCTCGGTGTTACTCTGGCTGCGTGTCTTAAATAAAAAAAGGGGGTAATTTTCTTAAGGGGGGGGTTATAACAATGCCCTCCGGCATTCTTATATAATATTACATGTATCAATATTCCATTGAATCAACTTAAATATTACCATTACCTAATATCATTTTAACGTAATGTACCTTGTGCATAAATATTAGCATACTTTTCTTTTTAAATAATCTTATGTAAAATTGAAACTTAGTTATGTATAAATAATCAATCCCAAATGTCAAATATTTTGTATATGTATTTTTAATATATCTTTTGTAATATATAATTGCCATCCAAAAATCATGGCTAAGATACATTCTTTTCAGCGACACTTACTTTAGTTAAACACACAAACTAACCCGCTTTCAGCTCAACCACATCGAACACAATTATTCCTCATTCGTCTCTCGTCCTTCTCAGCATAAAGACCCCAATTCACGGCCATCATAGGTACCTTAGTTACCTTAGTTACTTTACCATACCTTGCCTCATTTCACTCTACTTTTAATTACTTTCATACATTGCATTACGTTGTATTCCTTAACAATTCTAAATATAATTATATCATTCATTCATATAATTGTAATTACCGCTCACTAGTTATTTCCTAATTCAATTCTCTCATTGTGCGTTTGTTGATCTTATAAATATATTTATTTTGTTTTTCTCCTCCGTTTTCTTATAAACCTGGAGCCAGAAGTTTTCTAAATTCAGTTCATGTCAGTCGTTAGGCCTAAATATTATTTAATTTATTTCGAGTTCTTTTATCAAGGAATAACAAAAGTATTTAAAATTGTAATATTTATAAGGATGCTACAGAGGAGCGGCAACGTCCACAAAAAACAAAAACTAATCAACAAAATGAATTAATTAATATGAAATGGAAACCTTGGGAGGAGCGAAGATAAATACAAAATAAGATCATTAAGTCAGGTAAATTCAAAAGATTAAAGGTTGACAAGAGGATTAAAATACTCCATATATATATATATATATATATATATATATATATATATATATATATATATATATATATATATATATATATATATATATATATATATTCATAAGTAAAAGAATTCAATAGCGAGTTATGGTATATGATAGTGAAACCACTGTATAGGAGCCAAAAGTTTAATTTACGAGACTAGTTTCAGTATGTAGTTTATCATACCCTTTTCAGTCGTATTCTGAGAATGCGATTGTTACAAAAGTCTAAAAATAGCTTACAGATCAGAAAAAACAAAAAGAGAAAACACAAAGTAACACAAAACGGAAAAAAGGTCATTAATCACAGGGTGTGCGAGTCTAAGATTGTTGACTAAGCCGTTTACGATGAGGTTACGGGAATGAGGGCTGCATTTCAATTGCGCATCTAACAAATTAAAAGTGGGAATTTCTCCTATTAATAGAGAGGCTACTATTTTTCTTTAACGGAAATCTTTACAATTATATATGATTTGTGCCTTTTAATAGTCAATTCGGTGGTTGAAATTCTTATTATGATTAGAAATACTGGATGTGGCACTGCCTCGTCTAACATCACCTTTATGTTCATAAATTCGTTTTGTTAAGGTTCTTCCGGTCTCTCCTATGTAAAATGAGGAACAGTTTGTAGAGCCACACGGGATTCAATATGCACCTGCTTCATTTGGATGATCCACGAGCTTGGTCGAAGGGAAAAATTTAAGGATAGGAAAAGGGTATTTAAATGTGGTTAGGCCTGGAGAAATAACTTTGTTCACTCCTTTGAGGAGGTGGAGAAAAAGGGAGGGATAGATACTTCGTATTATCAAATCTGTTTTTATTCTTTGGACGGCAATAAGTAGATTTTGCTTTAGATAAACTTCAATTGATCACGTGGAGGAGATAATTTAATTCAATGAAAGTGCAGGTTATATATATATATATATATATATATATATATATATATATATATATATATATATATATATATATATATATATATATCTCGTCTTCTAGAAAACAAGGGTCACATATCATATGTGCTCTCATAAACATACCTGATGCAAAGGCTCGCTTAATGTTAATATCATCATGAGAAACGAAATGGATATAAGAGTTAGAATGGGTTGGTTTTCGGTACACAGTGGAGCTAATTTTGTCAATGACTAACAATTTTTTCATCAAGAAAGGATATATTAGGTTGAGGAATAAGTTCTTTCGTTTTTTTTTAATGTTGTGTTGATTTAAGTTTTGTTGACGTGATTTGTGCACATATTAAGAAACAATAATAAATAATGACAGCAAAATTTGCAAAGGTTAGGCTACGTCTCTACGTAGCCTATTAGGCTTTTGCTTAGGCTACGACTTGAAGTTGAGTAATAAATCATTGTGGTTTATTTAAAAGTTGTTTTAATTTAATTTTTGTTCTGTACCTTCGAAATGCAATGTCAAGTTGAAAGACAGGCGTATTTTCGACACTTGTTGTTATTCATTTTCAATCGAGACGGGACAATGCAAACGCAGCCAAAGCTCGTCACGATATTTGTGCTGTGTACGGAAAAAAATGTTTAATCAGAAAGGACAGCTCAATCGTGGTTTTTACGTTTCAAAAACGGTCATTTCAATCTTAATGACGAAGAAAGTTCTGGTCGCCCCATTAAGTTGGAAGAAGATCGATTGAACGACCTTCATCAAAATCCTCGTCAATTGGCGCGTGATCAGAAAACTGTAGTGAATCACCTTCATTCGATGGGGAAAGTTCAAAAACTCGGTGCATGGGTTCCGCACGCTTTGAGCGAAAGCAACAAACTTCAACGCTCCACGATTGCCGCAGGTTTGCTTGCTCGTCACAAGGCTACTCGTGGATATGAAGACATATTTCTTCACCACATCATCACTGGCGACGAAAAGTGGTATGTTTCTGTCGACATGAACCATCGAAAACAATGGCTTAGCCCTAATAAAAAACCACTTCCGCGATTAAACCAAAGACCTCATCCACGAAAGACGATGCTGTCTGTGTGGTGGGATTGTGAAGCCATCATTCTTCAAGAGCTCCTCGCGAACAACGAGATTGTAAATGCAGAACTATACGTTAAACAAATGTATCGACTCACCGAAGCTATTCGTGAAAAGCGACCTCATCGACGTTATGGAGTCTTTTTGCAACACGACAATGCTCGACCTCACATTACCAATATAACAAAAGACGCCATCCAAACGCTTAATTAGGAAATCTTGCCGCATCCTTTATATTCGCCGAATTGGTTCCATCGGATTTGCATCTGTTCCGATCTATCTCTAAGAATTTGCGCGGTGTTTCGTTCAATACTGATGTGGAATCAAGAACCTGGTTAGAAGAATTCTTCGAGTCAAAATCCAGAGATTTTTATTGCAGAGGCATCGAAAAACAATTTTAACGTTGGGAAGAAGTCAAAAATAACAATGGTAATGAATAAATTTGATAAAACCGCAAGAACTTATTTCTCAACCCAATACAATTATCTTTTTTCTACTCTTAACCTCCTCCATCCCACTATCTATTTTAAATGCCTAAACTGTTGCTGTGAACACAGAACCATGGCTCCTAATTGCCTAAAGAGAAAAGAAATAATAAGAAGAAAAGAAGAGGATACGCGAACCCGAAGCAATCAGAGCTAAGCGGCCGCAGCTTCAAAAAACACCCCTCAAATTGTAAACCCCACGACAAATCTGAACAGTGAATTGAGCGCTAAGACACTAACATGCAAAAACCACGCTCACATTTCGAACATGGGGACACCGGGATGCTGTGAGAAGGAGCTTAACTCATTGTTTTAAGCTAACAACTTGCCCATAGTCAAGGTGCCCCCAACCTCAAACTTGGCAAATAATTTTGAACATGGCAGTCGCCCAACCCAAACCCTCAACTCCAGAAAGTCAAAAGAAGCAGGTAACAACTGAGGAAGAAACAGAAGAAAGCCAAGAGGAAGAGACAAGTAATAACGACTCGCAATCCGATTCAGAAGAGGAAAGCGAGCCAGTCCAAAACACCAGATCGCAAAGGGCCTCTAGAAGCAGGTCCAAAATCCCCAACCCCATCGAAAAAAAATAAAAACAAGAATAAACGTATGGAACTAATTAAGGAAGAAAATACTAAGCATCCACCACCGAAATAGTCCAAAATACGGATCCCAGACTACAAAGAAGATTAAATAACACTTCACAATGCATAGAGACAACCTAAGGATCTTAAGCATTAACACCAATGGTCGAATGGATGGATAACAAAAAGAGTGCAGTACGGAAATATTTTTAGAACAATATATGCCGATATAATCCTAATTTCGGAACACGGAGTCGACACTAATGGTGGAACAATAAAAATATGGAATTACGAAGTGCTAAGTGTAAATCATTCCTAAGAACGTTACAACGGAGCAGCCATTGCGGTAAAAAAGGGTATCAAGTACAAGCAACTTAGGAACCTAAAGGACTCTTACCTCGCATTTGAGGTAGACATGAGCCTGGGAAAATTGGTCATCGCCACGGGATATCAACCTCCGAAGCGCGACTATTTACCTAACCATACCATCACGAGTATATTTGAGCGAAAGGTCCACACCATTATAATAATATGTGCAGAGTCCGGGTATCATCGCACAAATGGAATAGGTAGATGGTTGTACACCCTCTTGGATAGGAACATCGTCCAGAGACTTGGTCCCGATTTTCCAACTTACATCACAGAAAGATCAGCCACCAAGTCATACATCTGCTTGGTCAATTTCCTCCTCCCCTTCAATTATCTCAGCGACCATATAGGGATTCACTTACAAATTAATGTTAACCCTATAGCAATTCCAGCCCGCGCAAGGAAAGATTACAACAGGATGAATTGGGATAATTACGAGCGTTTTCTCAGGAACTACATTCTACTAAACCTGGATGAAGCAACGCTCGAAGAGATTGACGTTGAAATGGAAAGGTTAGAGTACCAATTAATAGAGGCGGACAGATAGTCCGTTCCCCAAACCATGTATCGAATAAAATCTGCGTACAAATGGACCGCTCACATGAAAGGTTTACACCGTAAACTAAAAGAATTATATCAAAGAAGCATCACAATGGGAACATCACGTGAAATAATGTACCATATAAGAAAAATAAAGAAGAACTTAAGATACTGATCTGCGAACAACAGGAGCAAAGGTGGAACGAGGGTAACCGAGGAATTAGATAGCGAAGTTACTCCAAAGGAATTCTGGACTAAGATAAAAAGGCTGAAAGGAAATACTCAGAAAGAATTATTGGAACTTGAAGATGCCAACGGTGTACTAAAAGCGGAAGAAAACGAAATAGACGAGATTCTCAGAGAACACTGGGAACAGATCTTCAAAATCAGTGAAGAAGAAAATGAAGACTTTCACATTGATTTTGAAAATCAAATAATAGACGAGCTAAATGAGATCATAGATAGGACGCCTCGGAACCACCAGGGGATCAGGAAATAAGAAGATAAAGTGAAACTAGAAGAACTAGAACGCGCACTTTACTCTTTTAAACAAAGAACATCAGGTCTATCGGAGCTTACCAAGCTCAACTTCGTCAAAGCACCGAGATGCGCCTGGGAAGGAATGCTAAACATCTTCAATGCCTACCTAAATTTAAGCTCCTTTCCCGCCGCTTACAAAACGGCTTAGAAGATATTTATAGCCAAACCTGGAAAACCTCCGACGAGAAAGGAGAGTTATCACCCAATATCCCTTCTGGAAATTGGGTAAAATCTCTTCGAGCAAATCATAAACAGAAGATTCGTCGATCACTTAGAAGAAAACTTGCTATATACCAACCAGCAGTATGGCTTCAGGAAAAGGAGGAGCACCGAGATGGCAATAAATGTATTCACGGAGAAAATTGCTCAAGCGAAAAAGAATCGGAGCTATATCGACATCGTATTTAGAGACGTATCTAATGCATTTGATAAAGTCTGGGTCTACATTATAAAATCCTTCAACTGGGTTTAAACCCAAGGCTCGAGAACATCCTATGAGACTACGTCATGGAGAGATCAGTATAGGTAACACGGAAGGGCCTTTCCCTCCCCTTTCCACTGCGGCAGGATTGCCCCAAGGCGGGTGCCTCTCTCCGACCCTGTACTCGATATATACAGCCGACATCCCAGAGTCTGTCAACCCCTGGAATCTAAACACTCAATCCACCGACGATATAAGTCAAATCATCGTTGTCGAATATCGCAATGCACCTATGCAAGCTCGCTTGACTACCAAATAAATTAGAAACGTTAACGAATACGAGAACAGATGCAATATACGAACCAACGGCGAAAATTTTAAGATTGTCTTGTTGGTGAGGAGAACCTTTGCAGAGGTGAGAGTGGGGGATTCACGTTATCTCTACGCCTATGAGTGCAATGTATTCGGAATGAAATCACTTATACCGGGTACAGGAAGCACGTCTTAGATCAGATACTGAAAGCGAAGTTTGCAGTCAGAACCCTCTATACTTTTAAAAACCTGAGCATGAAAAACAAAAGGAAAATATACATGGCACTAATAAGATCAAGTCGAAATATACCCTTCACCAACTCTCTTCATTGTCGCAAAATCGGATTACAAGAGTTGCAAAGAATGCAGAACAAATGCGTGTATTTCATTACAAACACAAGAAGGATGGAAATGATGAGAACAGAAGACTTACATAGAGCGATGGAGATCTCTCCGCTCACCTCACTACTAAAAGAATGAGCAGAAACCATGAAGGAAAAAAATAACATTTAATACCACCGACGATATCAGAGCCCTCTTTTAATAAAATCCAAGGAATCCATGCCAAGCAAGATTCCCAAACTTGGAAACGAAGTTGTCCCGTTTTGTGCATAAGAATACAAGACAAATCTCGACCAATATTACAACCGACAATGAAAATAACTAACCAAAATTTGACTTAAAACTTGAACAAGAAAATCTCAACCCAAGACGACTTCAAAGATAAACAAGAGGAAACAACAACAAGAAGAAAAGGAAAGAGGAGATAGTACGAAAGTACGAAGAAAACAACGAACAAACACAAGAAACAATAACAAACAATTACATCAACACAAGCAGTAAGATTAAAACATACCTAAAAAACTACTCAAAAACATAGAAACGAAAGAAAAACACTTGAACAACAATAAACATACACTTAACCAAGAATACGTCAAGAACATAAAGGAGAAAACAAATAAACGAATTCAAAGGCTTGAATGTCGAACTTATAAATATGTTTGCATGTATATGTGTAGGTACATGTAAATATATGAAACTACATTAAAACAAAAAATAAAACATCAATGACAACTTTACAATATTTGCAACTCTTCTACTTCTTTACTTTTCACCTCTACCATTCTTGTACACCACTCTCTTGCACACTCACATTTTCACCACTCGTCCCACAATACCCTACAATTTTCACTCATTTTAGAGCCGGAATTCTTGCGCAAAATACATTTGATATTTACATCTCACTACCCGGTAAAGGAGGTAACGGTTCAGTTGAGTTCGCGAAACGCTTGTGAGCACCGCTGTACTGTGAACCAATTATAAAGCTTCATAAGACTTCAAAATGCTCATATTTGAGGTAGTTTTGAGTAAGATGCGATTCTTCAATGTGGTTCCAGCACCACATATCTGTAGGGGGGAGTGTTATATAATAAGTAGGCTCCTGGCACTAAAATTACAGGATTAATAGGCTCAACGAGAAACTCCACAAAATGGACGCTCGGTGGACTTAGAGCAAATCCGAATAAATTGCTTCTCACGTGAATAGCAGGAATACTATGTATAATATGAGGATAAGTAGATGAAAACATATATGTTACTTTACTTCATGCATATTAATTTATATAGAGAAATGGAGACTATATATATATATATATATATATATATATATATATATATATATATATATATATATATATATATATATATATATATATATATATATATATATATATATTTGTATGAATGCAATGAGACAAGTTATCGTCGGAGTACCACACGGGTAAGGCACAAATAAACGAACACTAAAGCTCTCAAAGTGGACACCTAATTCAATAAGAGGCAACGCATAAGTAAAAAATTCGCGTCTTGGGATAGAGTTATCAGAAGAGGGGAGTGTACGACGCAGATGGGAGTGTACGACGCAGATGGGTAAACACAAATTCCAACCAGAGTAAACTATAACACAAATCTGTAAAATCGGGCCATGGAATAGAGATAATATTATCTTAAATATGTAAGTATATTGTAAATACACAGCTGTTCAGTAACTCCGACCATGGGGTGGAACTAATGAGCCCGCCGACGGAGGTTTTTCCCGCAGACGAATCTAGACCATGCCCCCCCCCCCTGCAAGAGAGATATTATTATTATTTTGGGAAAGGAGAAATTCGAATCAGATAAGACATTAAGATCAATTCATTCTCCTCATAGCGTTACGGAACCCCCTTTAATTCGCCTGAGTCTTGTCGCTCCAAAATTCAATACTTCGAGTTGAATAAGAAAACCTGCTTGTTCCCCGCAAAGTACTTTTTGAACTGCCGCTTGCTGCTTTAATATGCCCTTATTAGAATAAAAGTATATTTTTGCTACGTCCTTTCTCAAATTCCTTCTTTACCTCAAATTCACGTAATCCTTCGGTAAGCCCCGCCAACAATAAGAATACTCGTGAAGAAATCATATTAAGGAGTCAGATAGATACTTGATTCACATTCACTAGAAATTGGCAATCCCGCATCTCTTTACCATAACCTGGTGGCCCTCATCACACTACAAATTAATGACCTCTCTTCCACCTATATACTGGTAACCAACCCGCCTAAAACTGATGAAATTGGTAACTCACCGCTATAGATGTTTAAATTTGATGGGAAAAAGTGTTTAAAATATGAATGACAAAATTTGTTTTTTATGTTCGTGGCGATTACAGGAGACATGCTGAAAAGTATAGCATTAGCCCTATCAGCACTCCATCTGCTGGACGTCACGGAAAAAAATGCCCATAGCACAGGTACAAGAGACCATAAGGTTGTGAATATGAGCCTCCAAAGTGATGCCTCGGTTGAAAACAAGAGCAAAGAAACCGTGCGAATCTATTACTTCCAGGCGAATCCCGTTTACGATCATGTTTGTTTCAGGCTGGAGCTGTGGATGCATTCAGAGCTGTTGGTAAATGAGGGAGACACCAGGCTCGCGTGTACAAGCTAATAGTGCACTGTGCGTTGCTCAGAACGAGTATCATCTCTCCAGCATCGACAAGTAGGCTCTGAATGGGATTCATGCGGAATGATCGATAGAAAAGTAAGGCAGTAGCTCTATCACCACTCCATTTGCTGGACATCACGGAAAGAAAAATGCCCATGGCACGGGTGCAAGAGACCATAAGGTTGTGAATATGAGACTCCAAAGTGATACCTCGATCGAAAACAAGACCAAAGAAACGGTGCTAATCTATTACTTCCAGGTGAACATCGTTTCTGATCAAGTCCGTGTCTGGGTGGGGCCGTGGATTGCGATGTACGTGCACCACCTTATTCTTGGACGAGGAAAACCTAAATCTGTGCGCTTCGGCACAGCGAGAGATGCAGTTCAAACCCTGTTGAAATCGAAGCCCATAGAGTTTATATCAAGGCCGCACCAAACGAGATCGAAAGGTGATACATGTAGAGCATAGTGATAATTTCTCGAAAAAACTCTCCTAGGGCATCACATTTCAATATTGTGACCCTTAGCCCTTCTGGTCTCCTCTAGTTTATGTCGGAGAAAGTGAAATTTCGTCTATTTGGCAAAAATAGACCTAAACAATAGGAGGGGACAGTGAGCCTGTTCATAGATTTTTATTCTAAAGGCTCTCCAACCTTCCTTTGTTTATACTAACGAGCTACGAAATCTGCTGATGGTAATCCTTTTTTTCGAACAGTATCTAGGATTGTGTGGGACAGCGGGGCAAAAGGGGAAGGGGTAAAGCATCGGCCCATATGCCACCTAACTGTTGACGCTGTGTAACCAAATTAGTGTCTGTTTGTTCCTCGCGATATTGATTTCTCCACAATAATTTACAGTAAAATTACTTTAAAATTCATATATTTATATTTTTTAAAATTTGTTTATATAACAGAATTGTTAAAACAGCAAAATATAGAATCCTCATAACAGTCATTAGATATTGTCCTCCTCCTCCCTGTGGCACAGCCACTTCACCTTAAATAGGTGCATGTTTCCATTGACAAACACCAGCTTCTCAAAGATATCATCAGTTAGAGAAGACGTCTTAGGCCTGAGGACGTCAGAGCCCAAGCTCACCTGGGGGTTTCCTCCTCCTCACTCTGGCTCATGAAGTTGTCAGGTCGGGTTGAGAGAGGTCACGGCGTCAAATCGTTGCATTCTAAAATGTAATTCACTGTTAAAATTCCAAAATAAATCAAATACAAATACTGCAAAGAATATGTCTTTAAGACTCAGCGACTTAATGTAAACTGCCCCCCACACAGGAGGCGGGGAAAGGCCGGCTGCGCAACAGACAGTTCTAGAGTATTCCCGCCCGCGCATCCCCTGCAGCCTTACTCCCACGTTTTGCGTAGACCAGCTGCGCATCAAACAGATCTAGAATAGGGTGGCCAGATTTCTGTTAGTTAAATCCGGCCACCCTAATCTAGAAGTTTCTCTACACTTTCAAGAATATTCTTGAATTGCTCGGAAATTTCAGTGTTGGCGGTTTTTGAAATTTTACGTTATCGTACTATAATTTTGGTATTCCGCTAACCGTATTCTGCCTTTTTTGTTAGTCCGCTATTACAGGATTAGAGATTGGCGAACTTAAATTGCAGAATGACTATCTTTCACAATAATAGTTTTATACGCTTTCAGATGTTATGAAATTGTTAGTTTGAGAGGTAGAAATTAATCAGAAATTGGAGCTGTAGTTACACATATTTTATCGACTGCGACTATGAATCCATCGTTTGAAAAATAAACAAGATCTGTCGACCATAGTCGCATACTCTCACTTATTCTGATTTACGACCTTACTATCTTCAAAACTTTCAATAATTTCCGGACTAACCTTGGGAGGACCTTGACAATTATATTATTTGAAAGAAATGCAAAACAACATAAGGGCTTTAAATTTCGCTAGGATTGACCGAATAGTTATGATGTTATTGCCAAATAATTCTACGGCTAACCTAAGGAGGACTTTCCGACCGATAGACTGATCGACATAGTGAGATATAGAGTCACACGTGACTAAACAAAAACTGTTTTCGACTTCACAACCCTAATTAATACACCAATAACAAAATCGCTTAAATATGGGTGATCCATGGAAATGGGGACCAAAGAGAAAACCATGTAACTCTTAAAGTAACTATATAACCTAACCAGGAATTCTTAAGGTAAGTATGTAACTCTTAAAGTATAAATGACATAGATGGTCGCGACTTTAATTCTTTCAGCTGCGACTTTGCCGCCGGATTTGGTGCGAGTGCGACTTTGTTTTTCCCTGGTGCGACTCCGCTAAATTACAAAGTAAGCTTTAGCGCGATAACAGAAACATGCTTTTATAAGGGGGAAAAACACATATATAAAGCAGCCGCGGCAATTTCTTTCAAAAAAGTCGTCTTTGTTCCTGTTCAAAGTCGTGGAAATTTGGCGGTGCAACTTTGCTTAGTCTGACTTTTTCAAAACATTTGCGACTTTCGACTTTGCAACTTCGAAATTCATAGTGCAGCAAAGTTGCAATGCGTTGTCGCGACGCCCAGTTCTGATAAATGAGTTCGCAAATTTTTATGTTATTATAAAATAATTTGACAATCTTTTATAATAGGGTTGGTGATTTTTTCTTCTACAATACAGTCAGCTAAATCATAATATAGAAACCTTCACCGTAGAATAAGTAAATATTAATGTTTTTATAAATGTAAAAAGAAAAGAAGTATTTCAAAATGAGGTATCATAAATTATATTAGGGTAAAAATATATCGTTCTATACACCTTCGTATGATATATGGAAATTACTTTCAATCTCTCTTTTCAGCGCTATTATCGAATGAATTCATTCTATTTCGGAGTTATAATCGGGCGATCAAAATTTAAAGACTGCAGAAATCCGGTCAAATTTAATGGAAGGTTCAACCAAAATCAAAGCTTTTTGGCTATTATTTTTGGGTGCATTGGGAACCACCGACCCTACCTTTAACCCTACTCAACCTTACATAACCTAAATAACATAACCTGACCTAATCTAAAATCAAGATAACCTTTAATAGAAGGTACTCTGTAAGGGGCAGAGCGACTTGCTTTCCTAGCCACGGTGCTGACTGGACTCAGCGCCCCGTCTGGCCCCAGCCGAGCCTCTTCTCCTCCCTTCTGACACCCTGTCTTCTTACCCTGCTTCCTCTTTCCATATAACCTCTCCCACAACTTTGTCTTGCCAGCGTCTAATTTCACAGTGTAGACACCGACAATCTTTCTCTCACCTAACCATCCAGGTCAGAACTGAGAGGAGAGGGGACAACGCCCCTTCACCACCTTCCCCACATACCCTTTCTCACTAGGCGGGAGAAGTGGCATCAAATGGCGGCAGCTGGTTTTGCCGTCCCGTATTCACCCCTTGCAGAGGGGAATATTACTTGGAATGATGAGCGTTTGCAGTCCGTTGAAACAATAAGGGCACCATGCTCAATAATAAGACCTTTTGCTAAAAACACCCCCTCTTACTTCCTCTCTAACAATATCTGAGCCGCCTTTGGGCAGCTAGACAGAAAAAAGTGGAGGTCCCTCCCCCTGTGCTTTCGCAGGAGACCTTACAAACCTCTTTGACCGGAGAGGAAGCTTACTCCTCTCCTAGGCTTACAGGTTCATGGGACTCCCCCTCAACCCTTTCTCTGGAGTTGTCCTTGGGCGACTCTCTCTTTCCAGCGGAAGTCCCTCCTTTTCTTTCATAGGGGATTGCCAAGAAAGTACGCAGGCTCCCCAAAATCTCGCCTCTCAGACGGGTGCCGGTTCGCAGACAGAAGACGAGACGGAAGGTTCCTCGAATGGGATCCAAGGTGTCTGGATAAGAGGGCATGTCTACATGGAGCCCATCCCCTCCCCCTGAGATTGACTTGGTCCCTGAGGTGATCTATCCCCGGACGGTACGAATTTCCATAGGGTCGAACCAGGGCTCGGTGACAAGCACGGAACCCGTGTCTGCTCCTCTGCAAGCAACTCCTAAGAGGGCTCGGTCCCCTAGGCCTCACAAGGAGAAAAAGGGTTTCCCCCCCAGTTGGTGCCCTTGAGACAGCAAAGATTGTCTCCATTTTAGAGAAGGATTTTGTAGAGGCCAGTCTATTGGGCCTGGGGATCCTTCTACTAAAAAAATAAAATCGTAAGAACCAAAAGACTAAGGGCTACTGTCCATCCGCGAGAGCCACGGGAACGTACAGTTCTGCTGCAGCTTTGGTGATCGACCAAGATAAGATCGGCACGTCCACCCCCAGTGCTTCCCCGGGTGGGGAGTCTTTGAATAATACCAAATTTACAAGTGCGCAGAGCCGAGCCTTGAGTACGTCGGGGACCATCATTAAGAGGCTACCTTGTGTTTTTGAGCGGGCCGGCTTCAAATGCTTCCTCGTTATTCGCTCCACTGATGACAAGATGTTGGCTAAAGGCAACATGATCCCTCAGAAGAGAGCTCTGGCTAGCGTGATTGGTAGAGAGCCGAAAGTGACCCGTTTCTCGGACGGGAGCCTTCTGGCGAATGCGTCGAATCTCTCCGAGGCGGCCATGATTAGTACCCTTCGGTCACTTGATGGCACGCCGGTGAGTCTGACACCGCACTTTACCATGAACTTCGTGAGTTCATGGTGCGTGCCGGCTTGTATCGCTAAAGCGTGAAGGCATTCAGGCCACTGCCGCGGAGGGTGCTACTACTACCACCCTTTCGGCCATACTAATCGCTCCTTTCGAAGGGCAAATTCAGAGTTATGCGAAGTCTGTGTAAGTTGCCACAAGTCCACACACGATAAGTCCAAATTGTTTGTGCAAAGTGTGTCAATTGCGGAGAGCCGCACCACTCTTCCTCGAAAGAATGTGATTCTTATCTCCTTGAGAAAGAAATCCTGGCCGTTCAGGCTCAGGATCATCTCTCATTTCATCAAGCTAAGGACTTGGTCGTGGCGCCCCCGGCTCTGCCTGGGACGTCGTATGCCCCAATGGAAAAAATAATCCTTCTGCTCCTGGCCTCTCCAGGCATACGAGCACAGTTGTTTCCACGCCAATTCGGAACCCTTCAGCAAGTTCTGCCCACCCCAGGCGCTCCCCTGGTAAAGCTGGCAGCACAAATGGTTCACATCCAGCTCCGGCTAACACCATGGAACCCGCCATTCCCTAATCGATACCATTTCCCGAAAGAAGAAACGGCCTCTACCGAATCATTAGGCTCACAAGAGGCAATACTCCTGAAGTTGGAGGTGAGGCCATTTTCCTGAGTTGGTAAAGCTGTCCGTCGAAAGGAGGACAGCACTAAAGGATCTTCGGCTCCTACGCTCACAGCGAATGCCAGGTTGGGTGACTCGAAGACGGTGGATCATCCAAATCTGGGACCCACACCTCCGAAACCGCTCCGCCTGCCTAAGGTTTTAAGGTTAAGGGAGGAAAAGACTCGCATGGCGAGCCCAACTTACCCCGATAAATCATACAATCTAACAGCGCCTTCAGCGCATTGTGCGGCGAACAGCACCCGGAGTTCTGCCTACGGGAACCGTACGATAATTTCCGTGAAGATCTTATATTTAAAGAGAGCCCCCGCATCTTCTCCGAGCTAAGCCTAGAGGGCATATTCCTTCAATGGAATTGACGCGGACTCCATGCCAACTGAGAGGAGCCGCAGAGGCTCGTCTCTTCCCGTATTCCCTTAGCCATCTATTTGCCCACGTTCCTTGCGACAAGGGATAGTGGCCTGGCAGGAGGATGCGCTATTTACATCCGGCATGATGTCTCCGTTCTACTATTGCCTTTAGATGCCTTCTCTCAGGCAGTGGCTGCGCATTTGCACCTGGCTAGCAGGTATACCGTCGACGCGGGAGACTTCTGCCACGTCACGGCACAGTTGCGGAGTCATTTTCTCTCGTTCAGGAATCTGAACGGTATACACTCCTAAATGTGCTTGAATTTAGGCATCACTTCCCGAGAACAGCTTCATTTTCCGGATGAAAAGCTTGATTTTGGGTGGGTGGTAGTCGATGACCTCCATGATAGTGATCACTTACTTTCCCATTCAACTATCATTTTTTGGGACGCTGCCACCTGAGAGCCCGACACGGTGGTCCACATTTCAGGAACTGACTGATTTCTCTGTTTCAGGCGATTAGTTTTTGTTGGTATATGAGGCTCTCTAGCTCTTATCCGTTAACCTCATCGCCCTGGGCCTAACTACTGTTCCTTTAACGTCTGGCCGTTTTGCACGCCGAAGCTTCCGTCGTGGTTAGCCGAGTGTGAGGCGGCCCTCAAACAGAAGCGTTACGCCTACATGCGCTTTCAAGCACCGCCCGAATGATTTCACTGTCGGTGAATTTCGTCGAGCTAGTGATAAGTTCCGGTATATTTCGAAGCCCGCCCGCTGCTCTTTCTGGCGGGCATAACGTCTTCACTTAATGGGAAGACCCCTCTAGCAGAGGTATGGAGGCGAGTCAAAAGGATTCAAAGAAAGTTCTCGCAGGACTCTCATCATGTTCTCCAGGAGAATGGTACCACAATCTCGGACCCCGCGTCACTGGTGGAGCCCCATTGAGCCCACGTATCAGCATTCTCAAGCCATGATTCTACTCCATCATCATGCAATTCACATTGTGATGTCGTGGAAGTCCGCCGCCTCCAGTGGCGGATAACCCTTTACATTGAGTGAGTTGCGTTCCGCTCTCGATTCGTGCGCGGACACCGCCCTAGTCCCTTAAGTCACCATTCGACACCTGGGAGAGCAAAGTATCGTCTTTCTGTTATATTTGGTCAACAGAATCTGGGTAGAGGGTATCCTCCCAGACTCCTGGCGAATCGCTACCGTGCTCGGGTTCGTAAACTGGGAAGAGATCACTCTATCCCGGCCGGTTTTCGTTCAAACTCTCTAACCTCCTGGGTGTGCATGTTGATGGATAGATTAGTAAATGATAGATTAGACTATTTTCTGGACAGTGGAGGCCATCTGTTTCTTGCACATTGCAGCTTCCGCAAGTTCCACTTCATGTCGATGCTTTGCCCCGACTGGAAAATGGCGTCTGCGACGCCTTCTTCTTAGACAGCACTACCCTACAGTGTTTTTTTTTACTCTGGAGAAGGCCTATGATACCGCATGGCGATACGGTATTATGGAAACTCTCCACACGATGGTGATAAGGAGGACGCCTCCCAATCTTTATATCTGAATTTTGCGAGATTGTCGATTCTGCCTACAAATGGAGGAAGCTCTCTCCGGCCTAATGGAGCACAAAGAGGGTGCTTCGCAGGGAAGTGTCCTCAGTGCCACACTCTTTGCTCTGAGCATCAACGCCATCACCTCGGTGCATCCGGAAGATGTTCTTCCTACGCTCTTTGTGGACGACTTTTTGATCTCTTTTGGCGTGACCTAGATGCCAACTCTGGAGGGTCGACTCCAACAGGCATTGAACCGCGTCTCTCGCAATGTCGCAGCACACTGGGTTCGGTTTTCCTTGACCATGACTAAAGTGGTGCATTTCCGATGTTATCCACGGCTCCATCCCTGCCCCAGACTTTTTTGTCGAAATGGGGTTCGCTTGGAAATGGTTAACTCGCAGAGATTTGTTGGTCTTGTATTTGACCGACGCCTCACCTGAGAGGTTCATATTTGACACCCTAGGGTCTCTTGTACCCATGCCATGGATATTCTTCACTCCGGAATCTTCAGTGCATGGGGTGCTATTGGGCTACTGCCCTACTTTTTTATCGATTCTTTGTTCGTTCGAAGTTGAACTACGGATGCGAGTTTTATAAATCAGCAGCCGAGAATGTATTGCGGTAGGTGGACTTGATCCACCACACCGGTCTTTGCCTGGCGACCAAGGCCTTCCGCACGTCCCACGTTGAGAGCTTACTTGTCGATGCTGGGGAGATGTCACTCGCTCTGTGTCGTGCATTATTCCTCTCTCCGCGTGAACCAGGTGCTCTCTTAGTTGCCAACAGCTCTCACTGTATCCTCAGCTGATCTCGACAGTGCCTTTGCCACCAATAGTCTCTAGTTATACCCTAACCCCTTTGGATTTACCGGTAGGAAACTCCTTCGAGAGCTTAGTATAGCCTTCTGGCTGGTGGCACCCCTGGTTTTGAGCAGGACTCCACCCTGGAGGGTTCCACATTTGACTATTTGTCACCACGCCTATGATTGCAAAGCTTCTATTGCGCTGGTAGTATTGCGTTCGCCCTTTTGGAGCACACTTCGTGTCACGCTGGAACCGTGCTAGTGTGTACGCATGGCTCCAAATCCCAAGAGGAGGTCGATTTCTACGTCATAAATCCTAAGTTTGAAGTCACTGAGGCTCTGCTAGGCGCTGCGTCTGCCTTTAAGGCCGAGCTGGTTGCAATACACCGCTCGGTAAGGGCAAACGCTATGTGCTCGCTTCGTAGACCGGATTGTGATTTATAGTGACTCACAAAGCACAGTGCTTGCTCCGTGGGCATTCAAATCCTTGCATACTTGGTTCGCGATATCCGTGACGCCACAGTTTTCTCAAGCCGTGTGGATGTCGCTATTATCTTCTGCTGGGTTTCTAAACATGTAAGAATTGCGGGGACTGAGCACGACGATGAGGGCGCCAAAAGGTCTGCGAGGACTAGGCAACCAGACGAGTTTCGCTCTTCCTCACACCGATTAAATGGCAGGAATACGGGCTGCCCTCCAGGTGGCTTGGCAAAGAATATGGCAGACGGTGGAGGGAAACTTAAATTTACATGCCATTGCGTTGCGATTGTTCCTATGGACCTACCCCAAATGCCGCGACGGCTTCAGTTAGCTTTCTGTCGTCTCTGAATTGGACACCCTTGCTTGACGCACCGCCATTTGATGGAATGCTCGCCTGCGCCGTATTGCGACGACTGCGTTGTCTTAAAGACAGTTCGGCACATTCTTGTTGAATGTCCCAGTCTGGGTGATCTTCGCGTACGTTACCTGCCCCGGTTCCGGGACGAGTGGGGTCACTACCGCTTGTCCTTTGTACTCGGGCCTGGTTCGTGCACAGAAACTTGTAAACTATATGACTTTTTGGAGTCCATTTTACTTAACATCGTTTATTTTTGTATTTTTTGTAGGTCGCTTGTTTCTGCTCAGGGGAAGGCGGGCCTACCCTCGACGACGGAGCGAGCTTCCCTGTTGTTGCCTTTTTTTTTTTTTAGCCTTTGTAGTTTTATCGTTGTTATTTACATATTAGGTTTTTTAATATAGCCTAGTAGTAGTATCTTGTGTGAGTTCGGCGATTTCTGCCCTGGTAGGCCGTCGCCAGATAGGCCCCTAAAATAAAAAATAATCAATGAAATTTAAACTACCACCCAAAACAAGCCGTTCTAAGTAACCTAACCTAACCCTCAAACATAAGAACTTGTTTTTAATAAGTTAAAAAACAACCACTTAAAACTAACATAAGCTAATCGGAATAAAAAAAACAAGAAAAATAAAACACACTTCCAAATTCTCATATTTCTTTGCTATAGGCGTAAGCTCTATACGACCTTAAAGGTACGAGGGGCGGTAATAAGTTTTGCGAATCGGTAGGGCAAAACAGAGGAAGGGACATGGCTGTTTGTGGGGGTGTTAGGGCAAGTTATACCAAGTCAGGACCTGCAGCCGCACGCTCCTGCCTCGTCTATTTAGGAAGCAGCAGCTGATCGCAGATCGTCGGTCACAAAGTTTTCAACAATGGAGAAGGTTGAGCACCGCGCAGTGATCAAATTTTTGACCAAGGACGGCAAGAATGCTAAAGAGATACATGAACACATGGTCGCAATGTACACCGACACTGACCCTTCCTATGCAACCATTGCTTGCTGGAATAGGGAGTTCCGCCATGGTCGTGAGTCCCTTGAAGATGACCCCCGTCCAGGACGCTCGTCAGACGTGACCAACGAGGACAATGTGGCCCGTGTGGAGAGGATAATCCTTGAAAATTGACGGGTGAAGGTCGAAGAAATAGAGTGAGAACTTGGAATATCATATGGAAGTGTTATCAACATCATCCACGACAATTTGGCCATGACCAAAGTCTCTGCCCGTTGGGTCCCTAGGAACCTCACGCCCCATGATCGACTTCAACGTCGTCAAAGTCCACAAGGCCATAGTTGCACAAGCTGCCCTGCGCGAGTGCGGATTCGAGGAGCTCAACCACCTCCCCTACAGTCCAGATCTGGCCCCTAGCGACTACTTTTTATGCCACCAGCTCAAGACTGCACTGCGTGGACGCCGGTTTGGGCACGATGAAGATGTCCAGCTCGCCGTCCAGGAGTGGATTGAACAGCAGTCATGAGATTTCTGGTTTTCGGGAATTCGAAGCCTCAGGAACAAGTGGCGCAAGTGCATTGAAGTCGAGGGTAATTATATTGAAAAATAATAAAACACTTTTCCTCATATCTCGTTTCCTTATATCCGAATTGAAAAACTGATTGATTGCCTCTCGTAGATCGGCAATATTGAGTTTAATATAATTTTTATTAATGATATTTTTGGGAGAAATATCTACCGAGTGATATAAATATTGAGCGATAATAATGGCCTAATGCCTAAGAATCATTTTTCCGTTATAATAGGAGCATAAAATTAAAAATTAAAACAAAAAGAAGTATCAATTTGATCATATTAACATAAGCTCCTTTGGAAACGGTAAAAAGGCATCAAATAGAAAACCATGAAAAAAGGGGTTCTAGTAGAAGACAGATGTACAAGAAACGAATTCATAAATCGAAGCTCAAATGCTTTCTATATCATATTTTTTACGGAAAAAAGATCGAAAGGCGGAAACATCACTGACGCTCTTTAATAGGATTGTTATTAACTTATTTATAATTTTATCGCCACTGTTAGGTACCATTAGCGTGATTAAATGTATTTTGCTCCAATTGGAAAATTATTTAACATCTTAAAACTTCCCACCATCAGATAGAAGAAAACGGAATATTAGTGGCACGTAGGTAATTTATGTTTGGCACGCTAAGTTCAGGGCAGCTTTAAGCGATTGTAATCTAAAATTTAACACAAGGATTAAAATTATGGCTTAATGAAATAAATATTTATTAGAGAGGATTTCAACAAAGAAAATGAGAAAAACATTAGTTAATTTTCTCTAATTTTATTATCTTTGTTACACTTTTGTGAACTGAAACTTCAAAATCAATATTATTTTCTTCGACACCACGAACGTCACCATGACTAGTTAAAAATAGATATTTCACAGATTTTGTCACTCATAGGCAGTAAAAAATGATTGCCACCCCTGGTCGTAATTGATAAATGCCTCCGATTGACCGCGCGTATCTGTACTTTCCTCGTTTATCTCGATTTTTTGTATTAATTATCATGAATATGTATGATCAGACATCCATGCTTCCTTAACAATGTACAAGTAAAACACCCAGTACCTCCATGAGCCCCCTCTCCCAGCCTCTCCTCGATCGTGATCGTACGCACCATCTCGATCGGGCGCAACGTCTCCTTGACCATAGGATTTCGTAAACAGAAGAAACATTTGGGGAGCCTTCAAACGTGATCAGGGTCAACCCCTGTTATATTGTAGGCACCGGGAGCGAAAATTTTCTCTATTATGTTACAAATGAGGGGCTTTTTTGCTTTAATTACTCAAGCGATGGAGCGAAACGATTACCACGTTATAGAATGAGTCCGGGCCGTATTGCACATAGAGACTATTGTTTGTAGTTATGGATTTGTTTATTTTTCGCAATAGACTCATCGCTGCTTTATATTCCGACCTCAGGCCGTTCTACTAAATATATCTTTATAAAGGGTGATGAGTAAAAATGTGTTTGGTTTTGTACAGGCAGATACGAGTATCATTAGTTCTTAAAGCTAGAATATAGAAATATATATATATATATATATATATATATATATATATATATATATATATATATATATATATATATATGGAAAAACGATTCCGAGCGCTTTCGTCTTTATTCTAAAAGACCTCTGCATGGAATAACGTAGGTCAGGACAGACAATGTCTTAAATAGTAAGGAGTGGGGGGTTAATACGGCTACCTGCATCTAAACCCTAACTAGGGGTTACAAATTATTTAAACACTTAAATTTGTGATTTAATATAATTGATATGATAGGATCTAGGCTAAACAATCAGGGCTAATATTAAAATTTGGGAATGTATTAATATAGATACACCCCAAAATATTTCTTGAAATGTAGTTTGTACATTTAATAACACTATTCCAATTAATAGTATGATCTTGACTATAGATATGTAAAACTGATGCAGATTGTTGACAACGATTACGAACATTAGTTTGGTGCTGTTTAACTCTAACATTCAATTCTTTACCTGTCTGTCCACAATTATTGCAACCAATAAAATATACAATGTCTGGTTTAGGGG
This sequence comes from Ceratothoa steindachneri, assembly GCA_963969495.1. Taxonomy (NCBI): domain Eukaryota; kingdom Metazoa; phylum Arthropoda; class Malacostraca; order Isopoda; family Cymothoidae; genus Ceratothoa; species Ceratothoa steindachneri. Next base: position 71,548,514 of record OZ018330.1, read on the forward strand.
TGAATTTTTTACGAGAAGGCGATGTATAGTGTTTTCATATTTAAAAATAACATTTATGTTCAAAGGTTTTAGTAAACGAGGTAATTTAATGAAACTTTGGTTAAAAGGTAAAACTAATACATTTTTGGCATGAAATTTAGGGATGTTGCGATTAGGTTGATAAAATGAACCCTTAGCAGAATTATAACAATTTTTAAGTACGTAGAAAGGGTAACATAAATTTAAACCTATATTATATATCCTATCAACCTCTTTTTCCAAATATTCGGGTGAAACAATTCTCAGGGCACGGAGAAAACTTTGCATTTTGTTTTAGTATATTTTTGTCACAATTGGAAGGTGAAATGTGAAAAAAATAGACCCCAAACCAATTTTATTATTAAATACATTCAATCGCCACTTTGATCATCGCCCACAAATTTTCTATTATGTTCAAATCAGGCGAATTCCCGGGCTAAGGTCGCAAAAGTTCGATTTTATTTTCAGCGAAGAAATTTGTTATTACTTTTGCTTTGTGAAAAGGTTCGCTGAAGCATACAGTTATCATCCTTCTATTGGCTCTGAAGGGTTGAGAAGAGGTGCTGATGAAGCACGTTTTTGGTACCATTTTTAGTTTATAGCAATCAGTGTTCTTTGTCAAACTTGTTATTGCTCCAATTCCCTTAGATGAGAAACAACCCAAGAGAGAGTCTGTCCGGCCGGAAGCTTCACTGTGAACACGACACAAACCTCGTGAAAGCGCTACCCTCTCTCCTCCTAAGGAGGGATTATCCAGAAACTTCAACAAGCGTAACTAAGTGAGCTTCCTAAGGGAATTTCAATTTGCCTGGGTCTTTAAGAGTTCATTCTTGATATTTACTAAATAAGTGGACCCTATCCGTACGCTTCTTCTTGGTGATACGAGGCTTCTTTGCAGCCTATCTCGAGTTCAGACCTTGGTCAGAAGGTCTCGGTCTCACTGTTCGCGCTGAAACATTCAGACCAGCTTCTTTCCAATCGTCAGCAAGCTTGACACTGAAAGCAACCCTATCCTTGAGCCAGTACCTTACCTGGGATGATATTGACGTTCATTTGAAGCGCGTGGGCGTCCAGAAGACTTTTACACAGGAGTATAACAATTGTTTTTAAAGTCATTAGTGATCCTAAGGAGAGTGATTCTTGATACAATATCATTAGCAACTAGCTCGTTATATTTCAGGTACTTTGAGGCAGAGCAACAATGGGTGCACATTTTGGGGGGCAAATAACTATTTCTGGAATTGAAAAAAATTAGAACATTCATTTGTACAAAAAAATATATTACAAAACAGATTATAATTACACAACATCATTCATTTAACCCATATTTCTCATTATTGTACCCTTTTGACCGAATAGCAAAGCTTCATGGACTGAGAGTCACCTGCTACATGAATGAGACCAAAGCGCGATTTTAGATTCGGCAAAGAAATTAATTTTTTCAATTATTTTTGAAAAGCTGACTTAAAAAAAACGCCGAATGAATAAAAATATATATTAGTCTCAAGACTATATATGTATATCTATCTATCCCTATATATCTCTTTTTCTCTCTTACTCTCTCTTATATATATATATATATATATATATATATATATATATATATATACATACATATATCTAGCTAACTATAGATAGATCTATAGATATATGCAAGATTTCTTAAAATCGACAATGTTGGCTGCTTTATAACCTTTTCAGACTTTCTTTTCAGAAAGCGAAAGGTGGAAAAAGTGCTGACAAGTGGCATATGTTGATTAGCCGAGACGTCTTTCAACCTTTTCAAAGGTCATCTTCTCGGCAAACAATGAAACAAATGACAAAAATGGGTGCTATATATTCATTATTATCTTAACATAAGAATGTATTTTAGGACTAATCAGCAGTGACAACAATTATAAAGCTAGAATAATGTTTAGATCAAAAAAGAAAAATTATTTGATCTTGATATAAGAATATTTGTTTTAGCCAATCGATTTTGAGAAATTTTAAGCATTAAACAATGTTTGGATTGGCGAAATAAAATCGAATGCAAAAATTAAATGATCACCAAAGGAGGCAAAGTAAACTGTAGGCGGGCTATGATGTAATGCGGCCGGCATTGAGACCTCGCGTGGTGGGCAAACTGGTTTCTGGCTGGAGCTGGATGTTAATTTGTGGTTTCTGTTTCCATATAGTGACGGCCTCAGCCATGCGCAGTCGTCGTTGATCACTCTTCCGCAGAATCATGCTAGTAGTTCTAGTTTATATTTCTCGGGTCAGGGTCTTCCGATTTTTTGCAGTGTGGCGTTTGATGGCTCTGTCTTCGATATGCGCCGTTAGTCGCCGAGACAGGGTTTTAGAAGTCATCCCAATGTACGAAGAATTGTGACGCTCACAGTCACTGACGTTGCATTTATATTCGTACAAGAGATTACACTCCTGCAAGTGGCCCGTCGCGGGAAGTTTTTATGACGAGGGCGAGATCTTTCTTTGGTCTGTAATAAATTGCTAATTTAATTTGGCTTATTTGATCGGTGGGGATAACACTCCGGTGTATGATGGCTTTGAGGACTTTTTCGTCCTTCTTATATCCTGTGTTAATGGATGCTTGGTAGGAAAGGTCTATTGTACTTGGTTTTTCATTTTTCTGCTTTGGGTTTTGGTATAAATCCATCTTCTGCTTTATGACATTATCGATTGATGTTTGTGGATAGCCGTTGTTGACGAGCAACTTAATTATTCTCTTTATTTATGTATCAACCGCTGTCCAGTTTGAAGAATGAGAGAATGGTCTATTGATGAGGGCCTTCATTACGGAGTTTTTGTATTGGTCCAGACATTCTGACGATCCGCTCATGCAGAAGCCCAGATTTGTTGATTTCACGAAATTCTCAGTCGTAAAATGTGTTTGTTGAGACTTGACGAGGATGTCGAGAAATGGTAACGTGAAGTTTTTTTTCTTTTTCATGATATATAACACCCAGCTCCAGCTAGGAAACAGTTTGCTCACCACCAGAGGTCTCAATGTTAGCCGCATTACATCATAACTCGCCCCTTCGCTTACCTTGCCTCCTTTGCTGATCATCAACGATCAACGAAGTTTTAAGAAAGAAAAATGTGTATGCAATAGATGTAGAGAGATAGGTAGTAAAAATTGCCTATAGGAAGAGAAGATATGTACCAGGTTGTCTGGTAACTTCAGTTGTCATGCCTCTTTTTTCCTCTTGTTACTTCCTTGATTACTCAAATAAATGAGTATAGCTTTTGAACCTTTGTTTTCCTTGACCAACCTCTTCTGTCAGTTAAGAGGGATTCTCACTGCATTATTCCTCTTGTTATTCATTTTATTTTTCACTGTTGTTAAATTTTTGTCATCTTCGGATTATTTTTTCATCGTTCCTTTAAACTTTTAATGTCATTATTTTGCCCACTACGGATCTATTTTTTTCCTTATTAATTTGTCCACTACAGATCTAACTTTTTTAATTAATTGTCCCTTACGAATCTTTTTATTTTCTCCTTATTTTTACTTTTTATTTTTATTATCATTTATAAATAGGGTAGATCGCCCGCCGCGTCTGCAGCTGGCTACTTTTGAAGTCTTGTTTAAAGTGTAGGCCCGGTAAGTCTTCGTCTTCCATTTTTATTTGTTGGGTAACTTCTTCTGCTAAATATGTTTCTATCTTTTGCCATATTTCCTTTGCGCGTTTGCGCAGAGCGATATTTATTGGGTCTAAAATCGGTGAATCGGTGATTTCATGAATTAGTGTTGATGGAATCCAGTCCTGAAGGGTAACACTAGTCATAAATGTTGTTGCTTTCTTTTGGACCGCTTGTGCGTTTCTCATTAGTGTGTTGCTTAACACATGAAGAAGAATAGCGGGATAGAGCAGTAATGGTGTTACCCGTAGCATATATAATTTCTTTTTGTTTCGTGGTGAAAGCAGTCTGAAACGAAACTGCGACTCTAACGTCGTCTTGGCATCACCAATTTTTTCCCTGTATTGTGCAGCATATCCATTTGATGTTAATTTGAGACCAATTACTCGACCATCTCTGGATATAAGTAATATTCGTCTTGCACCAAAACTTATGTTGTCTTTCGTCGTCTCATCGGGATCATTCTAAATATTTTGATGTTGTTCTGATCTTGTTTTCTTTCTCGTATCTGCTGAGATTCTCAATCTCTCCTCTCTTCTTGTTGGCCACATCTCTGTGGTTACGATAGTTACTGGTTATATCGTCTGCCAGTTAAATGTATTGTGCTTATTCATGATTGGGATGAGGCAGGTTGCCTGTGTATATTGTATACAAGGTAGGAATAAGGCATCCCCCTCGTGGCACCACTGTCTCCAGATCGAAGGGCTCACCTTCAATGCGATTTATTTTCAAGGTTGCCTTACGGTCTTCTAAATAATAACAAAGTATTTGTACTATATTTTTTTCCATACTGAGATCACTAATTTTCATTTTAAGTGGCAGTAACCATACTTTTCTAAGGCTGATGACACGTCGTGAAGCACCAGGTCTACATTGCAGTCTTTGGTCCAGCTCGCCGTCCAGGAGTGGATTGAACAGCAGTCGTGAGATTTGTGGTTGTCGGGAATTCGAAGCCTCAGGGACAAGTGGCGCAAGTGCATTGAAGTCGAGGGTAGTTATATTGAAAAATAATAAAACACTTTTACTCATATCTCGTTTCCTTATATCCGAATTGTAAAACTTAGTGACCGCCCCTCGTATATATATATATATATATATATATATATATATATATATATATATATATATATATATATATATATATATATATATACATATATATATATATATATATATATATATATATATAATAATAATAATAATAATAAAAAACTCACAAAGTCGCACGTGGAAAGCAATATTATGAAAATTAACCCACAGGAAAATGAAAAGATGAATCCAAGCACTTTCGAACTATATTTGCAAATTCATTTTCAAGGAATAGCATGAAAATGGAGAAGACAACCTTATATAGGGTACAAAGATACGAAGGGAACGCCCATCACATACTACAAACCAATGGAAAAACACAATAACAATACAGAGAAATACCAATGAAAAGATCATTAGGCAACTAATAACGGACATATGCGTCCCAAAACGATATACACACAACAACGCCGTGTATATGAATGGAAATGGTGAGTGAAAAAAAAATTTAAAGGATTATCATTAGAACGAAAACATTTAGGGCTAGAGTTAATCCACGATCCTAGCAGAGACACGTGGTGGGGGAGTCAATGCGAATGATATTACACTAATAAAGAGTGACAACAGGCTACATTATGAAGGTATTTCATTTAGTACAAGTTTTTTTAAAACAGGGTCGAGTTTAAATAAGTCAGGAGAGATATTTATATTAGGCAACATGCCAATTAATGAACACTCGACAATATTTCTTTTTAGGAAATTAGCAGAATGATAAGGAATTTTGCAGAGTTCCAGTCAATGGTGTCGTTATTTTCGGTAAATGTAAAAATAAAGCGCTGTTTAGTTCACCTTTTCTAATATTATACTTATGTTGGTAAATTCTATTAGATAAAGATTTACCAGTTTGCCCGAAGTAAGGTAAATTGCAAATAGAACATTCTATAGAATATACTCCACCTTTTTTCCTTGTATTATTGTGAACTAACATTTTATATAAAGTAGATTCATATCTAAAATTTACAGAGATATTAAGTTGCTTAAAAATACGACTGAGACCAAAAAATGGTTCAAAGTATGACAAGATAAGACAATTTTTATAACTGAAAACCGGTGAGTTATCAGTTCTATAAAAAGTTCTCTTAGCAAAGTTTAATGAAGTGTGCAAAAATTGACGAGGGTAACAAAGTTTTTTACCTATTTCCTAGATATTGGAGAATTCCTTATCCAAAAATTCCGGACTAACAAGGCGTAATGCATGCAGAAACATAGAAGTGAATACAGATCTTTTAATTTAAACTCTGTAATAAGAATAAAAGTGAATATATGAACTGGAGTTGGACGATTGCGATAAACAGAGAATTTAAAACCTGACGGCGTCCTATGTATTAAAAAGTCAAGAAAAGGAAGAGAAACATTTTTCTCAATTTCAAGGGTAAATTTAATAGAAGGGACTAGAGAATTAAGATTGCATAGAAAATTATGAATATCTTTTGAGGAAGGCCAAAGACATATAATATCATCAATGTAACGGTACCATACAATAGGCAAATCGATGATTTGGGGCAAGAATAACGTCTCAAAAAATTCCATATATAAATTAGAGAGGGTGGGAGATAAACAACCCCTCATCGGAAGACCAAATTTTTTAAGGTAAAATTTGTCATTAAATGGAAATTTACAATTTTTAGCACAAACAGAAATAAACCTTAGGAAAGTATTGACCGGTACAGGGAGATCTAAATATATGCACCATCGTAGTGTGGTGCATTAGAGGGCCCCGTCAGATGACGGTGTGTCCCGCGAGTGACCCATTTCAAGGATGAGTTAGTTGCAGTACGCAACAACTCCAGTTGGTAGTCTTTAGCAGCATCACTATATGCATTGCATATTGGCGGACTAGCACCTCGGCAAAGTAAAAGCCCCGATGTCCGCGCAAGGAGCAAGTGCGAAATGCATCTAACTCAGCGTAAACGTATCGTTGAAAGGTTCTCCGCATCTGCAGGTAAACTCCAGTCGGTGGTTCTTAGCAGCATCACGATGTGCATTGAATACTGGTGGACTAGCATCTCGGCTAGGTAATCTGAAGAAAGCGGACGCGAAAGACTTAGCTACCGATGCATGGTCAGAGATTGTGGTCACATTCTCCTAGGAACGAGAGGGGGATCCTGCGATAACTTGCCGTTCTATCCTTTTGACTCCCTTCCCCATCTCCTCAAGATGGGTCTCTCCATTAAGAGAAAGCACGATGCACACTAGGATGAGCGGCGGTCGTGCATCGAAACATACTGGAACCTAGCCATAGGTCGACGAAAGTCACCGACGGTGAAATCTTGCGCGCGGTGCTTATAGCGCATGTAGCTACATCGTTTTTGTCAGGGTGCTGTCGCACACTCGACAGCCACCAAGGAAGCGGACTGCGTGCGGACCACAGCGGCCGGATCATTCACACCAGAAGGGGCTTTTTAGGCGATACAGGCCCCCAAAAATGTTAGTTGACTGGGAAAGTGGTCACTAGCATGAAGGTGATCGATCACCTCCCACCCCAAATCAAGCTATGTATCAGATAACACAGGGACAGATCGAGACAAGAAAATGAAGCGGTTCTCGAGTAGGTATTGACGCGTAAACCTATCTGCATTTAGCCCACATATCTCCAGCTCCTTAACCAGGTCGGCAAGGGCATTACCCCTGGGATTGGTCGTGTAGTCTCACCAGAAGGGCTGTCTACCGTTCAAATCTTTGAGCAGAATAAAAGGCTGACGGTGGAATTTACACAAAAGAAATAGCTGCACTGCCACTGCCTAGGAGGGATCTATGGCATAGATAATATCGGCTACATCATGACCGGTCAAAATCACCCTATCCCATGGTGGTGGGGTCGCACGACCCTTATATCCTCGGAGGTTGGGCAGGGGGCAAGTGCTCAGTATGGTCTCCTATAAAAGATAAATAACGGCGAACAATTTTGCCTGAAGTCCAAGGCCATTGAAACAATACGCTTTCCATAAATACGAGTAGCTCGGAGGAGATGCAGGAGCTATCTTCGAGGCGAAGACCCTTATCAGAATGATAAGAAAGCTTCTGTAATTAGAAATCATATTATACAATGCAAGACAGAATGTTTTATAGATAACTTCAAAATAATTGGTCATAATAACAATGAATATAGTCTAAGAATTTTGGAATTCCTACTAATACGTACAAAATCTCCTACACTCAACATAGATAATACCGCTGTTTCCCTTCTTATTTCTTAATTTTAATTACCTCACTCAACAACCAATCAACCTGCTCTTATTTAACAACCAACCAATCAAATTCCTATCCTTCTTTAAGCCACATCCTTTATAATTTCTTCACTTTGTGATTTCTCCTGAACTTCATCGGTAAGCAATATTATACTGTAATTTTTTACTTTTGTGTTTTTGCTTCTTTTTTTTCGTGTCAATAGTGGTTACATTAGAATAATAATTTTATTTTCTTGCCTTTTAAATTCCTGAGTTATTTTCTAATTCTTGATTTACCTACATAGTCTTAACCTAATTATTTTTAATATTTTTAATATTCTTTAACTGTATTAGATTAATTTATGTTTTAGAACCTGAAGATGGGTGATACGCCCGAAACGTTGTTCTATAAATAAATCATATGTACCTCAGCCTCCTATGTGTCCTTGCCTTCGTCGTGAAAGTGAAGATTAGACTGGTCAGCAGCAACTCATATATATATATATATATATATATATATATATATATATATATATATATATATATATATATATATATATATATATACATATATATATATATGGAGCTCGGCCGTGAAGTCTTCATTTAATATTGAGGATAAATCCCAGAGCCACGAGAAAAGGATGCATTATCTTTTAATTTTTCACAACATTCGAAAACTACAAGTTTTCATCTTCAGGCTAGAATAAGTTTACAAAGTTTAATGTATATATATATATATATATATATATATATATATGTTGTAATAGTTCCTACCTAATAGAAAAACTTAATACCATCCTTTACCCTTCAGACTTCACCCTTGTTAGCTGTGACGTTTGCTCCCTTTTCACTAAAGTTCCGGTTGATGATCTATTCCAGTTTCTTAAAGATAAATTGTGTAACGTTAAATTACCTAAACCCCTAATTTATTTTTAGGAATAATCTCCCTCTGTACCAAAGACTGTGCATTTACTTTCAATGGTACATTTTTTCGCCAAAAATTTGGTTTAGCTATGGGTAATTGTTTATCCCCCGTTTTATTTAACTTATATATGGAATTTTTCGAAAGTGTTTTCCTCCCCTCTATTGTAGATTTTCCTATAATCTGGTTCCGCTATATTGACGATATCCTTTGCTTGTGGCCCAATTCTGAAAATATTTTTCTTTTTTAAACAAACTAAATTCACTTGTACCTTCTATCAAATTTACCCTTGAGATAGAACAGAATGGAAGTATTTCTTTCCTTGATTTATTAATACACCGCACGCTTTCTGGTTTCAAATTCTCTGTCTATCGGAAACCAACTAATTCTTCTTCTTATATTCATTTTTACTCCTCTCACCATATTAAAGTCAAAACGATAAATTTTTATTTCAATGTTTCTCTGTGCACTTCGTGTGGTTAGCCTTGAATTCTTTGACTCTGAAGTTTCCAAAATTTTTGACATCGGCCATAAACTTTGCTATTCTTTTCATTTCCTTGATAAATGCCTTCAGTTAGCTAAAAAGTCTTTTTATAGTTTTGAACCTCGCGCGCCTTTTAATAACAAGGATACTCTTGTACTTCATTTTAATTCATCCTTTGCTTCTCTCCCTCATATTTTAAAATCTCTAGGCATTTGTGTAGTATTTAACTATAATAATACTATCTCTAAACTATTAGTTAAGAACGCTCTTTCCCCTACTGGCAATGTATATTGCGTAAAATGTATCGATTGCTCTAAATATTACCTTGTCCAATCAGGAAAATGTTTAAAAAAACGAATTTCTCAGCAAAAATATGTCCGTCGTGGGGAAGAAAACAGCTCATTTTATGTTCATATGTCATATCTTAATCACAATATTGATTGGAATTCTGTTAAATCATCTGTCATAATAACGATCCAATTTCACTAAATATCATTAAATCGACCTTTATTAGTAAATTCCCAAATTTTAATTTAAGTCCTAGTTTATATAACCTCGATGGTTATTTTTAAAATTATATTCACAATTCACTGTCGAAACTTTTAATTTGCGACTAAATATTTATATTTATCTTAATAAACTATTTAATTTTATTTTTTGTGCATCTATGTAGCCTTATGTTAATGTCTGTGCATTTTATTTCATTTGAGTAAGTCTTTAGAACATTTGTACTTATTTTACCTTGGTTTTTCAATCTTGACCTCTGAGGTATATCTCTCGCTCAGATTTCTCCCTCCCTAATTTCTTAGGCGGTATTTTAATCTTCTTGTCAACCTTTAATCTTCTTGTCAATCTTTAGTCTTTTGAATTTACTTGATTTAATGATCTTAGTTTGTATTTATCACCGCTCCTCCAAAGGGTTCCATTTCATATTAATTCATTTTGTTGATTGTTTTTTTGTTTTGTTTTTGTGAGCGTTCCCTCTCCTCTGGATTATCCTTATAAATATTACAATTTTCAATACTTTTGTTATTTCTTGATAAAGAACTTGAAATAAAGTTCGAAACTACTTGGAATCTTCGTATTATTTTTCTCTGTGGGCTTTGTTGCATTTGTTGCTTACTCACGCGATACTTTGTGAGTTTTCCACCATATATATATATATATATATATATATATATATATATATATATATATATATATATATATATATATATATATATATATATATATATATATATATATATATATATATATATATATATATATATATTAGGGTGATGCAAAAAAGGGTTAAATTTTTTTATTGTTGATATTTTGTAGGGGCACCCTCTAATATGGTTATTTATGTTCCAAATACAATGTATACAAAAATTGAGGCCAATCGGATGAAAAATAGAGGTTGCTACCAGTCTTGAAAAAATGAAAATATTTAGTCAAGTATAGCTATTATCGATGCATAGGTGAAACTGGTTTCCACACTACCTATTGAGGTACAGTTCTCAGCGCGTTGCCTTTTTATAAAGTGGAAGTTCCCCTGTAGGCCTACCATAACCACTAATAGTAATTATTATCTTTGCACTACAATTTATTCCAATGACATAATTGTTTTTTGTTTTTGTCTGGTAAGGCAGATCTGTACTTCTTCACTGTCTGTAAAAGATATTGCTTTTGCTCTTCATCATTTGTGAGAATCTTATTGTATTCTTCCCTTAATTTTACTCCTCGCTCTGCTAAATCATTTGTAACTTTCATATTCAAAATTACTTCATTTGCATTCTAATAGGCCTCATTAAGGCCCCAGTTTTTAGCATTGGTTTCAAGAAAACTGGAAGGCAGACCAAGAATATCGAAGAATCTTATAGGATGAGAGGTTACAAATCTTCTAGCTGTCCCAATTCTATAACTTCGGGATCAATAGTAGGCCGTTTAATGTGGTTTGGTTCAGGAGGCTTATTTAAGGCTTCTCTCATTTTATTCTTAGTATCGATAGGGACATCGTCCTTAAAGAAAGCAAGAGCTATTAATTCCTCTGGAAGATACCACAAAGGATTTGATAATTTTTTCAGAGCATTAGACGCTATTTTTTCTTCAACCTCTTTGTACTTAATTAAACTTTTTAAGAGTTGCAAGTCGAAACGTGGAGCAAAACGTGGCGCAGGTGCCGTAAACCAAGATTTCACATATATCTCAACTGCAAAACAACAGATGTCTCTCAGTCCTTTTTCTTCTGAATGTCTCGATTTGAACTGTTGTTTAAACATGCAAATCTTCATAGAATAGATAATTTTGGCCATCCACAATGCTCTATGGTAATCTCCCGGTTTTTTAAAGTTTATTCCTGAATTTGGGATTCCTCCAACAAAAATGATAGCCAATTCAAGTAATTCCTTATAATCATCACGAGGCTGATGCTCTTCTAGTTGTTTCTTTGCAAATTTAATTGTATTGTCTTTAATATTGGCAATTCTGGTTGCTGTGTTAATTTTCTGTTCTAGTAACATAGAAGCTCCATTTCTACGACCTGTATTTGATGCTATTGTGTCGAAACACATGCCTCTTACCTGAAGAGATAGATCCCAGTCTTAAATATTTTATGCACAGCAGCTGCAGTATTTTCTCCTGTATCACTGGTGAGTTTTGGAACACCAAGAAGCTGATCAACCCCATTTCCAGAAACTAAGATTGGAAGTCTGTCGACAACTTCTTCTCCAGTTATGTCTTCTACAAGTTTTCCATCCCAGTGAATGGTTAAAGGAACATCATGTGTTAATTCAGCTTTAAAATTTTCTCAATTTTCTTTTCAAAACTTTTGCCTTGCGCGCCTAATACTTGAATAACTTATGTTAAAGTTTTGCGGATCATGGCCTAAATTACTGATAGTAGGAATCATAATTAAAGAAGCACTTCTATCGCTGACTTTAGCGACATCAAGAGATGCAAGAAGAGTATTATCCATCACTTTTGCCTTTTTTTTTGTTGAAGTATGTGCTGATGTTGATGGTTTACTGGGATCAACTATGCATTCATCTTCAGTTGCATAGCCCTCTCCAGAGCTAGTAGATGAACTACTAAGCACTACTGTGTTTTCAAAATCAGCTGTTTCTCTCTTTATTTTAATTTCGAATTGCTTTTCCTTTTCACACGCTATTGCTTCGTGTTGTACAAGTTTTTTTTATCCACGCCAGCCATTCTTCCTTTTCGTCTCGTTTGTCTTTGCAAAATTAGGAATTCTTTATCTTCATCAATGTCTATCAAATTGAGCGCATCAGCATGAGCTATATCAAATAAATTATCCAAATTTTGTTTCCATTCCATTTGTTTATTCAATAAAATTTGAGATTGTTTTTTCTTGTTTTCTTTGTTTTTCTTTCATTTTAACCATTCATCATACATTACTTTTAATTTTTTTATTACATGTTTTTTAAGCGATGTTGGAATACGTGCTTTTTCCCAGACTTGCGAGACATCTTTGGCAGTAGATGTTAGAGCTTCATGAACGGTTTGTTTACTATTTATTTTATAATGCCATTGCTTCTCTTTTTGATGGAAGAACATATGTTTTTAATGCTTCTATTGGCTGATCAATTAGCCATATACCTGTACTACTTCTATTGTGATGATCTAAATGAGCCATTGTTCAGTATTTTTGAGATAAAAGAGACGTGAAATTATAACCTCCACCGGTGATCGCTGTGAGGGTACTGAACATTGAGCACTGACCAACTGCAATGCTATTGGGCCGAAGGCGGATGGGGATAGAGGTGTTGGAACAGGATGTGGAGGATTGGAGTGGTGGAACAGGATGTCCTTCCAATTACAGAGGCAAAATTCTTCAGTAATAAAGAATATAAATAATATACTTAAATTAGTAGGCCATTTTTACCTCATAAATGTATTTTACTGAAATCACAGAAAAAAGATAAATCATAAAACTTGGAATCATGGTAGCAACCTCTAAATATTTTTTGATTGGCAAAAAAATTTACTCACACTGTTTTTATGCCATAAATAATTAAATTAGGGGCTACCCCCCAAAATTTGCGATTTTCGACATTTTTGCATCATATATATATATATATATATATATATATATATATATATGAGTTAAAATGATCTTTTACGAACTTTTTCTCCTCAAGACATAGTTACCTATAGAAATGAAAAAGTTTTCAAGAAGCTGAACAATACCTCTTCTGCTGTTGAATATAACCATTCTTTTATAAAAACATGGCCTCCTCACAATATATATATATACGAGATTTTCTAATAAGGATGCCGGGAAATCTGAAAAGCTTGGGAAGGGTGCCGCGAGCATCAAAAGGTAGAGAACCATTGCTCTATAGTTGACTTGAATTTTTTTATCACTTTGATTATACACTTTACACTTAACTTTACTAAGCTTTGGGTTTATTAGTTCACTATTGTTTATTCACTTTTCGACTTTTGCATGTCATTTTGTTTTTGATTTAGTATTTTATACTTATCGCACACATCACGTCGGTTAGTTCATTTTGGGGGTAGTAAAGGTCACTTCGGGTTATCTTATCGGTTGTCTTAATTGGTTGTCTCGTTGGTTTTTGATGTAAGATTTCGTATTTTATGGGTTTGGTTTCTTTAGTTGGTTGATTGCCCCGTTTAGAGTTTAGTTGGGCTATTTTGTATTGTTATTGACTTGACCTCTAAGTAAACAATGGTACTCGTAACTTCTGAACTCTTAGTTAATGTTTACAGCTAGGGAATAGTGTTAAAAGGGAATTCTGCTCTGATTTTAGTTTGTTCTGCAAATATTAGAGAAAGAAAGTCTATTTTTCTCCCATATTTTCTTGATGTTAATATTGAGTTATTCGATTCTTGCTTCTTGGTGTAGACTTCTTTGCAACTTTCTTTTCATGTTTGCAATAATATAGTATTACTCTGTATCCTCTGGAGTTCCAGTTGTTTTGTCTTCGTTTCTCTGTTTAACCTTTTTATGTTGTCAAGAAAGTTTAGCATCGGTGTTGCCTTGTTTTTCTCCTTTCTAGGCCTTTTTTTAGCCTCTTGGTATTATTTTTAATCTTAAAACTTTACCTTCCGATTAATTGGGATGCTCTTCCTTAAATGCTTCACAATTTTCAAGCAGGATTAAAACGTAAACTGAGGAGAACAAGTTGGCTACAATCATAAATTGGAAAAAATTTATGGTTATAATTTGCACTAAAGTTTTATACTTCTTATGTATGCTGATTATTCCCAAATGAGGCAATCTCTGAGGCCATTCGCAAGGAATGAAAGAGAAATGAGGAAAGAGTGAGTGAGAAAGAAAGAGAGAGAGAGAGAGAGAGAGAGAGAGAGAGAGAAACAGGCAGACAGATAGAGAGAGATTTCAATTGAACGTGCATAATGATCAAAGAAAGGGAAAGGAATGTCTCTGGGACGCAGTATTGCATAATGCAATTAGTTTCGGAAACCTATTTTAGTACAGTTCTCTGATATTATGATTTATACACACAAATATTTCATTGAATTTATAACATTATAGGTGGTACCGGGCTTTGCAAAAGTTCTGTGACACTATTTTTTTTTATCTTTCGAGAGGAATACGTGTGTGATAGAAAAAGTTCCGTCAAACAAGCTTAACGTTCTACTTTTCCAGCATAAGTCATTAAAACGTCTTTTCCATTATGTGCAATTGTGTCGAGATGTAAGTGAAAAGAATCCTTATCTCTGTCCTCCTGCGCGTGAGCCACAACAAGACCGACATCGCCAAGCGACTCAACGTCAGGCGAATTACCGTCTACAGAGTCGCGGAGAGGATGAAAAAAAACAGGGAAGACCTCAAAGTTCGACCTCGTTCAGGCAGACCTCAAAGTAGCTAACTTTTTAGCAGTTTCATAAGCTTTCGAAAGTGCTCTTAGGCTCGAAGTGACTGCACTCGCGAAGAAGAAGAACATCTCGGTGGCCACAGTGTCTAGGGGTGTCAAGGAGGAGGACGGACGGCAAGAGTTTGAGGGGCGTGGAAAGCCCTCTGTTCACCGACCGTATGAGAGAACAAGATCAGGAGCACTATTGTCGCCTTCTAAACCACTTCAAGAGTCATGACAATCGAATTCTCTTTTTTTTACTATGAAAAAACCTTTACGGTCGATTCGATTATCAAGAAGCAGAACGACCGCGTGGTAAGCTTCAGCCAGGACGTCTCCGAGGTCCGCTACGTGTCCACGACCAATCACCTGGTCTCCGTGATGATGGTCAGCGTCGTAGTTTTAAATGGCAAGGAGATTCCGCTAGTGTGGTTCGTTGCCGGTTACAGGCTCACTGCGGTCGATTACAGGGACATCCTGACCAAGAAAGCCCTGCCATCGATGAGAAAGATCACGAAGAAGGCGGACTACGTCTTTCAGCAGAATGCTACCCCGGCCCACACGGCAAAGATCGTGCAAGAGTGGTTGGGTTCGAACATGAACTACTGGTCGAAGGACTTTTGGCCGCCGTAGTCACCCGACTTCAATCTCCTCGATTACAGCGTGTGGGCGCATGTCGAGGGAAAGGCCTGCGAGGTCCGCCACAGCAACACCGACGAACTAAAGTCCTCCATCAACCGCGCATGGACCAGCATGAGGAATGACTTCGTCCACATTGTGTGTGCAGCCTTCAGGTCTCGTGTGGTACGCGAGCTGGCTGCCTCAGGCGGCTACATTGATTAATATTGCAATGTAAACATATATTTATATGTTAAAACAATAAAAACCTATCTAACTACCTCAAAACTATCATTTTGTCCTTTGTTGAGAGCGTCATAACTAGTGTAACTGGACGTTTGCAATACCTGGTATTTATGAAATAATAGAATAACAGTAAGCACGAAACAGTTTGTTATGGTGACTATATATTGTTGGAGTCAATCCTTACTAATATATATTTTATAGTTCTCGATTTTTGATGCGAAAGGGTTTCGTAGTAAATTCGTAATTGCAGTATTTTCATTTTGTGGAAGCGGCATTATTCCGATACATTGTACCCGTCACGTCAAACATGAAAACAATATTTTAGGTAATAATTCTTATTATTATTGATTTGGTAATAATAAAAAGTATGGATTAATTGAATTACAGAACTTCCCTTGTTAAAATTAAATTTACTTTGACATGGAAGTATTTATTAAGCAATAATAAGAACAGTTTTCTTTAGGTATCCTAAATTACTGATTTTTTTGGTGTGCCTTCCATTCGTTTGAGTACACAGGCGAGCTTTGCCTAACTATCTTTTTAATTATGGGTAAAAGAGTACCCAAATCGCGTTATTGTACTATGTATTTACAATTCCCTAAACCCCAATTTTGGAATAGGGAGATCTTCCTCTGTGAAGTTTGGGTTTGTGCGAAAAGCATGACTGGTTTACTTGTAGCGTAATACCAGGCACACTTTGTTGAACTGGGTTATTTTCAAAATGCTTAGTACATACCTCACGAAAGGAACTTTATAAATCAACTATAGTTTTTCGTGAGACATTTAATAATTCAGATGCATTTGTTTCAGCAATTTCATCGCACCAATAGAAAATAGCTTCAACCCATTTCTGAAGGGTGATTTTAGAATTATAAAAATAAATTTTTTCTCATTGCCACTTCAAGTATGTACTTTTCACATACCTTATTTTGACACTTCCAAATATTTTTAGCCCTATTTGAAGCACATTTCGTCCAGGTCATCGCAATATTACAACCTGAACATTTCATTTCACGCGTAATAAGTTCTTTAATTTTTACCCAAGTAATCACTGGAAGAGTGTCTTCAATTAGTAATGGTTTGATTTGACTTTCAAATATGCTTCGATCCATGCTTGCTTAATGGCTGCTCACTATTCAATACTTTATAATATATAGCGAAGTCAAAGTAAATTATGCCAAAGTTTTTCTTAAAAGGGTAATTCACTATTAATGGTCCTACTTTGAGTTTGTGCGAAAATTTAGAACTGGTGTTTAATATCGTAATGGAATTTGCCATGAATATATCAGCGTCTCTAACAGGAAACTGTACCTTTCTAACGGAGAATCATAAAAAAACATTATGTGGATTCAGTGAACTCGGGCTATTCAATGGTTTGATGCCAAAACAACAATTTTAAAGAAAACGAGAGCCATTAGTAGTGAGCTTTTCCAGTCACATCTTGATCACTTTTGCTGGAAAGTACTGAGAAAAGATGCAGCAGATTTACTTGTGGCATTACTAAATGATATACGAATAATTTTTTTTTAATTGAGAGATTTAAGTTAAATTTTATCCTTTTGAATAATAGCGGTCTCTGTCTCATTTGGGACCGCTATTCTTCAAAGGATTCCCCAAACAAGCAATACACAAACAATATACAAATTTCAACTATCCTATTAGGTCTGTAAGCATCATTCGCAAAAATTCTAAATTTACATGGCACATACATACTACCCTCAGCCGAAGATTAACTATACACACCCAAGTACATCAAACAACACTATGACATCAAACATGGACAAGGAATAAACAGAAAATTCTGGTCGAAGACACCTCTATTCTCCTAAGAAATTGATATACAAGTCGCCAAAAGATCCGTAAAGTATTACTCATCAACGAGATGAAACCTGCAATAAACATACAGCGTGTAGCTCAGAGAGAGTTCTCCCCATCTTTCATTAGAATAGCTGATCATCAACCACACTCGTCAACTATATAAAGATCCCCTAAAGACACAGGACATCACAGGGTAAGATAGGAGAAGTAAACGAGAAAGCGATAGAACAATTCTTACTCAAAGACAAGATACACATCTTTCTTGGTCACTACAACTCTCAGCCACATAACATTTAAAGAAATGAAGTGTGGCAAGTTCAGGAATGGATCAGAAGCCAGCATGCGATACAACCACCAGGACGCTAATGGAGCCTAAGACTTCAAACTAAATAAACAATGGAGGTTGAAAGTAGGAGAAAACTCGGCTTACTGAAAATAACACAATGCTGGATCACTAAAACTTCAATACTTGGAAATATATTCCAACAAGAGGAGCGTTGCTTCGCCGGAAGTCTTACAGTATGTTACCTACGGCCTAGCTGACTATAGCTACGGATTTTGGTCTAAAAATTAAAAAAGGTTTCCAGTACAGATCTCCTAATACATAATTTAATCTTGGTCTATTTTTGTCAGATTCATGCTTATTTTCTAGGCCTAAAGGTAAGAAAAAACTTTTATGGGATAAGATATAATTTATTAAGTAATGAAAATACAAAACGTACATTTTACTCACGTAATTAATTGACAAATACATAATCAATCGCGAAAGATAAGGATGGTTACGAGGGGCAGTCAATAAGTTTTTCAATTCGGATATAAGGAAACGAGATATGAGGAAAATGTTTTATTATTTTTCAATATAACTACCTTCGACTTCAATGCACTTGTGCCACTTGTCCCTGAGGCTTCGAATTCCAGACAACCAGAAATCTCCCGACTACTGTTCAATCTACTCCTGGACGGCGAGCTGGACATCTTCATTGTCCCCATACCGGCGTCCACGCAATGCATCCTTGAGCTGGCGGAATAAAAAGTAGTCGCTAGGTGCCAGATCTGGTCACGTCTGACGGGCGTCCTGGACAGGCGTCAGTGGAAATCAGTGGAAATCAACTATTTAGATATTATATGATAATAATTTTAATAAATACATATTTAAAGTTAAAGTTTACAGTTTTACATTTTAGAATTATGATTTTTTTTTAACAATCATTTAAAAAAAATCATAAATATAAAATGTAAAACTTTAAACTTTAACTTTAAATATGTATATATTAAAATTATTATCATATAATATCTAAATAGTTGATTTCCACTGACTCCTGGAAGCTCTAATACTCCTACTTAGACTCAGCTTTCCCTTCTCCACAAAATTTCCCTTTTTCACCACTATTAACTATCCTTATCTTTTGCGATCGATTTTGTATTTGGCAATTAATTACGTGAGTAAAATGTACGTTTTGTATTTTCATTACTTAATAAATTATATCTTATTTTAGGGTCGGGAGGTTGTGCTGACCCTAAAAAATATACAACGATATGAGCCATGCATTTATGAATGCGAAACCTGAGATGGCTGCTTGGAACACAAACTCTTAATATTAGGCCTAATTGCTGATAATACTACTCGCATATTGTCCAAAAGAGATAAAAGTCCATTTCTGGATTTATATTTAATTGTTATCATGGAAGAGAATGCCTGGCCGCACAAATACGATGTGAAGAAAGGTAAAAGTAGATATGTAGCCTTTTCAGCTAAATTTGGATACTCCTCCATTAGTCCACGCCAAAAGATAGCCAATGATTCCTCACTCTTCTCGAATTTGCCTTCTAGGATGGAATCAGCAACAGATCAATAAATTCGTCACGTTCTATTGCCGTGAAGTCCAGTTCCTCAGGGCTATCAGCCAGTCCAAAGGGTGATACAATCCAGTCGAGATTCGTTGTAGAAAAGGAAGGGAAATAAAAATCAGCTGCTTTTCTCAGCCGGAGCAAGTGATGTAGAATGAGATCTTTGAGACGTCCAATAGTATTATTTCATGCTTGCTTGAGAAGAGAAGGAAAGTTTGATAGGTCTTCTTTTTAAACAGCTGTCTTCCATGCATCCAACTTTCTATAAAAACCTTTAATTTTGTTACTTGATGTAACTATTGTCTCCAGTCTCCCCTGCATTGAGAGATTTAATTTATTAAGCTTCATGAAAAATTTCGCCAAGAATAACAGCTTCAAACATTAAGTACGATTTTGAAGCAGACTGAGGAATGCATCTTGTTTCTCCTGTTCAAAAAAATACTTCCAGTTCATCTTTGAGTTCAAGAACCCGGTTCAGCACACGACCTCTGTATAGCCACACCAGTATGTAACACCAGTGAGATATTAGCTGCACCCATATCCTTGCATATGTTTTGAAAAACTGCATTTTAAGGACCGGGATTTTATGAAATTCACCATCTTGACAGTCTGGTTCAAAACTTCATTTAGATCTTCACTACATGTTTTTACAACCAATGCCTCTCTATGCAGGAAACAGTGGGTTCAAATAATAGATGGAATTTTTGGGTGCTATGGTAATGAACCCCTTGTAATTCTTTATCATCGATGGCGCACCATCAGTACATATGCTACAACAGTCTTTGCATGAAAGACCATGGTCACTGAGATACGATGTTAAAGGTTACAAAAATGTCCTCCCCAGTGGATGTGGTCTGTAGTTCTTTTCAAAACATAAACTGCTCTACAACTCCTTCATCAATGAATCTGCAAAACCCAAGCAATTAACATTTACGAGCTACGAGTATGTTAGGGGGTCAGACATTTGTGTGTCCATCTCCATGATGATCTGTTGAACCAATCAGCTAAAAGTTCAGATACCCTACGACTGATTGTAGGTACTTTAGAAATTTGAACCCGATCTTCTTTGTCAAGCATTGTTTCAAGAATTATGTTACAGGCAAGGAAAATAATGTCTTCACCGATTTTATGAGCCTTCATTTTCATTGATATCAGTTCTGCTACTTTAAATGAGGCTTCAAGAGCAGTGTCAGCAATGGTTACTCTTTTGACCATTTTACTAGCTGCCATTTTCTGTCCTTCTAACAAACGAGAAAAATATTGCACTCCTTTCTGTGACACACCAGGGTGTTTGATAGTGAGGTGCCGCTTCAGCTTTTTAGGTACCATGGCTTCATTGCTGAGTGTATTTTCACATACCACACACACAGGTTGAGGATTATCTTCATCCTTGTTTGATACAAAACTATGTGCTAAGTAGGAATCATCATATGCCCGTTTCTTTATAAGAGGGTCTTCTTTCACTTTACTACATTTTGACCCAGATAGACGAGGAACACTCATTATTTGAGGTCGAATCAGAACAAGCAGTGATCACTGGAATGACTATTTGATTTTCATCTTCTTCCTTGCGTTTTTGCTTGTTCAGTACGTGCTCAGTACGAACTTATCTATACTTATGAACCCTCTCCTACTCTGCCACAGAAAACTGCAAAAACAAAAAAACCTCCATTATTCTCCCTTCCCTCAACTCAGGACTCAACGAACATTGTGTATACGCACATAAGATCATACATTATTCTAGAGAGACACTGAAGGTGGTATTTGTATGTGTATGGGTGTCGTGTACGTAAGAGGCGAGGCACAGCCAGCTCGTCATAAACTGCACGTGAGGAAGGCAAAGAGCGTCTCAGTACTAATAAAGGAAATATATGATATTATTATGACAATGGGTATTGAATGTTATATAGATTTAAGATAATAATTCACTTTGGACGGTGTTTAACAGAGGAAGGGGGAAGAGCACATACCTGCACGTGAGGAAGGCAGAGAGCGACTGAGGGACGCCGTCCCAACTCTGGCACTGCGGTGTGGGAGGGAGTATGGGAGGCGGAAGTATGCGGCACCTCGTGGTCAGACTGTGTGTATGTGTGGGATTCCCAGTGTATTCTGCCATCACGTCACTGTGATATGTCTTACATATGATTTATCAGTGGGAAATTTGTGTTCGAAACATTCGCAAAAGGCTAAATCTCGATTCTTCATGATTTATGTATGCATTTAGAAGTATAATATTTTGTTTATATTCAATTTTTTTCCCAAGTCTTGCCGCACCCTTTGTTAATCTCTCAGCACCAATAGCTGCCTCGGCACACTGGTTGAGAACCTCTGTCTTACACCATCCACCCGTTTGCGTGAGCATCTTTCTGATGAAAACCTAGTGGAAATAAATGAAGATCAGAGAGACTTGATCTAGTGGGCCTGCAGCAAAAATAGCCGATTTAGCAGCTTTAGCCACTAGGTGGCGCAACGTGGTGGTCAACTGATATCGTATTTGAACTCAGTGATCTCAATTACCTTTGGTAGCATTGGTTTTATCTGGCTACATTGAGCCAGCGACTTGTTGCGGACAGAAGATGAACACAACACGATATTTACATGACCCATAGACCTGCTTCACCGCGGGTAAAAACGGCAGATTACTTAGAACAATCACCATAGCAGATGAAAGGAACATTATGAGTACAAGATTCCGTATTACGAATTCTAACTGGAAGTTGGACACCCACAAGGAGTAGCGAAGCCGCTCCTCTTCTTATTTATGTATTCAAGAGAACGATTTCCTGCATTGCTGCTATTTCCTAAAAATATCTACGTTCAGAAAATTAAATTCAGCTCGCGTGTCCAGCGACCCCTAGAGCAGCCTTAGTGTATTTAAGCACTTATCGAGGGTGAGTCGCCAGACCAAGAACGATAATCCAACTCAAATCCTCCAACGGCCAAGCAGATGACCCATGAGATGACCCATTTCGGATTCCAATGACTGTAAGGGCGGATGAGAGATCACAACTGTGGAGAGGACCCGGTCGTCGCGGTCTCCTGTTCTACCGGGCTTCAATCTCCGCAGTGAAGATCGTGGGTGCAATGTTCGTACATCGACGCTAAACAAATCACGCAGAGGCGTACCCGGGGAGAAATCGCTAAAGCGAACCTTTAAGATACAACTCCGAACACAAGTATACTCACCCGTGAGTGGTTCCATGATGATGACAGCGGACCTGCCTACAGGAACAGGAGTATCTTGGAGTTGTACTTTTTTATCAGTACCCTTTATCATTATTTACTTATTTGCCATTATTGTTGGTTCATACTTATACATCCAATCTATTTTCGATTAGACTTTCTCTTTTCGTCCGCATTTTCATTCATATTTCCTTTCCCTTCTCTGTGTTTTCCTCTTTGAACATAAATTTACCTATTACATTTTCTTTATCTTTTTGAATAGGTCTTTTCAGATATACTGAATTTGATCTTTCTTCTTGCGTTGCAAAGTTCACACTTTACTCCTCCACCTTCGTGTCTTTTTTTGTCCTTTAGAGGAAGTGTATTTGTTCTGGCTCTAAACCACAGTGATGAGCATTCACTTTTATCACAATATTCAATTTCTTTTATTTTATCTTTCCATTTGTTGTAAATGCTTATTCTGACTTTGCTTTTCTTCTCTTCTTTCCACCATCTTTTATCTAATTCATACATCAAACCATCTATTTCTTTCTTACTCATTCTTTCTATTTGTGTTATGTTTTTGCTGATTAGGGTTAGTTGTTTTCTGGTGTCCTTAACCCATTTATAGTTCTCTATTTTCATTTCATCTTTTATTGCCTTTAACATTTCATTATCTTTTTCTTTGATGCTTTGCAAATATTGCAATTTATTCTTTATGGTTCTGGTCTCTATCAAAGATAACCCAATTTCACCCCGGAGTGTGCATATTGGTGCATATCTTGGAGCTCCCAGGATTTTGTGGTAGACTCCATTTTCTATTGTTTGCAGTTTTAAAATATCCTTTTTAGTGATATGTGTGACTCTTGTTGCATATAGTATTGATGGCACAACCAGATGTTTCTAAAATGTCTTCCCAATAAGCATTCTGTTTACAGATCTCATGGTAGCTGAATATGTCATATTTGCTAGTCTCTGTGATTTTTTTATAATATTTTTTTGTTGTGTATTAAACATGTTTCTTTTATTTTATATTGTTACCTCAAGGTACTTTATAGTATTTGTTGTTGTTATTACTTCTATTTCTGTTGGTACATCTTTCATGTTGCCTCCACCAGCAACTTGATATTATCTTCCGCATTTTGTATATTATGTGCCATGATTAGTCCGTCGTCTGCGAAGAACAATGATGGTATATTAAATTTATTATTTGTAAAACCTAAATGTACAAGTTGCGAACGACATAAGGCAGCTCTTCGTCAGCGAGGAAAGAAACGAGCGTTTACAGGCTAAGATGAAAGCGATAGAAAATATCAACAACTACGAAAGGAATTGGAAAAAAGGAATTCAAAAAAGATTTACGGTAGTCCCATTCTCGATGAACAAGGAAGTTTGATCGAATTATAAGATCAGAACTACAGATATCATTCAGAAAGTAAATTCTTGGGATCGAAAATAACATCATGAGGCTATAAAAATCACATAAGAAAGAAAAAAACATGAAATTCCGATGCTAAACTTTCTATACAACAGGGCAATAGGAAGTGACGTACTAGTTTACTTACCTATCCATCAACAGCGAAACGAAGACCGAAGGACTGGAACTCCAGGGGATACAAAAGAAAACTATATTATTACAAACACGAAGAGAAAATAGCAAAGAAGCCCGAGAAGTCTACACCAGGAAGCAAAAATCGAACAAACTAACACCAGAGCAGAACCACATTTTATCAATCTATTCCGTAGCTGTAGACATTGGCTTAAAGTTATTTACTGTTATTTACTTAAAAGTGAAGTCAATAACAACACAAAAGAGCCCAACAAAGCTCTAAACGGGGCAATAAACCAACTGAAAAAAGCAAATCTGTAAGAAACATAAAATCTAACTAGCATCAAAGACCGACGAGATAACCAATCAAGACAACCGATAAGATAACTAAAGGTGTAAACCCGAAGTGACCTTTACTACCCCCAAAATGAACTAACCGATGTGATATGTGTGATAAGTATAAAATACTAAAAAGTAAAAAGACCAAATGTAAAAGTGAAAAAGTGAAAAAAACAATAGTGAAATAATAAACCCAAACGTAGGTAAAGTTAAGTGGAAAGTGTAAAATTAAAAACAAACTAATTACTACAAATTAACACAACAACATACACAACATAAGAGAAATAACAACAACCAACCTCTATACTCATAACTACATGAATGCAACAATAAACTCAAATCAAGCGGGTCTCCCGTTCTATGTCTGAAATTGAGTGAATGAACATAAAATAAAAGAGATAAAAGCAATGGAAAGAGCAGAAAAATCGAAAGATGCGTCGTGATTCGGAATCCACGAAAAATTTAGACTGTCCACAAAATGAAGCCATTCCATATATCCACTAAGAGAAGAAGGTCCACAGGTCACCTTCTATTTTCTTACTCTCTTTTCTGAATTAAAATCTTTCCTCCTCCGCCCCCTTCAAGCATTTGGCAGAGAAGGGTGTGTGGGGTGTCTATACTGGCGATGAATCTTTCTTTCCTATCGCAAAATAAACCTAATAAACCTGGCTGAGGCTGCTCAGCATGGTGATCATATCAACACAAATCTCGCAGGCGACACTACAAGCTATTGACGTGCTTCTCCTGCTATAAAATAGAAACCACCCAACCATAAGCTGCCAAGAAAGACATTTTAAAAGAGAGGAAATTTAGTTTAAAGTTCCTTTTTAAAATGATTATAATTGGCGAAGTTCAGAAAATTTATAAAAATTTAACCATGGCTGCTTTTTTTTAGATTTTAAATTTTAACCTTAATAGCGAAGCGCAAGCTCCCCCGTAGGGGGAAGTGGCGAAGCAATTGCCTCGTTGATATTATGAAAAGAATTATTAGAAATAACTTCGATAAAAAATATAAGCCATAACCAAACTAAGATGAAATATTATTCAAATACTCAAAAGAATTATCTTCTTAAATTATAGTTAGTGATAAACAAAACTAAATATAGGTTACCTGCAAGGTAGACTTTTTAACTCTGAACATTTCTGAAGCTTTTCGAATACGAGTTCCTTTTCTCCATTCCTCAATATTTTATTTGTTCCTTTTTGATATTTCCTGGGCATGCTGATTCAATCACCGTAATATCTGAAGAAAAAAACATATATTACATTTCGGAACACTTATTTATAAGTGCATAGGTCACATGAAAAAAAAACCTTTCGACAAATGCTATACTTAAGGAAATGCAGTAAGAGTTCAGTGCAATCGTAACAAGCTCTCATAATTTTCAGAGCACAAAACAAATACCCCAAATATGACTGAGTCTGCCGGTATTTCTGAATCAGAAAATTCTTCTATCCAGTTAGTTGTCATGGAGATACGTTCATACTGGGTAGCAACGTTTGAGAAATCATAATTTTCTGCTCTTGCGAGTTTGCAAGGGGTAGCTCACTAAACCATGGTTTCATTTGGCTCAGACATTTCTTGGGACTAAGATATTTAATGTACTCGCAATTCATTTTCATAGTTGTCTTGTCAATTCTTTTATCCATTTGGTTTACCGCCTCAGTCAAAAAGGCGTGACAGTTTCCTGGATTGCTATCTTTCTTTCAACAGAAATGGTACTGCATTTTAAGTCATATTCAAATCTGTCA
Source organism: Ceratothoa steindachneri (assembly GCA_963969495.1). Classification (NCBI taxonomy): domain Eukaryota; kingdom Metazoa; phylum Arthropoda; class Malacostraca; order Isopoda; family Cymothoidae; genus Ceratothoa; species Ceratothoa steindachneri. The sequence continues at coordinate 71,575,014 of OZ018330.1, forward strand.
TCGAGTTTACCATCACTTGGTAACCAGGGTAATTTCTCCTCTTGAATATCATGGTAAAGATTTTTGAGCAAAAAGTCCCGAAACTCAGCAAGTTCGTGAAATAATTTTGTAGGGTGAGGGTGTGTGGCCTGAAATGAGGCATTGAGAGATTCAAAATTCTGGATCAAGGGGCAAACAAAAGTTAGATATAGTTTATTTTCTTCATCAGCAAGCATTTGCCTCAGTGTTATCAATATCATCATCACTAACTCTATAATTTAAGAAGGGGATTTTTTTGAGTATTTGAATAATAATTTCATCTTAGTTTGGTTATGACTTGTTTTTTTATCTAAGTTATTTCTAATAATACTTTTATAATATCAAAAAACAAAATGGTGAAGTTCAGAAAAAATATAAGTATCGAAATTTAAAAAAAAAATTAAAACCCAATGAATTACAAATGGTGAAGTTCAGAAATTTTCTTTTTATATATCTTCTTCTATAACTATATTTTAGCAACGTGATATTTTGAAAGGGGGAAATTTAGTTTAGAGTTCCTTTATAAAATTATTATAATTGGCAAAGTTCAGAAAATTACTAAAAATTTAACCATGGCTGCTCTTTTTTAGATTTTAAACTTTATTCTTAGTAGCGAAGCGCAAGCGGCCCCCTGGGGGAGAGTGGCGAGGCCATTGCCTGGTAACAGGATAACTTTTGTCAACAATGGAGTGGAAATATGCTTTCAGTTCTTCCCACTAAATTAAGATTACATATATGCATTTCCTCGGACTAGACAGCGTGTAACACTTGGGGTTATAATTCTTCCGTATTTTTCATTTCCGTCGTTCATAGTGGCATATATGTTCTTGTAATTTCTCGACGTAGAGAACTTAGACTGAACCAGCGAGGAATTTCAGAAATAATATAACTCAAACATGGAGGCAACGTATTGAAAGCCTTTTCTGCACACAAGGCTAAACTGTGGCAAGTACACGTAATACAAGTGATATCCGGATTAATATTTCTGAATCTCGAAAATACGGAGTTTGCCTCGCTAAATAAATTATTTGCACCATCACTGCCCAATTCAATGCAATTGGTTATACCAATATCATTGAGCTTCAAGAAATCATTAATTGCATCAAACAAACTTTGTCCAGTTGTAGAAACAACAGGTATTAAATCCAAGGATGCTGTTTGTATAGTTTGCTCTTTCTTTAAAAAATATCTTATACATATACACAAATGTTTTGTCACACTGACATCTGTGTATTCATCTATCAATAAGGAATATTTCGTACCGCGAAGATCGCCGAGCAACTCTTCAAACAATGCCAATGAGACGACATTTTTTATCAAGCACATACACTTCATTCGATGCAATTTTGACATTTTCAAGAATGCTTCCTTATCCATATTCATCAATAAATTCGGTTTGATGAATGACTGAACGAACACTACAATGGCAACTCGTTGAAACACTGTATTTGATTTCAAATTCTTTTAGTTCTTTCGATAAGCAAGAAGTGTTATTTTTGAAAATGTCTGTTATTTTGCGAGAACCTGCAAAAGAACTTGCAGCCATTTTATGCTCCATTGTTTTCGCTTGTTCCTCAAATGCAGATTTTTGCAAATTCGTTAAGAGCATTTACACCATTTGTAATAACATTCATTTTCAATCCATGACAACCACTTGAACTGTTCATCCCACTCTTTTTTATAATGCCTTCAATCGTTGTAGTAATTTTTCTACTTACTCATGGTCAAGATGTATTTGCCAAATGTCTTTTAGTTTTTACACATTAAGACGCTGAAAAGACCACTTAAGAAAATATAAAATTATAGTAATATTAAACCGAATTTTCTGACTTTAATTCACTACTTTCACTATTTTGAAAAAGATAATTATTTTGTAATAAAAATCACACCATCTGAATCTAAAACAAATTAGGCCTAAATGATTGAAATGATAGACCCAGTCCTATTAGTGCCTAGGTCAAATAGGATTAGTCCTAGGCCTATGCCAGAAATATACCAAAAACGAACTCACCCACTTTCCTAGACGTAAAATTCATTAAATTAGCACTGGAATACCTTTATTACAAAACAGTATGAATGGTATTTTTATTACGATTGGTTAAGTGAATCAAATATAATAATTGGTAAACATTACGATGGGCGGCGCGAACGATGGGATGTAAACTATTTCGTCCGTGTTCCGATATGTTTCACCTTTTTGGAATAAATTCAAGGGGACTGCTCGTGGGGGGTTTAAACACTGGGGGGAGATCCCCCTACGATGATCCTGAGTTTCAATCAATTGGGAGGTTTGGGGGGCACAGCTCCCAGTATATAATCATCATTGTTTATGGAATAATGTTCTAACGTTTTTTTTAATCAAATCATTTTTGCGCCTTTAATCGTTTTGCGAATTCTAATGGGGGTGAGGGAGTGGGTCTGACGTCAGAAATGAATGAAGTGAATTTTTATTTTCTTTTTCACTTAATATCTTTTTATTATCCTCATTTGTAGTCATTTTTATTTGTTAATATATTTTTTCCCATTTTACTATTTTTATAAACCTTTTTTATACATCTAAATATACTTAGCTAGATCGTTTAAAGGAACTAGTTTTTGTGGAGCCTTTTGATGGAGGAAAGACGACTTTTAGGCGTCAAAGTCAGTTTGAATATGGCTTCCGTATGTGCAATTTGCCCTTCGTCTATTGTCGAACTTTGTGCTTTATTTTCGGATCGAGAAAAATTGTTAACCTTTTTGGACGATCATAATTTGATTAAGGTTAAAATCGATTGCGAAATTCGTGGCTAAGCATTAGAGATTAAAGATAATTTCGAATTTAGATGTACTAAAACTAAACGTGACTCAAATGATCGCTATTATTTAAAAAAAAATCTGCATTGAGTGGCACCTTTTTCTCAAAGTCCCGGCTCTCTGTAGAAACTATGGATCATATGAAGATCTCCCCCCCCCCCAAAGTACCCAACTGAAGATCCACCCCCAGGCGCGCTTATATAGAGATCCCCCCCCCCAACATTTTAATATAAATAAACTGAATAAGGAATAAATAATAAAACATTATTCAGATTACTCTTTTGTTACACTAAATATTGCAGGAAATTTGTGTACATAGGTTCTTAAAAGAAGAATTATTACACTAAATATTGCAAAGAAATATGAGTACATAGGTTATCAAAAGCATTCCTGAAGAAACGGTTACGCCACATAAGAAGATAAGAATTCAAGAAGTCCCGCCTGCATCCTCGCATCATGCTGATATGTGCTTTATGTTTGTTCCAGTACGATTCTATGGCCTGAGTGTGGACACGAGTTTGCGGATCCACAAAATTGAGTGAATGGTTCACTGTCCTGTGTGTGAAGCCAAGGCCTTGTATATTAATGTATGCCTTCCACTCATCACTGTGGATTATCGATCTCCGTTGCAATACTGCTTGTATTATAGGGAGAAGTGTGACAGCATCCCTTTTGTCCACAATTTATATGTATCCTGTTCCTGGTGAGGTGCTGGTATCGACCATTCCAAACACACACATAGGAATGTGAGGTCCTCTGCCCCGATGATGCTTTGGTTTGGGAGAAAAACACGATTCATCGATATGCACAACTGTTCCTGGACCACCTTGTTGCACTGGGTTAGCTTGAAGATATCTACTACACACTTCCCGGAAAAAACCGTAGCAGTCGATCATGGTCTTCTCAGCAACACCAACTTGACGGCTTAACCTTGATTCACCAATACGTTCACTCCACATATAGATTGCAGGAACCCAGGTCTGAAGCGTAAATCTAGAGTTGGAAAAAAACGATCCAGTCCTTCCTTATAGATACTGTAGATTTACACTTGGCACAATCTTTAGTCTGGCATTTCCAAGCATAGCCATCATTGAATTTGGCATACTTCTTCCAGTTCATTTTACTTTCACAAGAGGGACATTTCACTTCACTTTTCAGCATTCTGCGTTGCTTAAGCCAATTAATAACTGACAGAGAATCTTCAGTTAGCAAGGGCAGCACAACAGTCTTGAAAGTATCACGGTCCATGGTACTCTTGATACTGAGTACATGGGCAAAATGTGACTATATATATATATATATATATATATATATATATATATATATATGAGGAATTAAACCACATTCTCCGAAGACAATTTAATTCAGAACAGTTTCGGTGTATCTCACACCCTTTTTCAACTGACAGTGGATAGAAAATATAAGAGAAGTGCATATAAGCATAACACAAGATCCCCTATTTTTCCCCCAATCCCCTACTTGTGGCTAATCTGGGGATGGGGTAGGCCTAAACATACTGAAGGGCTGACATTTTACTATTTTGGTTATTTGCTTTCTTATTACAGGATTAAAAGAAAATTGACCCTCAGATAGATTTAAATTAGGAACTGACGATATCAAGCTCGATTCTACGATTCTTCTCTTAACATAGTTAGCCGATTTAAATACCATTTTACTTCCATTGAAATCGATCGTATGATTCTTGTCTCTAACATGGCAAAATATTCCACTGCTTTCGCTGCCCACTCTAATATCTCTTTTGTGTTCGTACAATCTCTTGTCTAGATTTCTCCCCGTTTCCCCTATATAAACTTTATGGCAATCGTTGCATGGTAATGCATATACTCCTATGTTATGATGTTCTTTGGGTTTCCTGGCCATCATCAATTGGTTTAAGGAATTATTATATTTAAAGGCTAGATTAATACCCTCTTTTCCAAATATGTCCTTTAAACTATTTAATTTATTATTAAATGGCAATGTTATACATTTGTTGAAGTCGTTAGTGCGGGAAAGCTTATTACCATAGAATGTTTTCCTAGCTGCAAAATGGGCAGACGATATGAACCAATCGGGGTAATACAAATTAGAAAAAATGGTCCTGATAATGACAATTTCTTCATCTAAATAGGAAGGATGACATATTTTGTATGCTCTAAGGAAAAGGTTAGAAATTACCGATTTTTTAACAGTATTATCATGAAACGAAAAATAATGTATATAGGCATTCGAGTGGGTTGGTTTCCTATACACGTCAAGTTTTAATTCATGGTTAAGGTACATTGACGATGTATTTTCTGTATGGCCTAATGGCCATGATTTTGATACCTTTTTTAATAATTTGAATAATTTGCATGTCTCCATCAAATTTAAATATGAATGGGAATATGATAATAGATTACCCTTTTTAGATGTGCTCATTAATAAAGATCACCATGAATTAAAACTTGACGTGTATAGGAAACCAACCCTCTCGAATGCCTATATACATAAGATAGATGAGTTATTTAGTTATATTATTTATGAAGATATAGATATAATATGTGTAATAGAATCATTGACCATTTTACAGACCACCCGGGCAGACTGACTGTATTGATGAGCTAACGATCAAGGAAATAAGGAAAGGATGTGAAGTAGATACAATTATTCTTGGTGACTTTAATTTAAATTCTGTGGACTGGGAAAATATGATAGGAGGGGATAGAGCAAGTTGTAAGTTTATAGAATGCTTTGAGGATAATTTTTTTACTCAATTTGTTAATAAGCCAACAAGGGGTACCAATATTTTAGATCTGGTTCTTTCAAATGATGATCACTTGGTTCAGGAATTGATCATCAGATGGTTCGTTTTAACTTGGGAATAGTGAGAGGTAGAACATCAACAAACTCTACAAAAACTCCAAATTTTTATAGGGAAGATTACGATGAATTACGAAACTTGCTAAATCATATTAGCTGGGATATAAAATTCAGGGGGGTAAGAATACTTATGAGATGTGGGATACTTTTAAGACTAGACAAACATAGTCCAGGAGCAGTGTATCCTAATGAAGGCAATAAAAGGAAGAAATTTAGGAAGCCGTTGTGGTGGAATCAGGAGATAGCTAAGAAAATTTTTGAGAAGAAAAGGGCATACTAGAGATTACAGAGAGAAAGTACTTTTGACAATTTAAATCATTATAGGACGACCAGAAATGAGCTAAATAATATTATTAAGAAGAGCAATGCAAACGCACCCAAAGCTCGTTGCGATATTTGTGCTGTGTACGGAGAAAATGTTTAATCAGAAAGGACAGCTCAATGGTGGGTTTCACGTTTCAAAAACGGTCATTTCAATCTTAATGACGAAGAACGTTCTGGTCGCCCCATTAAGTTGGATGAAGATCGATTGAACGACCTTCTTCATGAAAATCTTCATCAATCGACTAGAGAATTGGCTGTACAATTGGCATGTGATCAGAAAACTGTAGTGAATCACCTTCATTCAATGGGAAAAGTTAAAAAACACGGTGCATGGGTTCCGCACGCTTTGAGCGAAAGCAACAAACTTCAACGCCCCACGATTGCCGCAGGTTTGCTTGCTCGTCACAAGGCTACTCGTGGATATAAGGACAGATTTCTTCACCGCATCATCACTAGCGACAAAAAGTGGCGTGTTTATGTTAACACAAACCATCGAAAACAATGGCTTAGCCCCAATAAAAAAAACACTTGCGCGATTAAAGCAAGGACTTCATCCACGAAAGACGATGCTGTGTGTGTGGTGGGATTGTGAAGCCATCATTCTTCAAGAGCTCCTTGCGAACAACGAGATTGTTAATGCAGAACTCTACGTTCAACAAATGTATCGACTCACCGAAGCTATTCGTGAAAAGCGACCTCGTAAACGTTATGAAGTCCTTCTGCAACACGACAATGCTCGTCCTCCAATTGCCAATATGACAAAAGACGCCATTCAAACGCTTAATTGGGAAATCCTGCCACATCCTCCATATTCGCCAGACTGGGCTCCATCGGATTTCAATCTGTGCCGATCGCTCTCCAACAATTTGCACGGTGTTTTGTTCAATACTGATGTGGAATTAACCCTTACGATACCAAGAGCCTCAAAAGAGGCTGGGCGTCAAAATACTCAGCGACTCAATTGAGTCTGGCATGTTTTTTAGGCCTAAGAATCTTCCTTTTGTTCGGGTAACGGTAAATTTACTTTCTCTTTCGAATTATATATAAAGTATTTCTTTTAGTTTAGTCTTTCTAAGAGAATTGTAGATATCACACGCATTTTTAAATTGTGGTAATTAGTTTTTTCATATTAATTAAAAAATGGCTAACCCTTCTGAAATTTTGGATCTCTACTATGAACTTGATTCTGATTTGGAACTAACAGACAGTGATACTAACAGTTCAAACTCATCCGATGACGAATTAGAGTCAATTATTCCTGAAAATCAACAAATTGATGAAACGTGGCAACGCTGTCTTGACTTCTCCCCCCCCAAATATCATATTTCATGACTCTCATTCGGGAATTCAAGCGCACATGGGTTTTAAATCGGAAAGTAAACCTCACACATATTTTGAAGCATTTTTTAATCATGAAATCGTAGCAGATATATGCATGGAAACAAATCGCTATTATGAACAAAGTTCAGAAACACCCTTCTTCCCTTCATCTAATACGCATAGATGGAGGAATTTAACTGTAAGCGAGCTTTACGTTTTTATTGGCCTTACCCTACTAATGTCTCAAGGGAAAAAACATAAATTAGCTGACTACTGGTCAACTGATGCCTTTATTGAAACTTCTATTCTCAGGAATTTTATGTCAAGGAATAGATATCAGTTAATCTTAAGGTTTCTTCACTTTGCTGACAACTTGATTGGAGGAATAAGAGGGACAATGTGGAAAATAGGACATGTTTTTTATTCATTGAAAGACAAATTTAAAAGGGCATTTGTCCCCTTCCCAAAACTAGTGATAGACGAATCCCTCGTTTTATTCAAGGGTCGTCTGTCATTCAAACAATAAATCCCTTCGAAAAGACATCGCTTTGGCCTCAAGCTTTTTATTTTGTGCGATTGTGAGACGGGAATAATATTAGATATGTTACTTTACACATGAAAAACCACAGATATTGTTCAAAATGATCCATTAGGAATATCGGGGGCAATTGTGAAAAGACTGATTGAACCATATTTAAGATTAGGGCATATTTTATATACAGACAATTGGTACACAAGCCCTTCTTTGTGCTCTTACCTTCTTGATCAGAATACGGGCCTTTGTGGGACAGTTAAAAGCAACCGCAAAAATATGCCTAAGTTAGACAAGGCAGTAACTAAAGGTACCGTTGAACTACACAAAAAAATTGGAATGTTAGCAATTCGATGGGTCGATAAGCGTGAAGTTGTGATTATTACCTCCGTACACAAAGGCAAGTCAGTAAACTCGGGGGGAAAAATCATAGAACAGGAGAAGAAAGAAAAAAAACGGATACAATAATGGATTATAATATAAATATGCGTTTAATTGACAAATCAGATATGATGATCAGTTCTGTTGAATGTCTTAGAAAATCCATCAAATGGTACAAAAAGCTTTTTTACCGACTTGTTGATGTGTCCATGCTCAATGCATATAACATGCATTTGATGAATTTAGATTGTACACAAAAAAGGCTTTCTTTCAGAGAATTTTCAATGGAAGTAATAAAACAATTAATTGACAGACATTATTCCGGTGCTTCAAACCAAATGTGTACTCGGCCCTCGGTAAATTCCTTTGATAGACTACAAGGAATCGGTTTTTCAGAATAAACATTATATCGCTTCAATGCCAAATGTAGGCGAACGGAAATCGGCTCAAAGACAATGTTATGTTTGTGCTAAAAAACATAGTAGAAAACGAACAACATTATGGTGCAAGCATTGTCAAGTGCCACTGTGTATGGAGCCCTGCTTTTCTGAATACCATACAATCCAAGAAATGTGAAAACTAACCATGTATAAGCAGTGTGTGTATATTTGTGTACATCCATAAATACATACTAAATTTTATACTTTAACCCTAAAAAAAAAAAAAAGTAGAACGGCTATTATATTTTTGTTCAATTATCTGTGGACTTATTGAAAAATTTCTTTAGTTATAAAAGACTTGTTTTATGTACATTACTGCGTTCAAATTCTAAAGGAATGTCTGCGGTGAGTGAGATCTCGTTCAGTGTAACCTACTTGGTGGGATATTGGGGCAGAGAAGACGGAAAACAATGCGTTGTTGTCAAATGCTACACGGAACAAAAACGAGGCCATTTAAATGATGATTTAAAGCTCATCTTGTAATTCAATTTCCGGAAGAGAGGTAAGATAAATATTTACATATTTTATATATTCTTTATTACTAAAAAGTTTTCTTTTCAAAGAAGTTAATTTAAAATGAGTTTTTAAAATAAAAAAATTGGGTAATGAACGAGGTTCGAGTTTTCATGGCGTGGTATTTGAAGGATTAAGAACCTGGTTAGACGAATTCTTCGAGTCAAAATCCATAGATTTTTATTGCAGAGGCATCGAAAAACTAGTTGAACGTTGGGAAGAAGTCGTAAATAACAACGGAGAATACATTATTGATTAAATTGCATATTGTTATCAATTAAAAATGAAGTTTTTCTAAAATTGTTACTGGTAATGAATAAATTTGATAAAATCGCAAGAGCTTATTCCTCAACCCAATAGAATGAATACCAAATCTAAAAGTGATAAAATAGGACGGATTAGATATGAAGGGGTTTTGAAAGAAACCTGATGAGGAAATAGTCGAAGTTCTTAAGGATCTTTTTCTTGAGTATTTACGTAAGAGAATCCAGATAGATTAATTGATGATAATTCTAGGTCAAGGGAAGTAGTGTTGAATACCATTAATGTCAATAGGGAAATAATTAAAGGGCTTATATTGGAGTTAAATACTAGTAAGTCATCTGGCCCCAACACCATTCATTCTAGGTTACTCAAATAATGTGTAGATAGTATTGAAGTAGCTCTTGAGAAGATATATACTAGATCACTAGAGTTTGGAAAAATACCTAATAATTGAAAATTAGCAAATGTAGTGCCTATTCTTAAGAAGGGATGTAAAGAGGACCCGAATAACTTTAGACCTGTAAGCTTAACTTCTATAGTTTGTAAAATTCTTGAGAAGATAGATACGAAGGGAATTTCTGACCATCTAGAGAATCGTAGGTTTAGAAGAGATGGATCCTGTTTAACAAATTTACTGGATCTTATGTATTATGTAACGCAACAATTACAAAAGAGAGAAATTTTTTTGTAATTTACTTACATTTTAGCAAAGCTGTTGATAAGGTTCCACATAGGACTCTGGTTCACAAATTATAAATGCATGGGATATGTGGGAAAGTTTTGAATTGCATAGCTGAATGGCTTAAAGACAGGAAACAGAGAGTTGTACTGAATGGGATGGGGTCACAGTGGAGGTGCGTGTATTTATTAATTTAGTTATGTCTCTTGTTTATTTTTATGTAATCACATTCGGGTATGTATGTACTTAGTTTAGTCACATAAATGTCTACATTCTTTGCGCTCAGGTTGGAATTTTCCGGAAGTAGACCTTATCTATTTGTTTTTTTAATTTTCATCCGTCTTTGATATTATTTTTCTATTTTGGGTCCCTTTCGTTGTACATGGGCGGGGCATTGCTTTTCTCTTTCACATATAACAAGTGTTCCAATAACTTGGACCGATTTGAAATGTGAGTTAAGTTTAAGAGTCTCATGATTTCTTTCTTTCTCTTTCAGATTTAACAACTTCAGTCTTTGGCAATTTCAACCATGGAAAGATTAATAATCAAACAACGTGTTAAAGTTATCGAAGCCTATTACGAAGATGGACGTTCAAACACAAACGCATTTCGGGCATTTCGCGATTTTTTTGGTCAACATAATCGACCAACCGAGAGTGCAATTGGCAAAATTGTTCAAAAATTCAAACAAACGGGGTCGGTGGCAGATATGAAAACGCCATTGCGTGCTTGTTTATGCCGTTCAGCTGAAAACATTGCTGCAGTGCGCGAGAATGTAGCCGAAGATCCAGACACCTCTATTCGTCATCGCGCGCAGGAATTGAACCTCTCCACAACAACGTTGCATCGAATTTTGACAAAAGATTTGTCTCTACACGCTTACAAAATTCAATTGACACAAGAACTGAAGACTGCTGACCATTTGAAGCGCCGTACATTCGTCAATTGGGTGCACGAGCAAAGACAAGCCGATGATGATTTTTCGCAAAAAATCATCTTTAGTGATGAAGCTCATTTTCAGCTTGGTGGATTCGTTAATAAGCAGAATTGTCGCATTTGTGCTGGTGAAAATCCCCGGAGTATTGTTGAAAAACCACTGCATCCACAAAAGGTCACTGTTTGGTGTGCATTTTTTGCTAGCGAAATCATTGGGCCGTATTTCTTTGAAAATGATGCTATGAATTCTGTTATGGTGACAGGCGAGCGATACCGTACCATGATAACCAACTTTTTATGGCCTGAATTGAATTCTATGAATGTCAAATATTTGTAGTTTCAAAAACAGGACGGCATCATCTCTCGAAACAGCGAGGTCAATTGGACATCACGATCATGTGACTTGACGCCTAGAGATTTCTTCTTTTAGGGTCATCTCAAAAGTAAGGTCTATGCCAACAAGCCAACAACAATTCAACAGCTAAAGGATGAGATAATAAGGCATATTGGTTAGATCGAAGAGCAACTATGAAGAGACGTCATCAAAAATTTTGACCATCGAGTGGAAGTGTGCCGCCGAAGCCTTGGTGGACATTTAGGCGATATTATTTTTCACACATAATTACCATGACTCAAATAACATGATCCAATAGTGAAATCAATAATTTTCACCATAACATTGTTTTATTTACTGCTAACTTCGATCCGTCTTAATGGAACACCCTTTATATACCACTTTTGTAAATTTTTTCGTTATTCCTTGAGAATGAACTGAACAAGTTCGAAAGTACTTGGAATCCGCCTTTCATTTTCTCGAGGTCACCCCAGGAGGATCTCTTCTCTCTTGTTTATGTGTATCGTTTCTCTCTCTCTCTCTCTCTCTCTCTCTCTCTCTCTCTCTCTCTCTCTCTATATATATATATATATATATATATATATATATATATATATATATATATATATATATATATTATTATTTGTTCACAAGAGAGATGCCAAAAATAGAAATGGAAATTACAAAATTTTTAAAATGCGACCAACTAACCTACCCATAATGATATATATATATATATATATATATATATATATATATATATATATATATATATATATATATATATATATATATATATATATATATATAAATATATATATATATGTGCGTGTGTGTGTGTGTGTGTATGGAAAACTCACAAAGTATCGCGTGAGTAAGCAATCAATACAACAGAGCCCACAGGGAAAATTAATACGAGGATTCCAAGTACTTTCGAAAGTAATTGGAATCCTCATATTAATTTTCCCTGATGGCTTTGTTGCATATATATATATATATATATATATATATATATATATATATATATATATATATATATATAGATACTACGCAGAAAAGTAACCAGCAGAACAGACTGGAACAGATACAAATATTATTTAAGTAAAATTGAAACCGGACAATTAAAGAACCAATGAGCAGATGAAATAGAAAACCAGTTGCAGCTTATCACCAAGAAAATCAGTGAGGCAAACAAACTATATACTCCAACAACAAAATACAGAAAAGCGCGTAAAAACATAGAGGAAAAAACGGAACGTATTACGGGCTTTTCTGTATTTTGTTGTTGGAGTATATAGTTTGTTTGCCTCACTGATTTTCTTGGTGATAAGCTGCAACTGGTTTTCTATTTCATCTGCTCATTGGTTCTTTAATTGTCCGGTTTCTATTTTACTTAAATAATATTTGTATCTGTTCCAGTCTGTTCTGCTGGTTACTTTTCTGCGTAGTATCTAAATTTCAATGGGAGAAGTTGAGATGGTGGTTATCATATTTAGGTGGTCGGAAGGGGTTGCGGGTCCTGGTTCGGTATGGTGATTTAGGTTAAAACTTTGGTTTGTAATTATGATGTCCTGAGTAGTTACTAATTAAGTAGGGAAGTCCTGTCCTCTATTTATTAGGTCCTTTTCTTATTAGAAGCTGGAGGGTTCTTCCTTATTACATTTGTATGGGTGGTGTAACCTGCCTCCCTGCATCTTGCATTGAGATCACCGGTCAATATGATTGAGGCTGGTCGACGGAAGAGTTTAAGACAAATGAGAATTGGAAAGACCGGACGCCTCAGGGGTTGATATGTCCCGGCTATGACTAGATCTCCTGTAGTCATTTTTATTTTTATGACTAGATAGGACTCTTCTTATTTTTTTTATTTCGGTGAAATGAATCCTGGATTTAACACCAATCGCTACACCGTCATATCTTGTCTGGGTATAATTGGTGGTGGTGAATCTCTAGTTTGGGATTTTTATAGTTTCCTTTTCTGTGTTTATTGCAGTTCGGTTAGGATGATTACATCTGGGTCTTCTTTTCTTATAATGTTCAAATAGGCCAGTCTTTTCTCTTTCCAGCCGTTTACGTTGAGCATGAATATTTTGATTTTACGCTGGTACTCGTACGTGTCAATGTTTGTTGGTGAATGTGATCGGGTGCGTCCATTTGTTTTGTTTTTTTAAATTCTACGTTTGAAATGTTGTCGCAAGATTCTGGGATGATATGTATCATTTGTTGTTTCAGTGCATTATGTACTTCCGTTTCGTCGGCATCGGCGTCGTAGTCCCATCTGAATATGCCTTTTGCTTTTTACAAGGCTGTCTACAATTTCTTTCTGTTTGTAGTTTCTGGGGATTAGGGATGCTGCGATCCGAAAAAATGTCTATATTCAGTTCTTGGGTATTTATTTTTGGCTTTTGCTTTAGTTTTTCGTTCTACAGCTTTTCGGAGAATTCGCAAGTCGCCCTCAGGATTTCATCTTCAGTTGATTCTTCTTCAGATTCTGTTTCCATTTCTATTTTGTCTTGTTCTTAGTTTACGTTTTCGCGATTTTCTGTATTTTTTTTTTGGGGGGGGGGGGGTTCATGTTTATATTGTAGATTTCGCTTGAGGGTGAGTTCTCCGGTAATCACACTTTTTTAAGTCAGTTTTTTCTAACATAGTATTGAGTTCTTTTGCATATGAGCCCGGTTTCGCTATGCATTATGCACATAATAAGGTCGGGCCTCATGTTTCCTTCAATATTCACGGTTGTGGTCTGTGAGGCAGGTCTCATCCTTTTTCCATTTGCAGTTGCTGCAGCGGAGGAAGTATTTTTCCTGCTTTCTTTCTTCGAGGTTATTTCGATCTGCTTTTTGCGTATCGGTAGCTTTTTGATTGGGCATGACAGAGCCAGTGATCTATATGCAATTCCACAGTTCAGGCACTTCTTTTCAGTGCTCCTGCACTCGCCCCATCTGTGTTCGTGACTTGTGCAATTCGGAGCTTGCTTTTCCTTTGTAGGTGCAGTCTTTGGTTAGATGTTGGTCGAGGGCGTAACACGTAAAACAAAATTGTACAGAGACAAATATTTCCCTTTTGATTTGATCTGGGAAGATTTTTGTGTAGAAAGCAAGCGGTCCTTGTTCTGCTGCCTTCTTCGCAATTTCCGTCTATCTGACTATAACCTTGGAGACATGGCTATGTTCTTAACCATTCTGGTTCTTGAATTTGTTTGACCATGTCCTCAATTTTTTCCCAGTTCTGTTTTTTTTCTAAATCTTCCTTTATTTCTTTCGCTGTATGTTCTCCGACCCATGGGTCGAGGCGCCTGCAGATTATCGATCTTTTTGTTTGTATATCAGGTGGGGTGTGGGGTGTGGGGTGCGAGGCCAATTTTTCCTAGTTTTTTGGCCACGCCTTTAGGCTTAGAAGGATTGCTCCAATATCTGCATAGATTGTCTTGAGTGTTTGTTCCCGGAATTGTTTCTCTCCACCGGGGAGAACCCACCCTCAAGCGAGAGAAGAGTATAGGATAGGTAGGAAATACTGTGTATGACATGAGTTTGTTGATGGAGTGGTCATGAGTAGAGAGTGATATATATGAAGATGATGATGGATTGTGTCAGGTTACCTGGCAAACGCTTTTGTTTTTTTTAAAATTTACTTTGCCTTTTTTTGGCAGTTTTTTTTTTATTATACTTGTATTTTAAGCCTTTGAGCCTTTGCTCTCTCACTTGCACATTTGAACATTTGTGATTTTTTTTTGCTTTTGCGGTAGTTATATATATATATATATATATATATATATATATATATATATATATATATATATATATATATATATATATATATATATATATATGCAACAAAGCCCACAGGAAAAATTAATACGAGGATTCTGCAACAAAGCCCACAGGAAAAATTAATACGAGGATTCCAAGTACTTTCAAACTTTATTTCGAGTTCTTTACCAAGAATATATATATATATATATATATATATATATATATATATATATATATATATATATACAAAGAAAGCAACTACAGGATCTGCGGGTGATTATACAACCACCACAGGGCTATTCCATTTTTATTTTCTATCTTTCAAATAAAATTTGAAGACAGAAAGAAAGATGCAGAAACCTGGTGTAGCTGACTATAAATACATATAGTACAAGAGAAAATAAGAATTGGACGCAAATGAGACAAGAAAACGGAGTTTTTTTAAAGGAAAGAGAAAGGGATATTAGAAGAATCAAGAGTCAAAGGAAGCAGAGGGCGGCACAGTGAAGCGATCCTTTTACCAAGAAAACAGAAATAACGCCAGGGGAAAAAGTTTTGATTTCCTGGCCGGGACTCGAACCCGGGTCTGCTGATTGCCGATAAGATGCTTTACCGCTAAGCTACCAAGCACAGTAACTATATTTCGCCCAAAGCGTTGCCCCATCACAACCAGTATCTCCCTAAGCTAGGAACTTCCAAGGAATTTTTATACCACATCCTCTTACCCGCTCACAATTTAAAGGCTCACTGTCACTGTCAGCTACACCAGGTTTCTGCATCTTTCTTTCTGTCTTCAAATTTTATTTGAAAGACTGAAAATAAAAATGGCATAGCCCAGTGGTGGTTGTATAATCACCTGCAGAACCTGTAGTTGCTTTTTTGTATGTGACATGGACAGTGAGCCTTTAAATTGTAAATTTAGAGTGGACACGCCGTGGAAACCAACCCCCTCCCCTTGGGAATTGGAGTCATCCGTATACACTGGCACTGTTTCAGCGTGAGACGAAGTGTGCTCCAAAAAGGAAGAAGGCAGTACTTCCAGCGCTGTAGAAGCTTTGGGAGCAGAGGCGTGGCGCAAATAGTCAGAGGTGGTACCCTCCAGGGTGGCGTCCTGGGCAGAACCAGGGACACCACTGACCTTCGAGCTAAACTAAGCTATAAAACGAGTTTTCTAGCCCTTAACTCAAAGTGGTTAGGGGATGACTCGTGTCTTTTAGTGGCATAGGCACCGTCGATATCAGCTGCCAATGCGGTGAGAGATGTTGGCGTCCGAGGCAGTGGCTGGGATTGCGCGTACAGGCGAATAATTCACTATGCATGATGCAGAGAGAGAGTGGCATCGACCAACAGGCTCTCAATGGGTGACGTGCGGAAGGCACCGGTTGCCAGGAGAAGGCTGGTGTGGTGGATCGAGTCCACCTTACGCGATATACGCTCGGCTGCGGATGCATAAATCTCGCATAGGTAGTTGAGCTTCGAACGGACAAAGGATCGATAAAAAAGTAAGAGAGTAGCCGTGTCTGCACCACAGGCACTGAACGTCACGAAGCGATAAATATCCATGGCGCGGGTAAAAGAGACCCTAAAGCTGCGAATATGACCCCTCCCAGGTGAGGCGTCGGTCAAAAACAAGACCAAGGAAATGGTGCGTGTTCACCACTTATAGGCAAACCCGATTTAGCAAAAAGTCTGGGTGACAGTGGCGCCGTTGATGGCGACAGAAGTGCACGGCATTAATCTTGGGCATAAAATACCAAAGCCTGAGCTCTTCGGTATAGCGAGAGACGCGATTCAATGCGTGCTGAAATCGACGCTCCAGAGTTGGCATCTTAGCCGCGCCAAAACTGATCGAAAGGTCGTCCACGTAGAGCGTAGTGAGAAAATTTTTCTGTACAACGAGGTATACTGTTGATGCTCAGGGCAAAGAGTGTGACACTGAGGACACCTTCCCGTGGGACACCGTTTTTCTGCCCCATTGAGCCAGAGAGGGCTCCATCCACCCGTAAACGGAATCGATGATTTCACAAAAAAATTGGATATTAAGATTTGTAGTAGTCAACTCGCCCACATCGTGTGGAGAGTCTCCATGATACCTTATCGCCATGCTGTATTATAGGCATTCTCCAGATCGAAAAACAGCGCTGCGTAGTGCTATCTACGAAGGAAAGCCCTCGGAACAGAGCATCCCACTTGAAGTGAAACTTGCGGATGCTGCGCTGTGTAGAAGACAAATGGCTGATCCAATATTTACCAATTTCTCAATCAACTTGCACACGCAGAAGATTAGGGAGATTGGGCAGAAACCGGCCGTGGTAGATTGATCTCTCCCCAGCTTGCGCAAAGCGAGCACAGTAGCGATTTGCCACGAGTCCGGGAGGATACACTCTACACACATTCTGTTAAGCAAATCTAACAGAAAGGCCATGCCTCACTCACCCAGCTGTGGAAGCATGGCATACGGGAAATCTTCCAGACCAGGGGTGGTGTCCGCGCACGAAGCGAGAGCGAAACGCAACTCATTAAAAGTAAACTTGTCGTTGAAGGGTTTTCCGTCAATGGAGGTAAAGTCCAGTCGGCAGCTTTCTGCGACATCACGACGCGTATAAAACGCTGGCGGCGCCGCTTCCCGGCCAGAGAATGTGGAGAAAGAGGTCGCGAAGGATTCCGCCAATGACGCAGGGTCCGAGATTGCGGTTCCATTCTCCTGGAGAACTGGAGGGGTCCTGCAAGAACTTTCCCCGATTTTTTTGACTAGCTTACACACCTCTGCTAGAGGGATCTTCCTCTTAAGTGAATACACGTATGCCCGACAGGAAGAGCGGATGTAGTGCTTCGAAACATACGGGAACCGAGCCATAACTCGACGAAATTCACCGAGAGTAATATCGTTCAAGTGGCGCTTATAGCGTATGTGGGCCCAACGCTTCTGTTTGAGAGTTGGCTTACACTCGGCTAACCACCACGGAAGCATTGGGCGTGCAAAACGGATTAGTTAGGCCCATGGCAATGAGGTTGCCGGAGAAGAACTCGACGGCCTCATCTACCGACCTAAACTCCTTGACTGAAGCAGAGAAATCAGTCATTTCCTGAAATACGGTGCACCGCCCTAGTGCCAAGCACCGACGGGGCGTGCTCCCAGAGGGCAGAGGCCCAGAAAATGATATTTGAATGCAAAAGTGATCACTACTATAGAGGTCATCGACTAGCCCCCTACCCCAAATCAGATAGATCAAGACAGGAAAATAAGTAGTCCCTCGGAAGTGATGCGTAAACTCATCCACATTTATGACACCTATCCTTAGCTCGTCGATCAAGTTGACAAGGACCTGACCTCGGAAATTGAACCAGTAATCTCCAAAGAGGGGGTTTCTATCGTTCAGATCCTTGAGCAAGAAAAAAAGCCTCGGCAACCCTCCCACGACGCGGCGTAATTCCCCCGCGTCGAAGTTGGTTGACGGTAAAATGTAAGCAAAATAACAGTATACCACCTATTTAGGTGTAGCTGCACAGCTTCTGCCTAAACGTAAAACCTTATACCTCCGGAGGGTGGGCAGAGTGTACGAACCCAGCATAGTCTCCTTCAAAAAGATGGCTTAAGGAAAACGGGACAAGACGAGCATCCGCAGCTCCTCCCAGTTGGCCCGAGTCTGCAGCAATTCCATTGAAGGAATATGACCTCCAGGCCTAGCTCGGAGGAGATTCGGGGTGCCCTCATCGAAGAGAAGACCCTCACTGAAATGGCCGAACGCTTCCCAGGGGCAGAATTCCGGGTGTTGTTATCCAAACAATGCGCTGAAGGCGCTGTCGCCTTCAGAATTGCATCTTTTTCTCTTTCTGCCTTCGGAGGCGGTGTTCGCTCTTTTGGAGGATCCAGCTTCTCCGAACGTTCACGCTGGGTGAAGGAGAGGATCCCAGGTTTTATCCGGGGCTGGGTTTGAACCATTTTTGCCGCTAGCTTTACCAGGGTAGATCCTAGGATGGGTAGAAATCTCAGAAGGGTTCCGAATGGACGCAAAAACGTCCGTGATCGTAAGCCTGGCTAGGCCAGCAACAGAGGGTGTCTTTCTTAGCATTGAGGCATAGGACGCTCGAAGCAGAGCCGGACGTGCCAAGACCAAGTCATTAGCCTCGGGAATTGAGAGACGATCCTCGGCCTGAATGGCCAGGATTTGATTTTCAAGGAGATACGCACCACATTGCTTCGAAGAAGCGAGGTGCAGCTCTCTGCAATTGACACACTTTGCCACTCATGATTTGGACTTATTGTGTGCGGCTTTGG
The DNA here is from genome assembly GCA_963969495.1 of Ceratothoa steindachneri. Lineage (NCBI taxonomy): Eukaryota > Metazoa > Arthropoda > Malacostraca > Isopoda > Cymothoidae > Ceratothoa > Ceratothoa steindachneri. The sequence continues at coordinate 71,594,444 of OZ018330.1, forward strand.
AGCAACTTACACAGACTTCGGGTAACTCCGATTTTGTTCGTCTACAAGAGCGATTTGTATGCTTGAAGCAATGGCACTAATAGCACCTACGCAGCATGGGCACTATTACCTTTACGCGGTAGCGAGAACAACCGGAGAGCACCGACTCACGGAGCTTGTCACATTCGAACGTGACGAAAAGTGTAGGGATGGTTTCGAGGTCACTCTCCTTTTTATAATCACATGTTCGACCTTGACCGCTCCATGCTCGGTCAGCTCTAATATGATATAATCTATGGAGTATTTCACGAGTTCCCTCGCATAAAGCACTCCTTTCACGAAGTTCGTGGTAGAGTGCGGCTTCACACTCACCGGCGTGCCATCATGTGTCTGCAGGGCACTAATCATGGCCGTCTCGGAGGGATTCGAAGCATTCGCCAGAAGGCTCCAGTCACAGAAATGAGTCCTTCGGCTCTCTACCAATCATGCTAGCTAGAGCTCTCCTCAAATGGACCATCTTGCCCTTAGCCAGCATGCTACCATCATTTGAGCGAATAACGAGGAAGTGTTTGAAGCCAGCGGGCTCGAAAACGCTAGGTAACCTCTGAATGAGGGGCTCCGACGTAATCGATGATCCGCTCTGTGCAGTGTTAGTCTTGTTTAAGGACTCCCCACCCGAGGAAGCACCGAGGACGGACGTGTCGTCCTTGGCTTGGTAACATAGCTAAACGGCAGCGGCCTAGTCCCCCCTGAGTCTTTTTCGTGATTTCCTGTTCTTTTTCTACTCAGGAGAGGAGGGCGGGGAATGAACTCCCTTCTATCCTCCGCGGGTAGGAGCATTTAGGCCATATGGACCGTCCTCGACAAGATACTTTTCTGAAATAGAGAATGTCTTGCATGTCATGGGAGTAACAAGAGGGAGAGAGGATCTCCCCTCTCCTTGTGAGGCTTTGGGGACCCGGCCGTCTGCGGAGGAGCTTGCATAGGGGCGAACTCGGGCTCTGTGCTTGGCACCGCTCTCGGGTTAGACCCCATGGAAGTTCCTACCGTCTGGGGCAGAGTTACCTCAGTGAACAAGTCCTTCTCATGGGGGAATTCATGCCCCCCCACACCGAGACATCACTGATCCCATTCCAGGTTCCCTGTTCACCTTTAAATGCCAGGAAACTGGCCTCCGTCGAGAAAGAGAGGGGGGGAAATAGACTGACCCCTTCAAACTACTTACGATTGCTAGTAGGACATTTTGGGCCAAGGGCCGACGGGCTCTGCCCTCCCTTGCTCTCTTAAGGTGGTTGGGCCTATCGAGCCGCTCTACCGGGAGCGATCAATTATGGACCGCTTGCCTGCTTTTTTGGCAGTCTCCTTGGAAAGTAGAGGGTGGACTGCCGCTGGAAAAAGTGACAGAGAAGGGGGTGAAAGGGAGTCTCCTGCAACCTTAGGCATAGGAGAGGATTAAGCCTCCTCTCCGGTTGAAGTAGTTTGAGGGTTCCCTGCCAAAGCACAGGGAGAGGAAGGGACTTCTTTTTCGCTGTAGAGCTTTCCCATCCTTCAATTTGAGCGCAGCCAACTTTATTTCTTTCGCTTCATTCTTGAGGACCACGACCTGATATTCAAAGTCCTCAATGCGTTTGCCGTCAAAGTGTAAGCTCCACTTTTCCAGATGAAGCGTGCTCACCAAGCGCTTCTTCACCTGAACAGCTCTCATGTAGATAGCCTTGAGGATTGCTGACTGACATGGGGTTGGGATTTCAATGCCATCGCAAGAAAGTTGGCGGCATACCTTTGCTGCTCTGTGGGAAGACAGCTTTGAGGAGTCTTGCTAAGCCTGTTGGGTTATGCTTTCTTTTCCTCCCAAGAACTGTCTTCGCTGGGATGAGTCCGTGCTAGTTTTGAAACAATCATGTGGTGCTGAGCTGGGAAGTGGGGACACATTCGCTTCCATTGCCTTCTTTCGCTTGGTTGGGTGAATGGTCTTGGCACTAGCAGGTTTACCAGTAGAATAAACAACCTGGCCTATGATCAAAATTTGCTGTTTATAGAGGTTCTCATCTTTTTCGCACAACCAGTTGCCTTTCACCTTGGTCACGTCAAACATTTCATTCAAAGAATTAAAGTTTTGTTTCTTTCTGCAGTACTCATAGTCTTTCAGAAGGTTTTCTAGTTTTGTACAAATGGCTTGATCAGATACATGCGGGAAGTTCAATGTTTTGCTCCATAGGTCTTTTAGCTTCACAACAATTAGGCCGATCCTCTCCTTCCGTTCTTTGGCGGTGGATTCAAGAAATTTGAAGCATCCAACGACGTGGATTTTCAGGGGCATGCGACTCCATTCACTTAAGGTTGGTTCATAAACTGCTACGTTGCCTCTTCTTGCTGGTGCTTTAAACTGGACTAAGTTATTTGTCCAGGTTCTCTTGTTCTTATCCGTGTTAAAAAAGCTCTTCTCGAACGACATGTTTTGTACTCAGCAACTGAAATAGAAAATAAACCTAAATATTAAATAGGTAACAAATTAAAGAAACTGTTATTGAGCTTTTATATATTTTATTAAGAAACAAGCAAATTACAATTATAAAAAATAAGAGAGAAGGCAGACACTAATAAAATATTATATGTTATTATATTATATAATTAGTGAGAGAGTTAAATGTAGCTTACCAAATAATACCAGGATCTCTTTACAATAAACGCTGGAGAATACACAACAATTATAATAAGGCAATAATAATATCAACGACGTTAAATCTGAACTAGTAACTACCCGCTTTAAACATCTCGCTTATATACTGCACGCGAAATGGTTGAAGAAAATTCTGGAACTCTACAGAAATCCCCCAAGCCATGACGTGATGATTATCTGGAAAATTCTATACAATTCTATGGTACATAAACTATTGCACAAGTCTGTTTGATGACTTTTGTCATTAATAGGCAAAAGTTCATTCATTCGTGCAACAGGAAATAATTTTTGATAAAAAAGTCAAAAAGTCATCACCCTAATATATATATATATATATATATATATATATATATATATATATATATATATATATATATATATATATGGAACTAAGCCGTGAAGCCTGCATTTAATAACAACAAACATTGCCTAAGAACCCTCGAATCTTTATATATCAAACACTACAAACCTACACTCAATGAAGATTTTAGTGCAATATCATTATTAATTTTAACTACAGTTTGTTAGTTGGTTTGTTTTTTCACAAACCAAGCGTGACTGTAACCTATAAATACTAGCCCCTTGTTAAACCCACCATTCACCCTCTAGGATGGATCCACTTTAGTAAGTACCCAAATTTACAGTTTATATATTAAATGTTTTTTAACTCTTACAGTCTTTACAAAATTAAAAACAAAGTTTAAATTTACTATCTTTAAATAATGCCAGGTCAATTTTTCTTATAGTTTTTGATTAATTTCTGCAATAAACTTTAAATTTATTAACTAATTTTTTTAGCCAGTTTTAAAGCAAATTTAACTGTTGCCAAGTCATATTTAAAAAATAAAATTAACTTATAGTACATTTTATTGATATTTTATAATTGGTCACCTTTTAAAATAATGTCTTGTTGGCCTTTTCAAGTTTTCTTCATATGTATTAACTTTGTAAACTTATTCTAGCCTGATGATGAAATTTCACTTGTAGTTTTCGAAACGTAGTGAAAAATTAAAAGATGCTGCATCCGTTTTTCCTGGCTCTGGGATTTATCCTCAATATTATATATATATATATATATATATATATATATATATATATATATATATATATATATATATATATATATATATATGTATTAATTAAAAGCAACCGCTAGTCTCGTGTTAATAGTTTTCTTTTCAATCTTCTCGATTTTTCTTATGTTCGCCTTTTCTTCATTGTTCAACCCGTGAGTAAGCCTATGGAAGTTCATTAGAGAGTAATATTTATTTATTGCAAAACGGTGGAAGGAAATTAATGCACCTTAGCACCTGATTTTACTATACTGAAGCCTTTTGATACTACAAGTATCATCTTCAGAGTTAAAATCGGAAATTAATAAATGTATTTGAGTATATATGTTATAACAATGTGTTAGCAAACTGACGAACGGAACGTAGACACGAGTAGGCGAACTAGCAGGCTGAAGGGATAAAGGTAGGGAATGGTCGAGGAAGTCTAAGTGAGTGGCCGGAGAGGAGGGGAGGGGGAGTTTAAGCTAATTGACAGAGGTGATTAGCGGCAGAGGTAGCTGGCCTCAATCTACCTGGTCGCTCGATTTCCTCGTCTTGCAGTTGGAATGATTTCATGGGAGTTGGATTGTATAATATACTTGGTTGGTTTTCTTGAATTTACATACTCGTATATTGCTTCAAGGAGGAGTAATTTGCCTCTGTTGGGAGCATAGTCTAAAGTTTTGTGTTTTCTTCTATGATTTTTTTGTTAAGGCAAATTTGAGGTATTTCTTGTGTATGTTTTTTTAGGTGCACCATTGTTGAAGTAATATGATATTCTTCTTGAGAGTGTTTCTGTGATTCCGATATACGACTTAGGTAAGAGCTCACAGTCTCCTAAGGTACATGTGTCCTCATATATCAGGTAGGTCATTTGTTTGGGTTGGTGTGGAAGTTTTGGGTTATTTTTCATGAAAATAGTTGATATCCGTCTATTTTGATCGTAGATGGTTAATGTGACCTTTTTTTTGGAATTCGTGGGTTTTATTCCTCGGTTAATAATGTCCGCGATTGTACTTTCGTTAACATGGTGTACTGTGCTCATAGTGCTCTTTTAAAAGAGTTCTATAATGTTTTCCTTGTCTATTTCGGTTCTTCTGGGGTTCTGACAGGTAACATCGGTCCATTTTAATTTTTCTATCTGTCTCTATTTCTTTATTGGAGAATCCGTTGTTAAATAGTACATGGGTGACTCTCTCAACTTCATTGTGTGTATCCTTCCATTAGGTGCAGTGAGTGAAGGCACGGTTAATATACGATGTGATTACACTTGCTCGGTATCGTTTAGGGCATTCGCTGTCTGCATTTATGCAAGGTCCCGGATCGGTGGCTATAACATGTACTTTGGTCGTTATTGTTTCATTAATATTAGTAGTGAGGATGTGTAAAATGGTAATTGATTGTTTTGGCTTTCTTCGGTGGTGTAGTTGAGGGAAGAACATTCTTTAAATGCACTGCTGCCCAACTATACTATGGTTCCTCAATCTTCTTCAGGAGCGCCACCCCTACGACTAGGAACTTAGTTAACCGCATTGGCATGGATGTTATTGTTCGCTTATCTAAAATTTAGCTAGGCAAAGGGCCGCGAGAATATCCAATTTCTCTCATTTTCTGTTAAATTAAACGCCAACTCTTACAACAAGCAAGGCTTCTTGGAAATTATCTTTTTAGAGAAATAGATGGTTGCCCTATCGTAGGGGTGGTGTTCATGAAGAAAGGACCAAGAGATATTTTTAGCGAATTAAAGAATTCTTACCAATGCCCTTCCTTAATGGAATTGACATACACATTATTATTCACTTATCTAATATATATATATATATATATATATATATATATATATATATATATATACGAGGGGCGGTCAATAATTTTTGCGAATCGGTAAGGCTAGACAGAGGAAGGAGATGGCTGTTTGTGGGGGTGTTAGGACAAGTTAGGACAAGTCAGGACCTGCAGCCGCACGCTCCTGCCTCGTCTATTTAATAAGCAGTAGCTGATCGCAGATCGTCAGTCACAAATTTTTCAACAATGGAGAAGGTTGAGCACCGCGCAGTGATCAAATTTTTGACCAAGGAAGGCAAGAATGCAAAAGAGATCCATGAACGCATGGTTGCAGTGTACACCGACACCGCCCCTTCCTATGCAACCATTGCTTGCTGAAATAGGGAGTTCCGCCATGGTCGTGAGTTCCTTGAAGATGACCCCCGTCCAGGACGTCCGTCAGACGTGACTAACGAGGACAATGTGGCTCGTGTGGAGAGGATGATCCTCGAAAATCGACGGGTGAAGGTCGAAGAAATCGAGCGAGAACTTGGAATATCACATGGAAGTGTTATCAACATCATCCACGACAATTTGGCCATGACCAAGGTCTCTGTCCGTTGGGTTCCTAGAAACCTCACGCCCCATGATCGACTTTAACGTTGTCAAAGTCCACAAGGCTAGAGTTGCACAAGCTGCCCTGCGCGAGTGCGGATTCGAGGAGCTCAACCATCCCCCCCTACAGTCCAGATCTAGCCCCCAAGGTCATTAATCTGGGGGTGCGAGTCTAAGATCGTTAACTAAGCTGTTTACGATGGGAGCTGTATTTCAATTTCCTATCTGACAAATTAAAATTGGGAATTTCTCCTATACCCGCCATTGAGTTCTTTTACTTATATCAGTTACCACGATGGAGCAAGAGAACTGCTATTATACACCAGTCTTACGTAAATATATCAGATCCTTGATTAGCGCACACAAATCTCAACTAAATTATTTTTTTTTACAAAACTGCTTAGCAGAAAAAGTGTCACCGCCTACATTCACCCACATGAAGAAGATCAGCTATCAAGAAACCCTGTTTTGCAAACTAGACAAATGAGCCTTGGTGGATAGCATTCAAGTCACCAAACGATACTGCAATCTCCGGTTCAAGATTTAACGTGAAACTCTCCGTGAATTCCAAGCAAACGTAAGTCCAACCCAACTTCTTTACACATTGAAACCGTGCCAATTGACCCTTACCCGCGTTCGTCAAAAGTGTCAACACCACTTTCATAACAAATTGGAGTGGTTATTCCAAAATAGCCTATGGAAGTATTTTTGTAGCTGGCGCTTTATCCCATAGTGACAGTGTGAAATACTTAGAGATCCCCAGGCGCCTCATAACTGCTCTCAAATTACTTAATTCTAACAAAAATATCATCCTAACAAAATCGGAAAAATCTACCCAAATCGTGGTGTTAGACAAAAATTCTTATACTGAAAAATTACAAGATTTACTCAATGATATGAACATTTACGAGAAATTATCTTCCAACCCATTGAAAAATAAAATCCGAGATCTTCAACAAAACTCTGACAAAATTGCTCAAACGATCCAACCCAGACCTTCTTCATCGTTTCAAACCTACCAACCCATCACTTTGCTGTATGTATGGTCTGCCAAAAACCGACAAAAGAGGAACGCCACTCCGATCTATTATATCGTGTATTGACTCTCGTGCATACAAACTCTCGAAGTGGTTAGCCTCCCTTCTTGCTGACACTGTTGGATTGACCTCTCCTTCACACATAATCCATTCCTTTGATTTGATTGAAAATATAGGAAAATCAACATAAAAGGAAGACCTTAGTAAGTTTCGATGTAGACAGCCTGTTCACTAATGTCCCTGTCAACGAAACTCTTGATGTTCTATCTAAGGTATTAGATAATCGAAAATTAAACCTCCCTCTAGGCAAAACTAAAATTATAAATCTTGTTAAACTTTGTGTTACTGACAATGTATGTATCAGCGATATGTGCTTTTTTCGTCAAAAATATGGGTAATCCTTTATCGCCCATAATATGTAACCTTTCTATGGAACATTTCGAAGTATCATTACTCCCTACTGTGATTCACCATCATAATTTTGTATCGTATAGGTATGTAGATGATGCCATATCAATTTGGCACATAAATAGTTTAAATCTATTTGACAATTTCCTTAAAAATCTTAACGACCTCCATCCCACCATCAATTTTAAAATGGAGTTGAAAAAAGATAATTGTATATCCTTTCTTGATGTAAAAATGGTTAGTCATTGACAAAATTAGCTTCACTGTGTACTGAAAACCAATCCATTCTAACTCTTATATCCATTTCTTTTCTCATCATGATATTAACATTAAGCGAGCCTTTGCATCAGGTATGTTTTTGAGAGCACTTAGGATATGTGATCCTTGCTTTCTAGAAGACGAGATTACATATATAACCTGCAGTTTCATTGGATTAATTTATCACCTCCACGTGATCAATGGAAGTTTATCTAAAGCAAAATCTACTCATTACCGTCCGAAGGATAAAAACCAATTTAGTAATACCAGGTGTCTATCCCTCTCTTTTTCTTCCCTCCTCAAAGGAGTGAACAAAGTTATTTCTCCAGGCCTAACCACATTTAAATACCATTTTCCTGTCCCTAAATCTTTCCCTTCGACCAAGCTCGTGGATCATCCAAATAAAGCAGGTGCATATTGAATCCCGTGTGGTTCTACAAACTGTTCCTCATTTTACATAGGAGAGACCGGAAGAACCTTAACAAAACGAATTTATGAACATAAAGGTGAGGTTGGACGAGGCAGTGCCACATCCAGTATTTCTAATCATACTAAGAATTCAACCACCGAATTAACTATTCAAAGGCACAAATCATATATAATTGTAAAGATTTCCGTAAAAGAAAAATAGTAGACTCTATATTAATAGGATAAATTCCCAATTTTAATTTGTCAGATCAGATAGGCAATTGCAATGCAGCCCCCATTCTCGTAACCTCATCGTAAACAGCCTGGTCAACGATCTTAGACTTACACCCCCTGATTAATGACCCTTTCCCCCCCGTTTTGTGTTTCTTTGTTTATTTTCTGATTTTTTTCTTATCTGTACGCTATTTATAAACTTTTGGCTCATATATATATATATATATATATATATATATATATATATATATATATATATATATATATATATATATATATATATGGTGATCAATTTACACAAAAATTGTACACACTGATGTATTCGTTCTTTCCCATCCTCACGTGCTCTGACAGAAGCTACAATTGATCTCGCTTTGATCACTTATCTTCCTTTAGGTCAACAAACCCCGTTGTCAAAGAACTGTGATTTAACCATATCCTTCCCTTTGTTATGGACACCAGTCTGTTACACTGATATTCTGTTATCTAAACTTTGTTATCATAAATTCATTTTCTCACCACCTATCTATCAAATTCCTTTGATAGACAAGCTCCGCTCTCTCTCTTTCTCTCTCTTCTCTCCCCCACCACCTTTTTCTCTCTCTCGAACAAACATTGACTTCAAACAAAAGCTCCTTCCCAAAAACCCCATTGCTCACACTCAACTTCTCTACACATATAAAACAAGCACACATTATTCACAAAGACTCATTCTCACATTCACATTATCTCATTATCCACACAGTCGATCATATCACTTCTACTTCAATTTACTCCCTCCCCCGAAAAAGGAATCTAGTCTCACCAACTCCAGTCATTCATCTTATTAGAGCTTCACCTTCAAAAATAAAGTTATTTTATCAACTTGTTTGTAAATCCAAATACGAACTTATTTGGTGAACAGCCTCAAGCGAACTAAAATTCCCGAAGTTAGAATCATATAGCAGAGAAGAAATATTTGTTCAACCTCGGGACTGGTGACTCCTGCCATAATCAATCAACCCTCTTCTCTCGCCATATATATATATATATATATATATATACATATATATATATATATATATATATATATATATATATATATATATATATATATATATATATATATATATATATATATATAATCCTTGACCAAATTATTACTAGCACTTTTACAAAATTACGCTCTTAAGATATAAACAAGATAATAATCTTATGACTCCTGCAATGAGGATATTAAAATCTAAAATTAATATTTACATTTCTCATTTATCGCTTGAGACTGTCTAATATTTAGACCTAGCACTTTTTGCTGTTATAAGTTCTTGCTTTTGATGTATTTTGCAGATGTAGTTCTTAAGTATTCATTATGTAAGCAGATGTAGTTTTTAAGTATTCATTATGTAAGCAGATGTCTCTAAGCCTCACAATTAATGCTGTTTTATTTATATTAACTCTTTTATTTATTTTTCTTTACAATATTTCCTAAACATTTTCTACTGTTCGTGCCAGGAGAATGATTACTCTGTCATGGTAAAAAAAGAAAAAGTAAAAGAAAGAATGAAAAGAAAGATAAATAAATGCACACACATTCATACATTTGCATACAAATATAACATATAAAGAAAGAAAATTCTAATAAATTATCCTGAAAAACTATTTCATTTATGATAATTTTCTTAATTACAAGAATAAGTTGGAAAAGAGGAGAAGAAATATTAATATTAGGCAAGGAACATTGAATAATATTTCTTTCAACAAACTCATTCGAAAAGCAAATGAATTTGGCCGAATTTTAAGCATTCTTTCTTTCACTTCTTCTTACATTATTCAGTCATGGACAAAGGTTTGGACACTACTTTATTTTTGCATATAATAAAATTAATAGAACTGATTTAAAGGTCGCATTTTGTTTTATTATGTTGTTATCAAAATTTGTAGATGAAATATACGAAATTTCAGAGCCCAAACACCTTTTATTAATAATAACAGTCAAGTGAAGCTCGCAGTTAATATTTCCATTGATTTCTCTTGTTTTTCAGGACAACTTCAATTCATTTTGCTATGCTGGAGACCAAATTTGTAGTGATATATTTACTGATAGTACTTCATTTTTGTTCAATAAGAACTCGCAACTGCTCAAAATTGGATGGCTTGTGTTTACCAATCGCCAGTTTCATTATTTCCCACAAATTCTCTATTGGGCTCAAATCTGGCGAATTCCCGGCCAATGTCCCAAAAGTTTGATATTATTTTCAGCCAAGAACTTTGTTATTGTTTTTGCTTTGTGATGAGGTGCGCCATTATGCTGAGAAAATACAGTTATCATCCAAAAATTGTTCCTGAACTGATGAGCAAAGGTGCTAATGAAGCACATTCTGGTACCATTTTGAAATCATGATAATATTCTTGGGCAAAATTGTCAGTGCTCATGTTGCCATAGATGCGAAGCAGCCCCAGACATGGAATGTCCGAATATTTCAACTTGCGCATGATACAAGACTCGTGAAAGCGGAAGGGGGCTTGATTACGGAATATCGCTTTTACACATTCTTTGACAGCCCATTCTTTATAATTCCTACAGAAGTGTAGCCTTTCCATAAGGTTCTTCTTAGTGAGATGAGGCTTTATCGCAGCCCTTTTTGCCTTTAGACCTTTGTCGAAAAGTTGAAGCGTTCACTCTTACCTCTTTCCAATCGTGAGCAAGCTTAGCACTAAAGGCAACCAGATCCTTGAGCTAGGACGTTGCTTGGAGCCGATCATGGCGCTCATTTGAAGCACATGAACGGCAAGAAGACTTATTCGCAGGAGTGTAACCAGTCTTTTTGAGGCATTATAAATCTTAAATTTCAGGCCACTTCGATGCATCGCAATCATGTTTGCACATATTCTTTGGGAAGAACCATTTTGGAATTGTAAAAGTTCAAACATTTAATTTTACCAAAAATATTACAAAATAGATTTTAATTACACAAAATCATTTAGCTAACCCATATTTATCATCATTTCACCCTTTTTATCGAGTAGCAAAGCTCCAGGGACTGAAACTCACTTCCTACAAAACAGGACCAGAGCGCGATTTTGGATTCAGCAAAGTAATGCAGTTTTTTTGGTATTATTTTTCAAATGCTGACTTTATAATAAACTAGCAATACATTTAAATATTAGAATAATTTCACTGGCCAACACAAACTTTATTTTGTAAGTTTTTAGCTGATTTAGGACAACTTTGATGTACTGAATAAAAAAATCACATTGGTTTTGCTATATCAGGTCAACGTTTTGATTTATCGTTACATGATGATGTTTTTTTACGTTTTTTTCACATATACAGGTATTTTCTATTTATATGATGCAAAAGGTTTCTTATTTCTTCAAATAAAAAATAAACGAATTCTGAAGACTTTACACACAGCACTGTCTAAGAATTCAACTGCCCACATGAAGACTGCAAACTTCATGACATGACAACCACCACCCTTTCGATGCGTTTAATAATCCATCTTCAAAAGGGAACGCCTAAAAACATATTTTGAAGAATTCATAAGACCAGCCTTACAAGAATATATTGATTGATAACACCAAGATAAAAAGAAAAGAGAGAAATTCATCAAAATTAAATAAACATCTTAGAAGCCATCATAATCAAAGAAGAAAAGCCAACCCTCAACACTCAAACCACAAGTTGGAATCGAACATTAAAAATGTTCTAAAAATTCCATCTTCCTGATCGGCTCCTTTTTTTGTTTTTTTTACTTTTTACTAATAAATACACCTTTAAAACTTTTCTCACCATACTTTGTTCATTATAGCATCCCAGACAACGCAGCAATATAGGTTGAAAGTGGGTAACCGGTATTGATAGATATAGGATAGGTCTGGGTTTGCCAATGGGATTCAGATGTAACCCGCATTGGTAACGCCATCTAGGCCAACACATTTAGCTCATTCCCACATTCGCACCTGTGTGTGGTTTCAACTTTGGACTGAGCTTGGTTTATCAATGAGATTCAGATGAGACCCACATGGGTAGACTAGATGGGCTAGTCTGCACGAGTTCCAGAGAGGTGACTCGTAAAATTAAATATTTTGTTATTTCTATAAATTACAGGGGCCTCAAAATAAATTACGATCAGATAAAAAATATGAGAAATACCCACCAAAAACATCTCCCAAATGAAGAAATAAATCCATAAAAAAGCCTGTCGAGTTGATCCAACTCAAGATTTGGGATTCAAATTTACCGTCGTGAAGCACTGATGCACTTCATCGCTATACAATTTTAGTGGTATTTCCGATTACGAGTTTATCTGCCCCAATGAACACTGCAAGCTTTATAATAACTCAAAATATATTAGAATGACAACCACCACCCTGTCGAGACGTTTAACCATGCATCTGCACAGCGGAGGGCCTAAAAATCATATGGAGAGCGCGCACAACATTAATCTATCGAGAGATATTCTACATAGTTGCCAAACCTGCAATTAAAAGAAAAGAGGGAAATAAAGCTAGGATGAACAACTTAGAAGCCATATTAATGAGCGAAGAAGAGACATTGGACATATATAAGTGAGAAATATAGTAGTAGAGGTGTTTAGTAAGAGAAAATAGTGGGGAAAATTAGGGAAATAATAGGATAGCGAAATGAAAGTAGAATGAAAGACAGAGCCCTGGTGAAAGGGTAGCTCTGGCTTTCTTTGCATTTTTTTTTGTATTGAGTATATATAATATAGCTATTTATATATATATATATATATATATATATATATATATATATATATATATATATACGCATACAAAAGGCATTCAAGCCTTTGTAGCAGAGGAGTTTTTGGCCCCTACTGCTGGTGAAGAGTTTTTTTATCTGGGTTTTTAATTCCTGATTTTGCGTTTATTCGTTTTTTGCTGTTGTTATTGTTTCTTTATTTTATGGGAATTAGAGTTTTTTACTAATTCAATGGAAATATATATATATAATAAATATTGTTTTAACGTAATTGGCTTTGTTTGTGTTTGATTTTTGAACGGAATTTCCCGCGAACGTTGGGTTTAAGTCGTTGTTGATGAGCAGTCTGCTACTTGTAAATGATCTTTTGTGTCTTGCGTCATTAAAGTCCATGTGCTCGAGCACAAACTCGGGTGGGAGGTGCCGGTGTAAGGCGTCCCAGATCTGTATTGCCTTATTATGAAGCTCCACGTTTATGGGGGTAAACCCCAGTTCGCCGTGGAGCTCACTCTGCCTTCTCATCCCTCACCTTCGGGTCCTTGTTTTAAGTAAGACAGCTTTATTCTGAACCCTTTTGCAGTTTAAAGATCTGGGTCTTGGGACTCGCGTTTATGGGGACCGGGGGGTACAGGAGTTTGGATCGGATGCACGCATTATAGATTTTAAATTTGTTGGAGGTTCTTAGGTTTCTGAATCGAAAAAATTCACCCAAGTCCCTCCATGCATTTGCCAAGACCCTGTTCGCATGACTCAAATACTCCGGAGTCCTAGAACCGTGCCCTCCGTGCGGTAAGGGATGCGTACACCCCCCACACGGATGTCTGCGAGGGTTCGTCGGAATAGTGGGATTATCTGAAACTTTTTGACCATTGGTACATATCTTCCATCTTCTCTCGAAAGAGTTGATGTTTTCGATTTCTACCGCCGTACTCTGTGCCATATAGTTCACATTCTGATAAGGTGTCGTACAGATCATTGATATGTCGTCGGCAAATTGGAAGTATAACGAGCCTTTTGTTAGAGGTCAAAGAAGGTCATTTGTGAATATATTATAGAGCAGGGGACTTATACACCAGCCTTGTGGCACCCCTGCCTCGAATTTGAACTCAGAGCCATTGAAGTCTTTTACGTGCACATACGCTCTCCTCTCCATCACGTAATCGCAAAGTATCTTTTCAAGTATGTGGTCGAGACCCAGGTGTAAGATCTTGTATTGTAGACCTCTTCTCCATAATTTGTCAAAGGCCTTTTTGACGTCTCGGAGCACCAGATTTGCGTGGCGTTGTTCTGCTTTTATTTTTGCTAGCTTATCGATGATCACGGCTAGCGCCGTGTGCGTTCCTCACTTCCTCCGGAAGCCATACTGTTGTTCGTTATGCAAATTGTTTTATTCAAGGAACGTATTCACCCTGTTAGCCAATATCTCTCTATATCTCTCTCTCTAAGAGAGATATAGGCCTGAAGTTAGCTGAACTGCCCGGTGACTTACCGGGTTTGGGAATGAATATCATTTTTGCTACCTTCCAGTGATCAGGAAAGTAACCCATGTTCAGGCACGCATTCATGATATTCATGAGCCCCAAAAGGATGTTAGGTGGGGCTCGAATAAAATTCTCCCTTGTCACTCATGTACGCCCTCATGCTAGTTGACGAAAGGATTTTGAAGTTTTCGAGAGTTCCTCGGCAATAATTTTACCGCCGTATCCCTCCATATTCCTTTCTTGCGTCACGTAATGATGAGGATAGGTTCTGTGAATCTGGTCGTTTAGTTCGTCAATGATTCTGTCTTCGAAATCTAAATCAAAGATGTTATTCTCCTCCGGGGATATCTTAAAAATAGATGGCCAAAGAGTCTGAATTCTTCCTCGATTTTGTCTGTCTCAGTAACTTTCGTGTTGTCTCGTATGAATTTTATTGACGTCTGTATTTGTCCTTCCTTTAGTCTTTCTACAGTCTGCCAGAATGTACGCGAGTCGCTTTCTAAGTCAAGTCTGCATATTATATTGTCCTAAAGTACATTCTGCTGATCTCTAATGAGTGCCATTAGCTCGTCGCCTATTTGTCGTGCTCGTCTGTGTGTAGTAATGTTGGGGCCGGTGAGGTTTACTTCATTGATGCGTTCCCCGTATTCCCTCGCGAGAGATCTCATTCTAGGGGTCCAAGTAGGGGTCGGGAGTGTTTTATATTTTAATCGGGGAATGGCTTCCTTATCGGCATTCATTAATTTATTAGTGATTTTGTCCAACTCCTCGTCGATTTCTTCTAAATTTGCATCAATTAAGGGGTCGGGAATGTAGCTTTCGAGGAGTTGTTTATACGTATCCCATTTGGTCGCGAACGTAGCTCTTGCGTTCTGGTATAAGGACTTGAATAGGCGCGGCGGAGATTTTTATAAAGATAGCCTGATGAGATAATCTTTCCATGATGTATGTGGGGAAGTTTGGTCCAATTCTTGTCATTATTTGTCTGTCAATAAGTGTCTCGAGATTCCTGCCTGCTGGTTTGGTCGACGTATAGTTTGAGGCGGCACTCTTCGCATTGAGGTCGCCGGCTAAAGGAACGGTTCTGCCGTGAGAACAAAGCTGCAGGAAGTTGTGGATGGGTAATTACCCTCTCCTTGGGGGCTGGTACCTTGTTTCCAGGACCAGATGCCCCACTGCCGTACGTACTTCCAAAACTAAGTAAGATTCATCGAGTCCACTTATTTCTCTGTAATCAATACTTTTTTTTCACAGGAATTGCACAACCGTCAAATCGTTCTCCTCTGGGATTTCTGGTTATGACTTAGTACGGAAAACTTTTTATTGGGTTTCTGCCTGTATTTACTTCGTGTTCTGAGATAAATACAAAGTCTGGATCAATTTGTCGTGTTATGTTACCATAAATCAGTCTTTTCTCGGTCCAACCGTTTGAATTAAAATATAGTATTTTTATTTGGTCCATTGTCTTATTCACGTAAGATTCCTGTATATGTGTTGTTGTTAGGGCTTATTCTCTAACGAGCTTTGGCCCTTGTGGAGTGTTTGGTGGCGTAATCGTTTTTCCATTTCGTTTTTTCCTGTATTCGCCGTCTGTGAGGGTAGTGGAGGTTTCGGGAGCTATTTTGATTAAGCCTTTGAGTAAAGCCTCCTCGACTTGTTTTTCACTCCAGTCGTCCGAGGAAAATTATCTCCTCGAACTGTGGGTTTTGGGGAAACTACATCTCCTACATGCCATTATTTGTCAGCATTCTATTAAGCTCCTTCGCAAAGGCTCCCGGGGAGGAGAGATTCGCGATGTGAGCATAATAAATGCAACACATAATTTTCATCGAGTTTTCATTTTCGACGTGCAGGTATGTCTTGCTTTCCCTAGACTCCGCAATCGCAGCTTTCGCAACCTTGGCATAGGTGCTGTTTGCTATAGCTCATTGAGCCTGTTTTCTATCACCGGCAAAGGAAGGAAAGGAAATGGAGAGTCAAGTCAAAAACGTGAACTTGCCACACTTTTTTACCCACGGGGATACCAAAATCGAAAATAATTTACGGAGCAACACATAGCAGACCCATGTCTGGCTAATCGCCCCTCCCCCCGCGGCCCTCTCGTCGGGGCAAGGAAGCGGAAATGAACTGAACTGCCATTCATTTAGTCTCGCTCTAACTATGCCGGTACACTTTGATAGACATAAGGAAAGCGTGTTTGAGGATTAGCCTATTGTGGAACTCTACGGAAGTGACCACCCAGTTACGAAGCGATGTTGAAAGCTTTGGGGAAGAGTTCACTCTAATCTCTAAGGGTAGTTTCCGGCCAGGACCACAGAGGGACATGTAACCGTCCCTGTGTAAGTTGAAAGCAGCATCGATAACCAAACTCCTGACGAGGCGGCACCCCCGGGTGGTGGTAGTTGGCTCGATCAGGATCCATCATTAAGTCCGCCACTTTTAACCCGTCTGAGGGGCCTCCCCGGGTTCACCCACCATCATTTATCCATTTCATCCGGCAGTTCATGTTCATGGAAACTTTCTTGCAACGAAGGGTGGTAGGGTGCTCTCAAGGCACCCTACCAAAAAGAAGAATTGGACCCTACAGTAAGGGAAATACAGCGACGAACATATAGAAGCCACAAGAAGGAGACTGCAACCCAGCTGCAATGGACGACCGAGAAGGAGCGAAGAGGGTCCCCCTTCGCATCCTTCCCGGCCGGGAGAAACACTCCCGGGAACAGACGCTGAAGAGCATATATGCAGATATAGGAGTCGTCCTCTTACGACGTAAAGACCAATATAATGGTTACGTGGCGCTTTGCGACACCAAAAAAGACCTCGCTCTCCTTCTGAGTGAGGGAGCAGCCAAAAAACTCAGCAAAATCGGACTTGCACCCCGGACGCCGCCTGACGTGCAAAAAAAAGGTCGATAATATGCCAGCGTCTTGACCCATGGGTAGGTAAACATACAGCCAAAGAATAAAAGAAGAACTAGAAAGAGAGCAAGAATGAAACAAAGGTCGAGGAAGTAATCAAATTTAAGGACCAGAATGGAGAAGATCATAGTCACGTCTTCAAAGTGATCTTCAGATCTACAGAAATCTCAAAGAAAGCCGCCGAACAAGGACTCCTTTCATTCTACGCGAAAATCTCCCCCGATCAAATCGAAAGAGAAACATTCGCGTTAGTGCAAGTGTGCTTCACATGTTACGCTCTAGACAAGCACCCAACCAAGGAATGTACCTTCAAAGGAAAAGCATGCTCTGAATGATCAAGCCAAGATCACAGGTGGGATGAGTGTAGAAGCACAGAGAAAAAATGCTTAAACTGCGAAAATGGACATAGAACTCTAGCCATGTCATGCCCAGTCAACACAATTAATTCGGAAGAAAAAAAAGCTGAAATTAACACAGAGAAGGAAAGAAGAAAAAACACTTCATACGCTGCAGCAACAGCTAACGTAAGCATCTCTGCACCCGCCGCACAGACCACAACAGTCAATATCGAGGGTAGTATGAAGCCCGACTTAATTTTGTGCATAATGCATGCACACTTTGCCAACATGGCGAGCCCGAGATCATATGCAACTGAACTGAACACGATGATTGAAAAAAAACGGGGTGAAGAAAATATAGTTCCCGGAGAACCCACCCTCGAGCGAGTTGTATAAAATAAATACTACTCCAAAGGACATTACTAACCAAGCAGAAGAAGCAGAAGACAAAAGTGAAATGGAAACCGACTGGGGAGAAGAAAACACAAAACGAACTCAGAAAAACAAAAATCAAAAATGACCACCGAACACTTCAACATCAAAATTTACGGATCTCATGCTTACCCCATTCCAAAGCAATATAAGCAGAAGGAAATAGTCGATGGACTAGTCAAGGGAAAATTTAGATAGGAATACAAAGCAGACGCAGACGCAGACGCAGACGCAGACGCAGACGCAGACGAAACGGAAGTTCACAATTCACTGAAACAGGGCATGTTATACATCACCCCAGAATCCTGCAGCAACATCTCGTTCGGTGAATTTAAAAAGAAAAGAAATGAACGCACTCAATCACCAGGCCGACCAGAAAAAACAAAGTCAGGTAGATACCACAAACAGATATAAACAACAATGGACACGTATCAACCTAGAATTAAAATATTTACCTTGAACGTTAACGCCTGGAAGGAGAAATGCATAATCTACTCGAACATAATAAGAAAGGAAGACCCAGACTTAATAATCCTAACACAACATGGTATGATCACAGAGACGCAAACAATAAAAATCCCTAATTATAAATTCATAACAACCAACTACTCACAGTTAAGATATGACGGAATTGCAATAGGTATTAAGGAAGGAATACACTTGACAGAAATAAAAATGACCACAGGTGATCTGGTCATAGCCGGGGCCTACTAACCTCTAGACGCTCGTACCTACCCATACTTAATTTCATTAAGCTCTTCCGTAGACAGGCTTCAACCTTTCTAGCCGGAGACCTTAACGCAAGGTGCAGGGACGCGGGTACACAAGCCATTCAAATGGAACGGGAAAACCCCTCCAACTCTTAATGCAAAGATGCCTACTAAACAGAGAAGGACCAGACTTGCCTACTTATCTCACAACCCGAATCTCGACTACCCCATATATTATTTTAATGAATCAAAACTTCAATCTAAATTGCCACACACAACCAGGCCCAACAACTCCCTCCGATTATTTAAGCATAATTACCACCATCTCAACTTTGCCCATCCAAATAAAAATAACACGCAGAAAAGCAACCAGCAAAACAAACTGGGGTGGATGCAGACAGTACTTAAATACAAGAGAAAATGGATCCCTTAACAACCAAGGTAAAGAGGAAATAGATGACCAACTAGAATTACTTACCAGAAAAATCAGAGAGGCAGACAGTATACACACCCCAACAATAGAGTACAGATCCATACCCGCACCTAGATGGACCCAAAAGATCCAAGATGAAATGGAAGTATTTCAAAACATAATAAATGAAATCAGGGTATCGGGAAATACGATGCAAAGGTACAGAAGTATCATCACAATTAGAAGGAGGATAGACACCTTCATCATGGAAAATTCAGACAGTCTCAGGGATAATATAATAGGTAAAATGGAAATAGAAAAGGATCCAAAGAAATTCTGGAGACAATACAGGAAATTACGCGGATCACAGCCAAAAGAGGAAATAAGCCTGAAAATACAGAACCAGAAAGTAGAACAAAATGAAGAGCTTCAAGAACACTTCAGAACACAGTGGAAGAAAAAATTTTCTATTTCACCGGAAGAAAACCAAGAATTCAACCAAAACTACGAAGAAATCATACATAGCTCGGAAACACAACGTGAACGTACTATACCGTTTAGAAACGTTGACGAACAAAGACACAATCCCATGGGGGAAGGAAAACCTTTTACAATGGATGAATACCTGACAGCCTTAAAATCCTTTAAATAAAAGGCTCCAGGACAAAGTGAGATAATCAAAGCTCACCTAATCAATGCCCCAGAAAATGTGCAAGAATCGGTAGTGAAGATCTTCAATGCTTGCCTAAATATGGGATACTTCTCCCAAGCATTTAAAACGGCAAAGATGATCTTCCTACCTAAGCCGGGCAAACCGAAACATCAAGTCGGAAGCTTCCGTCCGATCTCGCTCCTGGAATTTCTAGGCAAAGTCCTAGAAAAGCTCCTTAACGAAAGGTTGATCAACCACCTTAACGTAAACAACCTATACAACCCACAACAGCACAGGTTTCGGAGCAAGCAAGGAACAGACACCGCGCTAGCAATCATAACGGAAAAAAAACTGCTACTGAAACAGCGCGAGGCAACAGAATTGACATTGTACTCTGTGATGTTGCTAAAGTATTTGGCAAGGTGTGGTTGCTCAGCCTAAAAGTCAAAATCTGTGACCTTAACCTGGAAATAAACCTCTGTAAAACACTGCAACTATCTAGACGAGAGAAAATCAGTATTGCAGATAAACGGCCAAAAGGGCGACGCAATAAATCTGCAAACGGGTGTCCCACAGGAAGGCTGCCTCTCACCAACACTGTACACAGTGTACACCAGGGACCTTCCGCATCCAACCGATGAACGTTTGATGTATGTAAAATTAGCGGACGATAACGCTCAGATAGTGACCAGTGACAGGAAAAATCCCAGGAACATCGTCCTAAAAATAGGAATAGAAATTAAAAACTTAAATGATTGCGAGAAAAGGAATAAAATAAAGACAAACAAAGATAAGTTCAAACTAATACCCATGAACAGAAGAAAAAAAACACTGTACGCGTAAATGGAGAGGCATATCCTTTTTCAACAGAAGGACGTGTCCTTAGACTAAAATTAACAACGTCAGGCTATACATGCCATCTAACACAAAAAATCATCGAAACAAAATCCACCTTATCAGCACTATACAGATTCAGACAACTATGGACCATAAATAAAAGAAAATTATACCTGGCCTTAGTACAACCTAAGCTCCTATACCCAATAGTACCATTGAACGCATTTAGTAACTCCCAAATCAAGAAGATCCAAAGAGTCCAAAATCAAGCCACTAAATTCATAACAAATACAAGAAGACAAGATTACATACCAGCAGAAGAACTCCACCGCAGATCTATTACACAGGCCTGCGTTTTAATTTTTTTTTATGTTCCCTAGGATTTCTTTGTGGTTTCTTAATGAATCCAACCTCCTGACCTCAAAAATGAATGTATATTTGTTCAATCAGGTCTGATTTTCTCAGTACAGCATACACCATTTTCATTGAGATTACCTCATTTTTTCTGAATTTAAAAAAAAAAAAACCTTTCTCTATCTAATAATGCATTATTACTGCTATATCATATAAACAGGAATACACGTATGTAAACTATAATTCTTTTAATAAACAAAAAAATAAAAGAATGCAACATAATAAAGAAAATAATTATAATTTCGAAGAACAGACGCCCTTGACGATTTTCGTTTGTGCCTGTCATCTGGTGCATCACGCTTCAAACACCAACAGTAGTCAGCAAGCATGTTTCCGTTCCATTTACACTGGTACCTGGATTCCATTGTTTTTATGTCCTGGTGGAATCTTTGCACCTGTTCTTTACTGTAATCCCCGCAGTTGTCGGGAAAATAATCCAGATGGGACTGTAAAAAGTGTATCTTTATAGACATTCGAGCTCCCAAATGTTTGAGACTTGTTAAGAGCTGATTGACCAGGGCAACATATTCTTCTAGGCTTCTTTTATTGCCTAGAAAATTGTTAACTAGAGCTTTGAAAGCTTTCCAGGCATCTTTTTCTATGTCCTTCATTGATGCATCACATTGCTGATCAAGTTCCTGATTTGAAGTCCATCAAAAATTCTCCCATGGAGCTTTGCGTCACTGATTTGTGGAAATTTTTGAAGAAGAAATTTAAAAGCTTTGCCTACTTTATTAAGGGTTTTGACATAATTTTTCATTATGCCAAGCTTTATATGCAGTGGAGGAAGGAGTATTTTTTGAGGAGGCACTAAAGGTTCAGCTATCACATTGTTTGATCTAATTCTAAATGCTTCTCGTGGAGGCCAAACCTTCTTCTCATAGTGCATACTATCTGCACGACTGTCCCATAAACATAGGAAACAGGGATGCTTCGTGTAGCCTGTTTGCGCCTCAAGCGTAAGAGACACTACCTGAAAAAAATTTAGCACGGTATTTAAATTCAGTGTAATATTTCTAAAAACAAATTCAAAGTAATATTTCTTAAAACAATAAGAATATGAATATGTACTGAAAATTCCTGTATGCCGATGCATTAAATCATCGTATTGGAACTAATTGGATATATGTACATCTTATTTTGAGTTTATTGAGTTGGGTTGTATACCTTCTCAATTAGGATAAGTTCCCCATTAACCCAATAGGATGCATTAACCTATAGGGACACACTTCAACAAAAAATATAACTCAAAAATGACTCATGATTTCCAGATTTGCATTCTTGTAAAATGTAAGTTGACCAAAAGGTGTATACAAGTATTAACAATTAAAAATGAAAATGTCAATATCAAAAAACTTAGAAATGCCAAGTGTAAAATGATCATACCTTTAAGTCACCACATATCCTCCACTTATAGCTAGAGTAATTTATTGCATCCAGCATTTTTTTCATATTTTCCTAACTTTCAGTAAGTTGGATTGAATGGCCTATAGGAACGGAAGCTATCTTGTTACCAATATTCAGTAACACAGCTTTTAAACTTCTACTGAAGGAATCTATGAACAGTCTCCATTCTAATGGGTTGTAAGGAATTCTAAGGGCCTCAACAAGTCCTTTAATATTGGCGCAGTATACTAAAGAGCTGGAAGAATGCTGTAAAAAATAGCTTCGAAACTCTTGTTCTCTATTTCTGTACCCCCCTAAATGTTGTTTCTTAAGCGAGAAGATTACTTTCACGAAGTCGAGAGCCAAGAAGTTGTGTATTCGCCTTTGAAACCTCCAGATCCCGGGTCAGGTCATTTAACTGAACTTGAGTGAATAATCTTGCGACCATATCATGTGTGGAAACCTGATAAGACTCAGATGTGTCATAATCTTGGTCCACTTCCATATTAATCTCTTCATGTACCTCTATATGTTCAGGGGGAGAAGGTATAGGAATTCTTGGGCCATGGGGCAGGGGTTTGATGGCAGAAGGAACATCCGGATATGCCACACTATGTTTATTCTTCTTATTTATACCTGTGAAAAATATAATTGCATATTACATAAAGGAATTGGTTTGGAGTTGCAGATAGTACATAAATGTTTAGTAAAGGATATGTTCATGCTGAAGTGAACTATGTTAGTTTTTAATTTTATGCTAAGTCTTCGCATAATAATGACATTTTTAGGAGCCAGTATAATACAGAAAGCTTAAATACTTGATACAATGCTCACCTTTAAGATTTGTCATGCAAAAATAGCAGTCCGTATTGTGGTCCTTGCCATCTCTCCACACCATGGGAACACCAAAAGAGAGGGACTTCTGTTCGCCCTGACTCCAGCGTCTTAAACTTATGTAGCATACCTTGCAGCAGATATGTGGTGCAAAACTTTTATCTTGATCTCTTAGCCTTACTCCAAAATATGCATGATACAAAGATTTAATTACAGGAGGGATTGTACTTTGCTGCTCGGGAAAAGTCACTTTGCCGCAAACATAGCAAAATCTGTCGGAGCTATTCTTACATTTTCTGTTCATTTTTAACTCAACCACTATTATTATTATTCTTATTATTATAATGCTAAGCAATTTTTAACCTGCAAAATATAAACCTATTTGCATAATTACTTAAAATGTACACAAAATTTACTGCGAATAGAGCAGTGCAAAAACTATTGAAATTTCATGTAATATAGGAGATGTATAAAGTATAAAATTATTATCACCCCCTGTATCGCAAAAAACTGGAGGTGATAGAAAAAAACGGATGACAGATTCGGATTTAGGAGGTCAATTTTATTAAGAAACACTATAGAAAACCTAAGGTACATATTTGACGCAGACCAGTGTTATAGAAATAAACACAGTCTTACAAAAAAGAGCAAGAAAACTGTGGGAAAAAATTAAAAATACAATACCCCAGAATATAATAAACCAAACCATCGTACAAGAAGACGAAATCTATCGTACGCACTATGAAAAAAATTAAAAAACGTCAATCCAATCTATAGGTAATAAACTATAGGTTATTACTACCAGAAACGTAACAACTAAAAAAGGACAACCTAATATGACTACCAACTATACAACTCAAATGAGAATCCTGATGAGGAACTAAAACTAATTACTGACCATAAAAATATATATATATATATATATATATATATATATATATATATATATATATATATATATATATATATATAATAATGATAAACAAGATAAATAAAAAAAAGAAGCACAAAAAATAAATAAAACAAAAATTAAAAAATAAAACAGACGTTCAGTAGAGCAAGAGAAAACAAAGGCTCCAATGCTTATTATAACTATGTATCTCAAACCCCCCCCAAAATTATAAAAGAAAAACGAAAGCGTTAGCCAGGCAACCTGGCACAAATCTTTAACATCTTCACCTATCATCCCACACAGATTAATACCCACACAACACATCCAACTTTAATTTCTATTTACCTTATCTAACTCTCTCTACACATTCTAATTTTATTCATCTTATATTCATCTTATATTCTTTTCATTCATATTACTAGTAGACTGACGAGTAGAGTAAAAGTTAAGGGTAAAAACTGAAGACGCCCTTGCCAGACATTCTTTTTCGGAAGGAAAAGGAGACAGTTATCCGGAAGAGGAATAAAGAATAACCAGGAATAAAGAGAAGTACAGCTACAAAAAGGCGGCCACCCGCTATGGACGTCAAACGGATCCCCCTCCGTACCATCCGCGGGGCAGCAAAACCAAGCTGGCAAACAGTTCTGGAGCCTATCTTTGGCCCGTTCAATGTAGACCTCCTAAGACTAATTGAGATGCCCAACGGCCGGGCAGCATTATGTTGGACTCCAGAGGACGTCGAAAGGATCGTGTCTGATGAAGTTAAAGAGCCGTTTTCGGAAGATTGGACTTGAAGCTTCCATCCCCCACGAAATCATAGTTCGTCGTACAGTCATCCTCAGAAAGCTCGACCCCTTCTCCACGGACAACAGCTGTAGAGACATCAAGGCAGAGCTTTCTAAGCACCAAAAATGGGTGAAAATTGCCAAGATGGAAAAGTTCGGCAAAGGGCTATGAAGGAGGGACTCCTAGGGTTATACCTCCAGGTCACCGAAACAACGGCCCTAAACCTAGCCAACCCCGGCACTTTTTCTGAAGAACTAAACCAACTACTACGGAAAAACGGTTTCAAGAAAAAACTGTAGTTTCCACCCAATACCTCTTCACAGGATTAATAAAGAATATAATATTTAGTGGTTAATAATAATAATAAAGTTAAACGATTAAGCGAATTAATAATAAAACATTTAATAAACAGTGGTCAATATTGAATATTTAGTAGTTAATAATAATAATAGTTCAGTGATTTAGCGAATTAATAATAAAAACATTTAATAAACAGTGGTTAATAATGAATATTTAGTAGCAAGTACAAGGATTTTTTGAATTTTGTACATAAGACAACAATATATTAAGATAAATGCAGTTTTTACATATAATTCTCTGTCATGGAAAAATTTCCTGATTGTATAATTTCAACAATTTGACCTCCAGTACGTCCTGGAGAATTCAACTCAATTTATTATGAAAGATTAACATAACTTTGTATAAATAACAAAAATATGACCTCCGGTTGTACCTGGAGAACCCATTTCTGTTCATACTGTTACTTATAACTTTCTCTTCTCCGCTCAACTTTTTTTCCGCACTATTAACTATTTTTGTAACACTAATTTGTACTATTATTTGTTCTCTCAAATACATCATTTTCTTTTTATTCAGCCTGATTCTGACTCCACCATATTTCATCGGTAAAGGAGGAAAGAATACATAAAGAAGCTCCGAAGATGATCGAATAAGATCGAAAGCTCAGCAATTTAGTTTGTTTTTTACCAAACCCATTCAATAAAAGAAATATGAGTACAGGGCAAGTGATCCACCATCTACAAGATGGACTAAAAAACACAGAAGAATAGAAAGTTGGCAAAGGATATTGATTAAGGCGAAATATACCATGGTCTTCAAAAAGTTGCATATATATATATATATATATATATATATATATATGTATATCAGAACAATTGTTAAATCCAATGACAGATTCCAAATATGTAAATAAAACCACTGTGGAGGAGCGTACTAGTTTATTATTTCGAGACCAGTTTCGGCATGGAGTTTGTCATGCCAGTCTCAGTCGAACACTAAGAATACATGCAGTCCAACTAAGCGTACAATATATATATATATATATATAGTAACGGCTATAATGTTCCGACACGTATATCTCCATCATAAAACTTACAGTAGCTTCAAACCAAATAATGGTAAGTAATTCATGATAAATTACATATATAAGCTAAATATGGCTAAAGGTTGTACATATTAGGATGATAAAACTTCAAGTTACGTGCAAAAAAGTATTTTTATTTTTCAAAGTTATGGTGTTCAAAATGATCCGGCAGCGTAATTCTAGTTCATGCTAGTAACTTACTTGCATGAGTTGCTAGCACTTTAAGTTATTACTTTGTCAAGTTTCGAACAGCAAATCTGCCTAGGTAATCCACTGCAGCTGCTCAAATCCAGGAGCTAATTGTTAAGATACGTCAAGAGAATCATCTCCCCATCAGAGGGATTGCTGAAACGATTAAACGCTTCAAAAATGTCCTACATATTTTTACATCACGTTACGATATGACAGGCTCATGTATCAAAAAAAGATGACTAAGCTATCGTCCGTACCTCAAAAAAAGACCAATACATGACAGCAGCCATAATTTCTATAAAAGTAAATGAAACTATGGGCATTAGTGTGTCCAGGAAAACAATATCATGCCGCCTGATGGAACGATCTTTAACATCTCGCACACCAGCAGTCAAGCTACTAATCAGCTCTAAGAACACGAAAGCTTTGCCACGAAGCACCTTCTATGGACAGGTGACCAATGGTCCAAATTATACTTAAGCGATGAATTGAAGTACAATTTGTTTCCTTCAGATGGCAGGAGGTTTCTTCGTCGAAGACTTGGCCAAAGATTATCCGTGAACTGCGTGAAGAGCAGCGTCAAGGTGGTTGATGAAGCATTATGGTGCTGGGCATAACTTGGGCAGAGCAGAGTGAATGCTCAAGTGTATAAAGAACTTCTGCAAGCAAATGCCCAACCTGATATTTTATGCTGAATAATGCACCTTGTCACACAGCAAAGTTGGTATATAATTTCTTGGATCAGGATGAATTAAGTGTCATGGACTGATCTGCTCAGAACACGGACCTCAATCTGAATGAGAATTGTGGAAAACGCTAAGAGAAACCCAAGCATCGTCGAAGAATTTGGGGAAACATTAGAAGAGGAATGGAGAAAAATAATAGGCTCATGTGGCAGAAGATATCCGTGCGTAATTGATAACAACCGAAAATTATTTGTTGAGTAACTTATATCATTGTACCTTCTCTACGTCTGCCTCTTGTGTTATATGTCCGGATCATATTTTGACCTCCATATATTTTGAATAAAAATTCTCTTTTGCACTTAACTTGCAGTTTGATCCATCCTAATATGTATGATTTATACGTACAACTTTAGCCATACTTTGTTTATATCTGTAATTTAGCATGCATTATGCATTTACTTACCATTATTTGGTTTGAAGCTACTGTAAGTTTTGTGATGGAGATATAAGTGTCCGAATCATTATGGCCGCTATTATTTATGACCGTTGCTTTATGAACTCCTTGTAAAAGATTTGGCGAGGCAACCATCAGTGTCTTCGATTAACCAATTTGTTCTCTTATTGAACCTTTTCCTGAATTAATTATGAAATTGAAGTCTGGGGTACACTGAAGGGACGGGGGTTTACGACAACAATCCGCGCAATGCGGCTTCGTTACAACGCAGAAGCCCAATTATCCAAATGCGTCGTATTATAAGTTTTGAAAGCTCCGTTTCTTATTTTTTGTCAAAATGAAGGACAACATTTCTTACTCCGCTTGTGGGTGCTATTCTCAATCTCATACCTAACTTACGTTTATAATCTTTTTTATCTATTCTCTCTATCTACCTTAGGATTTTCCTCTTACTTATTGATAAATTAAGTAGTGTAGATATTTCTTTGCCATAAGTACTTTTATTGACCTTATCTCTCAAACTAATAAAACTGTGTTTTGTAATAATGGCAAATTTTATCGTCTAAAAATCATTTTGCAAAATTTTGTTTAGCCGTGTGAAATTATTTATTGCATGTCCTCTCTAATCCATGTATGGTGTTTTTGAAGAACTAGATTCATCTCAACCATCTTTGATTTTCCCATTGTTTGGTTTAGATACATAAAGCTGGTTTTCCTTTAAGCCCCATTCTGGCCTCCTACAATTCACCTAATTACGACCTAGCTACATTTTTAGTTCCCCTTCTTTCTGAATTAACCCGAAATGATCGATTATACTGTGGATAATTCTCAACAATTTGTAGATGCACTCAAGCCACTCCGTTTCCATTGTTACGTGGTCAGTTATGACGTTTCCTCTCTTTTATCAACATTCCATTTACTCAAGCCATAGACATAATTTTAAATAAACTGTTTCCTTCCCCTGATACCTTGCATCATGGATTCTCTTGATCTGCATTTAAAAATCTGGAATTAGCTGTTCACAATTCCTTTTTCACTTTTAATAAAAAAAATATACAAACAAGTTGATGGTATGGTTATGGGTTCACCACTTGGACCAGCCTTCACCAACATTTTCGTGTGCCATTTGGAAACACAATTTGTATATAATTGTCCCATAGAATTTAGACCTAATTTTTTATAAACGATACATCGATGAACCTTTCACATTATTCAATAATGTTCAATCTGAACTTTTTAAGAACTTTATAAACTCGTATCACTCTTAACATTTCGTTTACCATGGAACCAGAAACAAATTTATCGTTTTTGTTTTGGATGTTAAATAGAAAATAAAACCACGGTTACTTTGTAGTTCTGTCTTCCGAAAGCCAACGTTTACTAACCTTGATCTAACTTTTATAGCTTTTGTACATTTCAATTTAAAGTTAATATTTATAAAACCTTAATCCACCGCGGCTTCAACATCCGTTCTAAATGGATCCTATTCAATCTGGAAAAGGAAAAACTTTGAACATCTTTATAAATTAAATAACTACCCGCACCATATATTCATGCGTTGCATTAGGGATTTTTAAATAATATGTTTAATCCTATGCAAAGTTTTAATGTTGTCCGCAAGAAATTGTATATCTCCTTTCCCTTTTGGGGATACCAGACTAGTACTTTTAGGAAAGAATTATTAAATATTTTGAAAAGATTCTATCCACATTTTAATCTAACGCCGATCTTTGTTAACCCCTCAAAAATTGGCTCCTTATTCACTGTAAGAGACTCCACTCATGCCATCATGCGTTCCAGAGTAGTGTATAAATATACTTGTCCCAAATGTTCTTTTGGGACGTACATTGGATGTACGGAACGCCTTCTCATCGATGCTCACCGGGGAATCAGTTACAAGACAGGAATTGATCTGTCTGTAAAAGAAAATTCTGTTATCTGATCCCATTCCGATTCGTGTAAAATCCGTATATATTATAATCATTTTAAAATACTTTCTTCATCAAAGTTCAAATCTGACCTTCTCAAAATGGAGTCCTTATTAATTAAATACAATCAGCCTCAATTAAATAAAGACTAGTTCCACACCATTATACATTGCTTAATTTAAAATAAAGACGATCTCTTATTTAATTAGTTGTCAATAATTAATTACCTCTAAAATAACTAACTAGCTAACACTATATCCTTTCTACCAACCAATTACATAGAATTAAAAAAACTAACCATCATTAAATCAAAGCTTTCCTAGTTACAAACTTTTAAATTTCAATCAATCAGCTCACAGCTTTCTTCGAATCAGGTAACCCCCTAAGGGGTACCCTCATCTTCCTCACATCCCTTTTCTCTCTCCTTTCAGTCTATCAATTTTACGCCGAGCCTAAGGTGGAGCCGCCATGCTGATTGGCTGCCAGGCCACTAGATGGGGGGAGTGTCCTCAGATGGCGGCAACTGGCTTTGTCAGCCCCAGCCCCGAAATCACCCCTCACAACGCGGGTTACTGCCTGGGGGGATAAGCGTATGCATCCCGTGCTACAAAAAGGGTCAGAATGCACAATGATGAGAAATTAAAAAGTACTCTTCCTCTACCTTCCCATCTACCACCATCGGAGCCGCTTTCGGACAGCTCCACTGCAAAAAAGGAGGTTTACTTCCCTCTACTTTCTCAGGGGACCCTCCAAATTTCTTTTACCGGACAGGAGGCTTACTCCCCTCCCATGCCTACGGGTGCCTTGTAACTATGGCACCAATGACCCTCAGTCGGTAGATGGGGCACAAAGTCAAGGTGATCAGGCAGTCGGCGCAACGGAATCCTTCTTGATGAGAAAAGACTGCCTGGTAGTTTGGTACACGGTGCAATTTGACGTTAAAGGAATGATTCTTGCAAGAGGTTCGATTTTGGAAGAAGTGGCGGTGACCCTCAGTGATCACAGCAATTCAACGTAATTTGCTTGCCCGTCTTCGAAACCCCGTTACCAGGCAGTGGCGGATAGCAAAAGGAGCGTTATGGCTTAGCTTTATTCAAAGTATAAGATTTGCTCAGAATGACTCTGATCTAAAGTTTACAAGTTTTTTTTATATAAGAGTTGGGGATCACCTTCAAAGGGGTTTACCAATAGGATACTACTTGGGGGGAGCTATGGGCTAGTTTAATGAAAGTCTTTCAATCTTATATTACGCGTGAGGTGTTTTCACAGGTTTTTACGTGGGTTTACCAATTACTAACAGGTCATTTTCCAAAACTGACTGTTTATTTCTACGTTCACGACCAGATGGCGGGAATACACTTTTCCTAACCTATCTTAAAAAGGGGTTGGCACCGGAAACGTATGACCTCAAGCAAAAAGGTTTTTGACTGTATGACAGATTCCTAAGATTTTTTTTAGAACTATTTAAGAAGAGGCAGTTTTTGCAGCATTTCCTTCGTTTTGATGCTTGCACGGCATGATTTCTGATGTGATATCATTGAGAATTCGGGAAAATGAAATACAGGGTTAGGTCAACATATGAGTTAGTCGGATACAAAGAACAGTTGAGCTTAAATTTGAAAAAAAACTTTATTAAACTTCTAAGCGTTTAGTTCGTATCTATTTGCCTATCTATTATCTATCGATCTATCTATCTAATACATGCAAATGTATGTTTCCTTAGTATGAAAGTGAGAGTCTGGCTCCCGTTTTATCTAACTATGCTATATTTACTTTGTTGTTAAGGCACTTGCTCTCTTACTAGCGGGAGTCACCCCTTTACTTTCCAAGGGAACTGCTGAGAAAGGACGCAGGCGGCCCAAAATTGACTGCTCCCGGTGGGAGCGCCTTGATAGGGCCAACTTCATTAATGGGGCAAGGAATGGCAGGGTTCGTCAATTAGTGCCAAGTAAAGTCCTGCCATCGTGCGTGCAGTCTAAAAGGGGTCACTGTACGTACCCCCTTGGCTCTGCGACCGGTGCCAGTTCGCCGGCCGAAGACGATATGAATGGTTCCTCCAATGGGATCCGTGATGTCTTAGGAAGGGGGGGGGGCGACAACGGAGGCCCACCAAAAGATGGACATAGTTCCTGAGCTAACCAAGCCCCAGACAGTAGAATCTTCCATGGGGTCAAACCCGGGCTCGGTGAAAAGAACAGAACCCGAGTCCGCCCTTGTTCAAACTTCTCCTCAGACGGCGCGGGCCTTCTAGGATCCACAAGAAGAGTAGAGGACTCTTACCCTGGCTGGTTCCCCTGTGAAAGCCAAGGCCTTCTCCATTTCAGAGAAGGATCTGGCTGAGGCCGGTCTATCTGGCCTATGGGCAACTACCGTCAGAGGAGAGAAGCGGGTTCATTCCCTACCCTCCACTCCAAAAAGAAAAGGAACAGGAAGACGAAAAAGATAAAGAAACTCGGGGCTCCTCTCCTGCGGGATCCACGGGGACGAACGGGTATGCTGCCTTTTTGGTAAGCGACAAAGCCAAGATCGGCACGTCTGGCTCCCCCGGGTGGGGCGTCCCAGACTAAGAGCAAAAGTGCGAAGAGCGGATCCTCAATTACGTCGGGGACCCTCATTCAGAAGCTACCTGGCGTTTTCGAGCCCAATGGCTTCAAACGCTCCCTCGTTATTCGCTCCACTGATGGCAGCATGTTGGCTAAGGGCAACATGATCCATCAGAAGATAGCTTTAGCTAGCATGATTAGTAGATTGCCGAAGGTGACCCGTTTCTCGGAAGGTAGCCTTCTGGCGAATGCGGCGAATCCCTCCGAGGCGGCCACGATTAATGCCATTCGGACACGTGATGGCACGCCGGTAAGCGTTACGCTGGAGTCTACCATGAACTTTGTGAAAGGAGTAGTTCATCCGAGGAAACTCGTTGATTACTCCATAGACGACATCACCTTAGACCAGGTCGACCATGGGGCGGTCAAGGTCGAGCGTATGATGAGAAAACAGGGAGGGGCATCAAGATCACTCATACACTCCTTGTCAAATTAGACTGTGACAAGCTCGCTGAATCGGTGCGTGCCGGTTGGTGCCGCTACTGCGTATGGGCATTCGTGCCACTGCCGCGGAGGTGCTACTACTGTCACCGCTTCGGCCATACTATTTGCTGCTGTAGACGCGCAAAATCGGGGTCACTCGAAGTCTGTGTAAGTTGCTTCAAGGCCGCATACGATAAGTCCAACTCGTGTGTGGCCAAGTGGGTCAATGGCGGAGAGCCGCACCCTGCTTCTTCGAAGAAATGTGGTCCATATCTCCTTGAGAAGGAAAGCAGGGCCGTTCAAGCCCAGGATCGTCTCCCATTTCAAGAGGCTAAGGACTTGGTCCAGGCTCGCTCGAGTCTGCCTGGGACGTCTTATGCATCAATGTTAAGAAACACACCGTCTAGGCTTACGAGCACATTCGGAACCCTTCTGCGGGTTCTATCCAGCACGGGCACTCTGCTGGTATAGCTGGCGCCATAAAAGGTTCACCACCATCACAGTCTAAAACCAGGATTCACCCTCCTTCTCCCAGCGTAACCGTTTCCGGTAAGGCGAGACGGCCGCGCCTCCACCGAGTCGTTAGACTCACATGAGGCAACATCCCTGAAGTTGGTCATGAAAAAATCTCCCGGGGTTCCTAAAGCTGCACTCCAAAAGGAGGACAGCACTAAAGGAGCTTCGGCTCCATCGCCCGTACCCAGTGGTAGGCTGCGTTGGACGGTGGGTCCTCCGAGGGAGGTACTCCCGCCTCCCAAGCAGCCCCGCCGCCTAAGGTTTCGAGACGGAAGAAGGAAAAGACACGCATGGCGAGCCCAACCTTCCCTGATAAGTCCTCGAAGGTTACAGCGTTGTCATCGCATCTCCTCCTAGATAGGCCTGGAAGACACATTCCTTAATGGAATTGCTGCAGACTCTGAGCCAACTGGGAGGAGCTTCAGAGGCTCGTCTCTTCCCGTTACCCTTTAGCTATCTTTTTACAGACCATGCTAGGTGCATGCCCCCTCCCCATCCCCCCGGGGTATAATAGTTTTGCAACCACACCAACACGGGATGCGATCTAGGCAGGAGGATGCGCGACTTACCCCCGGCATGATGTCTCCGTTCTTCCTTTCTCTTTAGATACTTCCTCTCAGGCAGTAGCTCTGCAGCTGCATCTTGATAGAAGGTATACTGTTATTTCCGCGTTCATTCCACCGTCAGCCGATTTCGACGCGGGAGAATTCCGTTGCATTGTGGCACGTTTTCCGAGGCCCTTTCTCCTGCTCGTCATTGTGATCCGACCATGTAAGGTAATGTTTCAGTGTCTATATTTTAGTTTTACCTTTTGTTTGTATCCAATTCTCTATTTTTCCATTTCAATTGTTTAATTTTGTAATATTACGTTTACTTTGTTTGTCCTTAATTGATAGTATCTCTTTACAAATATTTTGCTGTTCTTTACTTCACTATATATATATATATATATATATATATATATATATATATATATATATATATATATATATATATATATATATATATATATATATATATATATATTAGCTTTAAAAACTGCTGGTGTATTAAAAAGTCAGCATTTAAAATTCCTGTAATAGGTGAATTTCAGCCACTGGAGCTTAACTATTCGATCAAAAGGGTAAAATGATGAAAAATATTGGTGAAATGAAGAATGATGTATAACTATAATCTATTCCTTGATAATTTCGTGTAAAAATAAATGTTTAAATATTTTCAATTCCAGAAAATGGCTCTTCGCAAAGAAAAGCGTTCAGCAATTGCTGCTCTGCACCAAAATGACCTGAATTGCAAGGAGATCTGCATTCCTTTTGTATATATATAATTTACGAAGGTAATTTTCTTAACAGTTTGAATCGTTATTTTGAGACTATTATATCCATAAGATTATATTTTAATTTGGGAATATTTTAGAGCAAATCAATTTTAAATGGTCTCCAGAAAAAATAAATATGATTATTATATATTTTGGAATTTTATAAACAAAAGAAATTATTATATTGTGAAGTTCAGAAAAAAATAGAGAAAATTGATTAAAATTAATGCATGACTCTCTTTTTTAACAAACAAAATCAGTTTATGTTTAATATTTTCTTGAATGAATTCACTCTTTTAAAAAAATATTATTGGATAGGTTTTGACCACTATTTAAAAGCAAAAAAACTATCCTTCCAAAAAAATACTCAAGGAAATAATGCTTTGACATTCGCCAAAGATTTGACGTAAATAAACATAACAAATTAAAAAATAATATAACAAATATTACAGAAAAATTAATAAAACAAAATTACAGATAAGAATATATATGACAATGTACTCCAAGAAAATGAATTAAATAACAATATAGCTTTAACAAATGAAGATGTGATTAAAAGAGATGAAATTATATAGTACAAAACGATATTGTTAATTTGAAGAAAATGAATTAAAAACAGGCATTGTTTTATGAAATAAAGAGGTGATTAAAACAGATGAAAATATACCAAACAATATTTTTAATGAGATTATAAGGAATAAAAAGCAGAAGTTTTATGACCAAGAAAAAAGAAAAGACGCACAAATAATATTGGAATCTCTTTTATCGATGGAAGCTCGTGATATAATGAAAGAGGTAGCGATTAAACAAAAGCAAAAAAAAAAAAGGAATTAATGACTCATAAACGTTGACAAACGAAAGAAAAGAAAACAAATGAAAGAGTTTTAAAAAGCTGAAAAATGACAACAAGCTATGGCTTTGCCACGCCCGCCGTAGGAGCTTGCGCTTCGCTGCGCTCGCTATCAGCCATTCGGGCTGTTGACCTCCGACCTCTAAAAAAATGAAAAAACATAAATATTAAAAAAATTAAAAGCTTTTTGTTTATTTACTTCATATATATATATAAATATATATAAATATATATATATATATATATATATATATATATATATATATATATATATACGAGGGGGAGTCAAAAAGTTCTCAGATAAATGGCATAAAATTTTTATTTGTAATAATACTGTAATCATTTTTCTACATAAGCTCCATTAACATCTATACACTTTCTTAATCTATGAATCCAACGGTAAAGACCATCTTTGTAGAATTCACGGGGTTGTCTCTGGCACCAAGTAATGACCTGCTTTTTTGCTTCATCTAATGATTGAAACCGGGTTCCTTTTAGGTGTCCCTTTAAATTTGGAAACAGAAAAAAGTCAGAGGGTGCTAAATCAGGGCTATAAGGGGGATGAGCAAGAGTTTCCCATCGAAATTCCCGTAGCTGAGATCTCACAGCTTTGGACGAATGTGCAGGGGCATTGTCATGGTGGAACAAGATTTGCTTGTGGAGCTTTCCTCGTCGTTTTTTGGCTATTTAAGTTTTCAACTTCCTTAAAACTCCTTCGTAATAGCTGGATGTAACAGTTTTTTGTCCTTCTAAGAAGTCTATTAAAATAATTCCCTCCGAATCCCAAAAAACTGTAGCCATTATCTTCTTAACGGACCTCTCTGTCTTGAACTTGATAGGCCCTGCTGCCCCCCTTGGGTGCCACTCTTTTGATTGATTTTTACTTTCAGGATCAAACTGATACACCCAAGTTTCATCTCCCGTTACGAGGCGCTCAAAAAAACTATCCTCGTTTGCTTCAATCTTGGTCAAAATAGCCAAAGAAAGGTTGGCCCTATGATTCAGCTGGTCTTCTCGCAACGCTTTTGGGACCCAACGTGCTGAAAGCTTGCTCAGGCCAAGATTTTCAGTTAGAATTCCAAATGCTGAGCCATGAGAGATTTCACATGCATTGGCAACTTCATCAATAGTAATACGGCGATCTTTATCCACTAGATTCCTCACAAGCTCGACATTTTCTGGGTTAATGGAGGTGGAGGGTCTCCCTTCACGTGGATCATCTTCAACTTCTTCTCTGCCCCCCTTGAAGCGCTTAATCCAGTCGTAAACTACCGCTCTACATGGCGAAGAGTCACCATAAACCTGTTGTAGAGCGTCAATAATCTTAACAGGCTTCCAATCAAGTTTAGTCAGGAATTTAATGTTCGCTCTTATCTCAAAATTTGCCATTTTATGGGTTCAAAAAAGTAACCTTTTTGAAGCACATCTAATACAAAGAGTCTCGACAAATTGAATGACGAATTTTGTAGGAATTGTTCAGAAAACATGAAAGTCGTGTTTGACCCTGTATTTACTTGTACAAAATCGAACATTTCAATAATCTGGCATTTGTCTGAGAACTTTTTGACTCACCTACGTATATCAATATATATATAAAGCGAAAGAAAGAGAAAGAGATAGTCACTGTGACGACTGTGGGTAGAGTTGTTTACCATGATACGAGTATGGTGACGGAAAGTAAAGATTAAAATAAAGATTAAAATAAAAAATCTATTTAGAAAAAAAGGTTGGTAAAATATTTGAATATACGAAAAAAAATATTAACAGCCATATCTTAATCGAAAATCAAATATCTGAACTAAACCATTTGCAATAATATTAATAATATCATCTTGATTTTAGAAAACTGCAACAACATACCAGGTTACTCATTAAGTAAGCAAAAATAAATTTACATTTTTTGTCCTTCTTCCTCCAAAATCCTGTTTTAAATATATAGAATTACGGCTAAAATTTTATTTTCTTGCCTTTATGCCTAGAAAATAAGCATGGATCTAAAAAAAAGCCCAGTCCAAGAATATACCTCTTAAATTTGAAAAGTTCCTCATCTGCTGCTTCACATTCTCCATATGATTTCTTATTATTGTGATAACTATTGAAATAATTTCTTATGTATGTATATTTCTAATTTTATGTTCCTATCCGAAACGTCGAAAGCATGTATTTTCTGAAAGTAAAGAGGGTTCTAACTGCCAATTTTGATCTTTGGATCCCTTCTGTGACGTGCTTCCTTTACCAGGTAAAAGTGACCTTCCCGATTGCATTTCACTCGTTCGTGTAGGGATAACGCGTATTCCCCACTCTCACAATCTGAAAATTATCTTCTTCCTAGTGGCACAATCTTAAATTTGTCACCAATAGTTCAGATCTTCCATTTGGATTCGTATTCATTATTTTTTCTTATTTTCTCGGCAGTCATTCGAGCTTGCATAGGAGCATTTCGATATCCACAAAAGATCAGTTGGCTTATATTATCCGCGAACTGGATGTTTAAGATAGTGGAATTGCTTGGTTCTGGGATGTCAGCTGTATAGATCGAGTAAAAGGTTAGAATGAGACACCCGCCTTGAGGCAATCCTGCCTGTAATGAAAAGGTGAGTCCGTCCGTGCGCCCTATAATGATATAAGCTGACCACTCCATAACATAGTGAAAAATTTTTTTTCAAGCTTTGCGCTTCCACCCAGCTGGAGTATCATGTATTGCATCCCCCCTTATACATACTTTATCGAACGCCTTCGATACGTCCGTCGACATACGAGGGGCGGTCAATAAATAGGTAGAGCGAAACAGAAGAAGGGGAATGGCTGTTTGTGGGGGTGTTAGGAAAAGTTATGACAAGTCAGGACCTGCAGCCGCACTCTCCTGCCTCGTCTATTTAAGAAGAAAAACGTCAGTCACAAATTTTTAAACAATGGAGAAGGTTGAGCACCGCGCAGTGATAAATTTTTTGACCAAGGAAGGCAAGAATGCAAAAGAGATCCATGAACGTGGGGTTGCAGTGTACACCGACACTGCCCCTTCCTATGCAACCATTGCTCGCTGGAATAGGGAGTTCTACAATGGTCGTGAGTCCCTTGAAGATGACCCCCGTCCGAGACGCCCGTCAGACGTGACTATCGAGGACAATGTGACCCGTGTGGAGAGGATGATCCTCGAAAATCGACGGGTGAAGGTCGAAGAAATCGAGCGAGAACTTAGAATATCACGTGGAAGTGTTATCAACATCATCCACGACAATTTGGCCATGACCAAGGTCTCTGCCCGTTGGGTCCCTAGAAACCTCACGCCCCATGATCGACTTCAACGTCGTCAAAGTCTACAAGGCCAGAGTTGCACAAGCTGCCCTGCACGAGTGCGGATTCGAGGAGCTCAACCATTCCCCTTACAGTCCAGATCTGGCCCCTAGCGACTACTTTTTATTTCGCCAGCTCAAGGCTGCGCTGCGTGGACGCCGGTTTTAGCACGATTAAGTGGATTGAACAGCAATCGGGAGATTTCTGGTTGTTGGGAATTCGAAGCCACAGGGACAAGTGGCGCAAGTGCATTGAAGTCGAGGGTAGTTTTATTGAAAAATAATGAAACACTTTTCCTCATGTCTCGTTTCCTTATATCCGAAATGCAAAACTTATTGACTGCCCCTCGTAGGTCCGATTGATATTCACTTGAGCAATCTTCTCCGTGATGACATTTATTGCCATCTCAGTGCTTCTTTTCTTTCTGAAGCCGTATTGCTGGTCGTTATAAATCGAATTGTCCTCCAAGTGTTCAACGAGTCTTCTGTTTACGATCTTTTCGAAGAGTTTCCCTCCTAATTCCAAAAGAGATATTGGGCGGTAACTCTCCTTTCTCGTCGGGGTCTAACAGGTTTGGCTTTGAATATCATTTTGGCAGTTTTAAATGC
The DNA here is from genome assembly GCA_963969495.1 of Ceratothoa steindachneri. Classification (NCBI taxonomy): domain Eukaryota; kingdom Metazoa; phylum Arthropoda; class Malacostraca; order Isopoda; family Cymothoidae; genus Ceratothoa; species Ceratothoa steindachneri. The sequence goes on from OZ018330.1 coordinate 71,633,935, forward strand.
GTCGTGAAAGTAGCCTACATTTAGGCACACGTTAAAGATGTTAAGTATACTTTCCCGTACGCATCTCTGTGATTTGACGAAGTTTAGCTTCGTCAATTCTGATCGGCCTGGTGTTTGTTTTTTTAAAGGGCTAGAGCGCACTTTCCACTCTCTTTCTCTCTCATAACGATAGTTGAGGGAGAGGTGACGACCCTTTGTCGCGGGAAGAGCTTGTGTGGACCTTGGACTTTCCGGTCTATGTCGGAAACGAGGTTCCAGGCTAAGTGCGTCATTCCTTCCTTTTTCTACTCTATCACTCTCCTTTTTTACTTTTATCCTATCTCCCACTTATACAAAAAGAAAAAAACAACAAAAAAAGCCTACTCCTATCGTGTCACTCTTTCCCTTTCTTCCTCTAACTACCTATAAGGACCTGGCAGCTACCTCATGCGTCAGAAGAGAGGCTTTGGAACCTCTATAAACAACGCCAATCGACGCTCACTGGTTGCGAGAGACTAGGACTAGAGGTGTCCTAGGCGTTGGGGTACGATGAATGGGATGAGGGTTGTGCCCAGTTAACCCCTTCCCTGGCGCGTAATTATTGACCGTTCCCAGTGCCCGTTGACGGGTGCCTCTGGTAGCATTGGTCCGAGGTGACGGCCCTTTGTTCCCATGTTGGTTGCCAGGCCAATAAAAAGCCTTGGGTCGAGTTCCTTGGTGTGGCGGGATACCCATTGAACGCTACTCCGAGATTCTGGCCGTTGTGAAGGGAACTAGTAGGAGTTTAGTAAGGGGCGTGCTTCGTTGTTGTTCACCTGGTGACAAATCGATGGCCCCTTCGGGGACCGTCAGTGCTGCTTGGTTGGGAGCCACGGCACGCTGAGGTTTGATGACTCGGTCGGACGAACAGCAGCACATGAAGCGTGCCTTCTGAAAGATCCGAAACCTCTCCGATCGATAAGCGGGAGCGACTCACGTGGGGAGAACTCACCAACCCCCCTTTTTTATCGTTGTATCAGAGTTTTCAGAGAGAAAGAAAGCGCTCAAAATGACAGGCAAAAATGGAGCCGTTCGCCTAAAACACAACTGTGCAACATGCCAGTTAGAAAAGAGGTGCGTTGACTTTTCGCAGGGCTGCTACTAAAAATGCAGCCCTCAAAGTATCTGCACTACTTGCATATTGACGCGAGAGGTGGAGAAATTAAAAGACCTCTATACAGCCTCAGAGGAGAGAGCTAAAATCCTTGAAAGAAAGTTGGAGAAACTCGAAGCCCTTAACGCAGCTCAGATTCGATGCCTAGAAGAGGCGCCGCCCACTGACGTGTCGGTATCCCCTGGTACCCAAGCGGAGATTTCGGCATCATCTGAGGCTAAGCTAGCTGAGGCGAGAGAAAAAGAGAAAAAGAAGAAAGGAAAAACGAAGAAAAAAAAGAAAAAGAATAAAGTTGAAACAAAAGTAGAACCAAAAATAGAAGAAAAACAGATAAACAAGAAGAAAAAGAAAGATACGAATGTGGAGAGTAAAGAGGAAGAGGGGAGGCTTCTTCCACAAGGAAAGACCCCGTCTTCAGAGACCAAGTGTCCGAGGGTCACCCTCATTGGTGACTCGCAAACACGAGATCTGCAGCCGCTGCTAGCGGCCCGCCTTCGCACTAGCATTAAGGTAAGCTGCCTGTCAGGACGGGGTAACCACAATATCAGAGTAGAGGCAGAGAAAGCTCAGATTTCTGAGAATTCAGTTGTTGCTCTTATGGTGAGCGGCAACGACCTCTACCTCAGAGGGGGTAAGGTTGGCCTCAGTGGTAAGACCATCCAAACGGTGATGGGAGCCGTGGATGACATAGGGCTTAAAACCCGCAAACTTGTCGTGGTTGGGATGCTTCCGAGAAGAGGTCCATCCCGAACGGCTCACGAGAGAAATGTCGCAGTGAACAGAAGGTTGGCGAATCTCTGCACGGCAGAAGGAGTATTCTTCGTGGACCCCTATCATACCTTTATCGGTAGAGACGACCTCTACCAAAGGGACGGGGTACATCTCTCCTTTAAAGGGAAGGCCTTTGTCGCCAACCTAATTAAAGATGTGGAGCGTTCGAAACAGAGCGAAAGCGGACGTGCGCCAGCACACCCGTGTCACTCCTGGAACGACCTTCTCGGAGGTCGTCAAAAAGGGTGTGACCACGAAAACAGAGAAGCCGAGAAACGAAAGAGCGTAGGGAGTCCTACACTAGGGGACTCCCTCAAAGTTCTTCTGTTCAATGCGGGGTCAATCAGGAATAAGTTTCTTGAGCTCCGTGGCCTCGTAACAACAGAAGAACCTGAGATGGTGGCCATAACGAAGTCGTGGATAAAAACCTCAAGCCGAGATTTTGAAGGTGAATTCACGATTCCCGGTTACCAGCTCTTCCTGAAAGATAGGCCAGACAGAGAGGATGGCGGTGTGATGTTGTATGTCAAGGATACTCTCAACTCGACGGATTGCAACATCGTATGCGACCATGAACTACTAGGTGTTGACCTAGAGATGGTCCTGTTAAATACAGGACCCTGGTGCTTTATAGACCTGCCCAACTCGTTGAAAAGGACAGAGATCTGTACCAGCTACTAGGAGAACTTGTCGAAGACAGAGTGTGTATCGTCATGGGTGATTTCAACACACAAGTTGACTGGGAAACCAGAGAACCCTGTGGCGAGAACGCACTACTCCTGGAGTTCACAAACAACGAGTTCCTCACTCAATGGGTGAGAGAGCCAACTAAAGGAAACAATATCCTTGAATTGGTTTTCACCTCTGAGGATGACATCGTTGAGGACCTCTCTGTTGGCGAAGAGCTCGGTGGCAGTGACCACCGACTAATTAGATTTGTAGTCAAAATCCCCAAGGCAGAGCCTGCAACTAGTAAACAAGGAAACTCGATTTGAGAAGAGCAGACTTTGCAAGTCTACGTGCGAGACTGACTGACGCGAGGCTAGAAGAGTGCGAGGCTGTTGAAGACTCTTGGAACAGTTTCAAAACCACATTCATGAGTCTTCAATCGCGTTTCATCCCTCTGAAATGTCCCCGTCGGTCCTCTGTTCAACCAAAGTGGTTTAATCGAGAAATCGGCCAACTGCTTAGGAAGAAGAGAACTGTGTACCGTCAATCGAAGATCTCGGGTGACTTTGACGAATACCGAAGGCTGGCCAGGAGAGTGAAGTCCAGTATAAGGGCAGCTAAGCGGTCTGAGGAACTCCGAGTAGCGAGACTCAGTAAAGAGAATCCCAAGGAGTTTTTTGGATATGTGAACAGCCGTAAACCACTTTGTCGAATGTTTGCGCCTGTGAGAAATAAGGAGGGGGCATTAAAGCACTTAGATGCAGAAAATGCTAACCTCTCAACGACTACTTCTCTTCAGTGTTTACTGAAGAGCGTGGTCCCATCCCCCAGCCAATGGATTCCTACTCGGGTGAAAAGCTGGAGGATTTGGACTTCACCTAAGGGGAAATAAAAAAGAAGATCAGTGACCTAATGACGAATAAGTCACCTGGCCCGGATGGGTTTCTACCTAAAGTGTTAAAAGAAGTGCGCGATCAAGTTTCACGACACCTGAGCGCAATCTTTAACATGTAAATCCGGACCGAATTCGTTCCTAGAGACTGGCGTGAAGCGGAGGTTACTCCTATCTTCAAGAAAGGAGACTGAAGCCAAACGTCAAACTACCAACCTATCAGTCTGACTTCGATAGTCGGTAAACTCATGGAAAGCATGATGGTGAACAAAATGACGTCGTATTTACAGTCAAACCTGCTACTGAGGAGTTCCCAGCACGGCTTCCGAAGGCAACGGTCATGCCTGACGAACCTTGTGGAATTATTCCACTTCGTGTTCAGTGAGCACGATCGGGACAAGGCGGTGGATGTGGTGTACTCAGACTTTCAGAAAGCCTTTGATAAGGTACCACACCACCGCCTTAGCCGGAAAGTTCGAGCGCTGGGCATAGACGGGAAAGTACCCGGCTGGATCGAGAACTGGCTAAGTGGCAGACGGCAACGGGTGGTGGTGAATGGACAGGCTTCTGAGTGGGTGCCCGTTACTAGCAGAGTGCCTCAAGGTTCTGTCCTGAGGCCACTACTATTCATCATCTACGTCAACGACATGGACAGTGACATGGTTGCGAAGATTTCCAAATTTGCCGACGATACCAAGCTTGGTATGAACGTTGCAAAGGATGGAAATACTGCCCGCCTGCAGGAAGATCTTGGGAAGATTGGGGAGTGGTCGGACACGTGGCAAATGCCGTTTAACGTGAACAAATGCAAAGTGATTCATATCGGCCACAGAAACCCCCAATCTCAGTATATCCTTAAGGGCACTGCTCTTGAATCGAGTGACACTGAGAAGGACTTGGTTGTAACAATCACTAGTGACCTCAAGTTCTCGAAACAGTGCATTGAGGCGGAGAAAAAGGCCCAAAGGATGCTAGGTTATATAAAGCGCCAGTTTGGTTATCGGGACCAGGAGATTGTACTGTGTTTGTACAACTCACTTGTCCGACCGCACCTGGAGTATGTCGTACAATTTTGGAGTCCTTCATTTCGTAAGGACATCGCGAGATTGGAACGCGTACAAGCCAGGGCAACCAAGCTGATTTCCTCTATCCGACATAAAAGTTATGAGGATAGACTAAGGGAATTAGATCTGTTCTCGTTGGAAACCCGTAGACTGCGTGGTCAGCTCATCGAAGTTTTCAAAATACTTCGAGGGTTCTACAATGTTGACTACCGGGATATGTTCACACTGAGTGAGAACAGAACGCGCAATCACCGCTTCAAACTTGAACTGAAGCGTTACAACCGCAATCTGTGTGGAAAATTTTTCACCTACAGTATCTGCGGTAAGTGGAACGCACTTCCAGTGGAAGTTGTCAACAGTGAATCTGTTAACCAGTTCAAGCCAAGAATAGACAAAATCTTGAAAAGTGGCCGTTTAGGGACGCAAAACAATTGAGCAGCCATGTGCCCGCTCGATTGCTAGTCCAAAGGTACCCTCTTTAAATGGACCGTAAGGTCTCCTAGGGTACTTCCTTTCCTTGTTTTCTTGTTTCCTCTTTCTTCTTCTCCTTCTCTCCTGTTCACTTGGTGATTCGCATACGTCATTTCAATTATTTTGTTGAGCTCTTCTATTATCGAATTTTCAAAATCAATGTCGAAGTCTTCATTTTCTTTTTCACTCATTCTGAAAATCTGTTCCCAGGGTTTCCTGAGAATTTCCTCCATTTCATTCTCCTCTGATATTATTTCGCCATAAGCGTCTTCTAATTCCATTTTCTTTTCTGGGGCATTCATTTCATCCTACTGATCTTCGCCCAGAATTCCTTCGGTGTCGCTTTACTATCAAGTTCTTCGATAGCTTTATTCCATTTCTCTTCATTTTGTTCATATATTATATTTTGAAGTTCTTCTTTTACTGCTCTCGTACGGAACATTGCCTCACGGGATGTTCCCGTAATGGTGCTCATTTGATATAATTCTTATAGCCTCTAATTCTTTCATAGGATCAGACCATTTATCGCAGAAATTGTTTTGTATGTGGTTTTGGAAATATATTTTCGGTCAGCCTCGATCATTTGGGCCTCCAACCGCTCCATTACCTGGTCTATTTCATCGAGCCTTGCTTTATATAGTTTCATTGGTATGTAATTTCTTAACAGTTGCTCGTAATTATTCCAATTCTCCCGGCTGTAATTCTTCCTTATGTGTGATGGTACCAATATAGGTTTAACGTTGATATTAAGGTTAATCCCTATATGGTCACTACAAGGTATCACTTCAGGGGTCATGTGATAATTATATGGTACGAGGAAGGTTGGAAAGGCGGGTCCCAGTCTCTGGACAATGTTTCTGTCCAGGAGAGTATTCAAGCATCTGCCTATACCATTCGTACGAATGTATCCGGACTCGGTACATCGTGCGTTCAGGCCCCCATTAATATCGTAGGGACCCTTCGCCCGAATATACTCGTGCTTGTTTAGTCAGGCAAATAGTCACGCCTCGGAGGTTGGTATCCAGTGGCCACGTTCATTTTCCCTAGGGTCATCTCTACCTCTATGGCGAGGTAGGATTTTTTCAAGGTCCCGAGCTGCTTGAATTTTATTCCCTTCTTAACCGCAATGGCTGCTCCTTCGTAACGTTCTTAAGAATTGTTCACTGTTAACACATCATAGTTCCATATCTTGACTATGTTACTATCCGTGTTAACCCCGTGTTCGAAATTAGTATTATATCAGCATCGATGTTTTTAAAAATGTTGCCGTACTGCAATCTTTTCGTTGTCCATCCGTCGGTAGGGCGGGTCATACTTTGGGGCAACCATTTATTTTAATTAAATCCTTTAATGAGGGGTGCTCAAATGATGGATTTTCCGGTGTAGATTTTGAAAAAGAACTTTATTTTGTTATATAACTGCTCCTCCTACATCAATTTCTATTTAAATAAAAGTAATTTTTTCCCTTTCGTCACGAGCTTATGTAACCTATTTTTATTTAATCCAAGTACAGACAAACAAAAAGTAACCTCAAATTTACATATTTATTGAGTGCGAAAAGTGTATGCAAAGCTCCACATATAGCTGCATGAGTCCTTTGGTTTATATCCAAAAGTTAAACTTCACTCATTCCTGGACATCAGACGTCTACTTGTCTCTTGTGCCCTGATTCCTCCATCCCTCTTTTCATGTGAGAAATACTTGGAAGAAGCCTCAGTCACCGTTCTTACAACCCTCTCAATGCTCTGTGTGTGACAAGGCCAGTCAGGTACTTTCATGGGAGAGTCAATGAAGTTTTTCAGTTCAGAAGTACTTAAAGAGCAAGTGAGAGGTGGCTCAGAGACATCCTCTGACCAATTGATCAGATCTCCAATCCTGGTAGCATCACAATTGATGTCTGATGTCCTTCTAAGCCTTACAAAAGAGTCTCCCAGTTGAGTATCTGGGTCCCCTTCACCCCTGATGGTCTGGATTATTTTCACCCCTTCAGTTCTCTCGGCCTGATCTTGAGAGCATAGGAAGGTTTGGAGGATGGCTTCAATGTATGCATACCAAGCTGATCTCTTAACAGTTGGCAAAACAATATCCAACACCTCCTTCCTCTGAGACTTAAGGCAGTGAAGTTGATGCAGAATGTGCCTAGGTCCCTCGGTACAAGAGTGCCTAATCTTTTCGCTAAACCAGCATGGGTAATATACACCAATGATGAACTCAACAATCACTCATAGATTCTTAAAGGCTTTTCCTTTCAGCTCATGCTTTGAGGCCCACAATCGAAGAAGTCTGTTAGCTGTGGTCAGCCAGCGACTGTGGGTTACTGGTCTTATTTCCAATAGAGAAAGCCCTGTAGGAAGCACTCCATCTCTGATTGCCGATACAATTCTATAGCCGTAGTGTTGATCAGTGGTATCTTGGTAAGAGGAGGACCTAAAGATATTTGAGTGAAATTTGGGTTGATATCCAAATCTGTAACAGTAAAGGAGCTTTCCTATTGGTCTGGAATATCTGTTATCAGATAGTGGTGGGCCATCCAGGTTGATAATTAGATGACGGAGAGGGAGTTCTCCAGTGTGCAGGTTACAGACCAACCAAACAAGCTTTCTGCCCAAATGGAGCTCCATTTTTCGCATTACTCCAGCATTTGCACCTGTGTTTACATACGTGGAGTCTCCTCCAATGGCCATTAAACTTTTATCCAAACCCCTTTCCCTCAACCATCCAAACATAGCCTTATCGATCTTCTCTGACTGTGATTCTTCTTTTGTAGCCTTTTCTGGGACAAAGTGGAAGACGTATTTGCTCCCAGGCTAACTGATGAGAGTGTAATGCTCCTCTTTTGTTTTTGCTGAAAACAACTCTTGACTTCCCTCTGCCTCCATCATAAAATTTGTCACATCAATTCGTCCATCAAAGAGAGCACAATAAAGTCCCTCATCATTCCTTAAGTTTTCCTCAAACTCATGTTCGTAACTGTCATTAGCTTTTCCTGTGCTTTCTTAACTTTATTCTTATCAATTACTTTACTTGTATCTTCCTCAGTAATGAATCCAGCATCTATTAAAGCTGTTGTTGCCCTCGCTGCAGTTGGTCTCAAACCGACACCATACATTATACTAGCAAGAACAATATTTGGAATTTCATTATAATTCTTTCCATTCCTGGTGGAAGATTCAGGTTCTTGGACAGCTTCAAAAGTTACTTCATCACCCAAACTGTTGTCACCCTCAGAAGTTTCTGCCTCTAGATCTTCACCTTCTGCCAAAAAATGCTCGATTTCTTTTATTTCTGCTTTTCCTGCTAAAACAGCGCTTTTCTCCTTACTTTTTCTCTTTCTTTCTGCTATCCTTTCTTTTTCTTTCCTTTCTGAAGCTCTTAATTGTCTATTGTGCTCTGGAATATCAGGACTTCAAATTGGAAAGGTACCTTTACTTCCAACCTTCTCCTTTTATCCTTTAATAAAAGCCAGTTCCCTAGTAGGTATTTTTTTTTGTCTCTTTACTACAACAGCAGTTAATGTAGGCTTCAGTCTCACAGCCATTACAACCTACTTCCCCACAACTGGAAATTTGATATTTGCATATCAATATATCAAATAACTTATCTAGTTTTGCAATGAACCTCTCTTTTACTTCAATCTTTCCTTTACCAAGGGAAACTTTTACTGCCTCCTTCCACACCTCCTTAAGCTTTGATATTATTGTGACCTTTTGATTTACAACAGGTGGTTTGAAGAGAGCATTAGCTTTGGTCCACTGATTAATCAAGCCCTGATACATGTCTTTTACCAGCTGGTCCACTTCATAATTTCTCCGGTCATCTTTACTTTGCTCCCTCAGGTAGATGCCATACCTCAAAATATCTCTTATTGTTGGTTACTCAGACACTATCAACTCTTGCCCAGTCCCAACAAAATTAGTAAGATGAGAACTTGATTTGGACCTTGTCTTGATTTTCGCCATTGTCACACTGATCGCAGGTATATCTGCAAATGAGAAGATGGTACTTAGATTAAGAAATAATATCTACCAAATAATTATGTTATTCTAAAATGATCCACAGCCTTTACTAGCATTCAAATAAAATATAAATGCTCTATAAACAGTTACCAGTTACAATAGTTACCAGAACTGGCAACACTACTGGAATATTGCCTTCCACTGAGTAATGAGTACTGGCTACTTGCAATTTTGGAGTTAGACCAAACTAAGTTATCGGTCATTATTAATTTTTTTTAGACAAATATCTTTCAGACTACATAAATGTATTGATTATAGAAAACGGTAAATTTGATCTTTTATGGATAACTAAAATAATAGTAAAATATAGTAAATAACCTAGAACTAACAATATTTAAAATTCAAATTGATGTAGGTTAAATCAATCAGAATGAATATTTTCTGCTAAAAGTATGTTCTTTCACCAATATTCAACATTTGAATACCCCTCATCACCAGTTTCATAAAATTCTAGAGTATGCCCCGCTCTAATCCGTTGGTGTTAATACTCAAAATTCTTAAGCTATCGCTCTGCATTTTAAGATTTTATCTAACATTTTTTGTAATCTTGGATCCCTATTGAGAACCTTTTTTATAAGCAGGAGGTAGATATTCTTTTGTTTCCTCCTGAATCACTTTCATGGCTATGTTCTTTTTTGTTTTCCGTTTATTAGGGGTGGGGGCTAGCTAGGAGTCTTGGATCTACTCCTTGAGGCCCTTTGAGATCTTGTTATTAGTTTTGGTTCATTCTTCTTTTTTCCTTCTTCTTCTGAGCGCGAGTCACTTGAGGACTCCTCTTGGGTCCCATCTGATTCTTCATCAAGCGTTTCCTGCAGTACTTCTTTCTGTGTCCGTGATGAGGTGGTACTCATATTTAGTATATTCAGTGAGTCTGGTGATTTGGGTACTTTAATAGTAGGTAGATTATTTGCTTGCAGCAGCGAATTAAGTTCATTTTCGTAGCAACCAGGGCTTCCCTTGTTTGCTACGTGTGCATGGATGATGCACGTGAGGATATTAGAGCTCAGTTCACTGTTCAGTTTCAGCGTTGGTTGTTTGATGGTGGAAGTTTGGTTAACTCTTGAAGCAACCACCGTGTAGCTCTAGGCGCTACAAGTTCGTGCTTCTTTCACTTTTCATTTAATTTCTTCTTTTCGTTTTGGGCAGTAATTTAGCAGAAGTGTCCTATGTCCCCCGTTGCAGTTTAGGCACTTTTATATCAATGACCCTCTTTCCCGCATTCAGAACATAGTTTCTTGTCCTTGTTTGGGGCAGGAGTGGCTCGTGTGGTTTCCCAATTTGTAACAGGAAAAACACATTTGTATGTTATGGAATTTTTCCTGTTCAATGTTCTCTGACGGTATCCACATGCTGAAAGCTATGATTCCGTCTCTTTTCGCTTTTTGGACCATTTCAGTGGTCTGGAAATTAATCTTGAACACATGTGTATGATTGTTAAATTTTATGATCTCCTTGATTTTTGCCCATGTGTTTTGTCTTTCGATTTCGTGTTTTAGATCTTCAATATTCCTTTCGCCAATCCATCTTTCAATTTTTCGGCAGATGAGGCTCAAATTGGCTGCAACCTGCGGGGAGAGTGAGGGGGGGGGGGGGTTCTAGCTTCCAGTCAGATCTCCTTAATCTCTTCGGTTCCTCTGTTGGAGAGTAGTGCATGCATATCCTTGGTTTCGGCGCACAGGGCAATGTAGCCGCTGTTCACGTCGATGAGGAGAACCAGTGCGACCTTAAGTGCTGCGAACAGAACTTGGCACATTTTGTTTTTGACAGGAACTGCTTGGCCCTGGAAATCCCTCAAGGGGATCCTCTTGGTCTGGTGCTCCATTTCCCCTCAGGGGAAAATCCCTTCTATTGATTGTTTTTTTTTCAATTTTCTTATTTTTATTCTTTATAAAAAAAATTTAAAAACACACTGTCCCCTATTTAAGGTGAGGGATGGGTTGTGAGTGTGTGGTTTTAAGAGAAAAAAAATATGCAGGGATGGTGTCCTGCGCCTCCGTGAACCAGAACTATTGATGATGGGATAATGGATGATGAAACGATGTATGTGTATTTATAAAAAAGTGCAGTAGTTTTCCAATTGTGTGGTTTTTCAACTTTTAACAGGAAAAACACATTTGTATGTTATGGATTTTTTCCTGTTCGATGTTCTCTGACGATATCCGCGCATGCGTGTTATCTAGCATCGGTTTCTCTCCTTTATGTCACATTAGACTCAGTTTTGCATCGTCTGTGAATGAAGTAATACTATGGCTGAATTCAATCATCCAAAAATTTGGAAGAGGAATACTGTGCTTCTTGGTTCTTACACCGGGAACTCCAAAAAGAACATCTCCGAGTGCTTGTGTGTCAATCTGAGGACGATTCAGAGGATCAGGAAAGAGTTACATGAATTATGCTGCGATTACAAGGGTCTGTAGCTCAATACGATAAAGAAAACCAAAATTTGTCGTTGAGATCAAAACCACCATTGAAAACGAGCCCAGCAAGTCAATGAGATATATAGCCAGGGACAAGAGTGTGCCACAATCTCTCACCAGGCAGTTAGTGCATGAGACATCCGCTACTACTCATACAAGATGAGAAAGGCTAGCTACTGTTACAGAAGATGAAGGAAGGAACATGCTGCGAAAGATGTGAACAAACTGAAGCATCCCCTCATGCCCTGGTATGGCCTGGTCGTTATCAGACGATAATTATTTCTGCCAGGACTAGATGGTGAACTCGCTAAACAACCACTACATCGCTATGTGTCCCCAAATTGTACCAAGAGTCACGAAGACCAAGTGCCTATAGATAGGTACATCAAGTGCATCGAGGTATTAGTGTTGCCTTGGATCCGGGAGGTGGCCGTTGGGAGGCCGTACGTATGACAGCAAGACTCACCGCTGTCAGAAAATTTCTTTTATCACATCACCCCGAAAATCTGGCATCTTAACTCCCCACACTGCACCCCCCCTCCTCCCTCATGTGTGTGCGGGGGGTGATAGAGAGACAAATAAGTCCCCATTCACCACCAAGGTGGATCTTAGGTACAAGATCAGAATAATTTTCACCCAGTTAACAAATGATTATCGAGAAGGGCTGCAGTAGATTCTGCCGCCGCCTGGAATCCATGGTTTAGGCCTACTGCTATATAACTGATTAAAATGAATAGTACAATCCTTCATGTCTTTAACATGTAACTTTAGTAAATATATTGTGAAAGAATAAGGAGAGAGAAAGGGAATTCTTTTTCCTCTTCCCACCTTTTCCGGTACCTCGGATCTCCCCCTCCCCCCTCCGTGACTTCCCCAGTTCACCGTTGACCGTCTGCCCCAAGCAATTCGCGCGAGGGTGACACACCATTGTCGCAGACGAATTTAGTGGGCCTAAGGTCCCGCCACAGCGTTGCATTTATTTGCCCTATATACTGTGAAAATTAGAACAATGGAAAGACCATTAAGGGGGAATCGCAACTTCCCGCTATGGACACTTATCGCGAACCGAGGCAATTAAGGAAGTCTGTTGGCGATGAATATCTCTCGCTGTCAAGATAATTTCAGACTATATTTTACACTTCGTAGTTCACAGGCAGATTGTGTCTGAAGCCGCCGTCCAGCACGTTAGCCGTTAACGTCTTACTTAGTCGAGAGGAAATCGATTACATTCTCGTCCAGAGAAGAATTGAATGATTGTCGAAGATCCAAGGAAGAGCTAGTCGTCTTCAATGTTGTTCGTGGAGATAGTTTTAGGAGCGATTAAACCCTTCTCACCAAGTCTTCGGATTTTAAGGATCGGAAAAGCCATCCCCAAAGCATCTTCCGTTTCCGTTTGCCTCTTAGGGATAAGAACCAGCATCTTCAATTTCCAAAAGTTGGATTAAGCGTCTCGTGAGACGGCCACAAGTTCAAGGTTGAACTTACCTCCCTGGTCCTACTCGCCGCACATCAAGGTATAAGTGAGTTAACCCCCGATTCGTCACGCTCCTCCCACCTTTAACGCGTCGAACCTCAAGGATTCCCTTTGCTCTAGAACTTGCATAATTGGAAGATCATTTATTAATTAATTATCCTTCGGTTCAAACTTAATTGATAGTGTCAATCATATTAGCCTTGAACATTCGATATTTAATTGCATTGCCATTTAACTTGCCCTATATGTGTATGTAATCTTTAGTAGTATTAAAGTATATTTTTGTAGCCGAGTTTGAATATTCCTTGCCCTAGTAACTGTGTATTAAAAGCACTCTTAGAGCCATCCCCAGGTAGAGCCTTAATTTTGGTTGGCCAGTAGTCCAGTGTACGTATAACAGCGTACACCTGGTCATACCACGATATATATATATATATATATATATATATATATATATATATATATATATATATATATATATATATATATATATATATATATATATATATATATATATATATATATTTATATATATATATATATATATATATATATATATATATATATATATATATATATATATATATATATATATGTATATATATATATATATATATATATATATATATATATATATATATATATATATATATATATATAACTGGCGTCAAGTCTTTGGGTTTGTAAAAGATTCCATCCTACCTGATCTTTTGCTATTTCCTTAAAGAATATTCAAGCAAAAATAAACGAACAATTTATTTTTTAATAGGCAATTATATATTTTTTTTAGTTGAGCGTATTTACGTGGGTCAAGATGACACTAATTAAACGGCAAGAATAGCCGCCAAATTTGGGTTTTGCTCTGGTAAAATTACCAGAAGACTCGGTCCTGAGTTAGGTTCCCTCGTTAGTTATTTTCTTTTTCTGGTGTGCATAATTAAATGGAACATTTAGTAAGTTTTTTTTGTTAATTGTTAATTACAAGTAGGTTAGATTTGTTAGGGAGAGCCTCACTTATTCTGGTAAGCTTTCTCGTGTGTCGAAAGACGAACGTAGCATATTCAGGATGCTTTCGTTCGATCGTTTTCATAAGCAGGGATAGATCCTAGGACTATCAGGAGATGATTTAATCGCTTACGTTCGAGAGGAAGAACGAAATGAACGGACAGAAAAGAACGAACAAGCACATAGAGAAGCAGAACAGAACAAAGATAGAGAGATGCAGAAGAAAGGAAAGAACATGCACAGAGAGAATCAGAAGAAAGGCAGAGAGAAGCAGAAGAGAGAGAGAACAAATACGACAGCTCGACAGTGAATTAAGCCGTGATCATGTCGAAAGGACTTCTGTGAGATCACGTAAGTATCGGCCACAAGCACCATCATTAAAACTCTCCGCATGTAAAGACAGAGAAGATTTTTATTCCTATCTGACCCACTTTGAAAATTTTTTGAAGTCAACAATTGGGATTTAGAATCAAATGGAGTTGCCCGTCTACTCCTCCCCTTAGACACTCGTCTGCGGAAAATCGTAATTTCTCTCCCCTCGGAAGCAACACTGGATTATTGAAACCAAAAAGCAGAGCTTCTCTCTGCTATTAATATGAATCCGGAGTTCTATCGGGTTAGATTCCGTTCGGCTAGGATATAGCCGGGACAAACGTTTAAGCAATTTGGGTTCACCTTTCGCCGCAATTTACAATTTTGGCTGGACTCCTCACAAGTGACTAACGACTATGAGTCATAGTCGACTTTATTTCAAGGGATCAACTCATGGCTACCCTGCCCCGAGAATCTAAGGCCTTCGTAACTGATAGAAGAGCTTCTTCGTTTAAAGAGTGTTTAGAGGAAACCGACCTTCACGCTTCCAGCCACGACTTGTATCCCAAGGAGGTCAAGAAGAGTCCTCCTCCTCCCGTCCCCCAAACATAAGTTTGGGCCTAATAAGTCCCATGCTAAGAATAATGGTAGCTTTGTGAAGATTCAGGCACCCCCCAAAAGATGTAAAGATGTAAAGCCTCCAACATTCCCTTCTGTGAGGTCTCACTACCCGCATAAACCCATCGTATGCGTTAAGTGTGGCACCCCTGGTCACTTTAGTTATAACTGTGCCCAGAACTCGCAGCTAAGGACCACCCCTAATCAACAGGTCCACCAGGTAACCGCTTCTCTTCCCTCTAACTCTTCAGCCTCTTTATCGCAGTCGCCACCTGCTCCCTCTCACTCGGAACAACAGGTAAATTTTCTGTTCAATAAGAGCTCCCCCGGTGGGCTCAAGTTTGAGAACGGCACGATAAATGGGTGCCGAGTGTCAACCCTTGTAAGACACGCGGGTTGCACATGCATAGTAGTCTCGGACAAGCTGTTGCCCCCAGTAGGTCCCCAGCATAAGAGATTTGCATCGTTCACGACATTTTAGGTCGTGCCACTAAGTTTCCTGTGGTAAAGTGCTACATACAGTGTCAGTATTTCACAGTATGGGCCAATGTAGTCACCACCCCGATAAAGTTTTGCTTTGTTCTTATCGGACAGAGCGTGCAGCTCTCCCCAAAACCTATCGCTCTCACAACCACTGATCACCAGGGCCCAAGATGCGAAAGATACCGTTACCCCGGTACCTTTAACGTCTTCGTAAACCACAAACGTCGAGTTATCCAGCAATGATCAGTTTGCTGAAGCTCAAAAGAATTGCCCTTTGCAAACCCTATGGGAGAAGGTCAGAAAAAAGGAGCCTGTTCGAGGGAATAAAAGAATTAATTACATAAAAAAGATTCGTTGCTACATCGATCTTTTGTAGAATCAGATAATGCCCCATTGCTACCCTGTGTGTACACAGGATGTATGTACATCAAGTTTTGCAGATGCCTCATGTGGAGGAATCCCCTTTGAATAATATTATTTTCTCACCTCTTAAGACAGTATTTCGGGAGAGAAAGCGAGCCGTTACTCTCCCCCCCCCCCTGCCGACCTCTCCATTTTTTGACCCGCCGCCAGGTTCCCGCGAAATTCACACCGAAGCTTCCTCCCGCTCGTCTCAACCTTCCATTCCCGCGGGTCGGGAGACTGCTTTGTAGACTCGCCGTGAACCGCGTTTATGGCCCTACCGCTGTCGCCTGTCTTGCTGCTGATCCCAGCCGTTGACACTTCCTCGTAAGGAGGCGTTCGGTTCATCGTGCCCGATAACGAAAGTTAAGATGGTCTCAATCTCTCTTTCTGTTTTGAATAGCTCTGGGTATATATGCACCCGCTCCAGGCTGACGGACAGATTTGGTTAGACGCGACTTTCCCGAAAGGAGTGAAATTCAACGAGCTCTCTCCCAAGAAGTGTGAGTGACGGTTGCAAGCCACGGAAAGCTGGACATCACACCCGTATCTTCGGGTCAGGGAGAAGAGTCTCGTGAGGCAACGTCAGCGTTTCTCATCTGCCTTCGGTTAAGGATTGGAGAAGCCGTCCTCCGAAGTTTTTCTGGTGACCTCTTACAACAAGAGGCCCATTAGCTCGCTCAAGCCGAGTGTGGAGAAGTCCCCCTCCCCCCTTCGAAGTTCGTTTGGTGACCTCCTGAGGACAGGAGGCCCGCATCTTGTAAACACGAGTTCGAGAAGATTAACCCCACCCGCCGAGGGTTGTGTGGCTACCACTCGTGAGTAATCAAGGTCACCAAGACCTTCCCCAAGTTTGCCCCAACTTACCCTCGAGTTTCAAAGGAAGTAAATCCCTCATTAACCCTTAATCTCCCATTATAACCATTCCCTAACCACGGTTATCTAATTAGTATTCGGAGTTTAAGTGCGTCTCATTTATGTACCTAATATATACCCATATTTATTGTTGTCCCCTTTTAGTTCGTGTGTATTAAAAATCTATTTTTGTCATTGTGTTTGTTATATTCCTTTGTCACGCAGCTGCTGCTATCTACTTAAATTGCACTCTTAGAAACAATAACAGTTGTTGTCTTGCTTGGCCTACTGTTTTAGTAAATATTTAAAATCGAATGCTATAGTTTTGCGTTTTCTTCACAAATCAACTTAAAAAATCTACGGAGAATTTCCACGAATATATAAATTTTGTATTATCATAATTTTGACTATGTTCTAGTCATGTTGGTAAAAAAATATATACAATAAAAAGTGCATAAAATTGCAATAAAATGATATACAAATCAATGGTGACGTTTGGTTTGTTTTTTTTCAAAATTAACTTTAAATATCTAAAAAAAAATCCACGAATGTATGCAATTTTGCATTATCTTAATTTTCACTATGTTCTAGTCATGTTGGTAAAACAATAATTATTCTAAAGAAATATCCGACTTTTACAAGTCATGTGACATCTGTCAAAAGGTCACCGCCAAAGTTCGTGTTGCCCCCGCTCCCTTTCAGAAGACCCCAATCGTGTCTGAACCCTTCCTCAGGGTCGCGATCGATTTGATAGGCCATCCCCGTGCCCCGCCTGGTGAGGGACATTCCTATATTTTGACCCTCGTAGAGTGTGCCACTCGTTTCCCGGATGCGGTCCCCTTGAAGAACATTGATAGTATTTCGTGTGCAGAGGCGTTGATTTCTATTTTTTTATCGAGTAGGAATCTCGAAGGACATCCTATCGGACATAGGCCGGCAATTCACTTCCGAATTAATGGAGTATGTAGAAAAGCTCCTGCTGGTTAAACCATTTTTCTCAAAACCTTATCATCGAACTTCAAATGGAATGTGCGAGAAATTAAACATTACTCTCAAATCAGTTCTCAAGAAATTGTGCCACGCTCAACCGCGAGAATGGCCCCGCTACCCCCCTGTGGCTTTATTTGCGTGTCGAGAAATCTCCCACCGAAAGCTCAGATTTGCCCCGTTCGAGCTATTGTACGGACGAAACGTAGGGGGCAGATGAGCATCGTAAAAGAATTATGGTCAAACCCCAAGCTTGATGAGGAGAATAAGTCCTCTTACACTTATGTGTTGGATTTGCGTACTTGCCTAGAAAACTGTGCAGACCTCGCCTTCAAGAATTCTCGAGGTGAATTTGGAAAAATACAGGCGACAAAGTACTACTTCTGTTGCCCTCTGAGTCTAATAAGTTCCTATGTCAGTGGAAAGGACCTTTTTCAGTAGTAGAACCCTGAGGCCCGGTGGACCACTTAATTCAGACCCTCTCATGTAATAAAGTGTAACACGTCAACCTGTTAAAAAGTTAGCACCGACGCTCGTGCGTTAATAATGTGGTCGCTTTAGACGAAGAACTCGTCTTAGAGGCAACTTACCCGGTCGGCCACTTTGCCTCGTTCAAACCATCTGCGTGGAGGCAGACGACCTATACCCCTTGTCGTCTCTCTTTCCCCCTCAATCGGACTCAGCCCCCGAGCTTGATTTTAACCCATCGAAAAGGCTCAATTGGCGAGCCTACTAAGTGAATTCTCCGACGTAGTCTCGAAACCACAGGTTTTTCAATCCAATTCACTCATGAGATTGTTATAAAAACGCATGAACCAGTAAGAACTTAGCCTTGCTCTATTCCCGTTCATTTTACGCCCCACGTTTAACGCCGAAGTAGAAAATTTGCTCAGGTTGGAGATCATCGATCATTCCTCATCTGACATTTGTCCCCAATTGTGATGGTCAGAAAGGCCGATCAATCATTTAAGATTTGCATCGATTTTCGCAAATTAAAGTCACTCACCCATTTCGAAGCTGAGCCCATACCTTTGATTGATCAAAACTACATCTTTTCGAAGATGCAAAATTAATCTCCGAAATTGATCTTTGTAAGGCGTACCATCAGATTCCGCTTTCGAATCTTCTAAGCGCTTTACAGCTTTTGCTACAGAGAAAGGCTTAATGCAGTTTATCCATCTTCCATTTGATTTGGTAACTGCGTGTGGAAACTACAATCGAATGATGCGTCGAATTCTTAACAGCCTAGTCAATGTAACCTTTAATTTTGACAACGCATAAGTTGCCACCCGTAAATGGGACCAGCACGTACAGTCTCTTCGCGCTTCGTTAATCCGTTTGCCCACACAACGACTCATGATAGGCCCGTCGATGTGTCATTTCGCATATGATATGATTAAATATCTTGGTTTTAAGATTGGAAAGAACCAGATTGTCCCCCAAGAAGACAAAGTTAAAGCCATAGCTGAAATGCCGCTTCTCCGGACGAAGCAGCTGCGGTCATTTCTGGGTTCTGCTTCATTTTACAGGCGCTTCGTTCCTAATTTCGCCACTATAGCGTCACCCCTTAATGACATGTTAAAGAAGACGGGACCCGATCCTGTCAGTTAGACCTACCCGCGGTGTCTAGCTTTAACCAGCTGAAGGAGAAGCTGATCTCTGCTCCTATTTTCAGACTCCCGAATCTGAACAAGAAGTTTGAAATTCGTACTGATGCCTCTCGTGATGGTATAGGTTGCGCCCTCATGCAGTGTAAAAACGATGGAAGTGGATATCCCGTTGCGTATGCGAGCAGGAAGCTGTCTGTCCGCGAGAAGGCTTACGCCACCATTCAACTCGAGGCATAGATATAGTATGGTCATTTCAACATTTTAGAATGTACCTTATAGGAACCGAATTAATTCGTAATTGAGAGTGACCATAAGCCATTGTCGTACCTTCGTAATTTCAGGAGTCAAAATGGACGACTAATGCGATGGAGTCTGTTGCTCATGGAATATCAATTCCGTATTGTGTATATGAAGGGTTCTCAAAATTGTTTAGCGGATAGTTTAAGCAGAAATCCTCTAGAAGACTCTATTACCATAAATTAAAGATACTATTAGCGTATCTCCTTGTAAATATGTTTGCTGATTTGTTGTATATATATATATATATATATATATATATATATATATATATATATATATATATATATATATATATATATATATATAGGTTAAGTGTTTGAAGTATTATATAAATATTGTCTGTTTGTAGTGTGTCTTTAGTAATGGTTCATTTTTTTCTATCATTTAGAGACCCAATGTGTTGTATGGCTTAGTTTGATTTATTTATTTTTTTTGTACCTGCGCGTATAGTATGAAGTAATTATTATTATTTGCTAACCCCGCTCATGTCCGAATTTTGTTTGTATCTCGTTTCACTAATTCAATTTTTATAGCATCTTCCCCTTGAAGAAAATCAGTTCGAGACATTTTTTTTCGCCCCCAACTTGTGGAAAAAAAATGTCTTCCTGAAAAAGGAGGAATGTGGAAGAATAAGGAGAGAGAAAATGAATTCTTTTTCTCCTTTCCACCTTCTCCGGTACCTCAGTTCTACCCCACCTAAACAGATGAAGGTAGAAATACTATTTATTTATTTTTAAAGCATTAACAAATGAATCAAGATTATGGAAAACTGAAGAAGTGTGGTGAAGAAGAAAGGCAAAAATAGCGAAAAGATTTAAAAATGAGTACAAGTGAATATATATATATATATATATATATATATATATATATATATATATATATATATATATATATATATATATATATATATATATATATATATATAAATCAAAAGGTATTACAGGATTTTCAAAAATTTGGCGAAGCCCAACCGCCGAGTGCACAGGTGCGAGTGCGAATGAGCACGACGATGGTATATTTATTCGAAAGAGCACAAGTATTTTATACATTAGATAAATAAATAAATTTATAAATTTATACAATGTAAAAATATATAGTAAAAAGTGTTGAAAGAGATAAAAAAAAATTATAGCCGAGGAGAGGAAAGATTTAGTCGAAGGCAAAGATACATAAAGAGGTTTCTCCTGGAGAAATACAACGCAGGAGCTCAGCTTTTTGTTAATTTACTACATTTACGTTTAAGTTGTACCTACTAATAGGTAGATTTATTTACATTATTATTTATATTAATATTGGTCTATCGATTTAAGACTTACTTCTTTACACTCGTTTAAGTTTTTGATTGTTTGGCTTTTACTTATATCTAATTTCATTATTTGGATTTCACTGACAATTCTACATAATTATTTACACTATTATTTACATTAATATTGGTGCATGACTTACTTACACTCGTTTCATCATTTGGATTACATTGACAGTTTTAACATTACTTTATTATTGATGTATTATATTTATTACACTATACTCATTATGTTTTTATGATTTACCGAATTATGCTTTCAGCTCACTTTGTTTTTACAATGTTTGATACGTTTTAATTTTATTACTTCTTATAAACACTGGAACTTACGTAGAGTTTACGTTCACTTACGTGACGTATTTAAACACTTGCTTATTTGGTTGTCGCTTACTTATTTATTTGACACTGTTACCTATACGCTTATTTATTCACCACCTTTATCATTTTTGCTTTATTATTTGTTTAACACTTGACACTTTTTCACTGTTAGCTAATTGATGAGGTCATCATCCCGCACTTTATATTTTTATAGGTAGCCGCGTTAACTGAATGTAGACTAGACTTCGGGATGAACATCGTGCCGCTGCACAGAAGGCTTTCCATTTCCTTTGGGGACCACGGCCCCTCAAAGGTCCACTTGTACTCGCCATTTCGTATGCCTGTCACTAACTGTGTTTGATTGCATTTTTCAGGTCTACATCCAGTAGTCCCAAAAATCTTTAGCTGTAATTGTTCCCCGTCGAAAAAATGTCCTCTTTCCAGGACATCAACTTTTTCGGTCAGGGGAACTCCGGGGTATGAATCGTCGTCTTCGGATTCTCCGTCATGCTTCTCCTCTTCTACTTGTCTTGCTGTGGGTGTGTTGTTCCGCTTCTTCTTTGTTCTCTTCTCCTTAGGGTTATTTCTCGTGTTCACAACGTTTTCGTCCTTATTAGGTTCCTGGTTCCCGTCTTCTTGGTTGTTTACTGGTTGCTTCTCTTCTTCTTTTTGTTTTGTGGTTTTGTCGGCAGTCTGAGACTGTGTGTCATCAGCGAACCTGATATTTAACACGTCTTGAGATGCTGGATTTGGTGGAAACCACAACTTTTTCTTCATTCCATTGTGCCGTAGCATGGTGTTAAGCTCCTCCGAGAAGCAGCCGGGACGCGCAAGGTTGGCCAGGTGGGCCACTATGACCATTGTCATAATCTCCTTGCTTTCGGCCGGCACGATTAGCTTCGGAGTTGCTCTATCGGTTGCTGGTGTGACGTTGCTTGGAGCAGATGCCGCGGTGGCGTAGGAGCTTGCTCGGGCCTTTTCCTCCTTTTGTGATTTTAACTTTTCTCGTTTTTTCCTTATGGCTTCTTTGCGTAGAGGGCATCTCATGGCCAATGCCCTATGCTCCCCTCCGCAGTTTACACATTTGAGTTGTTCTTCGCGGCAGTCTCTCCAGCCGTGGCCATATTTTGAGCATGCCGCGCAGATCTGTTCCTTTGTCGGGCAGTTTTTCGTTGCGTGGCTTTCGATGGCCAGGCAGATTTGGCAGTTTTCCAAGTAAATGTACTCTTCTGCCTCTATCTGCTCTGGAGCCACTCTCAGGTAGAAGCCCAATAGGCCGTCCCGCAACGCTCTCTGAGCCATCTCGCTGGTGCTGAAGGTGACCTTAATAAGATTTTTGCCAATTTTGTCAACCTTATCGACTTTTGCCCATGCCTGTTTCGCGTTTATTTAATCCTTTATTTCGTCTGTGGAATTATCCGCAAAGAAGGGGTCTACTCTCCTGAGGATGACGGCACGCCTCACGAGTAACTCGTAGGGGACTACCGCTTCGAGCCCAATCTTGCGGAGGGGATCTTTCGCCTGTTCAGACACTAGGGCCTCCACATCTTTATTTTTCCAACAGACGGCGGCCCATCCGTTGGGAGTTTCAGTGAGACGGGTAAGTTCGATATTAATTTGTCCGAAAATCGTTTCGAACACCGTCTCCCTGGCTGGTTTTTGGTATCCCGCTATTAGACGGAGGGGGATCCGTTTGGTGTCCTGGGGGGCGGTGGGGCCCATGTCCCCCTTCGGGCAGTCTGCCCTTCCCCCTAGTGAGTCTCACTTTCTTCTCGGGGGGTGGAGAATACCACTCCGTGGCCGTCGAAACTGAGCGGTTTTGGCGTTTTGCCGATTCTCACTTCAACGGTTTCCTCCTTTACCGGATCAGAAGGTTAGGACACTACGCGCACAACTCTGGTACTCAGGTACTCAGGTACTCCTCTACTTTCAGGTACTCCGAATGAGCACGATGATATATTTATTCGAAAGAGTACAAGTATTTTATACATTTAGATAAATATATAAATTTATAAATTTATACAATGTAAAAAAATATATAGTAAAAAGTGTTGAAAGAGATAAAAAAAATTTTTAGCCGAGGAGAGGAAAGATTTTAGTCGAAGGCAAAGATACAAAAGAGGTTTCTCCTGGAGAAATACAACGCAGGAGCTCAGCTTTTTGTTAATTTACTACATTTACGTTTAAGTTGTACCTACCAATAGGTAGATTTATTTACATTATTATTTATATTAATATTGGTCTATCGATTTAAGACTTACTCGTTTAAGTTTTTTGTTTGTTTGGGTTTTACTTCTATCTAATTTCATCATTTGGGTTACACTGACAATTCTACATAATTATTTTCACTGTTATTTATTATTTACATTAATATTGGTGTATGAATTATTTGCACTTGTTTCATCATTTGGATTTTTCTACATAATTATTTACACTGTTATTTATTATTTACATTAATATTGGTGTATGAACTATTTTCACTTGTTTCATCATTTGGCTTACATTGACAGTTTTAACATTACTTTATTATTGATACTATACTCATTATGTTTTTATGATTTACCGAATTATGCTTTCAGCTTAATTTGTTTTTTCAATGTTTGCTACGTTTTAATTTTAGTACTTCTCATAAACACTGGAACTTGCGTAGAGTTTACGTTCACTTACGTGACGTATTTAAACACTTGCTTATTTGGTTGTCGCCTAATTATTTGACACTGTACCTATACGTTTATTTATTTATCACTTTTATCATTTTTGCTTTATTATTTGTTTAACACTTGACACTTTTTCACTGTTAGCTAATTGATGAGGTCATCATCCCGCACTTTATATTTTTATAGGTGGCCGCGTTAACTGTATGTAGACTGGACTTCGGAATGAACATCGTACCGCTGCACAGAAGGCTCTCCATTTCCTTTGGGGACCACGGCCCCTCAAAGGTCCACTTGTACTCGCCATTTCGTATGCCTGTCACTAACTGAGTTTGATTGCATTTTTCAGGTCTACATCCAGTAGTCCCAAAAATCTTTAGTTGTAATTGTTCCCCGTCGAAAAAATGTCCTCTTTCCAGGACATCAACTTTTTCGGTCAGGGGAACTCCGGGGTAAGAGTCGTCGTCTTCGGATTCTCCTTCATGCTTCTCCTCTTCTATTTGTCTTGCTGCGGGTGTGTTGTTCCTCTTCTTCTTTGTTCTCTTCTCCTTAGGGTTATTTTTTGCGTTTACAACGTTTTCGTCCTTATTATGTTCCTGGTTCCCGTCTTCTTGGTTGTTTACTGGTTGTTTCTCATCTACTTTTTGTTTTGTGGTTTTGTCGGCAGTCTGAGATTGTGTGTCATCAGCGAACCTGATATTCAACACGTCTTGAGATGCTGGATTAGGTGGAAACCACAACTTTTTCTTCATTCCGTTGTGCTGTAGCATGGTGTTAAGCTCCTCTGAGAAGCAGCCGGGTCGCGCAAGGTTGGCCAGGTGGGCCACTATGACCATTGTCATGATCTCCTTGCTTTCGGCCGGCAGGATTAGCTTCGGAGTTGCTCTATCGGTTGCTGGTGTGACGTTGCTTGGAGCAGATGCCGCGGTTGCGTAGGAGCTTGCTCGGGCCTTTTCCTCCTTTTGTGATTTTAACGTTTCTCGTTTTTTCCTTATGGCTTCTTTGCGTAGAGGGCATCTCATGGCCAGTGCCCGATGCTCTCCTCCGCAGTTCACACATTTGAGTTGTTCTTCGCGGCAGTCTCTCCAGCCGTGGCCAGATTTTGAGCATGCCGCGCAGATTTGTTCCTTTGTCGGGCAGTTTTTCGTTGCGTGGCTTTCGATGGCCAGGCAGATTTGGCAGTTTTCCAAGTAAATGTACTCTTCTGCCTCTATCTGCTCTGGAGCCACTCTCAGGTAGAAGCCCAATAGGCCGTCCCGCAACGCTCTCTGAGCCATCCCGATGGTAGCAAAAGTGACTTTAATGAGGGTCTTGCCTATTTTGTCCACTTTCTCCACCTTTGCCCATGACTGTTTGTCATTCAGCTCTTCTTGTATTTCTTCCGTGGTGTATTCCGAAAAGTAGGGGTCCACTCTCTTTAGTATGACGGCCCTCCTTACGAGCAGCTCATAGGGGACTACCGCTTCGAGCCCTATCTCGCGGAGGGGTTGTCTGGCCTGGTCTGAAACAAGGGTTTCCACGTCCTTGTTCTTCCAGCAGACTGCCGCCCACCCATTTGGAGTCTCGATGAGACGGGTGAGCTCAATGTTTATTTCTCCGATCACTGTTTGGAAGACCGTTTCTCTTGTTGGTTTCTGTTTCCCCGTTATTAGACGGAGGGGGATCCGTTTGGTGTCCTGGGGGGCGGTGGGACCCATGTCCCCCTTCGGGCAGTGTTGCCCTTCCCCCTAGTGTATCTCACTTTCTTCTCGGGGGGTGGAGAATACCACTCCGTGTTCGTTGAAATTGAGCGGCTTTGGCGTTTTGCCGATTCTTGCCTTAACAGTTTCCTCCTTTACCGGATTGGGACACTACGCGCACCACTCAAGACCTACTTTTCTACTCTCTACTAGGTACTCTACTCTACTAAAATTTCTACTCCGAATGAGCACCTCCGCCCTGCGAGGCCCCTTATATAGGCGGAGCCTAAGGGCCCCGCGGAACGTCACACAAGTTCGTACATATGTTATCATATGAAGGTGCGGAAGAGCACGTCGGCGACGTTATGTTGGCTTCGAATATATCGAATGTTCATAGAGGCAGAGGCAAAAAATTTTGAAATTTCTACAAGGGTGACATCTGAGAGTTTATTCAGGATACAAAAGAGGAGTTTACCACGCCTCTAATTATAAATACTTGCCATATTATCAGATAAAAGTCGCGAGGAAGGAAAAATCAAGAAGTTTATCAAAAGGGCAATGGATCCTAACAAAAATATGTTCTTAACGAAAAAATTTCGAATTGCAATTCCACGCCTTCCCCATCGTAAACCAATGCTTGTGAAGGAAGCATCGCTATATGAGACAATTCTATTTCTCTTGACCGTCTGCCCCAAGCAATTCCCGAATTTAGTCGGCGTCACGTCCCGTTCACAGCGCGTCATTTATCTACCCTAAATACTGCGAAAATTAGAAAAATGGAAAGACCATTAAGGGGGAAATCACGACTTCCCGCTATGGACCCTTATCGCGAACCAAGGCAATTAAGGAAGTCTGTTGGCGATGAATCTCTCTCCCCGTCTAGATAATTTCGGAGTATATATTCGACACTCTGGAGTTCACAGTCAGATTGTGTCTGAAGCGGCCGTCAAGTACGTTATCCATTAACGTCTTAGTTAGTCGAGAGGGAATCGACTAATTCTCGTCCAGAGAACAATTGAGTGATTGTCGAAGATCCAAGGAAAAACTAATTGTCATCAATGTTGTTCATGCAGATAGTTTTAGGCGCGCTTCAACCATTCTCACCACGTCTTCGGATTTTAAGGATCGGAAAAGCCATCCCTAAAGCATCCTCCGTTTACCTCTTAAGGATAAGAACCAGCATCTTCAATTTCCCGAAGTTGGATTAAGCGTCTCGTGAGACGCCCACAAGTTCAAGGTTGAACTTACATACCTGCTCATACCAGGTATGTAAGGTGAGGTATATATATATATATATATATATATATATATATATATATATATATATATATATATATATATATAGTTGAAGGTAGCTGCTGTTTTTGAAGTGTGAGCTAAAGAATTCTTGCAAAACACTTATGACGCCTACTTGTAAGTCATTCGCTTCCCCACTTAAATATAGTAAATGATTTTAATGGGGCAGGTGGAGGAAAAGAGTAGCTTTTACTATATCATCTTTTATAATGTTAAAGGTGAATCCTGCTTGGTCATCCCATTGCAATATTGATTTGAGGCGACGCTTGTTTGAGTTCTATATCATTCTCGTGAGAGGATTGAGAGTGGTGACAACATTTTTAATAAATCTAAGAAGGAAATTGACTAATTTCAGGAATTTTGGTAGGTCTTGCAATGTTTTTCCGTATATGATAAGCCTAATGGATAATCTGTGGGTATATACCTTGGGAGTTAACTTTATATCATAAAAACCAAGTGATTCTACTGAGAAAGTGCATTTTTTAATTTGGATTTGCAAACTATGTAATTTTAACCTTAAAAGAGTTGTTCTATATGTTGACCTTCGTTTTTCTTGCAATTAGCATGTCATAAACATATGCAAAAACCAAGTTGAGGTCACGCAAATTATTATTGACCTGCCTTCAAATGTTCGAGAAGTGTTGGACATACCTTGAGGAAGAACGAAGAATTTGTAGAGATCCTTTTGCGAGATCATTGTCACCATTGGTATATGAAAAAACGCGTCCTTTAAATTGATTTTGGCAAACACTGAACAATTATGTACAATTGCGGTAAAATTGGTGACGTAAGGGAGAGGGTATTTATCCATAAGCTTGATAGAGTTTAATCGATGGTAGTCGCAGGTGATCCGGCAATTGTGAAATTTCTTTACAAGTTAAATGGGTGAGGAATAGGGAGGTTTGCTATAATGATTTTTTTACCGTATGAGAATAGGTTAAGAAAATCGTTAAGAAGATTTTATCCCACAAACCACAGCACCAGATTGTATAATGGTGAATCTGGTTATTTTATTTAGAGGATTAAAGAAGATGGCGATGATATTAGGAGAGGTGCACTCTCTTAAAGTCTTTTCATTCGCATGAAAAAACATAGGATCGATTTTAACAACGCGAAAATTATATACAGCTCTAATAATTACTCGTACATTGAAAGACGTATTGCAGAGTCTATCCTATTTAGTTTTATGGAAAATCATATGTCTCGCAGACAATACAAATGAATAAATACATATCTAATGTACTCGCCTCCTCAATCCACAAACCGCCAAACCTCGCAAATCCGACGGATTAATAGCACTTCCCTTGTAGCCATCCAAACAGTGTCCCACAGATAAATTCCCCTAATGTTTTTATTGTAATATTTTTATTGCATTATACACATTTTATTTATTTTCGTTTGCTCACCGCCTTTAAATTGCTTGTTCGCACTGCACCTTTTCATTAATATACAGCTGACGATGACGCAAGCGAAAACTAGCTCTGTTTTCAATCAAATCTGATTCATAATTGTGGTTTCTCGTATATATATTTAGTTTTTTTTTAAGAAAACACATTCATTTAAAAAAGAGATGAATACTGGACAAGTTATTCACCATCTACAAGATGGAATGAAAAGGATAGTTTGAAGAGAAAGTTGCCAAAGGAAATTAATTAAGGCAAAATACACAATGGTCTTCAACAAAATTTGCATTCAAGAAAGACTGCTACCCAACTATACTAATATATATATATATATATATATATATATATATATATATATATATATATATATAGTGTGTGTGTGTGTGTGCAAGGTTAGTATAGAGCCAAAATTGACAACCAACCGACCAACACTGCATCAGGTCCTGGGGCCCAAGCATAATGCCTCGCCAGGTGCATTTGTTAATTGATTAACGAGATAAATCGCAAACAAAGCATAAATTAAAGAAATATGGAGATAAGGTACAAAAGAGTAGAGAAGATTTAAGGGTGGCAGAGATATTATCGTGTCTGTCAGAAAATGAGGGAGAGAGAGAGAGAGCGAGCGTGTTTGGTCGAGTCACGAGAAAGGGATTTCGAGCGAAGGAACCCCGCTTCCACACCGTCAGCAAACTTCCCGAGCGATAACGCACCAAAACCCCCTCGCATTTATTCTTGTTTCGACCCTCACCACCGATTCCCACCATCGAGGCTGTGGGACCCAACCGATAACGCTTCCGTCGGCAAACATTAGAACTTCCCAGAATAATCTTTGAAGTATTCTTAGAGCTTTTGGGTCGCGAGCTGTCCCCACGTTGCTTCCAAGTAAGCAAGCACACGCAATACAGAAGATATTCACGCGTTATCATAAGAGGTCTTTGCAATCATTCATCGACGACACGCAATCCTCGAGCGATAATCCGACCAAAACGCCAACATACATCTGGCCAAATATAAATCTTACTTCACTGTAAATCTCAGGATCAAAGATTCAAACCTTGCAAGGAAGTTTTGTTATTGCTCCCGACGAACAATAACAAACTCCTGAGCCAATGGAAAGGCCCTTACCGGATAGGTGAAAAACTCGGCCCCGTAGGCTATGTGGTTTAGACTCCATCTGTAAGTAGGTTTTACCATGTAAACTTCTTAAAGAAATACCAGCGGCGCGCCAGAATCCATCAGATAGTAGCCATAAATGAAGAATTGACCCTGGAAGAAGATCCTTCCCTGGACTCTCTTAGTGTAGTACAGAACGTCGTCGTGGAATATAAAATTTTTTTAAAAAAAATTTAGAAGCCTATCTGGCGACTACCCACTTGGGCATAAGTCGCCGCAATCACGACAGCCTAGCACTAGGCTACTTTAAAATAAGAATATGAAAATCCGGCGTCGGGGGGAGGTCCGCCTCTCACTAGCGCAGGAGCGTGTGACCTACAAAGAGAACAACAAAAAGACAAAGACCAAACCTAGTTAAATAAAGTGGAAAAGGCCGGCTTCCCCCCAAAAGTCTATAAGCCACCAGTCAATGTGCATGAACTCGTCCTGAGTACAAGGGACAGACGGTAGCGACCCCGCCCATCCCAGTACCGGGATAGGTAACGTGCGCGAAGATCGCCCAGACTGGGACATTCAACAAGAATGTGCTGAACAGTCTAGGGACAACGCAGTCTTCACAGTAGGGCGATGGCGAGCGCTCCATCAAATGTCGGTGCGTCTTGCGAGTGTGCCCATTTCGGAGACGACAGAAAGCAACCTAAGGAGCCTTTTTGGCATTGGGGGGTAGGTCCATGAGAACAGTCGCGGCGCAATGGCACGCAACTTTAAGTTCCCTTCTACCATCTCCTATCTTCTTTACTAAGCAGCCCGAAGAGCTGCCCGTATTCCTGCTATGTAGTAGGTGTGAGGTAGAGCCAAACACTAGTCCGGTCGCAAGGTCCTCACGGACTTTTTGGCGCCCTCATCGGCGCGCTCATTCCCCGCATGCCCTACATGTCCAGAAACCCAGCAGAAGATAATCTCGACATCCGCGTACAGGCAAATAATGCACTGTACACGGCTTAGAGTGAGTGGCATCTCCCCAGCGTCGACTAGTAAGCTCTCAAAGGTGGAAGTGCGGAAGATACCGGTCGCCAGGCAAAGACCGGTGTGGTGGATTGAGTCCACCTTCGCATTACACGCTCGGCTGTGGTTTCATAAATCTCGCATCCGTAGTCGAGCTTGGAACGAACAAAGGATCGGTAAAAAAGTAAGGCAGTAACCCAATCAGCGCCCCAAGCGCTAAACGTTACGTAACGGAGAATAGCCATGGCGTGGGTACAAGAGACCATACGGCTGCGAATATGAGCCTCCCAGGTGAGGCGTTGGCCAAATACAAGACCAAGGAAATGCTGCGATTCAACCACTTCCAGGCGAACCCCATTGAGAAACGAGTTTGGGTCAGTATAAAGCCGTGGATGGTGGCAGAAGTGCAATACTTTACTTATAGCCAAGGAAAACCGAAACCTGTGCACTTCGGCATAGCGAGAGACGCGGTTCAATGCCTATTGGAGTCGAGCTTCCAGAGTTGGCATCTGGGCTGCGCCAAAAGAGATCGAAAGGTTGTCCACGTAGAGCGTAGCGAGAACATCTTCCGGTAGCACCGAGGTGATTCCGTTGATGCTCAGGGCAAAGAATGTGACACTGAGGACACTTTCCTGTGGGACACCCTCTTCCTGCTCCATTGGGCTGAAGAGGGCTCTCCCACCCGTACGCGGAATCGACGATCTCGCAAAAATTCAGATATAAAGATTGGGAGACTTCCCTTCGCCCTCATCGTGTGGAGAGTGTCCATAATACCGTATCACCATGCAGTATCATAGGCCTTCCACAGATCGAAAAATACCGTGACGTAGTGCTATCTATGAAGGAAGGCCTCGCAGACGGCATTTTCCAGTCAGAGCAGATCATCCGACGTGCAGTGGAACTTGCTGAAGCCGCACTGTGCAGAGGACAGATGGCCTCCGCTGTCCAGAAAAAAAGGCTAATCTAACATTTACCAATTTCTCCATCAACTTGCACACACAAGAGTTTAGAGAAATTGGGCGGAAACCCGGTCGGAGTAGAGTGATCTCTCTCCGGTTTGCGAAAGGCGAGCAAAGTAGCAATTCGCCAGTAATCTGGGAGGAGACTCTTCACCCAGATCCTGTTGAACAATTCTAACAGAAAGGCCATGTCTCGGTTACACAGGTGTCTAAGCATGGCGTACGGGACATCGGCCGGACCATGTGCGGTGTTCGCGCACGAAGCAAGAGCGGAACGCAACTCATTCAGAGTAAACCTCTCGTTGAAGGATTCTCCGCCTCTGGAGATAAAGTCGAGTCGGCGGCCTTCCGCGACATCACGACGTGCATTGAATGCTGGCGGAGCAGCATCTTGGCTAGAGAATTGGGAGAAATGGAATATAACGAGGATTACCCCTTAGTCCTCCCGAACGTAATGAAATCCCCTTCTAAAGAGTTAAAAATAAGTGGTCAATTATCCCTTCGTCAAAAAAAACAGCTCCAAGCAACCCTCGATCGATTCAATGACGTTATTTCCAGGATCCCAGGATGTGCTATCTAATTCAAGCACGATATCCAGCTAGCTACGCAAGAATCCGTTAGTTCTAGACCATACCCTTTGTCGGTTCATTTAAGGGGAGAATTTAATAACGAAGTAAAGAAATTGTTAAGGTTGCAGATAATTGAGCCCTCCAAGTCAGAGTATTGTTCCCCAGTAGTTATAGTAAAGAAACCAGATAATTCATATAGAATGTGCATTGACTTTAGAAAGTTAAACGCTGTCATCTTGTTTGACGCGGAGCCTATCCCATTAATAGACCAAAATCTTCATCTGTTCAAAAATGCGGAGTGTATTTCAGAATTAGATGTGTGTAAAACGTATTCCCAGATCCTCCTTAAAGGAGTTAAAAGGTTCACCGCATTTCCAACCTGAAAAGGGATTAATGCAGTTTCGACGGCTTCTATTTGCTCTCGTCACCGCTTGTAGTAATTACAAACGGATGACGAGACGAATTTTGGATGGATTACCGCACGTATCCTTCTATTTTGACAACATTTATGTTGCCACGAATGACTGGGAATCCCATTTGACCGCCCTTCACGCTCTGCTACTAAGGCTAAGAGACCACAATCTTAGCATCTATCCAAGCAAATGTCACTTTGCTTTCAATACCATTGACTATTTTGGCTTCCGCATAGGTAACAACCAATTAGCCCCGCAGGAAGAAAAGGTCAGAGACATCGTAAAGATGCCCCTACCCGTAACCAAAAGACAATTAAGGTCGTTTGTGGGCTTCAACTCCTTTTATCGTCGGTTTGTCCCTAATTTTGGAACACTTTCCGCTCCCCTGTGCAATCTTCTAAACAAACGACCCCCAGAGGGACTCATCTGGACCCTATCCTCAATCACAAGCTTTAAACAGCTTAAAGTTAAGCTCGTATCAGCTTCAATTCTGCGATTACCTAATCATGCCAAAGGCATAGGGTCCGTATTGGTTCAATACGGACCTAATGACGAGAGTTCTCCCATAGCGTACGCCAGCCGCAAACTCTTACCTCGCGAAAGGAACTATGCGTAATTAAACGCGAGGAACTTGCGATTATATGGGGAATTAAAAAAATTCAAACATACCCATTAGGCAAGGAATTTTTAATTGAAACCGATCACAAACCATGGGCGTATCTTAGGAACATTAAAAATAACATGAGAAACTAATCCGTTGGAGCCTAATTCTTCAAGAATTTTAATTTAAGATATTGTATTTAAAAGGCTCGGAGAATTTTATGGATAATAGCCTAAGCCGAAATCCTGTAGATTCCGCTCCCGATAAAGTTGAGCCTACCAATTTTGTCTCTCCTGTAAATAGGTCGCCGTAAATTTCGGTCTTTTCCCATCGTTGTATATATACGTTCCCCCATTCTTTTGTGATCGAGGCCCGATTTTCCTCAGCTGAAATTCTTGTTTGTTTGTTGTTATTAGCCCCTGATAATGGCAACTTTTTAGGGGTATCTACATAGGTAATTTATTTTGTTTATAGCTTGAGATGTCACTACCCCTTCGGACGTTCCATTTTAAGGTGGGAGGGGGTCTCAGAAAATAAAGGAGCGTGTGTGATCGAGTCACGAGAAAGAGATTTCGAGCTAAGGAACCCTACTTCCAGACCGTCGGCAAACTTCCGGAGTGATAACGCGACAGGACCCCGTCCCTTTTATGGTGTTACGACCCTCACCGCTGATTCCCGTCATCGAGGCTGTGGGACCAAACCGATAACGCTTCCGTCGGCAAACATTGGGAATTCCCGCATAGTAATATATATTCTCCATCCCGAGAATAAGCATCGAAATATTCTTAGAGCTTTCAAGTCACGAGCTGTCCCCACGTTGCTTCCAAGTAAGCAAGCCCACGCAATACAGAAGGTATTCACGCAGCATCATAAGAGGTCTTTGGAATCATTCATCGACGATGCGCAATCCTCGAGCGATAATCCCCGGCGCTATTCAGTCTCGCAGCATGAATCCATATTCGCAACAACGAAGACTACGTCTGGAATATCACGCTCTAATCCGCTTCCTCGAAGAATACCTTCCCCCGAGTACCCATACTCGTGGTCTTCAGAAAATCGTTGGAGAGGCGTGACGCTCACCGAAGGAGCGACTCACCTCGTGATCTCATCCCGATCCCTTTCGGGTAATTTTCGAAATAATTATTGAGCCTTGTACGGCTAAGACTCACCTAGCATTCTCCTCCCGCTTTCACTCGAGTAATTAGTGTATTTATTGAGCCAAGTACGGGTAAGACGATTCATACTTGTCATTTCATTTTCATTTTAGTAAACTGTGTTAACCTAATTGCCTGTATATTATTCTGTGAATATCTATTGTTGTTCGTATAGGATTAAAAGATTATTTTTGTTTCTCCTGTTGAACTCCTCCAACCACCAAAGCCTAATTAAATAGTAGCAATACCGGCCAACGATTAATTCACTCTCGCCATTTAAAATCCCTACGCACTCGAAGAGGAAATCATTTCCTAATTTGGGCTGTCGTCTTCCCTTTCCTGCATCTTTAGAGGGAAGCCGAAAGGGCCAGATTCGGACAACCGGAATTCCACGACAGTGTCGAAATAAAGAATTATTTTTAATCATTCAAGTCGTTTCATCGAAGAAATGTAGGGAAAACTAGAGCTAGTGACTAATGTAAAAAATTTAGAAATTTTAATGGCAAGCAAAAAATTTCGTAATGACCACACGAAGCCCACTGAAAAACATGAGGATGCAGACAAACCTTTTACCTTTAATGTGATGAAATATATATATATATATATATATATATATATATATATATATATATATATATATATATATATATATATATATATATATATATATATATATATATACATATATATAGGAAGAGGAATTAGTGAATTTACGCTCGACAGATAAATTATAGCATGAAAGAGTGGTGTATTTCAAAAATATAGGAAAGGAAGTGCTCCAAGTTTAAGGAGAGGATACAGAAAGGTTAGTTGATTCTAGAAAAGGTGTACATTTTTTAGATTATTAATCACTTTTTTTGTACATTATATTACTTCATCTTGCAGCATTTTGTGTTCTTTCTACAAATCTCTTGTTACTATTTGGCCCTCGGAAGGCGAGATCAGGCAAAACAGATTCTGAACCCGATGCCCTTGAACTTGGATTCAACCTTGATTTTTTGCGGCCTATTTCTTCCGACCACCAAATAGAATTCGTCAAATAAAAAATTCAAAACTCAAAGCTATAACCTACAATATTACAAGAAGAAATAAGAACCTAAACTTTGGAGCATTTAGAGTCTAGATCGGCTAAGAAGGGCTGTTTTGTTTTAGCATACTCTCGACAAACTTGGAATTATAGAACGAGGCAGCACGAACCATTTAAATATAAATGATTTGTAAGCAAACCCAGTTTCAAAAAACTCCTACATCTAAAATTTTAGGTCAATATGATGTTAATCCATATATTTATAACTAACGTATAGACATATAACAACGCGTCTTCGATTAGTGGTGAAGCTGAAACTAAAATAATACCAAACAAAATATAAGGCATGATGAGAGTCGCTGTGGGCCTCTTTTTACGAGCTCTACAAAAATACATTTCGCACCTAATACAAGTCACCACACCAAGCTTTCTAATCAAAAATAGAGAAAAATAGAAGAAAAGGTAAGGAAAAAATCTCGATTGAATACATATTGACAATTTAACATCACTAAAATAATTTTTTTACTTAAATTACTTTTCTCAAATACGTTTCCAGTGTGGAATCATCGCATTTAAGGAGGGGAAAAATATTAAAATTCAAGCTGTTATTATAATAATAGAAACAAAAACAGCTCAATAAATTTTATATAGATGAAATATTCAAACTGTGCTTCAGTTCATTAACAAGAATACATATATTTCTTGGAAATGAACTGAATAAAGTTCGAAACTACTTGGAATCAGCTTTTCATTATATATATATATATATATATATATATATATATATATATATATATATGAGCTAACAAGCACATGATGGGAGAAATAATGTCGCTTTTAAGCATTGCCTCCACGTGATGGGCCTCGCGTAGCTTAGAAACAATTTTTTGAAGCTCAAAAGCATGACAAAGTTTAGGAGCGGGCTCATAGAATTTAGCCCTTATCAAGGCGAGTATTTAAACAAGACGAGAAGTCTCCCCTCCCCCCATCCTTCAAGCCACGCTGGAAGCGGTTGAGACAATCGCTACTCGGGCCGCGTTCGCCATGACTCAAACGATGGGCGATAGTCCCTCCCCCCCTCTTCTATGGGGTAAGCTCCCTCACTTCTGGTGTCCATATCTACCTGCATAAGGAGGAATGAAGAGATTGGTGCGACAGAAGCTCACGAGTGCAGACGATCTTACTCCTCCTCGATTCGGGTTGTCATACGCCGAAGGCAAGGAAACGTTATGGGACAAAACCCAGCATCCCTTCTTGGATAAAACAAATATCCACCCCCTAGAGTTAGTTAAGAACTCTTCTCCCCGTAAGAATACCCGTCCGACTCCGCTCATCGACGCCATCTCCAAATAAGAACCATGTCTTATCTCAAAAGGTTTCAGTGAAGATTCATCTTAGCGTAGTACCCCCTTGATTACGTATATCCGACCAAATAAACCGTTGCCGTCTCGGAGAAACTCACCCTCCGTTTTCTTCAAAGGAATTTACACCAGAAGAATTTCCAACCTCCCTTCTCGAAGACTCTGCTCACTACAAGCAAGTTGTCCTTGGACCCCGTCGCCGGAAACGACCATCGTCTTCCCCAACCCCTCCATTTGTATACAAGGTATCGTAACGAATATTTGAGCTTCCCCAAATTTTATAATTGCCGTCTAAGATTCATCTTAGCGTAGTACCCCCTTGATTACGTATATCCGACCAAATAAACCGTTGCCGTCTCGGAGAAACTCACCCTCCGTTTTCTTCAAAGGAATTTACACCAGAAGAATTTCCAACCTCCCTTCTCGAAGACTCTGCTCACTACAAGCAAGTTGTCCTTGGACCCCGTCGCCGGAAACGACCATCGTCTTTCCCAACCCCTCCATTTGTATACAAGGTATCGTAACGAATATTTTAGCTTCCCCAAATTTTATAATTGCCGTCTACCGTTCCCCATTATCATTTGTGTAACTATTTGTCTTATATCTCTGTGTATTATTGTATCGTATTAAATTTAATTATTAATATTTATTAAAGTCTATTTTTGCTGATACCTTTACTTTCCCACCCTCGAGTTCATCATAGCCGTATAAAAACAGCCTGTAACTAAGTAAGATTTGGAACTCTCAGACAATACCAAGTTTTAAAGTAGCAACTATTGGACTAGCCCTCCCTTACGAGGATCTGACCTTGTAACCGGAGCTCGGCCTACCCAAACCTACTAAAAGGAAACCCCCGCGCATTCTAAAATCAAATATAATAGATGTCTGTATGATATATAGAGCTATACCACGACAATATATATATATATATATATATATATATATATATATATATATATATATATATATATATATATATATATATATATATATATATATATGTATATATATATATATATATATATATATATATATATATATATATTATATATATTATAAAATCTGGTGTCAAGTGTGTTGGTGGATTTAAAAAGTTTAATTTAGATCTTTTAAAGCCCCCTCTAATTAATATTTGTGTTAAGTGACAAGGCTAAAGATGTGCTCAAAGGTGTAAGGAGAATATTTTCCCATTTAAATTTTAAAGTTCCCGCATTTAAATTGTGTGTACGTGTGTATCTAGACCTCAACATAGTCGAGCATAGAATTTTCCTAGGCAGATTAGGTAAAGTGACCGTTTATTCCTTTTTTTCATGCAGTGAGATTGTCCCATAGATAGTAACTCGAATAGTTCGTTTAGTGTAGGTAAAAGTTTGCACACGCGCTGTAGGTACACGTTTAGCGTGATTTTTTTTTTAGCACAAACAAAGCTAAGTAATCTTGAAAAAAAATATGGTTTCATTTGAAGTTTTTAAAGCGCAAGGCGAATCTCTTGGCCTCTCTGGAAGAGATATGGTAGAATATATTCAAAAGGAAGAAAGACATGTTAGGGAAGAAAAAAGAAGTAAAGAGAAACTAGAACATGCAGAAAGACAACGTGAATTAGAAAGAGAAGAAAGACAACGTGAACTAGAAAGAGAAGAAAGACAACGTAAGCTAGAACAGGAAGAAAGGCAACAAGTACGCCAGCACGAAGTAGAAATGTTGCAAGCACAAGCAGAAATACAATCTGTGAGTGGCAGATCGGAAGCCCCGCAAGGTGTTCCCGTTAAACTCCCCATATTTAAGTAGGGCAAAGAATTTTTTTCATTCCTAACGCATTTTAAGAAAATTCTCGAAATCAATCGCATTGATTTGGAAGAGTAAGGAGTATCGAAATTGCTCTCCTTGCTCACCTCGACATTGAGAGATATCTTCATCTCATTGCCCCAAGAATGTATAATTAATTATTCTACCCTCAAGGCTGAATTACTCGCAGCCCATAATATGACCCCTGATTACTACCGCCATAAGTTCTGTGGCGCCAGGATCGTACCCGGTCAAACCTTCCAACAGTTTGGGTATACCCTCCAAAGAAACCTTAAGTTTTGGCTTGAGTTGTCAAAGATTTCCTCTGATTATGAGTCATTATTAGATTTTGTTTTAAGGCACCAGTTATTGGCTTCGCTGCCCCCAGAGATCCGCGCAGCCGTAAAGGACCGACGTTGTCGATCCTTCAAGGCATGTGTTGAAGAAGCAGAGGTCTTCACGGCAAGTCATAACTTGTACCCAAAGGACTCTAAGAAGCCCTTCCCACCGTCCCCTAAATCGAAAACCGGAAATCTCTGATTTAATCAAAATTCCCAGTCGAAGTTTGTGAAAATTCCAGTCCCCTTCAAACCAAGAAGTTTTCCCTCCACTGAACCTCTAGACGTGAAGCCCCCTTTTCTGTCTTTTCCTCCAGCATCCTTCCAAAAGAGACCCATTGTATGTTATACGTGCGGAGTAGCGAACCACATAAGTTCAAACTGTCCCTAGAACTCTAAATTTCGGAGCAACCCCCCTCAACAAGTTCACCAGGTAAGAGCCGCTGCCGCTCCCCCTCTTCTTCCAGTTCCTTCATCTCCCAAAGGCCTGCCGGATCACCAAGTAAATTTTATATTTAATAAGAGCTCACCAGGAGCCTTAAAATTTGAGAATGGCAGTGTAAAAGCTGTCGTACGTCCACTATCGTCCGTGATAC
Source organism: Ceratothoa steindachneri (assembly GCA_963969495.1). Taxonomy (NCBI): domain Eukaryota; kingdom Metazoa; phylum Arthropoda; class Malacostraca; order Isopoda; family Cymothoidae; genus Ceratothoa; species Ceratothoa steindachneri. The sequence goes on from OZ018330.1 coordinate 71,672,987, forward strand.
AGGATGTACGCGCATCATTGTGTCTAAGAAGCTTCTGCCCCCTGTGTCCCCTGACCACAATAAATTTTCAGTAGTCCACGACTACTTAGGACGTTCCAAACGCTTCCCAATTGTAAGGTGTTACATCGACTGTCAGTACTTTAAGGGGTGGGCCGAAGCATTTTCAACCCAAATTAAATTCTGTCCGGTACTAATTGGACAAAGTCCCCAAGTTTCCCCTAACCCAGTCGCCCAGCCGGTCACCACACGCGCAGGAGCGAGCAAAGAATCCCAGGATCCTGCCCCCCTCGAAGGTCCCGCTAACTCAGAATTTAAGGGAATTCTAAACTCAGAATTCGCAAAAGCCCAGAAGGAGTGTGGAATTCTCCTTCCCTTGTGGCAAAAGTCGCAAAGTAAAGAGAAAGACTCGGTTCGTGGGAACAAGACTGTGTCTTAGGTCGAAAAGGATGGCCTCCTTTACAGAGAGACTACGGATAGGGTTAATCCAGAAGACCGCTCCCTTTGCATCCCCCAATCTTATGTCCCCATGGTGCTCAAGGTCGTGCATGATAGTGTATTTTCTGGCCACCTCAGTCATAACAAGACAGGTCAGAGAATTTTTAAGCATTTCTTTTGGCCCGGCGCAGCAGCTGACATCTCAAAACATTGCCAGTCGCGTGACATTTTTCAGAAGACCTCTGCTAAAACCGGCCTTCCTTCGGAGAGGCCCCATCATTTCTGAAGCCTTCTCCCGTGTAGCCATCACCTTGTCGGCCCCATTCACCCCATCTAACAAAATCTACTAAACCCACGCGTTTCCCGGAGGCTGCCACTAAAGAGGATAAATAGCATCACCTGTGCAGAAGCCCTCATATCCATTTTTTCGAGAGTAGGCGTTCCGAAGGAGGTATTGTCCGACAGAGGAAGACAGTTTACTTCAGAATGAATGGAGCATGTGGGAAAATTACTGATGGTAAAGCCCCTGTTTACCACTCCTTTTCACCCAGAGACCAATGGAATTTGTGGAAAATTAAATGGTAATCTCAAGTCCATCCTCCGTAAGATATGTGCCGAACAGCGACGTGAATGGCACCGCTATCTCCCTGTGGCCCTCTTCGCCTACAGGGAAATCCCGCATCGTACGCTTGGCTTTGCTCCGTTCGAATTGCTGTACGGTCGTAACGTAAGAGGCCCCCTTAGTATTTTCAAGGAGTCGTTCTCACAACCTCAACTCGATCAGGGAGTTCAATCTTCCTATACGTATGTGCTGGAACTCCGCGATAGGTTAGCACAATGCGCCAGCTTTGCATCCCGGAACGCCGAAGTAAATTTAGATAAATACAAAACATACTTCGACGTTAAGTCTAAAGATCGCCGTCTCAAAGCAGGAGACGAAGTTCTCTTATTGCTGACCCAGTTGCAAGAAAACGGTCTTAATATTGGCCCCGGTAAGTGCCACTTCGCCTTTGAAACCATTAAATATTTAGGGTTTAATATTGGGAAAAACCAACTTAGTCCCCAAGAGGAGAAGATATAGGCCATCGTCGATATGCCTCTTCCCTGCAATAAGAAGCAGTTTCGGTCTTTCATGGTATCCGCTTCATTCTACCGACGCTTCGTCCCAAATTTTGCGTCCCCCGACTCAATAATCTAGAACATGAATGCCACCGTAAATTTTAATTCCTTGAAAATGAAGTTAGTTTCTGCCCCCATTTTGAAGTTTCCCAATCCTGAAAAGTCGTTTGGGCTTCGCACTGACGTCAACTTCAATATGAAGATGGAAGCGAAAGTCATCATGTGGCCTACGCTAATCGCAGACTATTGCCCCTCGAAAAGAACTATTGAAAGGAAAGCGTTAGGAATAATCTGGGCAATTCAGAAATTTAAAATGTGCTTAGTATGGAAAAAGTTTCGTGTGGAAACTGATCACTGCCCCCTTGCGTATCTCCGGAACGTGAAACACACGAACGGCAGATTAATGACCTGAAGTCTCCTCCTCCAGAAGTACCAGTTTAAAATCAATTACATTAAAGGGACAGATAATCAAATGGCCGATTCCCTCAGCAGAAATGCGTTACCCGTTAATCCCGATTAATTCCGAGGGAAATGGCCCTAAACAAATGTTTGTTAGTTGTATATATTTATATCCGTAAGAATTTAAGGTACTGTTAAATTATTTTCTTAGGATAATTGATTATTTTGTGTACGCCCATTTCTTCGTAGTTTTATGTATTTACGAAGTAAGAATAACTGTCCTCGCGATATGTTTTGGGAATGTCTCCGTTATCTTCATGTTTTCTTTTGGAGTTTAAACTACCCAGGTGGAAACCATATGTCGTGTGATTTTAGATTTTATTTTATATGTACCTATGTCGGTTATTAAGTATTCTTTTCCTTGGTAATATGTATAGTATTCTGTGTAGTCACATGACAATTTTTGAATAAGCTGATCAATTTTCTGTTGTAGTGTATAGCTTGGTCACAGCGTATGTATATTGTGTATAATTCCTTTATGTTTAAGTAGAAAATGAGTCGTAACTGAGTCGCCCCCTCCCACACACACACTTAAAAGAGTATCGTGTTGTCCCTTTTCTCCCTTATTCTTTTTTTTTTTTTTTTGAATGAGAAAAGGTCCAACTTTGTGAGGAAACAAGCACGTGATGGGAGAAATAACGTCATTTTTAAGCATTGCCTCCACGTGATGGGCCTCGCGTAGCTTACAAACAATTTTTTAAATCTCAAAAGCGTGAGGAAGTATAGGAGCGGGTTAATGGAATGTATCCCTTATCAAGGCGAGTATTTAAACAAGACGAGAAGTCTCCCCTCCCCCCATCCTTCAAGCCACGCTGGGAGCGGTTGAGACAATCACCACCCGGGCCGCGTTCGCCATGACTCAAAGGATGGGCGATAGTCCTCTCCCTTCCCCTCTTCTATGGGGCTAGCTCCCTTCTTGGATAAAACAAATATCCACTCCCTACAGTTAGTTAAGAACTCTTCTCCCCGTAAGAATACCCGTATCGTAACGAATATTTTAGCTTCCCCAAATTAAAAAAATTGCCGTCTACCGTTCCCCATTATCATTTGTGTAACTATTTGTCTTATATGTCTGTGTATTATTGTATTATATTAACTTTAATTATTAATATTTATTAAAGTCTAATTTTGCTGACTCTTTTATTTTCACACCCTCGAGTTCATCATAGCCGTATAAAAACAGCCTGTAACTAAGTAAGATTTGGAACTCTCAGACAATACCAAGTTTTAAAGTAGCAACTATTGGACTAGCCCTCCCTTACGAGGATCTGACCTTGTAACCGGAGCTCGGCCTACCCAAACCTACTAAAAGGAAACCCCCGCGCATTCTAAAATCAAATATAATAGATGTCTGTATGATATATAGAGCTATACCACGACAATATATATATATATATATATATATATATATATATATATATATATATATATATATATATATATATATATATATATATATATATTAAGAAAAATTATTGCAGTAACCCAATTAGTTATGCGTGTATGTGAGAAGAGCTTCTTCCGAAGGCTTTGAGGAAGACTGGTTTGCCAAAAAATAGCCTTTTAACCGCATATATATATATATATATATATATATATATATATATATATATATATATATATATATATATATATATATATATATATATATATATATATATATGGATGATTCACAAAGAATAACTAAAAGTTATTTTAAGTGATTACAGTTTTCTAAATATTAAGTCGTTTGTTTTTTTAATTAAGCAAACTCAAAACATAACCAATTTAGCATACAATTGTTTTCGCTCTATTATAAAGCGGAGAAAGCAAAACTTGGGTAAAAAAGATAGAACAAACAGTCTGAAAATGATCAAAGTAAAAGTTCCCCCTATAATTACATTAGCAAACAAGGTTAATGAACCTAATGATCACGTAACAGAATTCCTGGTAATACTTCAAAATAGGCGCTCGGTTGCTTTCGTGCTCCTGTATCATAATAATTTGTCCTTTTTCCCAATATGTTTCGTTTAACTGATCAATTGGGGGTGAAGGGCGAAGCTCCTCCAAATAATATTAAATTGTGGGTGTGGGGGAAAATTTCCCCAGCAAAATTTAATTGAGGAAAAACGAAAGAAGAAAAAAGTAGTATACGTGACGTCATAATGAAAAACAAAGCAAATGATTACCTTAAATATTCGTAAGGTAGTATTTAGTTAATTTTGATTTTTTGTGAGTTAATTACTATTTGTTAGACGAATTTTAATACTTTTTGCACGTTTGGTTCATTTTTACAAATAATATTTCACCTTTGTTACTGGAACTAGTTTTTTCTTTCTTTAGTTTTAATTTTTTTCCATTACCATTTGGTTACTTAGTCTTTTTTATTCATTATTTTCTTCAGTTACATCTTTGCTTTCGTTTTTACCTGCTGTGAGGCACCAGGTCAAGGCGTCGCTTTTTTTTCAAAAGGAGTAAATTTCAATTGTACCCGTTTAGAGCCATGAAATGACAATGGGACATAGGGTTATTCACTTCACCCTTCAGATTTCAAATATGCCATCGAATTTGGCGCTGGGTGGCGCCATCTAGTGGCAGAAGCCTCATTTAGCCATTCAAAGGCACTTGTAAGCGATTTGAACCATGGGCAACCATCAATGCAATAACCATTAATCATCTTATCACAAAAACGCCGCAGGACAATGGAGGGACTTTCCCTCTTGTTTATTTGAGTTTTCTTGAATAGTTAAGTTTCTTATTTTCTAAATACTTGAAGTTTACATAGATTAGATTGGACCTAGTTTTTTGTGATTTGAAATTCGCCCCTTTCCATCGTTATTGGCTAGTTTCGAAGATGGTTTCTGTGTGTGTACCAGTTGTTCAGTTAATTTGTGCCGTCTTTTGAATCCATCTCAAACCGCGAACGATTAATATACTTTGTAGGGGAACATAAACTAATTAAATTGACAATACCCTGTGGACATTGTAATAAACCCCTTACTCTTAATAATTTCAATCCCCAGGTAGAAAAAGGGATTCAACTGATCTATTTGAAGTTGAAGTCTCACAATCAACAATTATCAATTGTTTTAGCTTCCAAGGCAGTTGGCTATTCACTTTTTATGAGAGGAATAGTGAAAAACCCGGCGGTGTGGGGAAAAAGGTCGAAATTGACGATGTGAAAATCGGAAAACGCAAATAAAAACAAGAGGAGAGTTGATGAGGGCGTTCGGGTTTTCGGTGAAATTGACCGAGACACCAAAACTTGTTTATGGTCACTGTTCAAGATCGGACGAAAAGAACCCTTGAATATGTCAAGGAGATCCAGGCCATCATTGACAATGATCCCAGCAAATCAATGAGCTCCATAGCCAAGGACAAGGAAGTGTCGCACTCTCTCATCAGGCAGTTATGGCATGAGGTCACCCGTTACTATTCATACAAGATGTAAAATGGCCATCTTCTGTCGCAGATGATGAAGGACAAGTGGAAAGGACGTGCATGCGAAGATTGTCTACTAATTGAAGCGTCTCCTAAATCCTGCCGTGATTTGGTTTTTCTCAGACGAGAAGAATTTCTGCCAGGAACAGGTGGTGAATTCGCTAAACAACCGCTGCCTTGCTGTGTCCCCTAAATATGCAGCGAGAATCAGGAAAACCAAGTTCCCTGCTTACATCATGGTGTTTGGGGTGGTAAGTAGCGAGGGCCAAGTTATGCTCCCGTTTTCTTCCCGGAGGGCTATACAAAGTGTCTGGATGAGTTGGTGTTGCCCAGAATCAAGGAGGTGACCGTTCGAGAGCCGTACGTGCGGCATTAGACACTCTTCACTATGCCACACAAGCAGGAGGACCCAGTCTTGGCTGGCAGACACTTTCTTTAACGGCACAAGTCCGAACATTTGGCCCCTTAACTCCCCAAACTGCAACCTATTATACTAATATGTATGAGGCATAATTGAGAGAGAGAGACCAATGTTTCTCTACACCACCAAATGGAGCTTATGCTCTGGATCACCACAGTTTTCACCCAGTTAAACATGAGGACGCCGCCTGGAGGCTGTGTTTGAGGCCGACGGCGATTTCATTCAATAAAATGAATAATAAAATCCTTCAAGTCTTTAACATGTAACATTGGTAAATATATGTATATGTAGAAATGAACTATCCGTGTTATTTTCTTTTATAATGAAGCTAGGTAAAATTACCCACCGGACCCTCTAAGCTGCATTCGGCTATTAGTAAAATGTAATAATTTCAAAGGAAATCTACCTTCCACAAACTGTTTACAGTAATGCTTATTGAGAGTTTTAGGACTTGACGTGAAAGAAAAGATAAATCCAAATTAATGAGAGATATTTAGGTCATCGTTACTTTTCTCCAAGAAAAAAAACCGCAATACTCCCAGTGATGTCTAAGCCTATGGAGCTATAGCAACAAATATCCAAGAATGTCATCTTCTCTGGCGGCTCCTTGGGCTAAACTATTGGCACTCGTGGCTGGAGAGTTACTTCAAATTCTCGAATATGTTGCCTAACCCTAGTATAGTATATGGCTATTCATGTGATTTATTGTCTGTTAATAAATCAGCCTAAATAGCGTTTCGAAAACCATAACCATAAATTTGTTTCATCGAAGTTGTCGCCTGATAGTTTTTAGGCCTAAGACGACAGCGAAATAAATTTCGAAATACTGATCCGGGTTTTAAGAAAAACAATTAACCAAATATAAATATATTCATAGAATCAACGAATGTACAATGAGATAAGTTGGATTAGGTATACAATGTAAGATATTGTAAAATATGATTTACAGTAACAAGATGCGAAGAGAATTGAAGTATGTGAAATAAATATGAAATAATATGGTGGAATAATATGGTGATTATGATGGACTGTGAATTAGGGGCTGCAATATGAGAAGTAAATATAATTAGGACCTACTCTCGTATGGTCGTTTGCAAAGAATTGTGAGAGAAAGTGGACTTAACTAAGTACGATTTCTGTGGTTATCGCTCTCTTTTCGTCTTCGTTCATTATACGATCTATTTTGTCCCACATTTTCAAAGCTTTTCTGTGTAAGGACACGTTCGTAGTTGGAAGTTCTATCTTGTTGTGAAGATCTCTTATTTTTTACGTTCTCCCCTTCTTGTATTAGTGATTATATATACCGCTAAATTTTGCACTTTCTGAAGCTTAATTGCGCTTGTTTTCGAGAGACGGTTCATTGGGATAGCTGGGTAGAGCTATCTTCATTATACGATCTATTTTGTCCCACATTTTCAAAGCTTTTCTGTGTAAGGACACGTTCGTAGTTGGAAGTTCTATCTTGTTGTGAAGATCTCTTATTTTTTACGTTCTCCCCTTCTTGTATTAGTGATTATATATACCGCTAAATTTTGCACTTTCTGAAGCTTAATTGCGCTTGTTTTCGAGAGACGGTTCATTGGGATAGCTGGGTAGAGCAATGTGGCTTTGCAGATGGGGTTGTATATTTTCTTTAGGTTTTTTCTCTTTAGGTTTCTGAGTTGGAACAGTTTTGCTAGATGTGTTTTGGCCTGATTAATTCTATCCGCAATGTGTTTACAATAGCCACTTCGGGTGATCTTTAGTCCGAGTACATTTCCTTCGTTTACATAGCGATATCTCTTCTCTTCAATCTCTACTCTTGAGGTCAAGCGCTTCCCTACTGGAATAACAAAGATATATATATATATATATATATATATATATATATATATATATATATATATATATATATAATGATAATTTTAGACATATCCCCAAGCTTTTATCCTGATTTAATGTTCATGTCGTTTTTACCTCTAATTTAATTTTAAAGAATTTGTTATTTAATAATTCGCCCTTTAATAAACTTTCCTGTATTTATGCAATTCCCTGTACTTTTTGTAATGGGTTTTATGTTGGTCAAACTGGAAAAGGTTTATCTCTGAGGATTACCCACCATAAATATAGTCGTCGAACAGGGCAGACTTCTAATGCTTTATTTATACATATTAGCTCCACTGGCCATCAGATTAATGGTCAGGAGCAAAAGCCCTAATTTATGTACAGGGCCATCATGAGCGTAATCTTAGTGAATCCGCCATTATTAAATCCATGCAGCACCTAAATTTTAATCTTAGTGATGGGCTTTTTAAACTTGATAATTTTATAACTGAAAGAATATGTAAACAATATAAAAAAGCTCTCAGGTTTTATATAACATATTTTACATAACAATCTCTTTATTCTTTTGTTTCGTTTTTAGGGATATGTGTCGTTAGTCTTTTGTTTATGACGTCGCATGTTTTTTGTTTTATATGCCCACTCCGCTTTTCCTTTAACATTTATCTTTGTATTTGCCCCTGAAGAAGTTTTGACAACGAAAGCGCTTGGACTATCGGTTGTTTGTTTTTTTTTCTTGGGAATTTCACGCATTCGAAGATCACGTGCTGATTTGCGATTATTTTTTGTATATTATATATATATATATATATATATATATATATATATATATATATATATATATATATATATATATATATATATATGGGAAATATCACGAAAGTTAGCACGTGATAACTATAAATATGAATATGTACCACGGAAGGAAACTGAATAAAAAGCAGATTGGAGTTAGTACTTCCGTGGTACATATATATATATATATATATATATATATATATATATATATATATATATATATATATATATATATATATGAGCGGAGAAGTTATACACAGAATACATTATACAAAAATTTTATTGAAAAAACATACAAATCAATGAGACAGCTGGTGCTGCTTGCCACGAAGAATTGTTTCAATGTCTGGCTCAGAAGAATGTCATTGAGGTGGCGGTCCGAGAGTTGGGAGCGAAGATGAGACTTCGTGTACTTCATTTTTGAGAAGAGCTGTTCGCAACAGTAGGTGCTTCCAAACATGGCCAAGATGTGTTGAACATGCGTAATGTATTTTGGAAAATTGCTAGAAGGGAGGACGAGGTCGCAGAAGGACAGCGGAGAAGAGGTGAGGAACTTCGCCTTCAGTTCATCATTGCATTGCAGCTCCACCAACTCCATCTGCAGGGGGGCAGCGGCGTCGTCCACGGGGAAGTCAAAGTGAGCGGTGAAAAGATTGAAGTGTGCAGCCAGCCGCCTGACTCCTGTGAAACGGGAGGCAAATTCCTTCCGCAAAGAGGAACGACACTAAAGCAAGTGTCCAGGTCCATGTCGTTAGGAGCACAAAGAGCAAGGCGAGGAAAATGCACAAAGTGACCAACTGAGCCTCCCACAAGCTTAACCTCGAAGGCGGAGATGTGCGCGTGCATGACTGTTACGAGAATGTCTTTTTCTTGCAGCTTCACGTTGAGGGCGTTCAGGTACGTAGTGATGTCCGTGAGCAGGGTCAGGCGAGCGAGCCATCGCGGGTCGGAGAAGTGATCATCGTGGGAAAAGTTCTTCTGACCGAGGAAGGTGGCGATCTCCTGCTGCAGGTCGCACACACAGGAAACATGACCCCACCACTCAGCCAGCGGACCTCACATAAGTAGAGCGGGTCGTTGTAGTGCACGTTCACCTCGTCTTCTACAAGTTTGGTCCCTATGAAATATTTGTATCTGTGAGGGAAATGCATTTTTGTCTCATTTTTACTCATTTTCACTGCCAGACCTAAGACTCATTTCCGTCTCCCTCATCGAGTCTACTGAGACAAATGCTGTTTGGCAGAATATTTTATTTTTGGGGGGGTGGGGGGGGGGGTAGCGGGCCGGATTGCAATATTGATGCCGAGCAAGGTGCGGGTCAGACGATAGGCCTTCGCTAGCCAGATATGGACCGCGGGCCGGAGGTTGCCCGCCCTTATCGTGGAAATTCAAAGGAAGACCGGGATGACTCCCCTTGTCAGCAAAGATTCGAGATATCCCATGACACCATGTGCCATCCGATATCATAGGAATTTTTTAATTAAAAAAATACCTATCTAAAAGAAGTATAGGAATGATTAGCTTAAGGTAATTTACAGCAAAAAAATCCTAGAAATTGGACAGGAAACATGCCGAATAAAGTGCTTCCCTCCCGGCTTGAGAATGCAAGCAGAGTTGCAACTTTCCAGGGATCTGAGAAGATACCCTCCCGCCAGATCTTCTTAAACAAATAGTCTATGCTTCCTTTACACAAGTGTCATATTATGGCGTACATAATAACATATGAAGTAAAAGAAGAACAACTTGTGCGAAAATATGTTAAAGGGTTCCAGCCTCTGGAGGTGAGGACTATTCAACGGCTTTTGTGACCATAAGATAAGCTTAGAAAACAGGTAGAGCTACATTATAATTTAAGAATGTTGAGAAAGCGGTGGTGAAGATTTTCCTAAAGGTTACTGAGTCCCAGTTGACTGTCCTGTTTTCCTTTAGAATGGGATGAATATCAAATCAAACATATCCTGAAACCTTATAAGCTTCGAAATGAAACTAAATCGATCCATTGGTTGGCTAAAATCACACCGGCAGAGTTTGTAGCACTTTAAAGCATATTGCTTCTTGAGAGATGTTTGACATTAGGATGAACACCATGGAAGTGGTTGGCGTGCAATACAACTGGAGATTCGAGTAGTGGAAGCTAAGCCTGCCAAGACAAAAGTGACGGAGAAGACTTCAACAAACTCACGTAAACTCCTCGACATATATATAAATTTCAATCATCCCCTTCATTGATGGCCACCGTAACCAATTTAAACAACGTCGATACAGCGGGAAGCCAGTATAATAAAGTTGAATAGAGAAGTGATCGCGTCCATGGAGTTTTTAAATTTCTTTCGATCAAAAGTCTTCTTGTGTGTCAGGTCAGGAAATCTTAGCGAAATATCAATGAATAAAAAGTAAGCGGTTCGTGTAGAGATGTACGTTAAATCTACCACCTTCTTAGCTTCAAATTAAAACTCTCCAATGAGATTGGCAAAGACCAAACTTCTGGTAAAAGAATGCATTGTAACCCCGGAGAGGGTGTCTGACGTTCATTTTACTGTGTAGAAAAATGGACCACAGCAACCGAATAATGATTAAACAAAAGTCTGCAGGATCGACGTCGACTGACAGTCAAAAGTAAGGTGAATAAAGAGCCGTATATTTCTAAAGAGGTTGGGAGTGGAAGATTTGAAACCCCCAGGAACTTTAACAAATGTGTTGAAGATGCTGTTACATTTACAAAGCAATATTCGAAAGGTTTAGGGTTAGGATAAGTCGCCCCTTCTTTTCTTGTCTCAAGATGTAATTTGGGAAGAATGCACTTGAAGACAGTGGTCAGATTGGTGATTAATTTCTAACAAAATTGTCTCGTAACCTTTGGCGAGCTGGACTTAATCAAAGCTGTGGATGCCTCTTCACGAGTAGGCTTCCGGTTATCTGACGAACAATATCCAGCCTTCGGCTATCTCCCTGGGGCTACCTCTCTCTCATGAGCTGGAATTCTGACAGTCTAGGCTGGTTTGCCCTCTTCCTTCCTAATATAATTCTACTCCAAATTGCTAAATTAGGTGGAGGGAGACAGCCGTTTTAACGTTCGAGAGATTGTCACACTGAAAATAAGAGGGGTTGGGTCTCTCTTTTCTAAGACAGAACCCGAGCTCATTTTGTCGTCCGTATGACCAAGAAGAGCAAATGGTACGTTTGTCAGACTTAAGGGTTCCGAATTTGCGTAAGATGCAGGACACTCATAAGCTTGGAAGAGCCGAAAACGCAGTATACTTTTTTTCAACCTCGAAACCAGCCCTTTCTCATAACCTGCTCGACTTTAGCGCCCTATAGTATTTCAGTTCTTTAGTGAGTTCGTCCTTGAAATATAGAAGAATTTCTTTTGACTAAACCATACGTTTGCCAAGCTTAATGTTGAGTGTGATATCAGGTGCAAATGTCTTTCCTCAAATACCTGCATGACTTAATTTTGACCTCTTCTAGGGGCTCTATCATCTTGCCGAGAACAGGGCTGTCCAAGGAAAGTCACACCTTATATCTCTGTTCCAACAAAAAGAGAGATTACGTTATACTAAAAGAATACCATGGAACTACCTTGGGACTACCTTGGTAGGTAGTCCCAGACTAAGCCATTAGTTGGCAGAGCGGACCCTCCATTACGTTGGGGCCCCTTATTCAGAGGCTACCTAGAGTTCTAGAGCCCGCTGGCTTACAACGCTTCTTCGTTATTTGCTCCACTTATAGCAGCATTTTGGCTAAGAGCAACTTAATTCATAAGATGAGAACTTTAGCTAGCATGATTCGTAGAAAGCCGAAGGTGATCCGTTTTTTAGGCGGTATCTTTTAGCGGAAGCGTCAAATCGCTCCGAGGCACTTGATGGCACGCCGGTGAATGTGAGGCCGAAGTCTACAAAGAACTTCGTGAATTAGTGGTTTATGCGAGGGAACTCGTGGACTACTCTATAGATGACATAACCTTAAAGCTGGCTGAACATGGAGAGATCAAGGTCGAACCTGTAATGAGAAAACATGGAGGAGCTTCGAGACCCACCCCTACGCTCTTCGTCACGTTCGACTGTCACAAGCTCCCTGAGTCGGTGCGTATTGGTATCGCTACCACGTGAAGGCATTCCTGCTACTGCCGCGGAGGTGCTACTACTGCCACCGTTTAGGCCATACGAATCACTCCTGTATACGCGCAAAGTCGGGGTTACCCGAAGTCTGCGTAAGTTGCTCTAGGGTCGCACACGATAAGTCCAAATTGGGTGTGGCCAAGTGTGTCAGTTGCCTAGAGCCGCACCCGCTTCCTCGAAGTTCAGTGGTGTGTATCTCCTTGAGAATGAAATCCTCATTTCGCAAAAGTAAGGACTTGGTCCTGGCGCACTCTGCGCTGCTTGAGACGTCCCATGCCTCAATGCTAAGAAAGAAACACTGTACTCCTGTCCCATCCAGGTCTACGAGCAGGGTCGTTTTCCCACCCATTCGGAACCCCTTCTATTGGTTCTACCCATCCAGGGCGCTCCCCTGGTAGAGCTGGCAGCATGATTAGTTCATACTGAGCCCCGGATAAATCAAGGACTTCCCCTCCTTCTCCTAGCGTGACTGCTTCCCGTAAGGTGAAATGGCCTTGAGCCTCCACCGAGTCGTTAGACTCACAGGAGGCATCACCCCTGAAGTTGGGCGTGAGACTATCTTTCGGAGTTCCTAAAGCGCCCCTCGAAGGAAGGACATCACTAAATGAGCTTCGGCTCCTACGCCGACATCCAGTGGCAGGCTGGGTAACTTGGAGACGGTAGATCCTCCAAAAAATGGACCCCCGCTTTCGAAGCCTGACTAAGGTTTCGAGACGGAGGGAGGAAAGACGAGCGTGGCGAGCCAAACCTTCCTCCACGATAAGTCCTCGAAGACAACAGCGCATTGTCCGGCCAACAGCGCCAGGAGTTCTGTCTCCGGGAAGCGTACGGCCATTCCCGTAGAGGTCTTGTCTTCGAAAGGGCCCCTGTATCCCCTTCGAGCTAGGCCTAGAGGGCATATTCCTTAAATGAAATTGCCGCACCCTCCGGGTCAATAGGGAGGAGCTGTGGAGACCGTGCTGGGTGAATGCCCACTGTCCATCATTCCTGAGAATAATGGTTTTGCGCCCCGACTGCCAGGAGATCAGGCCCGGGAAGGCGGGTGCGTAATTTACCCCCGGCATGATATCTCCGTTCTTCTCTTTGCTTTAGATACGTCCCTTCAGGCAGTAGCGGTACAGCTGCACCTGGATAGGAGGTATACTGTTATTTTTGCGTACACTCCACCATCAGCTGTCTTCGACGCGGGGGACTTCCGCGGCGTCATGGCATGGTTACCAAGGCCCTTCCTCTTGCTCCGGTATCTGAATGGTAGACACCCCTTCTAGGGAGACTACTCGATAAATCTCAGAAGTCCTTGCCGACTTGATCGACGAGCTGAAAATAGTTGTCCTGAATGTGGATGAGTTTATGCACTACTAGGGCCGAGAACTGCTTCATTTTTCGACCTCGATCTATCTTTATATTCTCCAGATGAACAGCCTGATTTGCGGAGGGGGCATAGTCGATGAACTACATGGAAGTGATCACTTTCCCATTCAAATATCCTTTTGGGGGGTCGCTGTCACCTTAGTGCCCTCCCCGGTGGTGTTTTGCGCGGGCGCGGTGGTTCGAATTTCAGGAAATGACTGATTTCTCTGTCTCAGTCCAGGAGCTTAGGTCGGTAAACGAGGCCGTTAAGTTCTCCGGCAACCTCATTGCCGTGGGCCTAACTACTATTCCTAGAGCGTCTGGCAGTTTTGCATGTCGATCACTCCCGTGGTGGTCAGACGAGTGGGAGGTGGCCCTCAACCAGAAGTGTTATGTCTACATGCGCTATAAGCGCCACCCAAACGATTTCACTGTCGGTGGATTTCGTCGGGCTAGGGCTAGGTTCCGTTATGTTTCGAAGCACGCTCACTGCTTTTCTTGTCGGGCATACGTGTCTTCAGTTAACGGAAAGACCCCTCTAGCAAAAGTGTGGAAGCGAGTCAAAATGATTCGAGGCAAGTTCTTGCAGACGTCCCTCCAGTTCTCCAGGGAAATGGGATCGCAAGCTCGGACTACGCGTCCGTAGCAGAATCCATCCTGACCTCTATCTGCATTTTCTAGCCAGGATGCTGCTCCGCTAGCATTCAATGCGCCTTGTGATGCCGCGGAAGTCGCCGACTGGACTTTACATCCAGAGACGAAGAACTCTTCAATCAGAGGTTTACTTTGAGTGAGTTTCGTTTCGCTCTCGCTTCGTGGGCAGAGACCGCCCCTGGTCCAGACGATGTCACGTACACCAAGCTTCGAAACTTTGGTGAGAGAGGCATGGCCTTTCTGTAAGATTTGTTCAACAAGATCTGGATAAAGGGGTATCTTCACAGGCCCCTGTCGAATTGCTAATGTGCTAGCCTTTTGCAGACTAGGGAGAGATCACTCTGCCCCGCCCGTTTTCCGCCCAATCTCTCTAAACTCATGCCTGTGCAAGTTGATGGAGAAGTTGGTAAATGTTAGATTAGTCTTTTTTGGACAGCGGAGGCCACCTTTCTTCTACACAGTGCGGCTTTCGCAAGTTCCACTCCACGTTGGATGCTGTGTTCCGAATTTAAAATGCCGTCTGAGAGGTCTTCCTTCGTAGACAGCACTACGACACATAATTTTCCCATCTGGAGAAGGCCTATGATACCGCATGGCGATACGGTATCATGGAGACTCTCAACACGATAGGGACGAGGGGACGTTTCCCAAACTTCATATCTGAATTTTTGCGATATCATCGATTCCGCGTACGGATGGGAGGAGGGGGGTGCTCTCCAGCCCAATGGAGCAGGAAGAAGGTGCCCCGCAGGCAAGTGTCCTCAATGTCACACTCTTTGGCTTGAGCATCAACGGTATCACCTCTATGCTTCCGAATGATGTTCTTGATACGCTCTACGTAGATGAACTTTCGATCTCTTTTGGTGCGCCAACTCTGGAGTGTTGGCTCCAGCATGCAATAAACCGCGTCTCTCGCTATGCCGAGGCGCACAAGCTTCGTTTTTCATCGGCCAAGACTATGGTGGTGATAGTGCCTTACTTTTTTATCGATTCTTTTCGTTCAAAGCTCGACTCCGGATGCGAGTTTTATGCACCCACAGCCGAGCGTGTATTTCGGAAGGTTCGCTTGATCCACCACACCAGCCTTCGCCTCGTGACCGGTGCATTCCGTACGTCTCCAATTGACAGCCTACTTGTCGATGCTGGTAGATGTCACTCGCTCTGCGCCATGCACAGTGCATTATTCGTCTGTAGGCGCGAGCTTTGCGCCTCTGTCAGTCGCCAACAGTCGCTAATCACTTCATTCGCAACCCACCTCGATGGTGCCTAGTCCACCGAGAGACGCCAGTCATAGCCTAAGCCTTTTGGGTTTAGGGCAAGAAAAGTCCTTCGAGAGTTCGATATATCTCTCAGGCCGGTGGCACCCCTGGTTCTGTCCAGGACGCCACCCTGAAGGGTACCACCTTTGACTATTTGTCGCCACGTCTTTCCTTCTTAAGCTTCTACCTCACCGGAAGTAGAGCGTTCGGTCTTTTTTTTGCACACTTCGTGTCATGCTAGTACTGCGCCAATGTATACGGATGGCTCTAAGTACCAAGAGAGGGTCGGTTTACACACCGTGTACTCTCTGTTTGAAGTCAGCGGGGCTTTGCCAGGGGCTGCTTCTGTCTTCATGGTCAAGATGGTGGCAATACACCGCTCGGTACGGAGCTAACGCGACATGCCCGGTTCGGAGACCGGATTGTGATTTATAGTGACTCACAAAACGCCCTGATTGCTCTCGGGGCATTGGAATCTCCGCATCTCCTGGTTCGCGATATCTCTAACGCTACGGTTTTGGCGAGCCAAGTGGATGTCGATATTATCTTCTGCTGGGTTCCTGGACATGTAGGAACTGTGGAGAATGAGGGCGCCGATGAGGCCGCCAAAGAGTCCGCGCGGACTGGGCGACTAGACCGGACCAGTGTTTCGCTCTTCCTCACACTGATTACATGGCAGGCTTACAGGCAGCTCCGGGTTGCTTGGCAAAGAAGATGGGAGACGGTCGAGGGGAACTTAAATTTACGTGTTATTGCGCCGCGACTGTTCCCATGGACCTATTCCCAATGC
Organism: Ceratothoa steindachneri; assembly: GCA_963969495.1. Lineage (NCBI taxonomy): Eukaryota > Metazoa > Arthropoda > Malacostraca > Isopoda > Cymothoidae > Ceratothoa > Ceratothoa steindachneri. The sequence goes on from OZ018330.1 coordinate 71,689,631, forward strand.
TGCGACGGGTTCAGTTTGCTTTCTCTCCTCCTCAAATTGGATAAACTCGTAGGACGCACCGCCATTTGATGGAGCGCTCGCCTACGCTTTACTGTAATGTCTGCGTCGTTCCCCAGACTGTTCGGCACATTTTCTTGAATGTCCCAGTCCGGTTGATCTTTGCGCATGTTACATTTCTCGGTAATGGGTCGAACAGGGTCGTAACCGTTTGTCCCTTGTACCCGGGAAGGGTTCGTACACACCAACATGTGGACTATACGACATTTTGGAAGAGGCTGGCCTCCTCCAATTTATTTGAAAATTGTAGGTGGCATGTTCCTGCGCCGGGGAAAGGCGGGTCTACCTCCGACGCCGTAGCCCCCTTACTTCTTTCCCTTTTCTTTTCTTTTATGTTGTTGTTGTTTTTATCGTAGTTATTCGTATATTATTTTTTAATGTAGTCTATTTGTAGGCTTTGCTGAAATAAGGCTACTTATGCCCTAATTAGACAAGACGCCAGATAGTCTCCTAAAAAAAGAAAGGCGGTCTTCGGGTTTGGGATTGCTTCTTTGTCCAAGGGATTATCGGGCGAGATGGTTGCATGAGCTTGTTGTATATTGCTCATTATCCTCTGCAGAAATAACTTCAGAAGGACGAGTAACTCCACTGTCAGACAGCTCTTCATGTGACAAAAGCTGGCGCATCCTCATCTCATAAGTCAAAAGTGATATAATTGGATCGCGTAAAATGAGAGCGGCCTCAAGTGACAGGCATGAATCACGTGCGACATTTTGATACGATCACTGCACGCACGATGTACTTCGAAAATGGATTGACATTCGCAGAGCCACACTTCTTTATCACCTTCTTGGTATCTGGGAAGGACAAAATTGATGCCATTTAAGGAGTTGTGATGAGTTTGCGGTCTGTTCCATAACAAAACATGGCAAAGCATGAAATCTTGGAGAACTCAAAACAACGACGAGCATAATAAAGTGTATGCCGATTTCCTCTGGGGAAAAGGATGATAATTAATTGTACCTGGATCTCAATTCATGACAGCACTTGCGGAAGATTACCAAACTCCCGACAATGAATTGACTAAGTTCTAATAACTTTATTTGCTACAATTGTTTGACTTCTTTATTTCTCCCAAACGAGTAGTGATAAGACAGAGTTTTTTGTGTTTTTTTTGCTACAAAAATATATTTTGTGAATTTAAATATTACAATTTAGTTTTAATGAATGTAAATATAATAAAATGAGGAAGTAAGTGTGTAGGGAAATCGATATCTCACCCTAAAAACAGAGGCCCTGTTCTGCCACCACAACGTCTTGGCGTTAGGCAGTGTAACCTGATTACTTAACCCCCCTCTCTCTCCCCTCGACCCGCGGGCCGCCAGACGCCTCCTCAAACCACGAGAAGTACGAATCATCAGATTTCTGTGCCAGCGAGCATAACAATACGGAGGGAAGGAGACCAGGTGCAATGACATTGGTTAAAAAGTCACTATTTCCCCTAAGATTTGGGATCTAATTTCGCGTCATAGACGAAATTAGAGGAGCGGCGACCAAAAGCCAGAAGATACCTTTAGGGCTAAGTGAAAAACGATCGGAAGAAAAGTCGTTAGAGGAGCGTGGTAATCAATAAGCCCTCACCCCCCCCCCCTTCCCCTACCCCCAGGAGGTTGGTGAAATATAAAGGCGGATAACTGGAGAAAAAGTGGAGGAAGATCGAGTTAGAGATCGACACGACGAAGTCCAGTGGCAGTGCCCGGCAATCAAAGAAAGGAACAGAGAAGAAGCTCAGGCTGAGCCAGTTCCTGGTGATCACACCGAAAATTAGCTTTTGTATTGAGGATCAACCTCATACATCTCTCGTCAGAGAAACCCCCTATCTCGGTTTGCTACAAAAACCAGAGATAGTCCTCGCCAAAGTGAACTCCCTCCCCCCTTCCCCCCCATTCGTCAAAGGATTCACTTGTTTGCTCATCGCTCGTCAGTGCGAACCATTCCAAGATTAACCCGAAAATTGGAAAAAGCGTACCTTCACTGTCCCGTTGCTTAGATCATCTGACGAAGACAATTTGCTTCACACCATCCGTCACTCTCACCGAAATCACCTGTTGCTTCAAGCCCATCTCCTCGCCAGTCAAACAGCTGGGTGTGTGTAAACACGCCCACGCCCCTAACAACAAAACCATTTTCCCGTCTACCTTAGATCCCAGGATAAGGTCATTCTTCAGCCGGATTCACGTGTGGTTTTTTTTAGAGGTAAAGAAATTCAATTATTTTTGTGTTTCAATTAGTGTCCAATAGTAAAGTGAGCTTAGGGTCAACCATTACTTTATATTCGTTTGGTTTAAATCAGTAATTCTAACATAGACTCATTTATTCATAGATGTATAGTTGTTTTTTTTTTAATTTAACTTTTTTATGTTGTAATTAAAGATATATATTTTTTTGAAGTATTTAATTCAATCCTCGAAACGCTACACATGGCACTAGAAATCCTCAAAAGATTTAAATAACGTAAAAAATAATATAGCACTTTTAGAGAAAACGTAATCAAGGAGTTATTCAAGTACGTAACAAACCTACGTACACACCAACTCGGCCCTTACAATACCACGACAAAGTGATATTCTTATACAGATGAAATGTCTTCACTGCTTCAACTGAAACTTGCTGCAGAGGCCGGCCCTCCCACCCCAGTACCTCTTTTCCACTTCTATATAGAACCAACAAAGATAGGGAAGAAGGCGTTAAGCGTTCTACAGACACGTAGCACAATCCTCCCACACCCCCAGAAGAACACGTATAAATACTTATTGCAGAGTTAAATGCTTAGTGATTCGTGATGTGACGACAAATCAGAGAAGTATTTGTGTTGTGACCAACCAGAGGATTTCGCAGTCTGAGTTTTAATGTTACCAACCATGGAATTTTGGAGGATGGTCGGACTTAAGGATCCTTCGTCTGAGGATCTCCTGCTTGACTTCTTAGCTCAAATTTTGGAGTCGTTGCGCACAGATAGCGGAGGCCCTTTGGTCCGAGCGCTTACCTCATGGAACCTCCGACTTTTGCGTGTTGCAGGGCTTCTGACTCCAGGAATTATTTATGAAGGTGGGGGGGTGGGGTGTTGTAGCTTGTTTTATAGTCGCTCTCTCCATAATAACTTAGAGTTAATAATGAGTTATATTTCCGTATCTAACTAAAACGCCATTAAGATTTTACTGATGAAAAGTATTATATTTTTAATTGATTCGCTTCTTCCCTTTTTGCTGCCTTCCTAGTTGTATCTTAGTAATACACCTGCATGTATAAAATAAATTACTCAAATCCACATGGATATTTTTAACAACCCCTAAAAACGTACATTTAAATGATGTGAGGAGAGGGGCTCCAAAACTAAATTCGCAAATGTATCAAGAGGAGTCTCTCGATATTTCAAAAGTTTCTAAGACCTTCTCCTCAAAATCCTCAATTACGAGTATATATTGAGTTTTACTGAGCATTTCCTTCCTTGAAAAACTCTCCTAAGAGTTTTATTATTAGTTCTTTGTTCTTTGTAAATAAACCCTCACATCAGTCTCTAGAGTAAAATATTTATATTGTTTTAAAAGAATTTTGTCGACAGGGGTCTTTAGCGAGGGTTTTAATGATAGATAGTCTGCAAGAGACTCTAATTCATATTTTAGTTTTGAGCATTTGCGCTCTCGGACGAATTTTTTGTTCTTAAAAATAATTATTACATCCTCTTTCTAGCCCTATTCTTTAAGGTCGATAAAATTTGCTAAAACATTATTTTCTCTCTTTCCAGCTTCTCTGTTTCTCTAAAGAAACCCAACATCATTAATAAGGCCTATATGGCTGGTGCTGTGTGTGTAAATGCTGAAAAAACATAGCAGCTTTTATAGCTCTTCAATTTTGTCAACAAAGTAGCCAAAGCCATTCCTTCAAATACATCAGGAGCATCCTCATCTTCTCGACTGACCTTGAACCCGTGAATTAAAATCGAATAAAACTATAAGCAACAGCAAGCTTCAGGAGAGCAAAGAATAGTGTCTTCCTCAACTGAGACCTGACCACTAATAACAAGGTCAAAATCTTCAGCTGTCACTTCTTTATCACTCCTTCTTTACGGATGTGAGCTTTGAACCCTGTACAGAGCGAAAGTCACAAGAATGGAGACATTCGAGATCCAATGCCTCCACTAAATCCTTGTAAACCCCCCCGGTAAACAATCTTCAAAATGTCTACTCCACCAGCATATAAGCCATGATTGTTGTCCGCCAACTTAAATGAGCTGGTTATTTCGAAAGCCAGAAGATCGTCTACCCAGCCGGGGGTGATGTGCGACCAACCCAACTTGAAGTCATACATGGCGCTTTGTGACCCGACTATATATAGCTGTTGAGATTTTCGAGTCGACACGTCAGATGCGAGAAGCAAGCGGCGCCTTGCCCGCATAAACCATCTTCACGTCGGTGAATCTCCTACTCCAAGGAATGGTATCTCTTGTCTTACCTGCGAGAGACACTTAGCTTCGGAGTTCGGTTGCAGGGACCCCGGAGAAGCCATCAACAACTCCCGAAATGACATACTCATAATTGATACCGCACTGCTATATTGAGCCAAGTGTATGTGATAGAAGACATTGAAAAACCATTAAAAAAAAATTCCTGAAACTTTGTTTTGGTCAAATCATTTCTTTGCCAAGATACCTTCCACCCCTCCCAACCTCCATTCAATAATTCTTTACTTGTTTTACCATCGATATAATATAAAAAATCCAATTTATTTTCTCTCTCATCGGCTATGTTATTCATCCAAGATGTTCGTGTGAGTTTAAACTGATTCATCATGATTAATCTGTTATGTTTGTGACTTTCAAGTTATGACAAGAATCAAAACCCAGCCCCGCCTTCGCGAGGAGACTCTTTCTTACAGGCACTTGGAAAGAACAACTGCAGAGTAGAAAACGGAGTTCTTGTGAGAAAGTTAAGAGGAAGTGGGGGTGGGCAAGGTGACGAGAAGGGGTGCGTGCAAGCAACCCCCCCACCCCCTCTCAGACCTGTCGTTGGCGATCCGGCGCGCGCGTTTTAATTTCTCGCTCGTGTCTTCGAGCTTCATTCAGTAAAGCTTGAGAGCGAAACCAAGGTGGTCACAGCACGGATGGACAGTGCGAAGAACTTGCCTCCGAATCCTCGCGACCGTGCGTCGCGTCTTTCAAAATTCACATTCTGGTATGTAAACCATTTCTCCGTTCTTGTTTACGAGCTTAGCCGCCATGCTTAAATTACATAGTTGCATTTTTTTTAAATAAGTCTATGTCTTCCTCCTCCAAGAGAGAGAATTTGATTTTACCTGAGGAATTCGAATGTCTTTCCCATCTCGGCCCTATATCAGCATTGTTTTCTCGCTAGTAAACCTATCCCCCTTGTACTACGAGTACATTTTGTGCACGGGCACACACATTACGCTTTGGGGGTAGAGAAACCTGAATGGATCGTTGGGGTGTAGGGGAGAGAGAGCGGGACCCGAAGAGACGACAGTTATAACAACGAAAGGCTCTCGCAACACCTTTCTTTATTCTCGTACTTTTGATTTACATTCAGCTTCATTCATTCCCAAGCAATTTCCTGCGCTTCCCAGATACATAAATTAATTCACACACTAGAGTTCGACACCATTTATTGATGTATTATAGGCTTCAAAACTTGCACCACTGTGTATTAATACCGTACTTTTCCCATTTTTACGCTTTACAGCCTGTCTCACTCACATCTACATTCATCTCAACAATTGACTTCAGTTCATTCAATGATTCTTTCCTCAAATTCACCTCTTCCCTTCGATTTTCGTTTATACTCCTCCATGTAAAACCGACAACGCATTAAAAACCTTAAAACACTGCAATCTACGTGTATACTAACCACCCACTAAACCATCTGGCGTCAACAGAAGGCAGATAACACCATCTTCCAAACATTCCATAGACCAACCCCTTTATCATTTTTTTTCAGATGTTAAAACCAGCATACACCACACTTATTTTTTCCAGTTTTTTTTCCGACAACGGTCACAGGGCAAAACGTGATTTACTCAGGATCTGACAGATCTAAAACTCCTTGTTCCCCCACCTAGTCACCATTTTTATTCTATGCCCTCTTTTCATAAACCATAACCAGATACACACATCAGGTCAATTCTCCTAGAGTTTTTTATGCGCTCCTTTTTCACCCTTACATTTTTTGTTTCAGTAAAATCAATGCTCTTCTTCAAGTCTAAAATACTTGTTCACTTTTATATCCCTCACAACAAACCTCCACATGGATTTCGACTTTTCTTTTCACCAAGTTTTAGAAATTTTTACATTAAAATATATTTACTAAATTATTGGGAAATTCCACTTAAGTTTATGAGTAGAAGAAAATATGAACTTATTATATTCCATTCATAACCTTATTAGGGCAGAATTGTACTCATTTTCTATTAAATCAAAATGCTACCATTAATTCATTAATATGCACTACAGACGGAAAAATGGTTGTTCCTAACCTACATCGTGTTATGTTGTGTTCTAGGCTTCCTCTTACTCTGAGAAAATTTTGTTCTTCTACTTATTTCCTTTTCCATGTTTTCAAGAGGACTCGCAAGCTTTCCTAAGTAAACATGTTATTGTACCTGTTTTAAAATTTTATCATCAATTCTTATATATCTTATATCTTTAGTAAACCTAAGTTTACATTATTCGCCTTTAAAAAGTTCACACTCACTGCGACTGTGAGAGTAGTTTCTAATATTTCTATTGTCATTAATGGCGATTTTTCTTGATTCGAGGAAAACAATACTATATCGTTAATAGATATCATACTATTTTTATACTTAGTAATTACAGCCTAAATGGCAATGTTGATTGACTATATTTGACAGACTATGGCAATGTCGGTCTTGCTAATTCCTTATTTGTGACTTTATCGAAAACCTTTTCACAGTCTATGACTGTTGGGAAAGAATTGTTGAACATCCTACTGACGATCACATACTGATCATGTACTCTAGTGACTTGGGAATCTTGCTTGTTCTGAGAGCTGATTGCAGTGAAGCGTTTGTATTGTTTATTGGGTTTCATTTTTACGAATTTTTGTATATTGTCAATAAGAGACTGATTGTCCAATAGTTTATGAATTCTTTACTGTTCCATTTTTAAAGGGAACAACTGAAGCATTGAACAAGCCAATAGATTTTTCTCCCCTTAAACATTTTGTATTAATGCATGAGGGTTTACTGCAAGGGATTAGCTTTCACCTGTGCCCTGGGGGTCATGAGTTACCATACCGGTACTCTCAATTCCACGATTCACATCATGCCTGAAGGTAATAGGGATGTTAAAATAAACCACTCATACGTGTTTTTGTATTGCCTGCCGATTTATCCATACATACATATGTATCTCAGCGCAGCATTGCCAAGTGACGTAAAATGTAAACAACGGCCGCTACACGGTTTAGTTGACCGAAGATAAAAAGAGTCTCACATATGAGGAAAGTCAAAACATGCAGAAACCTGTATTTTGCCACCACACAAACCCTGGTTTGTTCTCGGATACGGAAGTGTTCGAAGAGAAAGGCAAGCCCCCGCCCCTTCGTGGATGATACGATTTTCCCTAATCCTCTCACCTCCTATCCCTTTTCGGCTATCGTATATTTTCGCATTGTTTCTAAGTTCCATATTTCTTCAGGAACCTTTAATGCACTTAATTAATAAAGCAATGCTTACGCAACGCCATTTTTCAGCTGCAGGCAGAGACTGGTCTATACAAGTCGGTAGGAAGCCCTTAATTCCTGCCTTGCCTTTTGTAATTGATCCAGAATTGACTTGTCACATAGATAGGGCTTAATTCTTTAGTTAAGACTAGTGTTATCAACATTCTAAATTAATTATTTAAAACGAAAGCGGTGGTGACAAACGGCCGAGATGAATCGAGGAGAATAGTAAAAGAACAAATGGAGAAGACAGTAGCGAGACTAAAATTCCAGCTTGCCACAGGAAGGTTCTTGCATGAAAATTTTCTTTCCTATTACTTATGTAGTGCCTTCGTAAATCACCATCGAGATGTTCAAGGGGGATGGAGATTTTTATGTGCAGAGATGTAGTGAGCATCGGATGAAATAGCACTTGACATGAATTTCCCACTACCTTAAAATTACTTCTGGCGTAGAACCAACTGGCAAACGATTGTTAGTGTAGAACAACAATAAAGATACAAGTAACTGGAAGAGAATATTTGTGCTTACATGTCCGTGAAGTAATGATGGGGGACCATTATAACTCCCATTAAGATTTTTAATTGGATTTTCCATTCAGCATCGATTCGATAAAAAAAATACAGTATTCTCTCGAGTTCTTGCTACAATTTCAACGAATGGTTGACTGACTGAATACAATGACTAATAGAAGCGTGATAAATGATTTTTAATGATAAAATTTGGACTGAAATTGAGCAAGTGAGAGTAAATATATGTAAGGTGGAAGAATGGGTCCTCTGTCATCCCCCAAAGAACATGCATGTGTGGACGTGTGAAGGGCAGGAATGGAGCTCCCACTATTTTCTCAAAAATATAACTTTGTAGTTTTCGATTTGAGTTTATTTTTTGTACGAAATAACCATTATGTGGCTTCTTTCAAACCTATAAAAAAATATAAAACATCAAATATTTGTTTTTCCACATCATCTCCAACTCCTATCCCCCCATAGCAATTAAAAGAGACAAAAAAGTAGTAGATTTTTTAGACCCAGTCGTTCTGAATCATATTTTTTGCCCGCAGATTGCTTAAAATATATTTTTTTTCACATCCTAAGCATTCTCTATTCAACACGGATACAACATGTACATAGTAGGAATAACATTTAGAATTTAACACCCCCAAAACTCAAACATTCAAACTTTTTAAAAATTACTATGAAATTAAACACCTATTTTCTTTTTTTGCTTGGTGCTTTCCGCTAGCTTCAAATGAGCCAAGGCTCCCAAGAAACTACTCGTAAGTAGCCCCTTTTGAGAATGGTTGATTTTCATATTATGTGACTATCTGATCACATTATTTCGTTGTGTAAAGATAAACTGGTTGGTACATGGATGATAAGACGTAAGTTAGGAACGGAGAATAAAAAGTGAAAGGTTATTTAATATAAGAAAATGGAAAAATGATTGAGAGTAGAAGGGGGAAATTAGTGCTAGCATGGCTGGAAAGAGCAAATGTGAAAAAATTTAAAGGAGTAGGTAATGCAAGGGCTGAGTGTAAATGTGTGCTAGAACTAGAAAGGGGGATTAAAATTCTAAAATATGACATGGCAATGTGAAACGTGTAGTGGAAAGCAAAAAGCTGCACATGCAAATGCTTCATAGTGTGGGTATGGAAGACGGTGGTCCAGTTAAATGCATACAAGGAGCTGAAAATATAATAAAAAGGTGGCTAAATAGAGTAAGAAAGAAGCTAATGAAGCGTTTGGATGGAAGATGAATGACGATCCCGATGGGAACAGGAAGTATCGTAGAAGGAGAGAGCGGAGTCGAGAATCAGAAGAAGATTAGCTGGTTGTACATCAACGGCAGGAATGGCAGGGAACTTGTGATCAATTGGTGGTCAAGAGTATGTAAATGGCGAGAATACTTTTATGAGTTGTATAATGTGGATATGAAAGATAATGAAAATTTAAATGTGATTGACTTTGTGGGTGTTAATCGGATGCTGTACCGAGATATGGAAGAATTACAAAGAATAAGAGCACCTGAAAAGCATTGTTACCCATACAGATAAGGTATCTTTTACAGAGATCCTTAGCACACCCACCTTTACACGTACAGAAAATATACCTTGGTTGTGCTGAGAAAAGAGCACAACCAGGCATTTTATAGCATAGAAGCAAACTTATTTTTTAAGAAAATTATATGGCCTATGTCTATCTGGAATTACTTTCACAGCCTTACGACTGTAACATTCGCAACATTCCCGTACTAAAAACAAATCTGTCAATCCTATACTTAAATTTCCTAACGCTTGAACTCTTGAATACCACTGCAGGTAGTTCATTTCATGTCGGGCATATTATAAATTAGAAGTAGTTGCCCACCAGAGTAGTCCTGAACGGCGGAAACTACAGCTTCGAGACCTGTTTCCTAGTCCCGATCTGAAAAGGGGTAAACAACTTCTAGCGATCGCATTTCTCGAAACCTTCAAGAATTCTGAACACCTCTATTAAACGACCGCGAGGTTTTCTAGTCTGTAGCGAGAAGAGACTAAGCTCTAGTCTCTATAGTTAATCGACGAGATTAGTTTGGGTTTGAATGTAGAATGTACCAGAAAGCAGCATGCGAGTGTGGTGGTGCTAACTTTGATGCATGGGAGTAAGATTATGGTAGGGAAGGAGAAGGAAAGATTTTAAATGAAAGCAGTGCAAATATACAACTTGAGAGGGATGCTTGGTGTGTGAGGTAGACAGAGCGAGGGACGAAGAGTGTGAAGGAGGGTAATTGAATCTTGTGATTTGTTATAGATAAGAAGAATGAATGGAAATTGATTAATAAAGAAAGAATAGTGTACGAGAACGAGTGTCAGAGTTGAGAAGGATTGGAATCTCGCATTGTGGTGTTTATTATGAGTAGTTTAGTGAAAGGATTGCCCGATGAAGTGGCTGAGGGGGAGCATGCTTGGGAGTCTTGTGCCCTGCCTGGATGAGTTGCTACATGAAATACAACCCCATCGCTATGAAGGGCCAATTTGGCGTGGACAAAATGATGGGTGACCTTGTGCTAAATAAGGCGTAAAGAGGCTGTGAAGGTCTAGTATTTCTAGTGGCGTTGAGGCGCAAACTGGTCCACTTTGAACTCTGTAATCAAATGATTCGAACACATCGCCACATGAACGGGCTGAGATGCGTTTCCGCCCGAAGATACACATACAGACGTACATACACACACACAGGAATCAGACGGAATTTTTGGCGCGAAAAGAAACCCGTTTGTAAAAACTTTAATAACAATGAATGAACCGCAATTTCCGTCTTGCTTATTTCCATTGAATCATTAAAAACTAAACGCGCCACAATTAAGTAAAATGTGAATTGGCAATTTGACATAGTTATTAACTTATGCATTATTATTAAGCTTCTTTACCTCACCCTATGACTGAACATTGGTATTAATCACTCAGTGTCATGGGAAAAATGGAGCAAGAATTGAAAACGGAGAAACCGAATCGGTGACCTGAAAACAGGTCGGGACCGGTGAATTCCCCAACCGGATCCAAAGCATTCGTGTGATTATTACGCAAGTGAATTGGTGCTGAAATTGGTGTGGATTTGTAACGACACATTACGCTAAATGTGTCGTTACATTTAGCGTATTGAAGAAAATATAGCCTTTATCATGATTCAATCCATCGACCTTCCAATTACCACTGAGCTCTTGAGGCTGGAGCAGTGAGTTAACTTCCCCCCTCCCCTTGCATAGAGACTTCGACTTCCCTGTTCTAAAATTAAACGTATCACGATGGTGACGATTAACGTATCATTATAGTGAGGAACGCTCGGCTTAGGCATCCACCCAAGGTTCCTGAAGATCATTAAATCACAACTAAAGCGATGGACAACAACGTCTCCCTCAGATATTATTGAGGCACTACGATCAGTGTGACCATTCGAAATATGTATTCCGAGAGTAGGTTGGGTTTATGGGCCCAATTATGTTTATAAAATACTTCAACCAAATTGTCTTATGGCATAATGAAACAAATAGAAGAATAAGTTGACCATGAAGTTCCCATTTTGAAGTGGAAAGGACAGACGCTCTGGTCCGAAGTATACGTCAAAATGGTTTCAAAGATTTTTATGGACCAGTGCATTACTGGAAAGCTCAAAATATAGATTTAAATACAAGGGGTAAATTTATTAATGAAGAAAGGTGAGGTAGAAAATAGGATAAAAATAACCCGCGAATCTAATTAGTTCAGAGGGCGTCAGTCAGTAAGAAATGAAGAAGATTCATTAGGAAGTTGGTCGGTAGTTATAAGAACGGAAGCAACGGTGGTTAATCACGGAAAAGTAATAATGAAGATTAATCATCTATTAGAATGACCGTGATATTCATTTTTCTACAGGCAAAAATGTCCCTACTCCCTATATTGATCTATCTCTATATCTCAATCTCAATCTCAATATATATATATATATATATATATATATATATATATATATATATATATATATATATATATATATATATATATATATATAGCAGGCAATGCCTTCGACACTTCCTCCCTACGGGGGCAGCTTGGGCTTCACTATTAAGATTAAAATTTAAAATCTAAAAAAAAACAGCCATGGTTAAATTTTTATCAATTTTCTGAACTTCGCCATTTATAATAATTTTAACTCGAAACTAAATTTCACCCCTTTCAGAATATCACGTTGCTAAAATATAGTTATAGAAAAAGATATATAAAAATAAATTTTCTGAACTTCACCATTTGTAATTCTTTGGGTTTTACAAATTCACAAAATTTCGATACTTATATTTATTTCTGAACTTCACCATTTTGTTTTTTGATATTATAAAAGAATTATTAGAAATAACTTTGATAAAAAACATAAGTCATAACCAAACTAAGATGAAATTATTATTCAAATACTTGAAAAAATCCCCTTCTTAAATTATAGAGTTAGTGATGATGATGATGATGATGATGATAATCTAGATCTACAGATAGATATGAATAAAGACGAAAGCGCTCGGAATCGTTTTTCACTTTTCCTTTGTGTGTGTATCTGCATATATATTTAAGAAGGGGATTTTCTGAGTATTTGCATAATAATTTCATCTTAGTTTTTTTATCAAAATTATTTCTAATAATTCTTTTATAATATCAAAAAATAAATTTACGGCCGTAGGCTAAGAAAAATGTGAAATGCACTTATATCAGATTTAGTGTAGCTTCACAATTATTTATCAATTTATTATTTAGCATACGGCCGTTTCGAAATTTTGTGAATTTTTTTTATATATCTTTTTCTATAACTATATTTTAGCAACGTAATATTTTGAAAGGGGAGGAATTTAGTTTAGAGTTAAAATTATTATAATTGGCGAAGTTCAGAAAATTTTTAAAAATTTAACCATGGCTGTTTTTTTTAGATTTTAAAATTTAATCTTGATAGCGAAGCGCAAGCCTTTCCCGTAGGGTGTGTGTTGCGAAGCCATTGCCTGGCATATATATATATATATATATATATATATATATATATATATATATATATATATATATATATATATATATATATATATATATATATATATATATATATATATATATATATATATATATATATATATATATATATATATATATATATATATATATATATATATATATATATATATATATATATATATATATATATATATATATATATATATATATATATATATATATATATATATATCTTAAGAGAGCAGAGGCGTTGCGCGTTGCAAGGCGTATACGTATTTTTAGAATAAATAAGCAGGTAAGGTTGTGGGGTTTTGGCAACCCGTATATATGGGTTGCCGTAAACCCACAAGCCTGGAACACCTCTTCGACCAATTGTATCATACATTGGCTCCCATGCATATTTCCTCTCTAAGTGACTGGCCAACATTCTCTCAAATGCCGTTGGATTAACCTCATCATCACACAGTTCACTCATCAGATTTCATCGAGAAATTTAGAAAAAAATGACATCAAAGGCAGTCGCTTAGTAAGCTCTGATGTAGAAAGTCTTTTTATCAATGTACCCGTTAATGAAGCCCTTAAAGTATTATCTAAAGTATTAAGGAACCCGAGATTAAACCTCCCATTACCCCCCTAAAAAATTGTTTACCTAGTTAAACTTTGAGTCACTGAAAATGTTTTTAATAGTGATATGGGTTTCTTCCGCCAAAACATGGGCTGAGTATGGGAAATCCTTTGTCACCCATTCTGTGCAATCTTTTTAGGAAACATTTCGAAATGTCTCTACTCCTCTCTGTGACCTCATCCCCAAATTTTGTATGATACAGATATGTTGATGACGTCATATCAATGTGGCCTTTAAATCAACTGGGATCTTTTGACAATTTCTTAAACAACCTCAATAACCTACACCCTACCATAAAATTCAAATTTAAATGGGAAAATAATAATTGTTTACCTTTCCTCGATGTTAAAATTGTAAGAGTAAATGACCGACCTACCTTCTTTGTATACCGTAAAACCACTAATTCCAATTCTTACATCCATTTTTACTCTTGTTATGATATAAAAGTTTAAAAAGCCTCTGTGGTGTCTAAGTTTTTGAGAGCTTTTAGAATTTGTGACCCATGTTTCCTGTCCCATGAAACTACTTTCACCACCTGTACATTTATAGAACTAAAATATCCCCTCCATATCATCAATGAATGCTTATCGAAGGCCAAGTCAAAATTCTATTGCCCTAAAAGTAGGAACCCAGATACTAAAAGAAACTGTCTCTCCCTTCCATTTTCTCCATTACTCAAAGGTTTAAATAGTATCCCTTCCCCTAACCGCACCACTTTTAAATACCCTTCGACCATTAAAAAATCATTACCTACCAACGAACCAGGAGTCTATTTAATCCCATGCAAAGAAATTAACTGCCCTTTATTTTACATAGGCGAAACAGGAAGAAATCTGGATAAGAGAATGTACGAACAAAGAAGAGACGTTAGACGGGGAAAAACAGACTCTATCTAGTCTTTTCACACACACCAATGACTTTAACCACCCGATAGACTTCCCACAGGCCAAACTAATATACCCGTGTAAGGACTTCCGCAAAAGAAAGGTCATTGAATCCACCTTTATAAACGAAATCCCGAACTTTAACCTTTCTGATGAGCAATTCAAATGCAGCTCCTACGTCAAAGATCTAATCTTAAAAGATATCCTTAATCAACTTAAATTCACACCTCCTGATTAGAAACTCCAATTGGATCTCTGTAAACTATATATATATATATATATATATATATATATATATATATATATATATATATATATATTGTACGCTTGGTGGGACTGCATGTATTTTTAGTGCTCGACTGAGGATGGCATGACAAACTCCATGCTGAAACTGGTCTCGAGATAATAAATACTACGCTCCTCAACACGTGTTTTATACATATTTGGAATCTGTCATTGGATTTAACAATTGTTCTGATATATATATATATATATATATATATATATATATATATATATATATATATATATATATATATATATATATATATATATATATTGTACGCTTGGTGGGACTGCATGTATTTTTAGTGCTCGACTGAGGATGGCATGACAAACTCCATGCTGAAACTGGTCTCGAGATAATAAATACTACGCTCCTCAACACGTGTTTTATACATATTTGGAATCTGTCATTGGATTTAACAATTGTTCTGATATATATATATATATATATATATATATATATATATATATATGAGGCCATGTTGGATGCAGGAATTGTTAAAATCGACAGCGATGTCTGCTTGATTAAGCTTGCGCTACAGCTTTTTAACCTTTTTAAAATCTTTTATTCAGAAAGCAAAAGGTGGACAAAAAATGCTGGAAAGTGACATATTTTTTTTAGCCGAGACGTCTTTCAACCTTTTTAAAGGTCATCTTTTGGGCAAACAATGAAAAGAATTACAAAAATGGGTTTTATATATGCCTTATTATCTAACATAAGAATATGTTTTTGGTCCAATCAAAATTGACAAAAATTCTAAAACTAGAATAAGGTTTAGTTCAAAAAAGGAAAATTATTTGAGCTTGACATAAGAAAATTTTAGCCAATCAAATTTGAGAAAATTTTAAGGATTAAACAATGTTTGGATAAACAAAATTAAATGTTCAACCAAGGAGGCAAGATAAACAGGAGGCGGGCTAGATGGAATGAAGCCTGCATTGTGACTTCGCGTGGTGGGGAAACTTGTTTCGACTGTAGCTGGATGTTAATTTGTGGTTTTCTTTTCCATATAGTAACGGCCTCAGCAATGCGCAGTCGTCGTCGATCACTCTCCCGGAGAATTATGGTAGTATTTCTATTTAACATTTCTCGAGTGAGGGTCGTCTTATGCTTTGCAGGGGGTGTTTTATGGCTCCGTCTAGGAGATGCGCTGTTAGTCGCCGAGACAGGGGTGTGGAAGTCATCCCAATATACGAAGAAGTGCGATGCTCACAGTCACCGACGTTGCATTTATATTCGTAGAAGAGGTTAAACTCCTGCTATTGTCCCGTAGCGGGAAGGCAGCTATTTTTTTATGACGAGGGTTCGAGTTTTCTTTGGTCTGTAATAAATTACTAAATTAATTTGGCTTGTTTGATCGGTGATAATAACTTCCTTATATCCTGTGTTCATGGATGCTTGATAATTTTAAAAGAACAACCTCTAACCCCTTCCCCCCCAATTTATCGGACACCACGTGCTATGGTATCGGGCCATGGACGATGTCACTTCCTATTCGAACATTCTCGAATTTTCGACTTTTGAACAAATTGGAAAAATATTTCCCAATCCTGCAACTCGTTCAAAGCCTCCTCCCCCAACACCCGGTAATGAGGTGTGAAAGAGCCGGTATGTCTCGCCCCTTGCTGCTAAATGACGAATCGACTCCGCCTCCGGATTAAGATGTCTGGAGCTTGTGACTCCTCTCTCCAAACTTTGCCTTCCTCTCTAGAATCGGGTATACAAATACTCGGGTTATTCTGTAGTTCGTCTAGTCCAGCCCGCACCTCAAGGCCGTCCTTATCGTCTCGTCCCGTGAGCGTTCGTCAGACAGCAGAGTTCTTCAGCTGTGATTCTACCCAAGTCAATTGGTAGCTTCTGTGAACGGCAAGCCTTTGAATTTACGCAACAGTCCCCCTTCGTTTAATCGAACCCAAGAAAATCTCCATCGATTACCTTTGAGGAAAAAAAGATTCCTCTTTCAGTAGGAATTACAAGAATTCCCACATTCCCCGTCGAACGTCATCTTTGAAGTTTGGCTATTGTCATCGGAAGGTTGGTTTGGATCGTGCCCCACTTGCCTCATCGGATAGTTCTCCACTTGCCTCATCGCAAGAAGGACCTTCCTGGAAGTCATCGACCAGTAAGACTGAAACCTCCTCTATTATTAGTATTGTCGAGTTCCCTCTTTTGATCTGAGCCTAGTTACTCGTACATTAATCAATTAATAATTCCCCTTTGCTTATTATTATTCTTATTTTGATCTGTGTAAATAAAATTATATTTTTGTTGTTTTATCTTTAACTAACCTTGAACGATACTCTCGGCCTATTCAACTAAATCTCGCCAACTATTTATGCACTCTGTTTGATTATTAAGTATTTGAAACTCAACGCCTCAAGTGTGATCTCCTAGTTGGTAGTTAATCCCTGCGAACAGTCCTTCAAAAGTTCGCGTTGCAGTAGGTGATTAAGTCACCACCCACATAATATAGGAGTAGTGTATGGTATAGAGTGGTTGTACCACGACAACAATAAAGGTCTATTGTACTTGGTTTTTAATTTTTCTGCCCTGGGTTTTGGTATGAATCAATTTTCAATTTTCTGTTTTATGACATTATCGATTGATGTATGTGGGTAGCCGTTGTTGACTAGCAACTTAACTACTCTTTTTATTTCTGTATCAACTACTGTGACTTTGAAGAATGAGAGATTGCTCTATTGATGAGGGCCTTAATTACGGAGTTTTTGTATTGGTCAGGACATTCGCACGAACCGCTCATGCAGAAGCCCAGATTTGTTGATTTGACGTGAACTTTAGTCGTAAAATGTGTTTGTTGATACTTGACTAGAAGATCGAGAATTGATAACCTGGAGTTGGATTCTTTTTCATAAAGTGAAGTTGAGGGATGAACTTTCCTTGAAAATTTAAATAAGGGTAAAAACCTGACAAGGGTTATCTGTATTGATGAATATGTCATCGATAAATCGGGCGAAGATCGGTGGTTTCAAGGAAGGATTGTTCTTAAAAATGGCATCTTCCACTGTTTCGATGTAGAAGTTGGCAAATAGAACACCCAGTAGAGATCCCATCGCCACTCCGTCGGCTTGCACGTACATATATGACTATCCGGGCCGTAGAAAGGCGCCTCTTTGGTACAAGCATTAAGGAGTCGTCGTAGATTCTCTTGAGAGATAGGGAGGGGGGAGGGAGGTATTATCTCAGTGTGGTACACTTTCTGGCAATTGAGCTCGATGGTTTCATCCACCGGAACGTTGGTAAACAAGGATTAGACGTCCATTGAAGACATAAATCCGGCTAGTTTGGAGATTTTGAGGATGTTAAGAAAGTTTTTCTTTAGCTAAATGATAGGTGAAAGTAGGTGTCTGGCTGATGATGGGTCGGAGCGGGTTGCCAGGTTTGTGGGTTTTGACGTTTCCGTAGGCGTATCCTGGTTTGTAGTCTCCTTCAATTAATTGCATTTTAGAGGGTTATTTTCAATGTTGTGCTTGCGGAGGAGCTTTTATAATTTAGTTTTTAGGTCGCTCGTAGGATTTCGAATTATGATACGGAACTTGCTCGTGTCGGATTGCGTTCATTTTAGATAGATAATCTTCTTTGTTAAGGATGATGTAAATTGAAGAATTATCTGCTCGGCAGATGACAATATCGGTGTTTTCTCTCAGTTGTTTGGCTGCGTTCCGAAGACGAGGTGTCATGAGAGTAGTTTGAGTGTGTCATCTGCATTTGATTGCTTCAGTGGTGAGTTCTGTAGGAGGGTTGCTGTTCACTTCTACCTTTCCTTCGTGTTCTAGTCTGAATATGCTATCCAAAAGCATCTCAATTTCGATTCTTTTGAACAATATATATATGGAAAATTTATTGCAGTAACGAAATTAATTATGCGGTTAAAAGGCCATTTTCTGGCCAACACATGTTCCTCAAAGCCCTCGGAAGGAGCTCTTCTCACATACACGAAAAGGTAACACTTAAAATAAGCGTTCTCTCAGATAGCCTATAATTTTTAGTAACACTTGCTCGTTTGAAAGGAAACAAATGACATCCATATAAATTGCATATGGCACAACATTTGAGCGAAGACGACCTGGATAGACGGATGGAATTCTGTGAATACTAAACTGAACGAAGATGCAAACTTTTCAACTAAGCTCTTGTTTACTGATGAAGCAAATTTTTACGTCAATGGAGAGGTTAATTGGCAAAACATACGTTATTGGAGTAATGCTAACCTTAACTGGCTGAGTCCGACGAAGATGCAAGGTGGCGGTAAAGGGATGGTGTGGGCCGGGATATGGAGTGACAGAATTATTGGACCAATTTTTGTCAGTGAAAATCCTAATGCCGAAAGGTATCTTGACTTGTTGCAAGAAGAAATTTTCCCATCCCTGCTAAACGAGGAAGGTAACTTCCCAGTTTACTTCCAGCAGGATGGAGCTCCACCTCATTACTGTCTTCACGTGCGTCGTTATTTGGATCAGCAGTATCTGGATGCTTGGATTGGTCAGCGTGGTCCTGTGGAGTGGCCTCCCTGATCCCCAGATCTCTTTCCCTTAATTTCTATCTTTGGGATCACTTGAAGGCCATGGTGTATCAGGTAAAGATACGATACATAAACCATCTAAAGGAACGTTTCACTAACGCCATTACAAGCATAACTTCAGCTGTGCTAATGCGTGTCATCAACAATGGGAAACACGTCTTAAAATGTGTTTTCAAAAACAATGGCAATCATGTAGAGCATATTATATAAATAAAAATGGTTGTCAATAATATTTTTTGTATTTTTCCTATGTATGGAAACTTACGGCCCCCCTTGTATATATATATATATATATATATATATATATATATATATATATATATATATAAAGAAAAAGGAGCAAATGCAAGTTCTGCGGGTGATAACAACCACCACAGGGCTTTCGCCATATTTATTTTCTGCCTTTCAAAACAATTTTGAAGACAGAAATAAAGGTGCAGAAACCTTGCATTGCAGACTATATACAATATAGTACAAGAAAGAGAAATTGGACGCGAATGAGCAATGAGACAAGAAACAGGAGTTTTTTAGAGGTAAGAGAAAGGGACATTAGAAGAAGACTAGAATCAAAGAGAGCAGAGGGCGGCACAATGAAGGCAATCCTTTTTACTCAGGAGACAGAGATAACGCCGGTGGAAAAAAGTTTGAAATTCCTGGCCGGGACTCGAACCAGGGTCTGCTGATTGCCGGTCAGATGCTCTACCGCTGAGCTACCAGGCATATATATATATATATATATATATATATATATATATATATATATATATATATATATATATATAAGGGGCGGTCAATAAGTTTTGCGAATCGGTAGGGCAAAACAGAGGAAGTGGGATGGCTGTTTGTGGGGGTGTTAGGACAAGTTATGACAAGTCAGGACCTGCAGCCGCACGGTCCTGCCTCGTCTATTTAAGAAGCAGTAGCTGATCGCAGATCGTCAGTCACAAATTGTTCAACAATGGAGATGATTGAGCACCGCGCAGTGATCAAATTTTTCACCAAGGAAGGCAAGAATGCAAAAGAGATCCATGGACGCATGGTGTCACACTGACACCGCCCCTTCCTATGCAACCATTGCTCGCTGGAATAAGGAGTTCCGCCATGGTCGTGAGTCCCTTGAAGGTGACCCCCGTCCAGGACGCCCGTCAGACGTTACCAACGTGAACATTGTGGCCTGTGTGAAAAGGATGATCCTCGAAAATCGATGGGTGAAGGTCGAAGAAATCGAGTGAGAACTTAGAATATCACATGGAAGTGTTATTAACATCATCCACGACAATTTGGCCATGACTAAAGTCTCTACCTGTTGGGTCCCTAGAAACCTCACGCCCCATGATCGACTTCAACGTCGTCAAAGTCCACAAGGCCAGGGTTGCACAAGCTGCCCTGCGCTAGTGCGGACTCGAGGAGCTCAACCATCTGCCCTACAGTCCAGATCTGGCCCCTAGCGGCTACTTTTTATTCCGCCAGCTCAAGGCTGCACTGCGTGGACGCCTGTTTGGAGACGATGAAGATGTCCAGGAGTGGATTGAACAGCAGTCGGGAGATTTCTGGTTGTCGGGAATTCGAAGCCTCAGAGACAAGTGGCGTAATTGTATTGAAGTCGAGGGTAGTTATATTGAAAAATAATAAAACACTTTTCCTCATATCTCGTTTCCTTATATCCGAATTGCAAAAGTTATTGACCGCCTCTCGTATATATATACCATCTCTCTTGCTCTCTTTCGCTTACTCTGTACATCAATCATTCCGAATCAATCTCTCTCTCACAAACACATAGTTCTCGCAAGCAGTTGACTATTTTCAAAAATCCCACTCGTGGAAGAAAGAGGACCAAAGTTTCTCGAGTAAGGGGCATTATATAGTTAAGTTGAGCAAAATTATGCACACCATTTTTCTTTCGGGTAAGGCTACTAGTAAAGTGATTGAAAATAATAATAGTTTTTAAATAAGTATTCACACTTCCAGTAAGTAGTCTTCTCGAGTGTGACTTTGACGTTATCTCCTTCACTTGTAACTATATATCTATTATAAAAATAATTGTATACGTGCCTTGTACTTGTACATAGGGTGAGAATGTTAAAAATATGTAGTTTGAAATAATTTTACTTTTAAACTAATTACAAACTCGATTATAATCTGTATATTTCAAATGCATCCATAGCAGGGTGTTCAATGAGTTCTCGACCTAACATACAAGGAGGGGAGACAGGAGCCCGCCGCAGCTGGATCACGTTCATACATGTTCCAACAGGTAATGCACAGGCTGCCATCAGGGGTCCCAGTGTTTGGGATTTTTTCCCTTGCGATCTTGGGAAATACCTTAAAAAGATGTCAAAATCCTTTATTTAATAAGTAATAAAACAACCAAAGATTAAAAAATAACAATATTTGGGTTTTTTCACAAGAAATTTTAGCCACAACACAGATTGATCGTAAAATTCCACAATCTAATGGCCGAACCACTTTGAAAGAGGCACGAGGGTGAGCGAAACATCGGCATTTCTCACTCTTGAAAAGGGTGATTTACGAATGTTATCGATCAGTACGAGGCTGGGCGATAACATTTGGATCTCCTCACCATTTTCAAGAGTGGCAAATGCCGATGTTTCGATAATAAGCCTAATGAGAAAATTTGTGTATTCTCTTTCCTTATAAATGTCTCTTTTTACTCATTTGAGTATTCTTACAGTTAAATGGTTTCATTTACTTTCTAAAGTAATGGCTAAAAAGTAAATAAAATTATTTGGGGGTAAAAAAAATTGAACCACTGATATTAGGATATTTTATGTGCATTATCATGTCAGGAAACATTAAAGGTTCTCGATGTAATAAATGCGTACTAGTTACAGGGGTCAAGGGTATAGGATCGCGGAACGTTAACATAACATAATTTCACGGATGACAAAGGCTTCGGCGCAGAAGGGAATTCGTTTGACTGAGTCTTGAGGTTAGGTAAACTCGGTTGTAAAGGAAATCACAAACGGATGGATCTCAGACTCTTTATTTGGGCGTAAGGAGTATTCGAGACTGGGCTATGGTGTGTTTAAGTGGGGGCCTAATACTACATGGAGCCCAAGCAACAACTTTGCTAGTAAACAATGACCGCTGCTAACTAAATAATGACCGCTGCTATCGTGTTTTCAGTTATCCACCTGCATCCCGAGTTTTGTTTAAACAGCTGACCAGTTTTGTATATTTGTGTGTTTGTGTTTGCCGCTGACTTGAATTCATTCTTCTCGCCTCGAGCAAAATACATAGATATATTATTTACATTCATGTTTTCTTAACTCATGTCTATTTCTCCTATAAGTGTTTCTCTCAATTCTAGGTAGGTTCATTATTAAATGGAATATTATTTTAGTAATTAATGCATAAACAACCCTTTTTTTCTAATGATTCATCCATTTTTTGGTTTCACTCTCTTATCCTAGTGATTGATCATCCAATTAAAATACATAAGTGTCTTAGGTCAGTCTTTCTTTGATTGTTAACAAAGATTTACAAATGCGAAAAACCTGACCCAGTTTCAAACGTGTCATGGTACAACCACTCTATACCATACACTACTCCTATATTATGTGGGGGGTGACTTAATCACCTACTGCAACGCGAACCGTTGAAGGACTGTTCGCAGGGATTAACGACCGACTAGGAGATCACACTTGAGGCGTTGGGCTTCAAATCCTTAATAATCAAACAGTGCATAATTGGTTAGCGAGATTTAGTTGAATAGGCCGAGAGTATCGTTCAAGGTTAGTTAAAGATGAAACAACAAAAATATAATTGATTTACACATATCAAAATAAGAATAATAATAAGCAAATGGAAATTATTTAAATTGAAAGAGTCACTTGATAATTATTATGAGGAAGGATCCTCAAATGGAATTAATTGGTTAATGTAACTAGGCTCAGATCAAAAGGGGGGAACTCGACAATACTAATAATGGAGGGGGTTTCAGTCTTACTGGTCGATGACTTCCAGGAAGGTCCTTCTTGCGATGAGGCGATTGGGGAACAATCCGATGAGGCAAGTCGGAATGATCAGAAAGAGAGGCAGGTGGATCACGATCCGAACCAACCTTCCGATGAAGATAGCTAAACTTAAAAGATGACGTTCGACGGGGAATGTCGGAATTCTCGTAATTCCACTGAAAGAGAAATCTTCTTTTCCTCAAAGGTAATCGATGGAGATTCTCTTGGGTTCGATTAAACGAAGGGGGACTGTTGCGCAAATTTAAATGTTTGCCGTTCACAGAAGCTACCAATTGCATTGGGTAGAATCACGGCTGAAGAAGTCTGCTGTCTGACGAACGCTCACGGGACGAGACGATAAGGACGGCTTTGAGGTGCGGGCTGGACTCTCCGAACTACATAATAACCCGAGTATTTGATGCCCAATTCTGGAAGGGAGGGGGAAGTTTGGAGAAAGGAGTCACAATCTCCAGACATCTTAATCCAGAAGCGGAGTCGATTCCTCATTTAGCAGCGATGTGCGACACAGCGCGGCCCATTCTCACCTCGTCACCGAGTTCCCAGGATTGGGAAATATTTTCCCAACGTGTTCAGGAGTCGAAAATTTGAGAATGTTCGAACATGAAGTTACGTCGTCCATGGCGTGATACCATAGCACGTGATCTCCGATAAATTGGGGGGAGGGGTCAGAGGTTGTTCTTTTACAACCCTCCCTTCCATATGATGGAACTTTTCTGAGAGAGGGAGAAGAACAAGGAACATCGCAAATTTAGATAGGACGAATTACTATTAAAGCAGCAGCCTGATAAAAAGGGAGACCAGACCTGTATTCGACAGGCTTACAAAATTAATGTAAATGGGTCGACAAAAAACCCTATTAAAATTAAGGAACAAAATTAGAACTTTTTGAGGAAGAAGATTAATAAGACCACATGGGGCCATCGACGATTTATATGCAAATAGTTCATATACACTTTGTATTCCCAGGATATTATTTGGAAGGAAGATCTTATATCACTTTGGCCACCAGTAGTTTATGAAGATGGAGCTTCATAAACTTGTTGGGACCACAAACGATTTATGTGGAAGGAACCCCATAGACTTTTGGGGGCCACAAAAGATCTTTATGGAAGGAAGTTTATAGACTTCTTTGGGGCACCAGTGATTTATTTGAAATGAGGTTCATAGAATTCTTTGAATCACTAGCTATCCATTTGTACGTAGATTCATGGACTTCTTTGGGCAACAAGCAATTTATGTGGAACGAGTTTCATAGAGCTTTATGGGCCACCAGCGATTTATGTCGAAGGAAGTTCACAAACTTCGTTGGATAACCAGAGTTATATATGACTGAGGTTCATAGACTTCTTTGGGGACTAGCGATTTATGTGGAGGGATGTTCATAGACTTCTTTGAGCGACCATTTTTTTATATTTATAGGAGGTTCATATAATTCTTTGGGCCACCAGCTATCTATGTGTAAATATGTTCAAAGACCACATTGGCCTAGCAGTGATTTATTTTGACTACCAGCGATTTATGGGTATGGATCTTCATAGACGTCCTTGGTTCACCAGTGATTTATGGGTATGAAGCTTCATAGACCTCTTTAGGCTACCAGCGACTATTGTAGTGGGAGTTTCATAGACTTTTGGGGGTCTAGGGTTTTATTTTTAAGGAGTTTTATAGAAGTCTTTGGGCAACCAATGCATTAAGTGTAGGGAAGTTGAAGGAATTCTTTGGGCATCGGCGATATATGAGGAATGAGTTTCATAGACCACTTTGGACCAAAACGATTTATGTGGAAGTAGCTTCACATACATTTAGGCCATCAGCTCTTTATATGGAAAAAGGTTTATTGACTTCCTTCAGCCACCAGCGATTAATTTAGACGGAAATTAAATAGAATTCTTTTGAACAGCATCAAAGGTTCATAGTTCTTTGGACCACAAGCGATTAATGTGGATTTTTTTTTAGTTAGGAGCCCATTTGGTGACTGCCTACTTAGGCAGAAGTCGCTATACTCACTATAGCCTATGACTAGGCTATATTAAAAAACAAAGAACAAGTAAGTAACAAATAACAAGGATAAAAAGATCATAGGCTAAAAAGAAAACAAAGCAAAAGTCAACAAAGGGGGAAGCGCGTTCAAGGATCTGGGGTAGGCCCGCCTCACCCCTGCGCAAGAGCATTCGATCCACAACAAACAGTCAAATAAAGTGGAGAAGGTCAGCTTCCTCCAAAATGTATATTCCGTAATTCCGTATGTAAAAACCACTCCCAAGAAACAAGCGGGAGCGACACTACTCGTCCCAGGACCTTCACGGGTAACGTGCGCGAAGGTCACCCAGACTAGGACATTCGACAAGAATGTGCCAAACAGTTTGGGGGACCAAGCAGTCGTCGCAATAAAGAGCAGTCGAACGCTCCATCAAATGGGGGTGCGTCCCACGAGTGTGTCCAATTCAGTGACGACAGAAAGCAACCTGAAACCATCGTGGCATTGGGGAGTAGGTCCATGGGAACAGTCACGGCGCAATGGCATGTAACTTTAAGTTTTCCTGAACCATCTCCCATCATTTAGGCCAAACCGCCCGGAGTACAGCACTTATTTCTGTCATGCAATCAGTGTGAGGAAGAGCTAAACGCTGGTCTGGTCGTTGAGGCCTCTCAGACTCTTTGGCGTCTTCATCAGCGCGCTCATTCCCCGCAATTCCTACATGTCCAGGAACCCAGCAACAGATAATCTCGGCATCTGCAAGGCTCGCCAAAACCGTGGCATCACAGATATCGCAAACCAGGCGATGCGGAGATTCCAGTGACACGAGAGTACTCAAGGCGCTCTACTTTCTCTCTCATTTGAATCTCTATCGATTTTACACCCAGCCCATGGTGGAGCCGCCATTGCCGAAGAGCTACCTGGCCACTGGGCGGAAGGGTGTGGTCCTAAATGGCGGCAGCTAGTTCTGCCGGCCCCGTGTTCACCCCTCGCAGAGCGGGATACTGTTAGGAGTGGGGGGTGAATAGCGTTCGCTTCCCATATAACGAATAGGGTCCACATGCCCAATGATGAAAATCTAAAAATGAAACTCATTTCCCCTTTTCCCTTCACCACCGACGGAGCCGCCTTCGGGCAGCTCCACTGAAAAAATGGAGGTCCACCCCACCTTGTTATCTCGCAGGTGACCCTCCAAAACTCTAACCTGAGATGAGGCTTACTCCTCTCCCTTGATTACGGTGTGGGGAACTCCCCCTCCCCCCCTCCCCCGTAAGGGGCGCGGCGATTTGCCATCCTGGCCGCCATGCTGACGGGCCTCAGGACCCCGTCCGGCCCCAACTTGGCCTCTTTTCCTTCCTTCAAAACACTTGTTTCCTCTCTTTTCACCCAACCTCTCCCACAACTTTCTCTGGTCAGCCTCTAATTTCACAGGGTAGATGCTGACCTTCTTCTCAAGCCAACCGTCCCGGATCGGGACTTAGGGGGGAGGGGACAATGTTCCCTAACCCCTGAGCTCAAGTTCAGTATGGGTTTTTTTAACAACCTGCTTCATCCCCACCCATACCTTCCTCACATCCCTTTTTCCTCTCCTCTTCACATTCTATCCATTTTTACGCCGTGTCTAAGGTGAAGCCGCCATGCCGATGGACTGCCAGGCCACCAGGCGGAAGGGGTGGTCCCAAATGGCGGCGCCTGGCTCTGCCAGGCCTGTAAGCACCTCTTGCAGTGCGGGCAACTGCAAGAAGTGATGAGCTATTGCGTCCCGTATAAAAAAGAGGGTCACCATGCCCATGTATGAAAAAAAACCCCCAAACCTCAACCCCGAACTTCCCGTGAAACAGCGACGGAGCCGCCCTCGGGCAGCTCTAGCAAAAAAATGGAGGTCCCCTCCCCCTGTGCTTGCGCAGGGGTCCCTCCATATCTCTTCAACCGGAGAGGAGGCTTACTCCTCTTCTACGCCTACGGGTGAAGGGGACTCCCCCTTAACCCCCTTCTCTGGAGGTGCTTTCGGGCACCTCCCTCATACCAGCGGCAGTCCCCTCTGTTCTTTCCAAAGGGACTGCCAAGAAAGCCAGGAGGCAGCCCTTAGCCAGCCGCTCCACATCGAAGCGGCTCGGTAGGGCAAACCGTCTTAGGGGGAAGAGGAAAGCCAGGCCTCTTCGGTCGCTTCCCTCAAAAGACCTGCTGGCAAGAATATTGAACCTTGCCGGGGTCAAGGCCCATGCCTCCCCACACAAGACTAGTGACGAAACTGCCAACGAGACCTGCGATGTCTTGGGGCGGGATGGCCACCTGGAGGCCCCCTCTGAGATAAACATGGTCCTTGAGGAAACCCAGCCTCAGACGGTAGGGCCTTCCATGGGGGGGGGGAATCCGGGCTCAGCGCCAAGCACCGAACCCAAATCCGCCCCTATGCAGGGTCCTCCTCAAACGGCTGTGGTTTCCGAAGCAGTACAAGGAGGAGAGGGATCTCCTCCGATCTGTGCCCCCACGACTACCAGGACCTTCTCCATTTCGGAGAATGACCTGGATGAGGCCGGTACATCTGGCCTGGGGGCTCCTTCCGGCAGAGGTGAGAAGCAGGTTCATTCCCCGCCCTCCTCTCCAAAAAAGCAAAAAAAAGACTAAAAAGACAAAAAAGACTCGGGGCTCCTCTCCATCCGTGGGGGCTACGGGGACGGATGGGTCTGCTGCCACTTTGGCAAGCAACCAAGCCAAGATCAGGACATCCAACCCCTCTGCCCCCCTGGTTGTGGAGCCCCTGACTAAGACCGAAAGTGCACAGGGCGGAGCCTCGATGACATCGGGGCCCTTGATTCAGAGGTTACATGGCGTTTTCGAGCCCGCTGGCTTCAAACCCTTCCTCGTTATTCGCTCCACTGATGGCACCATGTTGTCCAGGGGCAACATGATCCATCAGAGGAGAGGATTAGCTAGTGCAATTGGTAGAGAGCCGAAGGTATCCCGTTTCTCGGACGGGAGCCTTTTGGCGAATGCAGCGAACCCCGCCGAGGCGGCCAAGATAAGTGCTCTTCGGACACTTCATGGCACCCCAGGGAGTGTGACACCGCACTCTACCATGAACTTTGTGAAAGGAGTAGTTTATGCGAGGGAACTCGTTGACTACTCCATTGAGGACATCACCCTAGAGCTGGCCGACCATGGGGCGGTCAAGGTCGAACGTGTGATGAGAAAACAGGGAGGGGCCTCGAGACCCACCCCTACACTCGTCGTTACGTTCGACTGTGACAAGCTCCCTAAGTCGGTGCGTGCCGGTTGGTACCGCTACCGCGTGAAGGCATTCGTGCCACTGCCGCGGCGGTGCTATTACTGTCACCGCTTCGGCCATACGAATCGATCATGTAGACGTGCAAAATCGGGGTTCACCCGAAGTCTGTGTAAATTTCTCCAAGATCGCACACGATAAATCCAAATCGTGTGTGGCAAACTGTGTCAATTGCGAAGAGCCGCACCCCGCTTCTTCGAAGCAATGTGGTGCATATCTCCTTGAGAAAGAAATCCTGGCCGTTCAGGCCCAGGATGGACTCTTCTTCCGCGAGGCTAAGGACTTGGTCTTGGTGCGCCCGACTCTTCCTGGGACCTCATATGTCTCAATAGTTAGAAAGGCACCCTCTGCTCCTGGCCCATCCAGGCCAACGAGCACGGTTGTTTCCGCGCACATTCGGAGCCCTTCTGCGGGTTCTACCCAACCTGGGCGCTCCCCTGGTAAAGCTGGCGGCAAAAAGGGCTCATACCCAGCCCCGACTAAAACCAGGGCTCTACCCTCTTCCCCTAGCGTGACCGTTTCCCGCAAGGCGAAACGTCCACGCGCCTCCAGCGAGTCGTTAGACTCACAGGAGGCAACAGCCCTGAAGATGGTTGCTATTCCATCTTCGGGGGTTCCTAAAGGTGTCCCCTGAAAGGAGGTTCAGCAACAAAGGAGCTTCGGATTCTTCGCCCACGCCCAAAGGTGGAGCGAGTGGCTCGGAGACGGTGGATCCTCTAAAAGAGGGCCCTTTGCCTCCCAAGCCGCAACGCCCGCCTAAGGTTTCGAGGTGGAGGGAGGAAAAGACTCGTAAGCGAGCCCAACCTCCCCCAATAAGTCCTCAAAGGCGACCGCACCTTCAGCGCTTTGTCCGGCCAACAGCGCCCGGGGTTCTGCCCCCGGGAAGCGTACGGCCATTCCCGTGAGGTTCTTCTGTTCGAGGAGGGCCTTTGCGTCTCTTCCGAGCTAGGCCTGGAGAGAAATATTCCTTCAATGGAATTGCCGTGGACTCCGGGCCAACTGGGAGGAGCTGCGGAGGCTCGTCTCGTCCCGTTCTCCGTTAGCTATCTTTTTGCAGGAGACCATGCTAGGCGCGTGCTCCCTGCCTGCTCTTCCGATGTGTAAGGGTCTTGCGCCCCTACTACCGCGGTATGGCCGGGCTGCGGGATGCGCGCTTTACACCCGGCGTGATGTCTTCGTTCTTCCTTTCTCTTTAGATACCTTCTTTCAGGCAGTAACTGTGCAGCTGCACCTGGATAGGAGGTATACTATCATTTCTGCGTACATTCCACTGTCACCTGACTTCGACGCGGGGGACTTCCGCCGCGTCGTAGCACGGTTGCCAAGGCCCCATTTCTTGCTTGGACATCTGAACGGCAGGCATCCTCTCTGGGAGATTACTCTATAAATCCCAAGGAAAAAGTCCTTGTCGATCTGATGGAAGAGCTTGAGATGGGTGTCCTAAACATGGATCAGTTTACGCATCACTGTCCGAGGACCGCTTCATTTTCTTGCCTTGACCTATCTTTGTGCTCTTCGGATGCACAGCCTAATTTTGATTGGGGGGTGGTCGATGACCTCCATGGTAATGATCACTTTCCCATTCAAATATCATTTTCAGGGCAACTGCCGCCTGAGAGACCACCTCGGTGGTGCTTGGCGCGGGCGCGGGCGCGGTGGCCTGAATTTCAGGAAATGACTGAATTCTCTATCTCAGTCGAGGAGTTTAGGTCGGTAAATAAGGCCGTTGAGTTTTTCTCCGGCAACCTTATCGCCGTGGGACTGACTACTATTTCAGGACGAATGGCCGTTTTTCACGCTGACCACTCCCATGGTGGTCGGCGAAGTGTGAGACGGCCCTCAAACAGAAGCGTTATGCCTACATGCGCTATAAGCGCCGCCCGAACTATTTCACTGTCGCTGAATTTCGTCGGGCTAGGGCTAGGTTCTGGTATAATTCGAAGCACGCCCGCTGCTCTTCTTGGCGGGCATACGTTTCTTCACTTAACGGGAAGACCCCTTTAGCTGATGTGTGGAAGCGAGTCAAAAGGATTCGGGGCAAGTTCTCGCAGGACCTCCCTCCCGCTCTCCAGGAGAATGATGGGACCGCAATCTCGGACCCCGCGTCCGTGGCGGAATCCTTAGCGACCGCTTTTTCCGCATTCTCTAGCCGTGATGCTGCTCCGCCAGAATTCAATGCACGTCGTGATGTCACGGAAGTCTGCCGACTGGACTTTACCTCCAGAGGCAGAGAACCCTTCAACGACAAGCTTACTGTGAGTGAGTTGCGTTCCGCTCGCGCTTCGTGCGCGGACACTGCTCATGGTCCGGACGATGTCCCGTACGCCATGCTTCGACACCTGGGTGAGCGAGGCATGGCCTTTCTGTTAGTTTTGTTCAACAAGATCTGGGTGGAAGGTCTTCTCCAAGACTCCTGGCGAATCGCTACTGTGCTCGCCTTTCGCAAACCGGGGAGAGATCACTCTACGTCAACCGGTTTCCGCCCAATCTCTCTAACCTCTTTCATGTGCAAGTTGATGAAGAAATTGGTAAATGTTCGATTAGCCTATTTCCTGGACAGCGGAGGCCATCTGTCTTCTGCACAGTGTGGTTTCCGCAAGTTCCACCCTACGTGGGATGCTCTGCTCCGACAGGAAAATGCCGTCTGCAAGGCTTTCCTTCGTAGACAGCACTACGCCACGGTCTTTTTCGATCTGGAGAAGGCCCAAGATACCGCATGGCAATACTGTATCATGGAGACTCTCCACACGATGGGGGTGAGGGGACGCCTCCCAATGTTTATATCTGAATTTTTGCGAGATCTTCGATTCCGCGTACGGGTGGGGGGAGCCCTCTCCGGCCCAAAGGAGCAGGAAGAGGGTGTCCCTCAGGGAAGTGTCCTCAGTGTCACACTCTTTGCCCTGAGCATCAACGGCATCACCTCGTTGCTGCCGGAAGATGTTCTCGCTACGCTCTACGTGGACGACCTTTCGATCTCTTTTGGCGCGGCCCAGATGCCAACTCTGGAGCGTCGACTCCAACAGGCATTGAACCACGTCTCTCGCTATGCCGAAGCGCACAGGTTTCAATTTTCTTTGGCCAAGACTAAGGTGGTGCACTTCTGCCGCCATGCACGCCTCCACACTGACCCAGACTCGTTTCTAAATGTGTTGCGCCTGGAAGTGATTAACTCGCACCGTTTTCTTGGTCTTTAATTCAACCAACGCCTCACCTGGGAGGCTCATATTCGCAGCCTTAAGGTCTCTTGTACCCGCGCCATGGACATTCTCCGTTCCGTGAGGTTCAGCGCTTGACGCGCTGATAGGGCTACTGCCCTACTTTTGTATCGATCCTTTGTTCGTTCGAAGCTCGACTACGGATGCGAGTTTTATGCATCCGCAGCCGAGCGTTTATTGCGGAAGGTGGATTCGATCCACCACACCGGCCTTCGCCTTGCGACCGGTGCCTTCCGCACTTCCCCCATTGAGAGCCTGTTGGTCGATGCTGGGGAGATGCCACTCGCTCTGCGCCGCGTGCAGTGCATCACTCGCCTGTACGCGCGAGCCCGGCGCCTCCCTCAGTCGCCAACAGCTCTTACTGCACCTGCAGCTGGTCTCGATGGTGCCTATGCCGCCGAGTGACGCCAGTCATACCCTAAGCCCTTTGGGTTTAG
This sequence comes from Ceratothoa steindachneri, assembly GCA_963969495.1. Classification (NCBI taxonomy): domain Eukaryota; kingdom Metazoa; phylum Arthropoda; class Malacostraca; order Isopoda; family Cymothoidae; genus Ceratothoa; species Ceratothoa steindachneri. The sequence continues at coordinate 71,722,137 of OZ018330.1, forward strand.
GGCCAGAAAACTCCTTCGAGAGTTAGATATAGCTCTCGGGCCGAGGGCGTCTCTGGTTTGCCCAGGACGCCACCCTGGAGGGTACCACATTTGGCTATTTGTCGCCACGCCTCTGCTTCTAAAGCTTGTACTACGCCGGGAGTATTGCGTTCGACCTTTTTGGAGCACACATCGTGTCACGCTGGAACCGGGTAAGAGAGGGGATAAGTAGGGTCGGCTTCCACGCCGTATTCCCTCTGTTTGAAGTCAGTGGGGCTCTACCAGGCTCTGCGTCTGTCTTCACGGCCGAGCTGGTGGCAATACACCACTCGGTACGGGAGATTACGTGACGTGCCCAGTTCGGAGACCGGATTGTGATCTATAGCGACTCACAAAGCACCCTGAGTGATCTCAGGGCATTGGAATCTCCGGATCCCTTGTTCGCGATATCCGTGACGCCACGGTTTTGGCGAGCCGGGCGGATGTCGAGATTATCTTCTGCTGGGTTCCTGGACATGTAGGAATTGCGGGAAATGATCGCGCCAATGAGGGCGCCAAAGAGTCCGCGAGGACTTTGCGACCGGACCACCGTTTCACTCTTTCTCACACTGACTACATAGCAGGAATACGGGTAGCTCTTCGGACTGCTTGGCAAAGAAGATGGGAGACGGTCGAAGGGAACTTAAAGTTGCGTGCCATTGCGCCGCGACTGTTCTAATGGACCTATCCCTTAATGCCGCGGCGGCTTCAGGTTGCTTTCTGTCATCTCCGAATCGGGCACACTCGTGTCACGCATCGCTGTTTGATGGAGCGCTCACCTGCGCCCTATTGCGACGACTGCGTCGTCACCCAGACTGTGTGGCACATTCTTGTCGAATCTTCCAGTCTGGGTGATCTTCGCGCACGATGCCTGTCCCGGTACCAGATTGGCGGGGTCGCTACCGCCTGTCCCTTGTACTCGGGACGGATTCGTGCACATTGACTTGTTTTCTTTTCGGGGAAGGCCGGGCTTCTCCCTTTATTTAAGGTCCTTTTTTGTTTTTTGTTTCTTATTGTTTTGTTTGTAGGTTGCACTCTCCTGCACCGGGTGAGGGTGACCTCTCCCCGCTGCCGGAGATTGGTTCCTGAGTGTTAAGTTTTTCACATTTTTATCATTGTTATGTCTTCATATTTTTATTTTAAAGGAGCCTAGTTCTAGGCTGTCGTGTTTTTCGGCGACTTATGCCCAAGTGGGCAGTTGCCAGACGGGCTTTATAGAATTAAAAAAAAAATAATCACACCCTTCTCTGGAGGTGCCTTCGGATGCCGTCTTTTTCCCAGCGGCAGTCATTCCGTTACTTTCCTAGGAAACTGCCAAGAAAGACAGGCAGCCCATAAGTGACCGGTCCCAGCGAAAGCGGCACGATAGAGCCCGTCTGCCTCTTGCCTCCAAAGACCTCTGGGCTCGAATTTGGGGCTTATAGGGAGTTACCCTACTTGTCCCCTCTCTTACCCGACCAAAGATGATGGGATCTGTGATGTCCTGGAAGGGAGGGCACGTGGAGGCCGAACCTGAGATGGACATGGTCCCTGACGCAACCTGGGCTCGGTGCCAATCACCGAACCCGAATCCGCCCCTGTGCAAGGTCCTCCTATAACGGCCCGGGTCTCCAAGGCTGTACAAGGAGATGAGGGATCTCCTCCTCTGGCTGGTGCCCTTGTGAAAGCGAAGACATTCTCCATCTCGGAGAAGGATCTTGCTGAGGACGATCCATCTCGCCTTGGGGCTCATGTCGGTGGAGGGGAGTAGAGGGTTCATTCCCCTCCCTCTTCTCCTAAAAAGAAAAAGACCCCAAAAGACTCGGAGCTTCTCTCCATCCATAGGGACTGCGGGGACGGATGGGTGTGCTACCACTTCAGTAATCAACGAAGCCAAGATCGGCACGTCTGACCCCTTTGCCCTCCTATGTGCGGAGTCTCTGACAAAGACCAGAACTGCGCAGAGCGAAGCCTTGATTATGTCGGGGCCCCTCATTAAGAAGTTACCTGTCGTTATCTAACCCGCTGGCTTCAAGCGTTTACTCGCCATACGCTCCACTGATGACAACATGTTGGCTAAAGCCAACATGATCCATCAGAGGAGAGCTATAGCTAGTGTAATTGGTAGAGAACCGAAGGTGACCCGTTTCTCGGAAGAGAGCCTTTTGGAGAATGCGTTGAATTTCTCAGAGGCGGCCATGATTAGTACCCTTCGGACACGAGATGGCACGCCGGTAAGTGTGACGCAATACTCTACCATGAACATCGTGAAAGGAGTAGTTTATGCGAGGCAACTCGGGGACTATTCCATAGATGATATCACGTTAGAGCTAGCCGACCATGGGGCGGTTAAGGTTGAACGTGTGATGAGAAAACAGGGAGGAGCCTCGAGACCCACCACTACACTCTTCGTTACGTTCGACTGTGATAAGCTCCCTGAGTCGGTGCGTGCCGGTTGGTATTTACCGCGTGAAAGCATTCGAGCCACTGCGGAGGTACTATTATGTACTATCACCGCTTCGGGCATACTAATCGTTCTTGTAGGCGCGCAAAATCGAGGTTACCCTAAGTCTGTGTAAGTTGCTCTAAGGCCGCACACGATAAGTCTAAGTCCTGTGTGACCATGTGTATCAAGTGCAGAGAGCCGCACTCCGCTTCCTCGAAGCAATGTGGTACGTATCTCTTTGAGAAGGAAATCCTGGCGGTTCAGGCACAAACTTTCCCCGGTAAGTCCTCGGAGGCGACACCGCCTTCAGCTCATTGTCCGGCCAATAGCGCCAGGAGTTCTGCCTCCGAGAAGCGTACGGCCATTCCCGTCAGAGTCTTGTCTTTGAAGAGCGCCCACGCATCTCCTCCGAGCTAGGCCTGGAGGGCATATTCCTTCAATGGAATTGCCGTGGACTCTGGGCCAGCTGGGGGAAGCTGCGGAGTCCCGTCTCGTACCGTTCACTGTTAGCTATCTTTTTGCAGAACATGCTGGGCGCGTGCCCCCTGCCCACTCTCCCGGGCTATAAGAGTTTTGCCACCCCACCAACACGGGATGGCGACCGAGCAGGGAGACGCGCCATTTACGTCAGGAATGATGTTCCGTTCTTTTCTTTGCTTTAGATACCTCCTTTCAGGCAGTAGCTGCACCCGGATAGGAGGTATACTGTTATTTTCGCGTATATTCCACTGTAAGCCGACTTCGACGCGGGAGACTTTCGCTGCGCCGTCTTACGGTTGCCGAGTCCCTTTCTCTTGTTTGGAGATCTGAACGGTATACACCTCCTTTGGGGAGACTACTTGATTAATTCTCAGGGTCAAGTCTTTGCCGCCCTGATCGACGAGCTGGAGATAGGTGTCCTAAACGTGGATTAGTTTACGTATTACTCCCCGAGAACCGCTTCATTTTCTTGCCTCGATTTATCTTTGTGCTCTCCGGATGCACATCCTGATTTTTTGTTTTGGGTGGTCGATGAACTCCATGGTAGTGATCACTTTCCCATTCAAATACCATTTTCTGGGCCGCTGCCGCTCGAGAGCCCACCCCAGTGGAAATACGGACCACCGCGCCCGCGCCATGGATATTCTTCGTTCCGTGACGTTCAGCGGCTGGGGCACTGATAGGGCTACTGCCTTTCTTTTTTATCGATTGTCTGTTCGTTCGAAGCTCGACTACAGATGCGAGTTTTATGCATCCGCGGCCGAGCGTGTATTGCGGAAGGGGGACTCGATCCACCACACCGACCTTCGCCTGCCACCGGTGGTTTCTGCACTTTCCCCATTGAGAGTTACTTGTCGATGCCGGAGAGATGCCACTCGCTCTGCGCCGTGCACAGTGCATTATTCATCTGTGCGCGCGAGCCTGGCACCTCCTCTAGTAGCCATCAGCTCTCACTTCATTCGCAGCTGATCTCGACGGTGCCTAAGCCGAGAGACACCAGTTATACCCTAAGCCCTTCAGGTTTAGGGCCAGAAAACTCTCGGAGTATTGCGTTCTGCCTTTTTGGAGAACATTTCCTGTCACGCTGGAACCGTGCCAGTGTATAGGATGGCTCATAAAATAGAAAAAAATAGAAAAAATTAGTCACCAGCGATTTATGTGGAAGAAGTTTCATATACTACTTTTGGCCACCAGCATTATAAATCTAAGAAACTTCATAGACTTCTTTGGGCGACTAGCGATTTATATGGATGGAGGTTCATAGACACTTCACGCCACCAGCAATTTATGTGGAAGGAGGTTCATAGATTTCTCTGTACAACCTGCACTTTGTGGAAGGATGTTTATAGACTTCATTAGACTACTAGTGATTTAGGGGGAAGGAGCTTCATAGACCTATTTGTGCTACTAGCAATTTATGTAATAGGAAGTTTATAGACTTCTTTAGAAATCAAGAAATATATGTGGCAAAGGTTCATACGCTTATTTGGGCCATCAGTAATATACGAGGGGCGGTCAAGAAGTTTTGAGAATTGGTAGAGCAAAACAGAGGAAGGGGGATGGCTGTTTATGGGAGTGTTAGGACAAGTTATGACAAGTCAGGACCTGCAGCCGCACACTCCTGCCTCGTCTATTTAAGAAGCAGTAGCTGATCTCAGATCGTCAGTCACAAATTTTTAAACAATGGAGAAGGTTGAGCACCGCGCAGTGATCAAATTTTTGACCAAAGAAGGCAAGAATGCAAAAGAGATTCATGAACGCATGGTGTCAGTGTACACCGACACCGCCCCTTCCTATGCAACCAATGCTCGCTGAAATATGGAGTTCTACAATGGTCGTGACTTCCTTGAAGATGACCCCGTCCAGGACGCCCGTCAGACGTGACCAACGAGAACAATGTGGCCCGTGTGGAGAGGATGATCCTCGAAAATCGACGGGTTAAGGTCGAAGAAATCGAGCGAGAACTTGGAATATCACAGGGAAGTGTTATCAACATCATCCACGACAATTTGGCCATGACCAAGGTCTCTCTCTGCTCGTTGTGTCCCTAGAAACCTCACGCCCCATGATCGACCTTAACGTTGTCAAAGTCCACAAGGCCAGAGTTGCACAAGCTGCCCTGCGCGAGTGCGGATTCGAGGAGCTCAACCATCCCCCCTACAGTCCAGATCTGGCCCCTAGCGACTACTTTTTATTCCGCCAGCTCAATGCTGCACTGCGTGGACGCCGTTTTGGGGACGATGAAGATGTCCAGCTCGCCGCCCAGTAGTGGATTGAACAGCAGTCGGGAGATTTCTGGTTGTCGGGAATTCGAAGCCTCAGGGACAAGTGGCGCAAGTTCATTGAAGTCGAGGGTAGTTATATTGAAAAATAATAAAACACTTTTACTCATATCTCGTTTCCTTATATCCGAATTGCAAAACTTATTGACCACCCCTGTATGTTAAAGGAGGTTCATAGTCTTCTTTGGGCCGCCAGATTTTATATGTAACGGGACTCATAGAATTCTTCGGGTTTCCAGCGATTTATATGGAAATATTTCATAGAACTTTTTGCCACCAGCATTTTATTTGGAAGAAGTTCATATCCCACTTTGGGGAACCATCGAAAATTTTGTCAAAGCAGGTTCATAGGCTTATTTACGCCTCCAGCGATTTATGTGGAATAAGGTTCATAGAGATATCTTTGGAACACGAGCGATTCATTTGAAAGAAGGTTGATAGACTTCCTTGGACCACCAGCGATTTATGTAGATCGAGTTTAATAAACTTCCTTTGCTAGCGACCATTTTTATAAAAGGAGTTTCATAATCTTCTTTGTAACACAACTCATTTATACGGAAGAAGCTTCATAGACCTTTTCAGGCCACCAGCAATATAAGCAGAAGGAGCTTTATAGACTTCTATCGGACACCAACTCCTTATGTGGAATGAATTTCAACGATCTTTTTTGTTTTTTAAAAGAGGTATTATGTGGAAGGAACTTCCTAACCCTTAATTAACTATCAGCGATATAAGCGGAAGGACCTTCATAGACTCTTTAGACCACCAGCGATTTAGTCTTTTTGGAGTACCAGTGGTTTATGGGGAAGGCGTTGCAATGACTTCTTTGGGCCAGCAGCGGCTTATGTGGAAGGAGTTTCATACAATTCTTTGAACCTCTTTGGGACACAGCGATTTATGTGGAAGTAGCTTAATAGACCTCTTTGTTCCACCAGAGGTTTTTTGGAAGGGGCTTCACTGACCTCTTTGAGCCACCAACGATTTATGTGGAACGGTGTTCATAGACCTCTTTTAACTACCAGACATTTATGTATAAGGAGCTTTATATACCTATTTGGGGCTCCAACACTTTAGGTGTAAGGAGATTTATAGACTTCATTTGGCCACCGCTGATTCATGTGGAAGGTTAATACACCTCATTCACCACCAGAGAATTATGTGAAAAAAGGTTGTAGAATTCTTTACGGCAGCAGCAATTTATGTGGAAGTAGGTTTATATTCGTTTATATACCCCTTAACCAACAGCGATTTATGGGAAGGAGGTTCATAAACCTTTTGGGACCAGCAGCGATTTATGTGGAACGAGCTTCAAAGACCTATTTGCGCCACTAGAGATTTATGCGCAAGGAGGCTCACAAACTTTTTTCGACCACTAGCGATTTATATGGAAGGAGGTTCATAGACTTCCTTCGGCCACCAGTAATTTATGTCGAACGTGCTTGATAGACCATTTTGGCCCATAAGCAAATTATGTGAAAAGATTTGCATAGACCTCTTTAGGCCACTATCGATTTATGTGGAAGGATATTTATAGACTTCTTTTGGCCACCAGCAATTTATTTGGAAAGAGTTTCATAGACCACTTTAGGCTACTATCGATTTATGTGGAAGGAGGTTCCTAAACATTTTTGGACCATCCGCGATTTAGTGAAATCCATTCATAGACCCCAAAGGGGTCTATGATTGTAAATTTGTCTTTAACCATAGATTTCATCCTTAAAAATTGGGTGGTGAAATCTCCAGTTTGGGAAAATTAGTTGATGAGGACATTTTCTTTTATTTATTAGCTCACAACATAAGCAAATTTCAACTTTAGGGTGACAAACATACGAGTATGTATATATTAAAACTTTTCTAACTCTATATTAAAGTGTCGAAACATTTTAGCAAAATACATTGACATGGCTTCCTTTTTTATTTTCTCATTGAAATATGGGAAACTTTTAGATGAGTTTATACAGGGTGTAATTATAATTCCCATATACCTGAGTAGAGTAAAAGGTGCGCTTAATGGTGGACGATGTGCAATCAGCTTCGATTTTTTTTTAGAATTAAAATTAAATTATATTCGATATTCGAAAGAAACGACCATGTGCTAAGTTTGCAATATTGTTTTTTCAGTGCTTGAAAATTCTTTTAAAACAGCTTAAAAAAAAATTCGAACAATCTGGCTGATGTAAACAAAGGTTTCAAGACAGAGTTGGCAGTCAACTTTCCATTACACTAACCTGAATGACTTCAGTAACAACGTTTGCCCCCATCAAACAACGGATACAGAAAGCAGATCAATTCTTATTAACCATATTGCCTTCAATATTTGGCTGCCCCTTACTCTAAATTAGCTATTATGTGTTTTTCTATACTGAATTCAAATGTGATTGACTATTGTTCCCAAAATAAATAAACCTAGATAGTTTTTATTTTCTATTTAATAATATACGAGTATATGTAATTGTTTCCGAGCATTTTGTGTTATTTTTATGTGATAAAAATTAACTATAATAGTAGTTATTATTTTAGGTTAATATTTCGAAAAACAAATTTAATCACTCTTATTATGTCAAGCACACTTTTTTGAATCCATCTATATAGAATTAAATGAGCGGTCGATGTTACTATTATTATAATAAAAGTTTTAATTTCAATATTTTTCTCTTTCTTAATCGTGATGATGTCACATTTGAAAAGTTGTTTTTTTTAATTTATATAGTGACGTCACATTGTCTACATATTTTCTTCTACATATTGTCTCTGTTTGGGATTGAACAGCTTTGCATTATGACTTGTGGTGGATGTAAAATATTTCGAAGACCTTGTAAAAGAGTTTCACAGTGATCCTAATCGTGCTTTTAACTCGGTCTAAATTCAAGAATTTCTTCAAAAGGATTTGTGAATTGGAAGAGCTTATGTTGCCAAGTGTGTGGCCCTTTGACTCGATAAACGGCACTTTATTGGTGGTGAAAAGCGCATTATAGAAATAGACAAGGGTTATTATTTGATAAGAGTCACAACGAGAAACAACAATACCAAAAATGCTTATCCAAATGACTTTTTTATGATACTGAGTTGCTTATAGTACGAATTGATTGAAAAAATCTGGGAAGTGGGGAGTAGACCCCACCTAAAATCTGCCTACTGCCTTACGTTCATCCCCATCCCTTAGTGCTTTCCAACGTGCCTTGAAAACTTAATTCTTCTTCCAAGTTTTTCTTTAGTTGATAGACAGGCGCTTTGTGAAGGTTCATGGCTTTGAAGAGATTCTTACCCCTAAAATCTCGATTATTATTATTTGGTTTCCAAGTTTTGACCTCCACAAATTAAGACGGGTAAGATGCAGAGATTAAATACATTGCGTTTAAGGCATAGAAGCAACTTTCTTTGGAAGATGTAGCGGAACTTTCTACCCACGACTCTCCAGCCTAACTTTGTTTTTCTCCTCATTTCCTCTTCCATCATAAATTACCCTAAGTCTGCGTATTCTCGTACTTGCTCTAAAATTTGGCCGCCATTCCTAATTGCTCTATTTTCTTCAAAATTATCAATCATTATTTTCGTCTTTTAAAGTTAATTTTGAGGCCAACTGTGAACCTGACTTATCCTAATGCTATTATCATTAATTATGATTCTTCCGAATTTGAATTAAATGATGGCAGCGCCTTCAGGACGAGAGATCTTGTCTACGAACGAAAGACGGTGACGCTTTTGTTTCTATGTATTTTTATTTCCTGTTTATTTTTTAGCCGTTTGCCAATTTTTAAAAGTTGTTTCATTCCTTTTAATGATTTGTTTTTTTTCATAGTTTGTATAACTTTAATCGAATTATATGTTCTACGATGAACATTCATTTTAAGAACTTAGTTGAATTCTGTATATTCGATCTTTTAGCTAATTGTTCCATCCAGTCTATTTTCGCCTTTTTTCGGATTTATTTTCGTAGATTCCTTTATTTTTTGTGTTAGATGACATTGTTTCATTCTAATTTGCTGAAGTTGTACATTGTGAGATAGATTGTTATGATATTTTTTCACTTGGTCATTAAGTTCATTAAACTTGTTTGCAAGTGAAATTTTGAACTTTTCTACTTTAACTTAGTAATCAACTTCGAGTGTTTTGGCTCTCCAACTATTCCAATAGTTGGAGAAATGGCAAGTGAGCTTGAACACAAACAAGTGTAGTGTACTTAGTATAGGTTAGTTGTAATCTACTGAATAGTTATAAATTGAATGAGAAAGTTTTCTGAAGGTTAGAATGTGAAGGAGACTTGGGTGTCTTTCTAAGTTCCAACCTCCGGGCCTAGAAACCAGTGCATTAGTGCTAGGAATAGAGTTAATCGGGCATTAGGGTTTTTTGATTAGAGCGTGAGAAATAGGAATGCAAATGACATTCTAAAACTGGACCTGGCATTAGTTAGGCATCATATTAAATATGCGATCCAATTTTGGTCACAATATTATACGATGGATATTTCCTTGCAAAGAAGGATGACTAAAATCATGCAGTGGCGGCTCGTAGCTAAAATTAGTAGGGGTGATGTATCAGAAATATTTTAGCATTCTTTTAATATTATGTAAAATTAAATAAACATATAAAAGAAAGTTATAGATAAACTTGATAAAATCCTATACAGAACAAAATTAAATATTTTTTAATTACTAATCGCCTAAATTGTTACAGTTCATTTGTTTTAATCAGCTTTTATTCTTTTCAGTGTTGAAAAGCAGAGTTCTGCTTCTGATGTAGTCATGTGAATTGTCCATAGGATTTTTATCCGTTTCGTAATTCCACTAAGAACATCATCGAGATTATTTTCCGAGATAAATTTCAGCAGCTCAATTAATTAATTAATAAAAGAACCGCCACTGCTAAGATGATTCGTGGGTTGAGAGCTTACCTAATGGTGAAAGCCTTAGGAGACTAAAGTACAAAAGTTAGAAAGGAGAAGGGGTTGAGGGGACTTGATTGACGTCTTCAAATGACTAAAAGGTTATAATAAGGCAGATAAAGGTAAGGTACTTATTTTTAGCGAACAGTATAGGACACGTACCAATTGGTTTAAGCTGGACAAGTTTAGGTTTAGGAAAGCGATTGGTAGAAATTGGTTTACAAATCGAGTGTTAGATGAATGGAATAGGCTCAGTAGTCATGTTATAGAAGTGTCCATCCTGTGGAGTTTTAAGAATAGATTGGATAGATTTAAGGGTGAGGATACTAGGTGGGACTGAACTTGCAGCCTCCTCCCTTTCTTATGATTTCTTTATCATGAGTTAGGCTCTCATTTTTTAGATTCATTTTGTTCTTGCTTGTAAATAACCTATGGTCACAAGCTGTGATGGAAGAGCTGATGAGCGATATGTCCCTATTAAGAAGGATGTAATCAAGTTTTTTCTTTTCCGGTTTGCTTTCATCCATGACCTTCTTTTGGTGTCTCTCCATTGGAAGATCATAATGCAAAGGTTTTCTTCAAATTCTACCATGTAACCTGGTGCCAGAACGCCTGTCTTTATGATTATGGAAGCAATAAAAATGAATATATGAAGATGAGTTGAAGGCTTAGAATAAATGCTATTTTTTAAGTCTGAAAGAGTCATATGTATTGATACATTTAAAACTGGGAGGGTCATATTTATTTAAAAATTTCAATAGTGAGTAAATTTGCTTATATATATATATATATATATATATATATATATATATATATATATATATATATATGTGTGTGTGTGTGTCTTTTTTTCAAAACATGTGCATGTATTAGTGAACAATCAACGTCGTTGAATATCATACAGAAAAATGTTTTAGATGTTTAAAAGTTAGCTGACATGAAAGAATGGAAGCCATCTTAATACTATAAAAGGGTTACCATTATCATGATGGTTCACGCCGGGTATCAAAGTCCCACGTTATGACTGGTGCCCAATGCTCTGTTAACACTGTAAAGGCTGTAAGCCGTGAGATAGACAGCTGCAACAGAGACTATAAACCCCTTGGTCAGCAGAAAGGAACACAGCAAGCGTTTTGACTGCGTCCGCACTCCCGAATTCATCTAACAACTGCAGGGCAAGGTGATGGAAGAACCGAGCAAGGGAATCCGGGCTTTGGCCAAAGAGATGAGTGTTGGAGGACTCTCCCTACCACTCGTACAAGAGGCGCAAGGGACAAATTCTAACAACCAAGGCCAAGGAAATCCACTTGACGAAGTCTAAGAAGTTCTTGGACATACCGAAGCATCCTGTTTAGCCAGGGACGATCGGGTTCTTCTCAGATGAAAAGAACTTCCAAGAACAGTTGCACACCCCGCAAAGCAACAGATAGCTTGCATATAAGCTACCTAAAACTGTGATTATATGTGGCTGTCTCCCCAGTTAAGGTGACGTCATGCTGCCCCACATCTTTGATCATGGTCTTAGGTTTAATTCAGACGGCTATGTGGAGCTGCTCGAGATTGTGAGAAACCCCTAGCTGGAGAGGGTTGCTGTTTGAAAGCCATACCTCCTGAAAGAGTCAGAAGTGGTTGTTGGAGAATTTCTACTTCACTAGCCCCACTTTCTCTCCTTCTAGATCCTATGATTGTAATCCCATGAATTACTCTAGGTGGGGGTGCTGTTGAGAAAGACACCAACTACTCTACCTGCGACTCCAAGGCCGAACTAGCATCCAAGATTGAGGATGTGTTCAAATATCTTCTCAGGGACACAGTAAGGAAAGTATGCGCCAGCCTTAATCTAGTTGATATGTTTCAAATTATTTTTTTGGCTGAGATATTGCGAGAGGGGAGGGGGAGTTCTTTGAGGCAAACCGTCAAATTTGGCTCGAACAAACTGACTAAGCTCAGTATGACATAATAACGCGCCTAGCAAAGGAGGACAAAAATCAACCTTCATCGGGATTCGAACAAGGGACATTCCCTGTGCGAGGTGCGGGCGTTAACCACTAAGCTCTACCGAACTCATTTTTTAATTAAAATTAAAATTATTGTTTTCCTACTACAGAAATTTCACAACGCTACACGCAATTATAACCTAGTGCTGCTCTAAGGAGGAAGGCGGCGCTGAATACTTTAACTTTGAATTTACACTATGAATGGGTTAAATTTTAAAAGGTCTTAGTTTTAAATGATATTTACACACACACACACACACATATATATATATATATATATATATATATATATATATATATATATATATATATATATATATATATACTTTGCACAGAGTTAATTTTATCCACAGCTCAAGACGTATAGAAACAATCTCTGGCAATGGAAATTGATCACATAATTTAAAGCATTAAGATCGGGAAAGGTGAATTTATTAAAATCACATAAACAAAAATAAATAGACTTAATCGAATGGGATAAAGTAGGGAGCGAATTGATAACGCATAGACAACCGAATGGCACAGAAGTACACAATAGAATGGAAGGTCTACCGATTTCTTCCCTTCTCGTCCCGTCGAGAAACGTGACGGTTGGCCCGTCCTGAGGAAACCCAGGATAGTTAACCCCCTTGTCGCATAAAGTTGCGACAATGGAGCCTTGGCTAAAAGTATAAAGCTCATCTCATAGAATCATATGTATGTATATTTAACATATATAATAAAACTTTTAAAAAAATTATCATAGGCGGCGCTGAATGTGCATTTTGCTAATATGTTTGAATATTTTGTTAATATGTTTGAATTACTTAATATTTTACTAAATAGTCTGTAATTAATAACATGGTATGTTTTTAAAATCAGAATTTAACCAATATTTATTCTGTTTCATCTTAAATTTATAACTCTTTTCCATTCAAAATCGTCGTTCTAAATAAGCAATATGACTAAAACTAAAGAACTTACAGAAGCACAGAGAGCACAAATCCCACTTCCCCATAGCCAAGTGTTATCACAAAATAGAAATTGATAAGGAAATAAAATGTTCAATATTTGGTGCCCAAACCACTATAAAATGATGTCAAGAGACAAAGAGGTTTGCATCATGGAAGAGGACTGCCAGAAAACGCCTTACAACACAGATCAATCATTCAGGCTTCACTACAGAATCACAGAAAAACATCGTCTGAACTTGCTAGGGAGTTCAATGTAACTTAAAGTTAAAAAATATCACACAAAACAGTTAACAAGAGACTTAAAGATCAAAGCTAAAAGGATGCAAAGCGAGAAAGAAGCCATGGATATCTGAGGTGAAGAGTAAAAATCGTCTTCATTGAATCAAAGATCACAGAAATTAACACATAAACAATGTTATAAAGTTTTCCGCTCAGTTGAAAGTAATTATCAGGTATGTTTCATTATTGGTTTGTTATTTTATGTGTAATTCTATTTAAATATATAATTAAGAAAATTATTGAAAAAACAAAAAAAAAATTTGTAATAATTTGTAGATTTTCATCACTTCTGCGGCTAATTTTGTGAGACGAAGAGTTGGAGAGGCAATTCATCCTCGTGCGAAGCATAGAGGTGGTTGTATCATAGTATGGGGTGAATGTCTTCACCAAACATTATCAGAACCATCAATCCAGAAATTGAAACCCACCACACCAAGAAATGAAGTTATATTTCAGTCTGACAATGTCAAAAAAATTGGTTCGGAAAAATGAGGACCACCCCTATGGAGTGACCACCACAGAGCCCAGGCTTAAATCAATGGAAGATTTATTACGAAATTCTCGTTAGAAAAAACTAAGCCGAGTGTTGGAAGATGGCATTAAAAGGTTGTGAAAATTTGGTGAAATTCATGTTACGAAGGATTATGGCTGTAATCAAAGCATTAAAAGTTATAAATAAATATAATGAATTTATTTACCACAAATTCCTAAATACGTCATATGAATGATTCCATAGGATGCTTTATACTTATAGCCAAGGTTATAATATATATATATATATATATATATATATATATATATATATATATATATATATATATATATATATATATATATATATATATATATATATATATATATATATTATATCCTTTCCATATCTCCCGCGGACGGGGTGTGTTACATGGTCAGAGACACTTTCTTTCCACCATGTATGTATATATATATATATATATATATATATATATATATTAACAAACAAATGTTATAAGTTTTTTCCAATAACCTACTGACCTATGAAGCCTTTTCTTGTTTGCTGTTAATGTTGCGGGAAATCGACTATTGTGTAAGTATGAAATGTGGCTCGGTTCGTTATATTGGAAAGTCACTTTTATAATTACTGTTTCGTTACGTAACTGATTTCTGTAGTAAACTTAAACGTGGATATAAGCGAGGGAATCAACCTCGGTGCGGAAGAGGGTTCTATGTCCCCTGTCCAAAAGAGATTAGATTCTTAATACTAAACGAATGAGAGAAAATAGGGGGGAGGGGACTCAGGCTGGTTATAAACGGGTGAAAAGGATTCGCAGGAACGGAAAAGCACACTAAGTCAAATAGAGTTCCTCGGCAAAAAAATGGCTCTCATGAAAATCTCAGATAACAAAAATAAATCAATTGTAGGCTAATAATTTTCACACACATGTCAGAAAATACCGATGTTAAATAAGAGGGAATTATGATCGAAATGAAAAAAAACAGCAAGTTGGTTTCGAATCGATTTGAGTTGATTGGTTAAAGGGTCCTCTATAATAACTATCGTATGCTTCCAAATGGCCTTATCTCAAAGAAGCACATTTCACGGCTCTGAAGTCTCCAATATAATCATAATTCGGAGCCACAACGGAATTGGTCTCCGGATTTAGCTTACGATGGGGAAGGATCTTCTTCTGAAGGCATTTCGTGCAAATCGATTTTGTTATCATTTCAAATCATTCATGTTTTTTTTCTTTTGGTGGTTTTCTACTTCTTACCTTTAGCTCCCTGACCTTTTATGTTAGGGGTATCCATTATGGTGACTAAATACGTCGAACTATTATTTAATTTCAAAGGTACATTATATATATATATATATATATATATATATATATATATATATATATATATATATATATATATATATATATATATATATATATATATAATGTATATGTATGTATGTTAGGATTACCTCCTTACATATGCTCAAACTCCAACTGTACTGTTATACTACTACTACTAATAATAATGATAATAATTAAACGATATTATCAGATAGGCATGAAATAGGAGCTCAGAAATTCGCACAAAAATGCATTATCTTCCGAAACCAAAAAGTGCGGTATATGACGCAGGCATTCCAATTTTCCCAACCCCCTTCTTGCTAACCCAGCCTCCCTGCTTCAGCTAACCCTTATGCCATCAACGGGCAATCCTTCCCTTTTAAATATCAAAATTATTTAATGCCTCCGACTAATATCCTGTTGTTTCACTGTTTTTTTTTGCAAAAGACATTCTTAGGTAAACCCTCCACCTCTAATCATCTTGAATTATATACTATTGGTTAATACTAAGGTAGGAGTATCCTGTATCTTCAAAATGTATATAACCATTGACTCAGTTGTAAGAAATTTCCGCCCCATTAACCCAATGAAAAAGTTAGCTGGATAGTCATTGTAAAAACCATCCCACTGTCTTCAATGCTCTCTATAGCCATTGGCTCAATTGTAAAAATATAAAAAACTTGGTAACTAAATCAAATATAACTGGACCATTACTATAAAACCCCATCATACTATGTCTAATATTTTATGTAACCACACCCACTGAAATGAGCATGTAAAAAAATGATACATAACCGATTCATATCTTCAAGCGACTGGTAGTCTCCTCCTCCGTCGAGCATCGTGCCTTCTCCAGTCGTATTAGACGACGTTACCAGCCGTAAACTGGCGTAATCTTTTTCACTACTCGTAACCTTCCATACCAGTCGTAATATATATATATATATATATATATATATATATATATATATATATATATATATATATATATATATATATATATATATATATATTATATTAAATATATATAGATATATATATATATATATATATATATATATATATATATATATATATATATATTAGTCATGTAAATGTGTAACATTTTTATAATAATGTATCAGTAGCGCTCCTGGCTATTAAGTTCCAGGAAATGGAGCGCCTGACCTGATAAAGGTTAGGAACTCCAGTCTCATATATAAACTTATTCTCGAAAGGTTGAAGAGTTGTTTCATTTAAGGAGGTCGGCTGTCCAAGTTTACCACTGCTCTCATCTCCAACTGTGTCGCAGCGTTTACTAGATTGATTTACTTCTATTTCAGATTCCACGTTTAATATCTCTTTAGTACACGAGGGTCATTCCTTCAATAGCTATGTTGTCGTTCATGATGCCCTCTCGGCAGATTGATTGGCGTTTTGAAGCGAATTAGACGTAATTAGGTATGAATTAAGAGGATTTAAGCGAAACTAGGGGCAAAAACAATATTTGAGCATGGGTTGACGTCCCCGGAGAAAGAGTAAATGTTTGCAGCTCTGCACGTTCGCAGACCAAAGCATCATTTTTGTAACCAGATATGTTTTTGAATTTGTCCAGTTTCTTATTACATTATTCTTGAGGACAATTCTTTTCCATGGAATCAAGAATGTGGACCGTGCTAAGGTCTTTTTAGAATTTGGACGTTTTTTCTTGGGCAGGGTTGTCGATCCTATGGCACGCGTGACCAAAGTTACGCCTGTAGTTTTACGGCAAGCGAAGCTCAGGGTAGCTTCAAGCGATTAGATTCTAAAATTCAACACATGACTTAGAATTCTGCTTCAATAAAATACATTTTGATTATAGCGATCTACATCATCGATAAAGAGGTTAAAAAGAAAACATGTCAATTAATCAGGACGACTAACACATATCACGAGTAGTGTTTAATTTATTTTTTTATTATTTGTCGATTGAAACTTCAAAATAAAATAATAATAATGTTTTCTTTAACATTAGGGTTAAAGAGGTTTGCCACCCCGCCCGATGGCTTTTTACAGTCACTAACTACTCTACTCCATCATTTTATGGTTTTGGCTTTTTTTACTGTATAGGTTTCTTCATTTAGACTACTCCGCTATTCATGCGATTGTCCCTCGTTTTACCAACGAAAATTGAGGGTTCAGTTAAAATAGTGGGAAGCCACAAGCAAATCTTTAATTAACTATTTATCGAAACAAAGGACGTGTTTAATTTTAGAATCAAATTATGTACGTTGCTTCAACTTAACATTTAGCTATACAAAAAACAGAGCTGCAAGAATAAAACAAAAATACATTTACGTATTCTTAAACTTAAAATAGGCAGGCATTCTATATGTAAGCTGTTTTAGTTTACAACGAATAAACGCCACTAATTATATATTGGTGCATCTGTTTTTTATCATTAATCGATGCCATTGCTGCTAATAGCATGGAGCCCATTCAAGGTTCAAGGTAGAGCACCTTGCGACTTAGTACCAATCGCAGTCCCTGACTGTCATTTGACATACAGGAGGAGGGGTACAAAATAATGGAAACACATTGTTAATGCAAGTTTTTTATCCAATGTGGAGTTTGTCTTCTTTTAATAGCACTAATTATTTGAATGTATCAAGAAATTAACGATTTTGACAATGATTACAACGCGCTTTGTTGCCTGGCGATCTCGGTTACTGAATTCCTCCTTTCATCTAGATTCTAGATTTACGTCTACAGGGTAGGGTCGGTATTCCTTCACAATTTTCAATTGCTAAATTTGAAAATTTGACCCATTTTTTTACCTTCGTAGTCTGTCTTTTTATTCTTATAAACAATAACCAATTTTGCTTTATTTTTTTGAAGAATAATTGACTGGAAAACTTTTAACACCCCCAATTTGTGGAAGAGGCATGGAGCCATCCTTGGAATCCGCACTCGAAAGACAAAAAGTAGATTTTTGACTTCCTTAAAGCCAGCAGAAGGATGGAGGAAAAGGTCTGAAAATAGCTAGAAGATTCAGGATTCGACTACGAGGCGAAAGCAGAGAGGAAAACCCATGGCTGACTATATGAGGCCATCAGAATGACAGAATTCATTGCTGAAATCCAAGATATCATCGTCAATGATTTCAGAAAGTTGATGCGTGCCATTACAAGGGAGCAAGGTGTATATAAAAAGCTCATCAGGCTGGTGCTGCATAAGGACGTTCGTACTTTCCATACAAGATGACGAGGGGACAATTTTTGTCCAAGACGATGCAGGAAAAGAGAATCAATCACACCAAAAAGCTGATCAACAAGTTGAAACACCATTGGAGCCAGACATGCTGTTGTTCTACTCCGACAAGAAGAATTTCTCCCTGACAAGAAATCAATTCCCACAACAACAGGGGGCTCGCCGTTGCACCCTATGACATGCCAAGAGTCATGCAGAAATTTCCAGCGACAATCATGGTATTTGGTGTCATCAGCAGTGAAGGTGACGCCATGTCACTTCCGTTCTTTCCTGAGGACCTCAAGCCGAACTCTGACGGCTACATCCGTGTTCTGAGCAAGGTGATGAAGCTCTGGATAGACCGAATAGCTGCAGAGAGGCCTTACGTGTGGCTACAAGACTATATACCTTGCCACACTGATTGGAAGACCTAGGCCTAGCTGTCAAAGAATTTCTTCGAGCACACAGCACCTGACATTTGGCCTCCCAACTCGCCTAACTGCAGCTCCATCTTCGCTCGAGATCTTCAACATTCGTCGGTTACCGAGTCATAACATTCTCACTTAATATTCTCCATAGGCTTCCTATCGGGTTTTAATCAGAGCTCTGCGCAGGCCAGTTAATCATGTCTCTATTTTCAGCATCCAAGTACAGCTTCACCGTTTTTGCTGTATAGCCCGGTGCATTTTCCTACATGAAAACAGGCTCGGGTTCTTCAGATGTTTGGAGAGACAATCCAATCAATAAAAGTGGCGCGATAAGTATAAGAGAAATATTGTCAGGTAGTTAGAGTTAAGAAAAATAGTGTAGAATTGAGAAAAAGCACCAGGTGCTCAAAGAGTTGCAAAGGCGCCTGTTGATCAGAATGAATTCTCTGTTATTTTTGTTGTAGTCATATTTTTTAATGTTTTGGTTATGTTATTGGAGTTCAAGCTTTGGTGTTATGGTGATTCATTTTGTATGATTATATTTGTTCTCGTTCTGTATTGTTGTTTTTCTCCTTTATACTTATTGTTATTGAATGTGCTTTTTGTAGTTTTTTTTGTGGTTTATCTATAGAGTTTGGTTACGGATGTTATTATTCGTCGTTTTCTGGCTCTTGATCCATTATTCAGCTTCTTGTTTTCATATTTGGACGTTTTGGTCATAATCGAGATTCTTGTAGCATTTTGGGTTAGTTTCATCTTCGGATTGATATTTATATTCAGTTGTTATTCGTTTTAGGACTTCTTGTGGTAGTCTTTTTTACATTTTTCACGCAAAGAGTTACGCTGCCATTGTCAGTAATTTTATGGAGCTCGAGAATCTTGCATGGCTTCTTCTTGCTTTGCTGCCATTGAGCCTTAATCTAAGCTCTTCATCTAGTTCTACCATCATTTCAACTTTTTATTTTCCTCGTTCTCTCCTCTATCACCTTATTCAGATATTTCAGCCCCAGCCCCTGCCCTGTGCAGATCTTCCTGTTTCCTTTTTTTATCTGCTGCGTGTAGCTGTAATTAATAAGACACACTTGTTTTGCACTCTCTGAAGTAACAATTGTGTTTGTGAAGCACACAAGAGTGCAGAGATATCCTTCAAGAGTGCTACTCTAAATATAGCCGTGCAAAACTTCTTTTTATTACTGTTTCTGAAGTTCATGGAGGTATACACAGTTCGGACTGCCGCTTAGGCCCTTGAAATTCTATCTGAGACGTATTTCATGTACACATTCGAAGTAATCTTTATCCCGAGTACGTTGCACTCTGTGGTGTAGGGATAGCCTTTATCCCCCAACTCTAGCATCTCTTTTTATTTTCCAGTTGGCCTTGTAAGTGTTGAGATTTTCAATCTCCGCAGCAGCCATGCGAGCAATTTCGTATGGAAATCGTATTAATGAGTCACTAATGTTGAAGCAAGTGGAGGTGGCTTGGTACTGGGTCGTCTATTAGGTTTGACAAAAGCGCCCACCTTGGGGAGCAATACTCTCAAATTGAATTCATGGCCGTCCAATTGACGAATAATAATGTATACAGTTCTCTCTATGACGTGAGATAGAGGGGAATAGGAAAAGGGGCAAAAAAGAAATAATAGCGTAGGCGAGGGTCGAGTGGTCCCATGTCGCTGGACCACTGTTAGCGAGCGGCGAATACACTCCACCATCCTGAGTCCCAAAAAGACTCATTCAAGCAAAGCTTTTAAGCCTCTTGCCTGCACTTCTCGTACGATTCACCCCCCCCCCCCTCCTAGAAGCAGAGCGTATTTTAAATAAATGAAGAGAACCCGTTTGGAAATGTTACCCAAGGGCTAACGCTCCCCCTCCCGGGTCTGGGCACCATTGTAAATAGAGAGAAATGGGAAAAAGGGCAAAGAAAAAATAACAGCGTAGGCGAGTTTCGAACAGCTTTCCACGTCGCTGGACCACTGTTAGCGAGAGGCGAATCCACTCCGCCATCCTGAGTCTCAAAAAAGAATCATTCAAGGGAATCTTTTAAGTCGCTCGCTTGCACTTCTCGTACGCTACAAACGTAACCGCAGTTCTTTCTACATAAGTTTTACTTAGTTCCAGATCCTAAACTAC
The DNA here is from genome assembly GCA_963969495.1 of Ceratothoa steindachneri. NCBI lineage: Eukaryota > Metazoa > Arthropoda > Malacostraca > Isopoda > Cymothoidae > Ceratothoa > Ceratothoa steindachneri. The sequence continues at coordinate 71,743,037 of OZ018330.1, forward strand.
ATCTTCCTTTGTCATTCCCTATAGAATGTTTTTGATAACAATTGGCATACATTACTCACATAGCACCAATTCCTTTTAGCTTGGGTGTGAAATAAATAGATCATACGCTCGCCGGTGCCACCAATTCCTACCCTTAGTAAGGGCAAGAAGGAAAGCAACCACCAGTCAACCCATCGAGAAAGAAAGTTGATCAAATTAGACCTTCTTCATAGAGGGTGACAGGAGGATAGAGTGGAATACTTCCATTGTTTGAGGGCCTACTTATTAACGTGGAGTCCGAGCAGTGAGTTGTCCAGTACCATTATATTCCTCTCATTTTCGTTGTACTGAGCTACTGCCAGGCTGTGTAGTTTTATGTATGTCTTAGGTTTTTGTACTGAGTGTGTAGTTTCCATGTTTTCTCTCTGTGTTTAATGTAGGTTTGAAGGCTTTAGTCATTCCAGTTTACTCAGTGTCTACTGATTTCACTTTGGCTTGTCCTATTTCACTTTGGTTTGCATCTTTCGCGTAACTCTTCTCTGTTCCTCTTCCGAGAAATCCCAACTCTCTTCTGCATTATTTTTTGTCGGATTCTCTCCAAGTGATTCTTCTTGTTTATCATCAGTAGGAGTGATTTCTTGCATTTGGAAATTTAAAATTGCCCCGGAGTTAATGGTTTTGAAGCCATTAGATTTAAGCAATGAGTTTAGTGTGTTCACTTATCGCCCTGGGTGAAGTGCGTTTTGTATGTGTGCGTGTATTACGCATGTGTATAGTTTGGCGTACATACCTCCTGTCATGTTTGGAAGTATGACTTGGTTTGGTGCATCTTTTTGGAGCGTATATGCGTAAGTGGTGTTTCCTTTAATTGTTTTCTTCTCTTGCAGTTACCTTTCCTTCCTTTTATTTTTGTAGGACATATCATAGCGATTGACCGGTAGTTTCTCTCGCAATTTCTGAGCTTTTTTTGTTTCATGCAATTCCGGAATATGTCCCCTTCGGTGGCACATTAAGAACATATAAGTCCTTTCTTTTGGTAGATTACTGTGGTGTGGTCCTCAATTACCTAACAAGTGAAGCGCATCTGGATGTTGTCAAAAATGTCTCTTTGAACGTTCGTTAGGGATAAACATATTAAATGCTAGCAATCATTTTCCCAGTGTCTTTGATGACATTTCGGTGTTTCAAAATACTGCTTTAAAACTTAAGTGTGATCTCTGAATTTGATCACCTCTTGTACTTTCAGCCGTTTATGGCGCTCCATTAACGCTTGTTTTATTTCCTTTCATGTGTGTAATTATACAAATACCTCAACTTTTCGCTACACAAAATCAATGTTTGTCGTAATGTGTGATGGGGTTTTAGCCTCCAGGTCTAGTTTCTTTAGGATTATACTACCGACCGTCTATAACAGTTGTTCTACATCCGGAGGATACATATTTCCGTCATCAGTGTTTTAGTGTGCCCCACTTCGTGTGGGCTCCTACTTGATGATGTCTTTAAGGTAAAAACTTACCTCGTTCCACAAGATAGAGAAGCATCCTATATATCTTAATTCTATATAGTCTACCTCCCGATGTTCGCCCTCTCCTTGGTAATCCTACCTAAATAGGTTTAGCCCTATAGCAGTCCGCAGTTGGGATCGAGCTCGTGGCTGCTAACCCCCACCCCCTTTACTGGCACAATAACGGGGTCTCCTGCAGGGGTTCACTATACCCCAATATCAACTGAAACTCAGACTTTGCCGTGACCAATTTATATAGTTCGGGTATGAAAAAAGTTAGAGTTTAACAGTAATAAAAAAGGAAGAGATAGATGTAGTATAAGCAGCTCCACTTGAATCTCCAATGAACCCAATGTGCGCATATATTTATTTTTACTTTTCGGTTCTCTTGCCGAAATTGCCGCCCCTACGAGAGATGAGTTTTACCAAAGTGCAGTTTGTGTGAAAGCGATAATAATGAGTCCGTTGGTGTTTGAACTTTGGGGTGATAGTAGAAGAGAACGATTCATCGCTGACATAGGCACCTCTCTACCCTTCTCTTCCGAGTGGGAGGGAAGTAGATAGGCGCCTCCGGTCGACCCTTCATCTAACTCATTCTCCTCTCCAAAGGGTCCAAGTGGATGCAGATGGGGAAGGGTCGGAGTGATCCGATGAAGGTAGAGAGAAGTAGGAATAGGAGTAAAAGATTTGAAGTGAGAGAAGAGAATAAGAGATTAGAAGTTGATCTATGTTGATCTTTTTATAGTGGATAGATGGAGAGAATGGAACTTCATTTTGTGAACCTCCAGTTTGTGATTTTATCGTGGATTTCCCCCGTAAGAAGCGCGGTGATTTGCCATCCTGGCTGCCGTGCTGACGGGACTCAGCACCCCGTCCGACCCCAGCTTAGCCTCTTCTTCTTCCTTCAAAACACTTGTTTCCTCGCTTTTCATACAACCTCTCCCACAACTTTCTCTGGTCAGCCTTTAATTTCACTGGGTAGATGCTGACCTTCCTGTCAGCCAACCGTCCCGCATTGGGGCTGAGGGGGTGAGGGACAATATTCCCTAACCCCTGAGCTCCGGTCTGGGGTGGCTGGTTTTTAACACCTGCTTCATGCCCACCCATACCTTCCTCACATCCCTTTTCCTCTCCTCTTCACAATCTATATATTTTACGCCGTGTCTAAGGTGGAGCCGCCATGCCAATGGACTGCCAGGCCACCAGGCGGGAGGGGTGGTCCCAAATGGCGGCGCCTGGCTCTGCCGGGCTTGTAAGCACCTCTCGCATTGCGGGCTACTGCGAGAGGTGTGCGCGATTGCATCCCGTGTAAAAAAGAGGGTCACCATGCCCAATGATGAAGATCAAAAAAAAAAACTCAACCCCCAACTTCCCCTGAAACATCGACGGAGCCGCCCTCGGGCAGCTCCAGCAAAAAAATGGAGGTCTCCCCCCCCCACCTGTGCTTGCACAGGGGAACCTCCATATTTCTCTAACCGGAGAGAAGGCTTACTCCTCTCCTTGGCCTACGGGTGCAGGGGACTCCCCCTGACCCCCTTCTCTGGAGGTGCTTTCGGGCACCTCCCTTTTTCCAGCGGCAGTTCCCTCTTTTCTTTCCAAGGAGACTGCCAAGAAAGCCAGCAGGCAGCCCTTAGCCAGCCGCTCCCCATCAAGGTGGCTCGGTAGGGCAAACCCCCTTAGGGGGGAGAGGGAAGCCAGGCCCTTCGGTCGCTTCCCTCAAAAGACCTGCTGGCAAGAATATTAAACCTTGCCGGGGTTAAGGCCTGTGCCTCCCCACAAAAGACTCTTGACGCTGCCAAGGGGGCCTGCGATGTCCTGGGAGGGGATGGCCAACTGGAAGCCCCTCTTGTGATAGACATGGTCCTTGAGGAAAACCAGCCTCAGACGGTAGGGCCTTCCATGGGGGGGAATCCGGGCTCGGCGCCAAGCACCGAATCCGAATCCGCCCCTATGCAGGGTCCTCCTCAAACGGGTGAGGGCTCCGAGGCAGTACAAGAAGGAGAGGGATCTCCTCCGACAGGTGCCCCTACGACTACCAGGACCTTCTCCATTTCAGGGAGGGACCTGGCTGAGGCCGGCCCATCTGGCATTGGGGCTTCAGCTGGCGGAGGTAAGAAGCGGGTTCATTCCCTCCCCTCCTCTCCAAGAAAGAAAAAGACTAAAAAGACGAAGAAGACTCGGGGCTTCTCTCCATCCGCGGGGGCTGCGGGGACAGATGGGTCTGCTGCCACTCTGGCAAGCGACCAAGCCAAGATCGGCACATCCGCCCCCTCTTCCCCCCTGGTTGCGGAGCCCCTGACTAAGACTAATAGCAAGAGTGCACAGGGCGGAGCCTCTATGACATCGGGGCCCCTGATTCAGAGGTTACCTGGCGTTTTCAAGCCCGCTGGCTTCAAACGCTTCCTCGTTATTCGCTCCACTGATGGCACCATGTTGTCCAAGGGCAACATGATCCATCAGAGGAGAGGATTAGCTAGTGCAATTGGTAGAGAGCCGAAGGTGACCCGTTTCTCGGACGGGAGCGTTCTGGCGAATGCGGCGAATCCCGCCGAGGCGGCCAAGATTAGTGCTCTTCGGACACTTCATGGCACCTCGGTGAGTGTGACGCCGCACTCTACCATGAACTTTGTGAAAGGAGTAGTTTATGCGAGGGAACTCGTTGACTACTCCATTGAGGACATCACCCTAGAGCTGGCCGACCATGGGGCGGTCAAGGTCGAACGTGTAATGAGAAAACAGGGAGGGGCCTCGAGACCCACCCCTACACTCTTTGCCACGTTCGACTGTGACAAGCTCCCTGAGTCGGTGCGTGCTGGTTGGTACCGCTACCTCGTGAAGGCATTCGTGCCATTGCCGCAGCGGTGCTATTACTGTCACCGCTTCGGCCATACGAATCGCTCATCTAGACGTGCAAATTCAGGGTCACCCGAAGTCTGTGTAAATTGCTCTAAGGTTGAACACGATAAATCCAAATCGTGTTTGGCCAAGTGTGTCAATTGCGGAGAGCCGCACCCTGCTTCTTCGAAGCAATGTGGTGCATATCTCCTTGAGAAAGAAATCCTGGCCGTTCAGGCCCAGGATAGACTCTCATTTCGCGAGCCTAAGGACTTGGTTCTGGCGCGCCCGGCTCTGCCTGGGACGTCATATGCCTCAGTAGTTAGAAAGGCACCCTCTGCTCCTGGCCCATCCAGGTCAACGAGCACGGTTGTTTCCGCGCCCATTCGGAGCCCTTCTGCGGGCTTTACCCAACCAGGGCGCTCCCCTAGGTAAAGCTGGCGGCAAAAAGGGTTCATACCCAGCCCCGGCTAACACCAAGGCTCCCCCCTCTTCCCCCAGCGTGACCGTTTCCCGCAAGGCGAAACGGCCACGCGCCTTCACCGAGTCGTTAGACTCACAGGAGGCAAAACCCCTGAAGATGGTTGCTAAGCCATCTTCGGGGGTTCCTAAAGCTGTCCCCCGAAAGGAGGACAGCAACAAAGGAGCTTCGGCTCCCTCACCCACGCCCCGAGGTGGAGCGAGTGGCTCGGAGACGGTGGTTCCTCGAAAAGAGGGCCCCCCGCCTCCGAAGCCACAACGCCCGCCTAAGGTTTCGAGGCGGAGGGAGGAAAAGACTCGCATGGCAAGCGCAACCTCCCCCAATAAGTCCTCGAAGGCGACAGCGCCTTCAGCGCTTTGTCCGGCCAACAGCTCCCGGGGTTCTGCTCCCGGGAAGCGTACGGCCATTCTCATGAGGGTCTTCAGTTCGAGGATGGCCCCCGCGTCTCCTCCGAACAAGGCCTAGAGGGTATATTCCTTCAATGGAATTGTCGTGGACTCCGGGCCAACTAGAAGGAGCTGCGGAGGCTCGTCTCGTCCCATTCCCCGTTAGCTATCTTTTTGCAGGAGACCATGTTAGGCGCGTGCCCCCTGCCTGCCCGCCCGGGGTGTAAGGGTCTTGCGACCCCACCACCGCAGGATATCCGGGCTGGGGGATGCGCGGTTTACACCCGGCATGATTCTCCGTTTTTCCTTTCTCTTTAGATACCTCCTTTCAGGCAGTGGCTGTGCAGCTGCACCTGGATAGGAGATATACTATCATTTCTGCGTACATTCCACCGTCGACGCGGGGGACTTCCGCCGCGTCGTGGCACGGTTGCCGAGGCCCTATATCTTGCTTGGAGATTTAAACGGCAGGCATTCTCTCTGGGGAGATTACTCCAGAAATCCCAGGGGACAAGTCCTTGCCGATCTGATCGAAGAGCTTGAGATGGGTGTCCTAAACGTGGATGAGTTTACGTATCACTGTCCGAGAATCGCTTCATTTTCTTGCCTTGACCTATCTTTGTGCTCTTCGGAGGCACAGCCTGATTTTGATTAGGGGGTGGTCGATGACCTTGATGGTAGTGATCACTTTCCCATTCAAATATCATTTTCAGGGCAACTGCCACCTGAGAGACCAGCTCGGGTGTGCCTAACGCGGGCGCGGTGGCCTGCATTTCAGGAAATGACTGAATTCTCTATCTCAGTCGAGGAGTTTAGGTCGGTAGATGAGGCCGTTGAGTTCTTCTCCAGCAACCTCACCGCCGTGGGCCTGACTACTATTCCTAGGACGTCTGGCCGTTTTTCACGCCGACCACTCCCATGGTGGTCGGCCGAGTTTGAGACGGCCCTCAAACAGAAGCGTTATGCCTACATGCGCTATAAGCACCGCCCGAACGATTTCACTGTCGCTGAATTTCGTCGGGCTAGGGCTAGGTTCCGGTATATTTTGAAGCACGCCCGCCGCTCTTCATGGCGGGCATACGTGTCTTCACTTAACGGGAAGACCCCTTTAGCTGAGGTGTGCAGGCCAGTCAAAAGGATTCGTGGCAAGTTCTCGCAGGACCCCCCTCCCGTTCTCCAGGAGAATTGGACCGAAATCTCGGACCCCGCGTCCGTAGCGGAATCCTTAGCGACCACTTTTTTCGCATTCTCTAGCCGTGATGCTGCTCCACCAGCATTCAATGCACGTCGTGATGTCTCGGAAGGCCCCTGGCTGGACTTTACCTCCAGAGGCGGAGAACCCTTCAACGACAAGTTTACTGTGAGTGAGTTGCATTCCGCTCTCGCCTTGTGCGCAGACCCCGCCTATGGTCCGGACGATGTCCAGTACGTCATGCTTAGACACCTGGGTGAGCAGGGCATGTCCTTTCTTTTAGATTTGTTCACCAGGATCTAGGTGGAAGGTCTTCTCCCAGACTCCTGGTGAATCGCTACTGTGCTCGCCTTTCGCAAACTGGGGAGAGATCACTCTACTCCGACCGGTTTCCGCCCAATCTCTCTAACCTCTGGCGTGTGCAAGTTGATGGAGAAATTGGTAAATGTTAGATTAGCCTTTTTCCTGGACAGCGGAGGCCATCTATCTTCCGCACAGAGCGGCTTTCGCAAGTTCCACTCCACGTCGGATGCTCTGCTCCGACTGGAAAATGCCGTCTGCGAGGCTTTTCTTCGTAGACAGCACTACGCCACGGTGTTTTTCGATCTGGAGAAGGCCTACGATACCGCATGGCGATACGGTATCATGGAGACTCTCCAAACGATGGATGCGAGGGGACGCCTCCTATTGTTTATATCTTCCTGCCCAAAGGAGCAGGAAGAGGGTGTCCCTCAGGGTAGTGTCATCAGTGTCACACTCTTTGCCCTGAGGATCAACGGCACCACCTCGGTGGTGCCGGAAGATGTTCTCGCTACGCTCAACGTGGACGACCTTTCAATCTCCTTTGGCGCGGCCCAGATGCCAACTCTGGAGCGTCGACTCTAACAGGCATTGAACCACGTCTCTCGCTATGTCGAAGCGCACAGGTTTCGGATTTCTTTGGCCAAGACTAAGGTGGTGCACTTCTGCCGCCATCCACGGCTTTACCCCGACCCAGATTTGTTTCGTAATGGGGTGCGCCTGGATGTGGTTGAGTCGCACCGTTTCCTTGGTCTTGTATTCGACCGACGCCTCACCTGGGAGGCTCATATTCGCAGCCTTAGGGTCTCTTGTACCCGCGCCATGGACATTCTCCGTTCCGTGACGTTCAGCGCTTGGGGGGCTGATAGGGCTACTGCCTTACTTTTTTATCGATCCTTTGTTCGCTCGAAGCTCGACTACGGATGCGAGTTTTATGCATCTGCAGCCGAGCGTTTATTGCGGAAGGTGGATTCGATCCACCACACCGGGCTGCGCCTTGCGACCGGTGCCTTCCGCACTTCCCCCATTGAGAGCCTGTTGGTCGATGCTGGGGAGATGCCACTCGCTCTGCGCCGCGTGCAGTGCATCACTCGCCTGTACGCGCGAGCCCGGCGCCTCCCTCAGTCGCCAACAGCTCTCACTGCATCCGCAGCTGATCTCGATGGTGCCTATGCCGCCGAGAGACGCCAGTCATACCCTAAGCCCTTTGGGTTTAGGGCCAGGAAACTCCTTCGAGAGGTAGATATAGCTCTCGGGCCAGTGGCGCCTCTGGTTCTGCCCAGGACGCCACCCTATTCGTCGCACCGCCTCTGCTCCCAAATCTTCTACTGCGCCGGGAGTATTGTGTTCGACCTTTTTGGAGCACACATCGTGTCACGCTGGAACCGTGCCAGTGTATAAGGATGGCTCCAAGTCCCAAGAGGGGGTCGGCTTCTACGCCGTATCCCCTCTGTTTGAAGTCAGCGGGGCTCTACCAGGCGCCTCGTCTGTCTTCACGGCCGAGCTGGTGGCAATGCACCACTCGGTACGGGAGATTACGCGACGTGCCCGGTTCGGAGACCGGATTGTGATCTATATCGACTCACAAAGTGCCCTGAGGGCTCTCGAGGCATTGGAATCTCCGCATCTCCTGGTTCGCGATATCCGTGACGCCACGGTTTTGGTGAGCCGGGCAGATGTCGAGATTATCTTCTGCTGGGTTCCTGGACATGTAGGAAATGCGGGCAATGAGCGCGCCGATGAGGACGCCAAAGAGTCCGCGAGGACTTTGCGACCGGACCAGCGTTTCGCTCTTCCTCACACAGACTACATGGCAGGAATACGGGCAGCTCTTCGGACTGCTTGGCAAAGAAGATGGGAGACGGTCGAAGGGAACTTAAAGTTGCGTGCCATTGGGCCGCGACTGTTCCCATAGACCTATCCCCCAATGCCGCAGCGGCTTCAGGTTGCTTTCTGTCGTCTCCAAATCGGACACACTCGTGTGACGCATCGCTATTTGATGGAGTGCTCGCCTGCGCCCTATTGCAACTGCGACGTTCCCCATCCCCCAGACTGTTCGGCACATTCTTGTCGAATGTCTCAGTCTGGGTGATCTTCGCGCACGATACCTGTCCCGGCACCGGGATGGGCGTGGTCGCTACCGCCTGTCCCTTGTACTCGGGACAGATTCGTGCACACTGACTTGTGGACTTGTTGACTTCTTGGGGGGACGCCGGCCTTCTCCCTATTATTTAAGCAAGGTTTGTTTTTTTCTGTTTTGTTTTGTTCTTTGCATTTGTTTTTGTTTTTTTTCCTTTAGTTGCACGCTTCTGCGCCGGGGGTACCTCTCCCCGACGCATTAGCTTGCTTCCTTTCCCCCTTTTTGGGGTGTTGTTTTTTTTTCTCTTTAATTTTATTTTAAAGTAGCCTAGAACTAGGCCAGTTTTAATACGGCGACTAATGCCCAAGTAGGCAGTCGCCAGATGAGCTCTTAAAAAAAAAAAATAAAAAATATCGTGGATTCCGAACCACGCATCCTTTCTATTACTCGGTTCCTTCCATAGCTTTTAATTTTTTTTTTTGTCCATTTTGGAGCATTCAACTTCATTCTGTGTTAACTTTTATAGTTTTTCTTTCATTCGTGTTTATTTTGGAATCCATGCTGTTGTGTTTTTAAGTTGTATGAGTTTATGTAGATTGTTGCTTGTTTAGTTAATGTTGTATGTACTGCTTGTTTATTTTTTATTCTTTATTTATGCTTTACCTTTCCACTTTTCACTTGTTATTTTATCTTAGGGTTAATTATTTCACTTTTTTGCACTTACACTTAAGTCTAGTCATATCACTCCACTTTTGTTTTGTTTTTTTTCATTTCACTTTGAGTCTTTGAGTTTTTTTTTTTGTATATTAATTTGGTATCATTACACTTATCACTGTTCTCACGTATCTGTCTTTCAATTTTGGGTAATTTGGCTCATTTTGGGTTGACTCCTTAGCGGAACTTTTCGGTATTCATGTTTGGTTATTTTTGTCTGTGATTATGGTTGTGGAGGAATTCCACGTGGAATTTCATTTCCAGTACGGAAGTTCCATGTGCTGGAGAAGATTCTGTTAGGCTTAAATTGGTAAGCTTACCTCCCCCCCCCACTTCCACAAGTAGTAGCCTCGAACCGCGTCCACCACGGTCCATCTTTACACGGGTTAGAATAGCCTCGGCAAGAAGATTCGAGGCCATGCGAGAGTAAAGCTGTCTCCCACTAACCCCCCCCCCCATCCCTCCCGCGGGGAGAGCCTCAGTCGTATATAGTGCTCGTTTGCCATGAGACAGACAGAGTTGAGAAGTTTCGCCTGGACCCAAGAAGATTCCCTTAGTTCCAAATCAGGTGCTAACAACAAAGCAAAGTGACGGCTGAACTAGTTGTGTATTGGAATTAGCCCCAGCCAGTGAGGTAATTCCATTTAACTATCGCTACCGAGCGATTTTTCCGACTTCACCCATCAACTCCTTTCGAAGCTCTCCTCGTTCGCCCCTCGTTTTCGGGTGGCCGAAATACTCTTCCCTGGACCGGACGTTACCGCCCCCCCATCCCCTTTTGGAGAACCGTCATCACTTTAAATCCCGCTCAAAAGCTCCGATCGGCCTCGCCTCACGTGCAGAAGACATCCGTGAAGCCTTACCCCGACGTCTCACCCAGAATCCTCCGTAAGCAAACCCCTCTCCCCCTGAGTAACCTATTTGAGTTAATCACCCCCCCCCCCTCCAATTTGAATAGTCTCCTCCTGTAATATCATAAATTTTAACTTCATGGTCTAATTCATAACTACAATCCCCCTCCCCCCTCGTTCATCTGATGTAATTTTGCCCTTCAATTCTCTCATTATTTTTATGTAAATAAAATTATATTTTTGTACATGCCTCTTTAAGTAACCTTGAGCGTTGTCACTGCCCATATTATACCTGACCTCGTTGCACTCTTATCTTGCCCTCCACCCGTCGAAACTCGTGGTGTTCCGTCCCTTTGTCGGCGCGCCTTTGAGTTATTGGTCCCTCCCCCATAGATATAATATGGTATTGATTTAATATAATGTCATACCACGACAATGGTATTGGTCGGGTTATATTCCATTTTCGATTTTTTTTTTTCATATTTGATAATAACCTCACTTTAACTAAAAAATAGTGATTCCTCAACTCTCAGTTGATATCTTCCACTGGGAAATAGTGTTGAAGGAGATTTCTTCTCTGACGGTTGGGTGCTTCTATTTTCATCCATATTTTCTCCGCTCTTTTCTTGTTGCTTATATTTAGCGGTTCTATTCTTGCCTCTTGATGCAGACTTCACTGACTGTTTTGCTCTCTTCACGTGTTCGTAATTAAGTAGAGAGCTTTGTTCTGAATCATCTGGAGTTCCAGTTGTTTTTGTCTTTGAATCGCTGTTGATTTGGATGAGAGGTATAAAAGAACCTCCCTTTCCAGTGAAATAGATTTTCTTTTGCACGCTTACCTTGTTTTTTTAATCACAAGACCTTACCTTTTGCATGAAATATGTAGTCCTGGTGTTCTATTTCGATATATGCTACCTTGACCCTGGATATTGTGATTATCGTAAATTTCCTCGTCTTAGTTCTTATCTTCCAGTCCCTCTTAAAGTTGTTTATGTTCCTAATTTCTAGTGATGTAGTCCTAGTCTGAATGTATTCGTTCCTGAATGGCGTAAAGACTAGCTGACTTATGCTGTTCACTAACTGGATGTTGAAACAATCAGGCATTAATGGTGGTGGCAGGTCCGATGTATAGATCGAATACAGAGTTGTCAAGTGCCCCTTCTATACATCTCTTTAGACCAGATCGATGTGGTTCTCTGCTTTTGGCTTAGCTATTTTCTGTTATTGGGCTAAGTTCCATCATAGTGTCTCTTCCTCTTTGAATCCGAACTGGTACTCATTATATAGGTTATTTTCTTCGAGATCTTTTTTCTATCTTCGATTGAGGATATTTTCGAAAATTTTGCCTGTGAAATTCAATAGCGATATGGACAGTAACTGTTGAGGTGACTGTTGAGGTTTTCCTGGTTTCTGAACAAAAATCATTTTGGCTGAGTAGATTGCGTCTTTTATTACTTCTGTTGTTATATTGGCAACTATACCCCAAATTTCTTCCCTATCTTGCGCGACTGTTGGTGATTGGGATATATTGTCCATTTTGTATATCGAGTAATTGTAGACCATTTCGTCTATCTATGGATTAAAGTCTTCATTTTCTCTGTTTTCATGGAGAACACAGACTTCCAGAGAGCGAAATAGTTCTTCTGTAGCCCTATCTTCTAGAATATTTTTCTCCGTTCGTTTTTAATTGTTATTTTCTTTCTTGTGGTTCCGTCTTGGATTTTGTTTGTTAGTCCTGACTTTTCTTTCGGCCTTCTATCTACTTTAAAATTTTCTATTAGGCTATCTCACCTATGACCTTGTTGATCTTATGAGATGTTTTATCTGTTTATTTTTCCTCTTGATTTCTTCCGCCGTCCACTGAGGGTGCGGAAGAGTACGGAATATCGTCCTCATCGATTTATTGCACGTTTCCGGCTAACAAATCGTTTGGGATGAAGTAACAATACTTCTTTGTAACCTTCCCTTATCTGTTCTGTAGTCTTTCTGGCTATGGCCCTTATATTTTATAGTGATTCATGAACAGTAAGGTTCCAACATACTCACTACAGCCAAATGGTATTCGGCTTCATAAGAATTTTAAATGGCATGTTGTAGCTCCTTAAAGTGACATCAGGCTTCGTCACAGCTTGCCTGTGACATATGTTGGAAAGTCAGGTCCTATTCTTTGGAAAATATTCGTTTCCACATCATTTCTAAATTATTTTATCTGTTGTTCCTTGTGTGGTAGCTGTTTACTTTGCACCTGACATTAATCTCCACCCAAAATATTGCAAGAAGACCTATACCAAAGATTGTCATTAGGTTGTGCAGGCTGATATAGCTATAATTCATGTTTTGAACCTCACCGTCCAAGAAAGGGAGTTTATTACCCGTACTCAATTCATAAGTGAATTTTAACACATTCTCCTCAAATTGCTGTTTGATGTTTATCAGATGTTCTTCGTTTTGGACGTTGATGTAGATGGCGTCTACGTATCGGGAATATGTGTGTGGCTTATTTTCACTGTTTTCCAATAATCTCTCATCAAGTTGACCCATATAGTAGTTGGCGAAGGTCGGCCCTAAAGGAGACCCCATAGCCACTCCATGCACTTGCGTTTATAGATTACCGTCTGGTGTTCTAAACGGAGCCTCTGATGTACATGAACATAACATGCTCCTTAAGATGTTTGGGTCGAGTTTGGGAATTGGAGGAGACATTTTATATGTGTCCTTAACCTTCACCGTGAAATTATATATATATATATATATATATATAATTTCACGGTGAAGGTAAGGACACATAGGAGGCTGAGGTACATGCGATTTATTTATGGAGCAACGTCTCCGGCGTATCACCCATCTTCAGGTTCTAAAATCATAAATTAATCTAATACAGTTAAAGAATATTAAAAATATTAAAATAATCAGGTTGAGACTATGTAGGTAAATCAAAAATTAAAAAAATAACTCAGGGATTTAAAAGGCAAGAGAATCAAATTATCATTCTAATGTAACCACTATTGACACTTTTTTTTACACAAAAAAACACAGAAGTAAATAATTACAGTATAATATTGCTTAGCGATGAAGTTCAGAAGAAATCACAAAGTAAAGAAATTAAAAAGAATGTGGCTTAAAGAAGGATAGGAATTTGATCGGTTGGTTGTTAAATAAGAGAAGGTTGATTGGTTGTTGAATGAGGTAATTAAAATTAAGAAATAAGAAGGAGAACAGCGGTATTATCTATGCTGAGTGTAGGAGATTTTGTACGTATTAGTAGGGATTCCAAAATTCTTAGACTATATTCATTGTTATTATGACCAATTATTTTGAAGTTATCTATGGAACATTCTGTCTTGCATTGTATACTATGATTTCTAATTACAGAAGCTTCCTTCTTAGACAATACTTTTCCAGTGCGATGGCTTATTCCCATGTGAGAACAAAACCTCTCTTTCAATGAGCGAACCGTACTACCAATATAGGTTCCTTGCAAACAACAAGGACGAGTCTTGAATTCATTGTGCGTAAATTTAATTTACTCCCTCATTTTTCATTTTTGGATTTCATCTGCTTTCTTATCCTAAATTACGATGAACCTAAAGATGGGGTCCATAAATAAATCACATGTACCTCAGCCTCCTATGTGTCCTTACCTTCACAGTAAAATTGAAGATTAGACTGGTCAGCAGCAACTCATATGACTCTCTCTCTCTCTCTCTCTCTCTCTCTCTCTCTCTCTCTCTCTCTCTCTCTCTCTCTCTCTCTCTATATATATATATATATATATATATATATAGATATATATATATATATATATATATATATATATATATATATATATATATATATATATATATATATATATATTGGTATTACAAGTCAAGGGCCAATAAATAATAGATATGCGGGTCTTGTGCCAACGAAGTTTAAGAGGATATGAATGTAGCTCACGTAGTCACTATGCGGTACCTAAGTATTAGCAAAAAACGAGTACATGAGTGAGCACAACTTTTCTGTACATGAATCACTACAAAGAACACCCAGACCTTGTGAATGGGCAAATGTAGTTACATTTGTGTGGTATACATAAAACATAGAAATTATGAAATAAGATGAAAATAGCAATAATTAAGAACATTCGAATCAAAACAAAGATATAATTCAATGGTAAATATAATAAAAAAGTAAGGGCGAAGATGTGCAATAATACGCTGGTTAAAAATGATACGAGTATAAAATGACATTAGTTCTTGTGGACTAAATGTCACTTAAATACATCAAATATTATTAAAGTAAAATGATGATTACAAATAATTATACATAATAATTTGGTCAAATTTGTACAAAGTGTGTAATAATATTAAGACACTATTTACATGGTAACATTTTAATATACAAATGATACATTTTCAATTTCGGTGGTTAAAAAGTCATTTTTTGCCCAGCTGTGTACACCAAGTCATTGTGAAAATCGAAGGATAAAAATGAATTGGTTGAGGGGAATTTCTGTCTTGTAAAGATATAATGAGAGTGTGTGAAAAAAATATACAGTCGATTGTAGTTGCAATTAATCGTGTCACCCATCAAATGATCATACCATTTAAAAAGTACGTGGATTGGTTGAAACATAAATACATTGAAAATAGTGAAAGGGAGTTAGTTTGCTCATAGTGTAGATTTTAACGTGTGTGTGGTGGTATGAGGCGGATGGTGTAGTTTCTTAGATCTCATGCAAGGTAGCGTGTTAGACGTCGGGGGTAAGGGGAAGGTATCAATGGCTGGTACTAGAGAACTAGGGGTAACATTTGCGATAGAATATGTCGGGGAATCAAAATGTGCTGGTTTGATATTGCTGATGTGTGCCTTCAAGGGGCTAGTGGGTCCTTGGAGAGTATATGAATGTTGATGACTCTTTAGGATTTTATATGGGCCCTTGTACGGTGTCGAAAAACTGGGGTGGATCTGTGTGTCTTTTAGGGAAACATGAGTGCAAGTATCAAGCTCCTTGTGAATAAATATATGTTGTTTCAAAATTGGCCTGGAAGTTATTGGTGCAAGTGAGTTCATGGTTTTCCGATGTTGCTGTATTGATTTTTGTTGTAAAGGATCTGTGTTTCTGGTGACAAACAAGTCACCCTGGAGTCGTAAGGGAGTGCTAAAAACATTTGTGCGGCAGAATATCCTGTCTTCTGACAGGGATTGTCACGCATAGAAAGCAAAGTTGCAGGTAAATAGTTTAGCTAATCACTAGGATCTCCTTTGGCTAGCAGGGAGCTTTTTAGGGTACGATGTATCTTTCTAACACAGTTGAGCAAGTTGCAGATCTGTTGATTGTGATCTTTCAAGTGTTGTATAATCAATAATAGAAGAGAAAGCAACAGATGAATGTATTGTATGGCATGAAGGATCTGGAGTGCTATTTTGATATGCCGATGTTTGTGTATGTGTAGCAGATTGCATACTGCAATCGATGATGGGGGCTCTATAGAGGGCATAACTAGGATTATCCATCCCTGCAATATGACAAGTGTTACTTGTGTATTGTGAAATAAATTTAAATGAACGGGATTTTTTAGGAGAGTGTCGCGTGTTGATGGATTTAGCGGCACCAATAAGTGAGCAGGAAGAAACTTGTTCCTTCAAGTAAACGTTGAAAGTGCTTGATTACAAGATGCATTGCGGTCACTTCCTTGGGAATGTACTATGTTTTAATTCCGGGCACCTAAAGGATTTGCTAAAGAAGCCCAGAACCTTCCAATTATTTCCATAATACTGTTGAAGGACGACACTGAGGCCAAGATTAGAGGCGTCAGTAATGAAACGTAATGGGCAGTCTCGCTTTGGATGTGCCAAAAGGGTGGCATTGATGATAGCGCGTTGTATGGCATCGAAAGCATCTTGTGCGTGGCTGTCCCATTTTAAAACTCAATTGGGGTGGCATTAATTGGAACCTTTCAATAACTTTGTGAGTGGAAATAAAAATTATGGCTGCTTGTCGAGTAAATCTCCGTAAGAAATTCACCCAACCCATGAATCTCTGCAACTCGTGTAGCGGTTTGGCGACAGGAAAATCTTTAATAGTAGTAATTTTATACTTGTGAATCAACTCGATGACTTTTTGCAAGGTTTATCTGTAATCCGTGTGATTCTAGTGTTGAAAATAGCTGTTCGAGATGTTGCAAATGTTGATCTTTGTCTTCACTGGCTATGAGCAAGTTGTCTACATATGAGAAAACGAAATCCAAATCACCCAAAACATGATTGATATACCTTTGAAATGTTTGTGAAGAGTTTGACATTCCATGAAGTAAGACCAAATATTCATACAGATGATGGGGGGGAAGTCGTTATAGCCGTCTTTTCACTGTATGCAGGGTCTCCAGGATTTGAAAAAATGCATATTTAAGGTCAATTTTAGAGAATTTAGTAGAGTTTAGGAGTTGTGCCGCGAAGGTGGTATTTGTCTATAACAGCCTCAGAATTAGTCGCCAATGGCACAACTAATGCGGTAGCTGACATCGACTATTTAACAAGATGAATTGGCGAAGTATAAGTCGATTTATACCTTTCCCTCCCGAAAGAACCGGGACGGGTTCTTCTGGCTGGCATAGGTGCAGCTAGGGTCATAAGAAATGAAAAGAAAAGTTCAGAGTCCGATAAAATCAACCGACGAAGTCGAAGAAGCCGACTGAGGACTAACAGCCGTGAGGCGGGATAACATCTGTCTACATATATAGAAAGCGATCTCCTTTCTTCTGTAGTTCTATTCTGAAGAAGCTGAAAGGCGAAACGTCATTAAAGAACTCCAGAGGGTTTCCAGATTTTTATTTCCTCCACCCATTCTCAGACTATACGTCGTGAAGTCCAACAATATATATATATATATATATATAACAATATTATGTATAATATATATAGATAGATAAATAGATCGATCGATATAAAATAGCTATGAATTAAATGCTCCGCAGTTTGCAGAATCTACAGTATATTTTCAAGCTCAACTGTCCTCAAGATATGAAAGATGCGTTCTTTGTATTCAACTCTCTTACTTACTGATCGAATTCTAGACTTCATTTTTTCTACTACCAACGATGTTTTGGCAAAACAAGTGCCCTGTAAGCAAAAAAAAAACACGTTACTGCTAAAAATTCCCTTCTCTTAAATTTTTCTTTATAACAAAAATTGCTTCGGAATTTTCTATAGCACCTACTTTTCAAGATAGGGGAGAAAGTGTGTACTTTCGCCCATTGGTCGTAAAATCACCTAATTAATCGGCAATGTTGAAAAGTGATATATCAACTTTGGGGTATCATTGGTTAACTATTTCAAATCTGTTATGACTCCTCCCGCCCACTATAGGATTGGAAAACTTTATTAAATTAGTCACTAGCTACTTCTAAGTAACATTCTATTGGCAAACCCTTTTTTAAGATAAGTCCTAGCTCCTCCCATATAAATCTTATATAAAAACTTTGTAAACTCTAGATTGGAGGAACTTATCTGACTAAATCCTTTTTCTAACTAAAACATAGAACCAAAATCCCCTTTTTTCCTCCTCCACTGCGTCGTACAGTCTTTATCAGAGAAGGACAAGCACTAAGTTGACTCGCTGAAGGCACTTCGTAACACAGGCTCGTCTATAACTATTTGATCATTATGCAAGAAGCGGCGTTCCACGTTAGATTAGACCATGCATCAAAGTGCAAGGCAGTCCTTCCGGAGCAAGAAGAATTCCGTTGTGCAGACTGCTTGCTCACCTTGAATACGCGCGTCATCTACGGACTCGTGGTCTGTTACCAACATAGGCCATTGGTGCCCCATCAAATATATATATATATATATATATATATATATATATATATATATATATATATATATATATATATATATATATATATATATATAATGAAAAAACTCACAAAGTGGCACGTAAGGAAAGCAATAATATGAAAATTAAGCCACAAGAAAATGAAAAGATGAATCCAAGAACTTTCGAACTATATTTACAAGTTCATTTTCAAAGAATAAGATGAAAATGGAGAAGACACCCTTATATAGGGTACAAAGATACGAAGGGAACGCACATCACCTAGTACCTAACCAATGGAAAAAACACAAAAATGGGACTGAAAAATACCAGAAAAAAGAACAATAGGCAACTAATAACAGACATGTGCATCCCTAAAAATATATACACACAACAGCGCCATGTATATGAATGGAATATGGTGGGTGAAAAAAAGCATTTTAAAGGATTATAATCCTTTGAAAACATTTAGGGCTAAGAGTTAATCCACAGGCACAACAAAGACACGTGGTGGGGGAGGCAATGCGAATGATATTACACTAATAAAGAGTGACAACAATGTGCATTATGAAGTTATTTCATTTAGTACGTTTTTTTAAAACAGGGGCCAGTTTAAATAAGCCAATAAAAAGTGTACTGTTAGTCGTGTTTGTTATTTTCCAACGAAAAATGTGTGTAGAATTCTATTGATCGTGGATATGCCGATTTAAATAATTTATACACTTCTATTTCTCGTTTTACCCTTTCTTTGATTAATAAACATGGTATTGAATAATTTTTTTTCAAAAACGTGTCAAATGTTTAGGAAAGCTATTCTAATTTATTAAATTCTATAGGTAATAGCTATGCAAAGTTTTTGTATTTCATAAAATTGCATGCCTAAGTTCTTGTTTGGGAACTGTAAGCCGGCCGAGCGCAGCTCGAACTTCCTAGAGAGTACCTATAAACATAATTTGTGTGCGCTTAGTGGCTTTGCGCTTGTAGTTGTCTCTCGTGGCATGGTGAGATCGAAAAGAAGTTATATCATCAAATTTCAGGGTAAAATATGAAGCTGTCGGAACGTGTTTGCCTGCGCCATGGAAGTTTTATTGACCCTCTTAGTAAAGCTTCAAACTCTTCCTGGTTTAATCCAAATGAACAACGAGGGGTTTGAAATGGCGAGGCGGCTCCAAGGTCGCCACCAAATATTAATACCCATCCAGATACGTCAACTCACTCACCTAAACACGTGTAAAAATCTGTCTATCAAAGTATTTCTTTAAACATCACTATCTGAAGATCAGTTATCTCTGAATTGGATCGATTCGCAGAAAGCGGTGTAATGTCCTCTTTCACGCGTGTGTGTGTCTACTTTGACGCAAGAAAGAAACAGGCTAGAAGAAAAGAGTGACACGATAAAGAAAAAAAATGATATAATTTGGACCGTTGTAGCAAAATTTCAGCAACCGTAAGTAAATCCTCTAAATAAAAGTAAGCACTTTGACCCTTGCGAAATGAACTTGATTGATGTAAATATTTGCAAGTTAGAAAATTCGTCAGGTTTGGTTCAAGGGTGAATTCAAGGGAGTTCAAAAGACTGTATTTCAGGAGGCACCTGACGGGCTTCTCTTGGCAGTGCTTCTTTGTGCGTTGAGATCAACTCTACAAAAACAAACAAGTAATGAACAAGGCACATGAAGGGGGAGCTGGTCATTTAAAGGTTTTGAAGAAACTTCGCTAGTATTTAAATGTATGGTCGTGTGCGAACTTACCCCAAGTAGTCTTCTCGTTAGGTAACTCGGTCCATGTACTTTACGCATATTTCTCGTCTCATACAGCAGTACTTTTTTTTACAAAACTCTTTAAGAAATCTCCGCTTCGGGTTTTCATTTCTTCTCCAATTTGTTTTGGCGGAACCCATCACTAGGCAATCCGGATGAATAAACGAGCTACAGAGGCGCGATCCCAGGTCGTTCCCCCAAACCAACCAACTCCACCAGCAACTCAAGAATCTGCAATCTCACAAGATCTCCTCCACAGTTTAGAAGCACCTCAAGGATCCCGTGGGTTCGTCCCAAATTCAGAAGACCTCGATTCGGACTTCAGTGAAGCAACTTCAGCTCTCTACATTCTAGCAGGTGGCTAAACCTGCACGGACGCAAACCCACAGTCCGCTGGATCCCCCTCGGAGGCGCCTAGGCCCATGTTTGGGTGCCATCGGCCAGACACCCTTCTCAATCGGAGGTTCCACCTCCCTATACACCGAGGGCATCACCTCTCATTCCAGATAACCCAAGGACCCCAGAAGGCCCGCACCCCCCGGAAGTCGTCAACCCTCCTCTTTTATTCGCCACGGACTTCACCACATACGCAAGTATCAATTGGTCACAGGTGACTTTTAACCTTCGCTCTAACGTGTCCACGCGTTCCTCGCAGACGTGCTCATCGGTCTTAATTGGTGAGACCGGTTCCGCGTCAACAGAACAGCGAGAGAAATGGGCCTAGACCAAAGAAGTCGCAGCTCAACTTCAGAGGAATATGGATACACCACTCCTACGGGTTCTCCTCCTCCCTTCCCTCCTCCCACTCATCTATCGGACCTCTTCTCTCTTCCCCGTTTCCTCATATCTCCTATCTCTTTGGAAGGCGAATGGATCCCTTTTCTCAGCCCTCCTTGAAGCCCCCTTTCTCCCCTCTCTCCTACCTTGGTCGCCTCGAACTCGAAAGTCATAGACATCGGACTTAGCGACCATGTCACCATTAATGTTCCTCCCCCTTACAGCCCCAGCAATCTTCTAGGGGATTTCTTCGAAAGGGAAGCCACCAGGCTCGGGGCCCTATATATTAGTGGCCCCGAGTCCATCGTGTCGCTTCTTCTTCTCGGCCTTGCTGTAACTTCGTTCCTTAACGTCCCGGCACCCTCTGCGTCCTCGGTCTCTTCAGATACGCACCCATCGGAAATAGAAGACGTCCTCCAGGACCTCATGAGTGCTCCTCCGGACATCGTACTTCCTCGTGGAGCAGGCGGACAAGAAGCGGATAATGCTGACGCAAACAATGGAGGCCTTGGACAAAACAATGGCAATGGACAAGAAGGTAACGAACAACAGGAATGGGTTAGTCCGGGCATGGATCCGCTGGAACCAGAATCACCGCGTGCTACTCGAAACGCCCTCCTTGACGTCCAACTCCCAGGATCTTTCGCTGGCCTTCCGGACCCTTCTTCTATCGTCAAGGCCGCCTATGGCAAGGGTGTACGTATTTTCCTTCCTCGCACTTACTCCCATTGGCATACATCTCACCACGATATCCTAGCCTTCTTATTCAGCTCGAAACTCACAACATCCTGAAACGTAGCCAACCTATCTTGCGCTGCCACCAAATCTTCTCAGTAGCAAAATCCAATGGCTCAGCTAGACTTATTTATGACATGTCTGCCACCAGAGGTTTGTACACCCCCCCCCCCCCCTCCCTTCCATCTTCTTTCAGTAAGAAAGGTGCTCTTGGAATCATCGGCTTCGGACTGGGAGATAAAAATTGAACTAAAGTATGGTTTTTATCATGTCAAACTCCATCCAGGCGCACGTCATTACTTCGGCATCCGTTGTGATAACATCAACTTCCGCTTCACTAGGCTGCCTATGGGCCTTGGTGGCTCGCCCTACATCATGCAAGCCTGTCTTGCATCTTTGGTAAAGGCCTGCGCCCGTAAGGCAGGATGCCGTGCTCACGCATACCTTGATGATATCCTAGCGGTGGCCACTATTCCCTCTCTACGCCGCTTCCTGCAGCTCCTGAATAAGAGTCACCTTAACATAAATATTGAAAAATCTACCCTGCATTCCACTAAACGCTTGACCTACCTAGGTGTAGAAATTTCCCTTCCCTCTTTGTCTGCCCGGATCACTCGGGCCCTTCAAGATAAGGTCCGAAACGCCCTTTACTTCGTCTCGGATAATCCCGTCCCACGGAAAGGCTGTCTCCGTCTGGCTGGCATTCTAAACTTCCTCCGTCCTATTTTAAACCTTCCCCTTTTCTGGATCCAACTTGCCTTCCTCCAGTTGAAAAATCGGGATCTTGGTATCTTCGCTCGTTTCCCACCCTTTATTCATCGAAAATGGACGCAATGGTAACCCCCCAAGGCTTCCCAGTTAAAAACCTTTGTGGACACCTCTCCTTCAGGAATGGCTATCACTGACGGTGGCTCGGCCATTGCCTAGCCTTGCCAGTCTTGGGGCCTCCACATCTTGCTCCTGGAAACCCCTGTGTTATGGATCTCCGTTCTTTTCTGGCCACGGGCACACCTCTTCTCGGACAACCTCCCTGCTATCTCCAATAAACGAAGAGGTAAACTGCCCCGTGATCTCCTTCTTAGATGTTTCCCCAAACACCGTATGCCTTCTCCACCAAAACGTTCTAGAAAGCCGCTCTCAACATTGCCTGGATAAGGAGCCAACGAAACCCAGCAGATGCGCCTTCCAGAAGGTTTGAAGAACCTACTCTCTACTTGAACACAGACCGCACCTTTCCTCCTTCATCTATATAAGGAGCGGCCTTCCTGGATGGCGTCATGGCTGTTTTGGATCGCGTTTCGACAACACGTCCTCGTCGACTCCTTCTCCCCCCTGCCCCCTTTCTTCTCCATCTTGGGTTGGCCTTAGCCACAGTTTATAATTTCACCTGGCTTGAGACAATTCTTCCGAAGGTTGAGAACCTAGGCAGCGTCGGATTCCATACGAAGGTAAAATGATAAACAGTAAAGCGTCAAATCTCACACGAGGCCAGGGGCTGAACAATTCAGGAAAACTTGATTTAGATCAGAATTGATAAACAGTGCAGCGTCGGATCCCATACCAAGGAGGGAGTGAACGATTCCTAAAAAAAGAGATATAGAAGAATTGAGAAACAATGTCATGTACGAAAGGTGACTGCAAGATTCGCGGAAATAGGATATAGAGCAGAATTGAGAATAGGTGCAGCGTTGAATCTCATACGAGGTGGGACTGAAGGATTTGTAAAAAAAAAGGATATAGAGCTGAATTGGAAGGCAATACAGAGGGAGTCGAGGGTTAAAGAAAACAGGATATTAGGGAGAATTAAGAAATCGTGCCGCTTCGGATCTCATAGAGGCGGGAGTGAAGGGTTTATAAACAAGGTCTGCCAATAATTCTCGGATTAACTTTGGGAGGACCTTGGCAATTATATCATTCGAAAGAGAATGTAAAACAACATAAGGGTTTCAAATTTCATTAGAATTAGCCGAATAGTTATGATGTTATTGCCAAATAATTACCCGGCTAACCTTGGAAAGACTTTGGGAAATTATATCATTCGAGAGAGAATGAAAAACAGCATAAGCTTTTCAAATTTTGTTAGAATTGACTCAATAGTTTCAATGTTATTACCAAAACAATATAAAGGAGAACGGGGACTAAAAATACGATATAGAGTAGAATTGAGAAACAGTTGAGCGTCGGATCCCATACGAAGGGGGACTGAAGAATTCTGGAAAGCAAAATAAACACAAGTAAGTTTCTAAAGTCCTGCGAAATTTTGACAGATGTTTGAATGACAACTTTTAGAATCGCACAACACTGCCAGAACATAAAACAATGAATGCAATCCTTTCAACCAAGATTGAAGTTAGATAATTTTGGTTTTATGTAATTGTAAATTATATTAAAATAGTCTTCCTCAAGGGTTTGGATTTAGTGACTATTATTGAGATTTTAAATTGAACTCGATGACCATTCAACTAGGGTGGAAGAGGCTGACTCCTCCATTATATTTGACTCTTTTTGTTGTAGGTCGCATGTTGCTGGGTCGTGGAGAAGCAGGACTCTCCCGACGCCGCAGCCTGCTTCCTTCTTGTTCTTGCTTTTTTACTTCTTGTTTTGTTTGTTTTTTGTTTGGGGGGAGGGGGTATTTTTGTTTTCTGGTGTTTTTCATTTTTGTTTTTTTTAATCTAGCCTAGAAACAGGCTAGGTTGTAAGACGATTACAGCAACTTGCGTCCTATTAAGCAGTCACTAGATGGGTAAATTGAGAGTTGTCTGGAGGCAACTCTACAAAAGAGAGGGAGAAGTGCCCTCTCGGCTATAAGACTCAGAGGGGCCCCTGTGAAATCACAAGGGGGCCACATCGGCCACAGAGGTAGAGCTGCCCGGGGACGGCTCCGAATATGGCAAAAGGGAAATCCCTTTTCCACATTCAGTAGGTAGTAAGGGAGCCTGCCACCGGTCAGGGGGGTGCCGTCGTCTTAGCTCCTTGTACCTCCAACACCAAGGTCGAGCGAGGATTGAGAGAGGGAACAGACGAAAATTTCCTTCCCTTGTGGGCACTAAAAAGAAAAAAAGAAGGAGGGGTTGGTGCGCTATCTTACGCATCCAGTTGCTCCCGCCCAGCCCGAGTCGGGTTTTCGGTGTTTTTAGGGGCCCCCCTGGGTGCCTTAGCGATTGTGTTCGCAACCTATGACAGCGAAACACACCAACCACAAGTTACCCATTGGCCTGTGGTTCTCTAAAGGTCGTAATTCCCAACTTGGCATCCAAATAAGTAGGGCGATAGGGCAGATGTCTTCCTTAGTAGGAAGTAATAATCCTCGACAGGATCTTAAGATATCGCGGCAGATCCAAAAACGGAACTCGAGATTTTAGGTGGCCAGAAAACCAACCCGGCAGTAAAGCCCACCCACCACAAGCAGTACAGCCCCATGCACCCGAGAACGGGCAAAGGGAGCTGGTCAGTCTATTAAACTCAGGTAATGGGTTTTTTTTATAAATATAAAATGGTTATTGTCTTTAGGAAGAAAAAAAAACGACAACGAAGATAAAAAAAAATATGCATAAAATTAGAAGTTGAAAATTGAGAACTAATACCATCCGCACCCTGCGAGCAATGGAACCAGAGGGCGCACAATCGTCCCGATGACAGCTGTAGCATGATTGGCTACGTTACACCTAAAACCGCCTTGCGGGAACATCATAGTTTGGTCCTCCCTGGGGCCGCATTCACAATGCGGTTGTTTAACTCACTTTTTCTTGAAGAGCCAAAATAAGGAGGCATAAAATAATGTTGTTCTAGAACCTACCATGATGGGACAATAAGCAATGTTTATACTTTTATAAAGGAAATTACATAACATATCTTTTTTTTTATTTGGGGGTTAAATGTGTGACGTAGATTCACCACGTTACGTAACATAAGGTGGTGGGCGCCTTGTGTGTAATTAGTGTAGTTCGTAGTGAATTGTTATTTCGCAACAATCCATACTTTAATGAATCTTGTCGTGTGACATTAAGTGTAACGCGAAGGAACTTAAGTATTAATGTACCCATTGAAGTATATAAATTTTTAAACAAATATACGTCATCTTTTGTAAACGCGACTGACCACTTTTGCATAATCTTTAAGCAAAAAAATCATTACTGTATCTGAAGCAAAAAAAAACAAAAGAGCACATTCAACATCTGATTCTCCACTAGGTTTTGGGGGATGCCCTGCGCAGGAGATGAAGAGATCCGAGTAAACACGGATTGAGGCTTGTTCGTCTCAGCCAGGATTCATTTGGGGGCACAAGTAATGTCACACGAAAAAACGAATAAAACCAAGAGATTGTTCGATATTTATGAAGCTGTTATCAAAATAGTCTTGAAAACATTGCTAAAGCTCATAACACACCGGAACCAACTTATTAGTAGTTTTCCGAGGCCATATCCAGATCTATAAGGGTTTTATAGGAAAATTGCCACGCATTTTGCAGAGATATAAACCTCAATTAGATGGGCCTAAAAGCACCTAGATCTGTACTTCTTAAGCATGGATAAATTAAATATTTTGGTGATGAATGAAACTATAAGTATAATTGACAATAAATAAATACTAAGTTCTTTTTGGTTTTAATGGCGGGGAAACTGGAAACAAAAATACTTCTAGTAATGTTTATTTTTATTTTGATCATTAATTTTTTTTTTATTTTTTAGTTCTGCTCCATTTTTTTTTCTTGTTGATTCAATGATAGAATTTTCGCCTGTGCTATGAAATTGTATTCTTCACTTCATTTTCTTTTTTTCTTGGTTGTCCTAAATGGGATATAAAAAATCTTGTTCATTTCAACTCTTTTACTGAACTTCTTTTTATGGGTTCAAGTCAGCTTTTTCACGTCTACATCCATATCAAGTTTAATTCTGATACTTTCCATTTCTACCCTCGATGGAAGGAACATCGTAATTTAGATGTATTTTTCATGTCTTTTTAGCTTTGGTATTAAGAGTTCCAAGCATTGGTTTCTTCCGACATTAATTTGCCAGTCTTACTAATTATAATTGCAATATAGATTATTCTCGGTAACAACTCTTTTCTCTATACAGCAAGAAATTGAAGATTACGTAAGAACTTTGTATAAAAACTAGAAAATAATTGAGAATTCTTTCGTTCTTAACTGGGGTGGAAGGTAACAGTTTTCGTTGCAAAATTTTAGGATCATCAAAAAGTTGAATAAAATAAATACCTTAGAGCTTACCTAATTTATGTTGTTTTGTTTGCTAATGAGAAAAAATAAATGATATAAAAAAGTATAAACAAATCAGAATAAGATGAAAATTACAAGAAAACATAAGATAATATATTTAGTCGAAAGTGAATGAAATATTTTAATGAAGACTCAACTGAGAATGACGCGAAAAACTTAAGAGTATTGCAGTGTGGCTAAATCCCGAGTCATGTGTAAAGAGCTTCGACAACGAATGAGGATAAAATGATGTAAAAAGGAATTGCCGAATCATGGGCCCATCGTGACAAGACAAACCTTAATTCTCGAAATTCGAGACAGTAGAAAGACGGCTGTTGACCTTTCGCCGGGAGTTGATTGAGTTGTGGGGCAGGTGCGAAGCAAGCGGCTTGTCAGATCTGCATGAACTGAGTATTTTGCCTAAAGGATAGCCAAGAGGGTTAAGTCTCCCTCCCTCCATCCAATAATATCAAGAACACGCAGTCAATAGGTCGAATCTCGTCACGTTTCGAGTTTCGACGCTTCTTTTCCGTCCGGCCGTTTTGCTTCGTATAGCTTTCTGCTTTAGTCATGGCTTCGAGCATTTGTAGAAGAAAACGAGAATTGGGTTCATCAGCAAAAGAGGGTCGAGGTTATTTTTTAATTATTTATTTGCCAAATTTGGCCCTTTTTGTGAGTTAAAAATACACATCACCTTTGTTTTGATCAATTTATTAAAAATGGTTGATACCGCTGTTTGGATTGCGTCAATTGATTAAAATATTATTTTCATATCGTTATATTCCGCGCCCTATTGAGTAATTTAAGCACCCATTAAAAGAAACAGTAGCAGGACTGACTAATGGAAAGTAAGTACAAAACTTGGGTCCTCATTAGAGAAAATCGTGCAGAAAATAAAAGGAACAATAGAAATAAAAGTGTAGAACCGTGGAAAGAAGAAGATATTCACATGACAAAGATGGGGTGCATGGATTTCCCCATTATTTCATATTAACAATAATATTGCATTCATAGCTTAGTTTTTCGAAGAAGTAAAAGAATACGTCGTTATATGCTTCATTTCACCCAGGAACAAACGAACAGATGCAGAAAAACTGACAAGACCAACCCTACTTTTTCAATGTCAGATCACTTTCCAGGTAATAGTTTTGTTTTTTAATCTCGAGGTATTTAGCCTTCGGGTCAATCCTGGTTAAATCACTAGAAAAACTGCACTGCACCTTATCGAACCTAAAGAAATGCTATCCACGACAACGAAGTAAGACCGACAATATTAAATGAAACAATGAATTTGGAGATCGGTCAATTGTTAATGTGGAAAACAGACTATCGTGCGCGGGATTTCCCTAAATTTCACTCTGACGATCGGGGAATCCCTACCCCCCCTACCCCACCCCTCTCCCCAATCAATCACCAATGACCTCTTTAACTTAAATTTCAAGAAAATCAACTCTTTTTTTAAGGGGAGGGAGGTTACAAAAATGAATCCAATTTTTTCCTCGTTCCGAAAGCTGCGCCTTCATGCGTTCAAGGGCAATTTACAAACACAAGTGACAGGGGGTGTGAATACAAGTTCACGCTTAACTATGTGTAAGCGTATTCAGCATATACGTATGTACACACAATGCCTACATGTTGGTTACAATGCAAGATTTTGGCAATGCATAATTTGATACTTGCCCACAATCGTCGATAAGACATGCAATCTCGTCGATATGTCATATGATATTGGCTGTTTGTACTCCTAGGTTCGTAAGTATTGCCATACACATTATCAAAACTAGAGAACAAAATACACCAAATCTGGATTTTCTTGAAAATATTTGTTTAAGATCCATAAAAATTTCACAGAATTGCTTCTGGCAATGATAAAGTTTCGCTCAAAGACAAAAGATAAAACAAGCTATGAGGAAAGTAATGTGTATTGGAGAAGGGGAGGCGTCCAAAAATAGAGAGCGACAATCATAAATACAGCAAAAAAAAGACAAAATGCTAATATCGCAGGACTTCGCAAAGTTGTCGCATTGTTCGGACGTGATTTTTTCATTCCTCTTCCAATCTCTGCCAAAAATCTTCAACATACGTCGGTTTCCAAGGCGTAATCTTCTCGACGAGTATCTCTCATACGCTTTCTATTGTGGTTAAATCAAGGTTCTACGCTGGCCAGTTCGTCACGACACTATTTTCTGCATCCCAGACTGCTACACCGTATTTGCTGCTTGGCAACCGAACATTGTCCTCCATGAAAAATGGGCTCACTTACTCCCGATGTTCGTAGAGAGGGAATCCAATGTTCCTGAAGTAGATTTTTCTTTATCGCAGTCTTTACTTTGCCGCATTAACGGCATGTAAGATTCAATTTTTGACCTCTATGACACATTACATGCTGATTCGCATCCGATCCAAACAAATTAAATTTGTTTTCATATCACTGAAAACACCTTCCTATTTTTTAGGACTCCATATGAGATTCTCAGTAGCAAAGGCAACCTGGCCCCTTTATTTTTTTTTATCGGGGCGGTTTTTTAGCAGGAGAGCGCCCTTTAAGTCCTTCCTCTTTTAGGCAACGTGAAAAATTTTGTCAAGCAGCTTCAGGTTCATATTTTCAGCAACTTGACGTGAATACCGACTGTTGTCTCAATCGACCCTTTATCAACATCCGTTTCATCGTGTGTTCTTCCCTGGTAGTGATTTTTAGAGGCCGACCCGTTTTTTCGTCAACTCGCAGGACCTAGTGTCCTCATATAGCTTTAATATGCATGAAATCACACTGCTTTCTGAAGGATTCATGACCTTAACTTGTCTTGTCATTCTGATAAACGAATAATACCTTCAGTGGCAGTCTGCAATATCCTTTGGGATGTGTTGCTCTTTATGCGTTACGAACTTTTACGTGTAAACTGAGTTCCAATTATCGTTCTCTAATTTTGGACATATCCTTTCTTCAAATACTTTGCTCATAACTTTAAAACCCATTGTTCTCTGAAATGAAATTTCATCATTCAGAGGCAACTTTGAAAGAATATTCTATGCGATTTTATTGGGAAATAAGCGAGTATTTTCAAGAAAATCTTGATTTGGGTATTTTGTTATCTAGTTTTGGACGGCACTTCAACTCTCGCGCTCCTTTTAGTCAACTCACGCCCTGATATCGATTCTTAATTCCCAAGAAGTCCCGGACTCAACTTTTAAAGATCAGCACATCCCCCAAAATCAGCTAGTAAAGATAAGCTACCCTTAGTTAATCCGTAGATTCTTATCTTTCACAAATAAGTGGACATATCTCCGTTGGATTCCACAAACGCTTGTTCATTCTTGTGTTTCCCCGAAAGGGCTTTAGCCTCTTCAGAGAAACACAAGAAACGTGCAAAAACTAACTATAAAGCCACAACTTCTGTACCCCAATCTTGGCCATCACTATAACTAGTAGTAGTTCACTCTGTTTAGGCCATACACGAAATGTAGACAGAAAAATGAAGAATCGGAAATTAATAAGATATTTGTGACTTGGAAATGACGGGATGTTAGTTAATCCTGGAGAAAAATAGCTATGGAATAATGTTCCTTTCCACTCTCTATAGAATATGAGTACAAGTAAAAAATAAATTAGGGATGGGCACAAAACATCCGTTGACCATGATCTGGACGACCAGTCTTCTCTCAGAATGCTGCATCGTTTGAGATCTGCTGAAAACAATCTCCATAAGCTCAAAATTTAAACAATAGAACTCTTTCCCTTTTCCCTTCACCATCGACGGGGCCACCTTCAGGCAGCTTATCCGAAAAAAGGATAGGTCCTCCCCCTCTTTGCTTTCTCAGGGAACCCTCCAAATCTCTTCTACCGGAAGGAGGCTTACTCCTCTCCTTTGCCTACGGGTGTAGGAGACTCCCCCTCACCTTCTTCTCTGGAGCCGCCCTTGGAGTACTCCCTTTATCCAGCAGCGGTCCTCCTCTTACTTTTTAAGTGGACTGCCTAGGTGTTCAATAGGGCTAACCCACTAAGGGAAAGAAAAGAAGAAAAGGCCCATCTCCCCCTTCCCTCTAAAGACCTGCGGGCTCAAATATTGAGTTTAGAGGGTGTCACCGTACGATCCAGCCTCTCTTCCGCGACCAAAGACGTTCTGATCAATGGGACCAGGGATTTCCTTTGGACGAGGGGGGGGGGGAAGAATGGCCATATGGAGGCCCCCTGAGATGGATATGGTCCGTGAGGCAACCTAGCCCCAGACGGTAGGCTTGGTGCCAAGCACCGAACCCGAGTCCGCCCCTGTGCAAGGTCGTCCACAGACGGATCGTGTCTCCAAGAATTTACAAGGAGAGGAGGGATCTCCTCCTGCCGCTAGTGCCCCTGTGGCAGGCAAGACCTTCTCAATCTCGGAGAAGGATGTTGCTGAGGCCGGCCGATCTGGCCTGGGGGATCCTGCCGGTAGAGAGGAGAAGCGAGTTCATTCCCCGTAAGCCTCTCCTAAAAAAAAAGAAAAAAAAAGACCAAAAAGACTCAGGGCTCTTCTCCATCTGTGGGGGCCTCGGGGACGGATGGGTCTGCTGTTACTTCGGTTAGCGACCAAGCCAAGATTGGCACGTCCGGGTGTGGAGTCACTGACAAATATCAAAAGTATAGAGAACGGAGCCTTGATTATGACGGGCCCCCTCATTCAGAGACTACCTGGGGTCTTCAAGCCCGCTGGCTTCAAACACTTGCTTGGTATTCGCTCCAATGATGTCAGCATGTTTGTTAGCTAGTGTGATTGGTAGAAAATCGAAAGTGACCCGTTTCTCGGATGGGAGCTTTTTGGCAAATGGGCCGAATCCCTCGGAGGTGGCCATGATCAGCGCTCTTTGGACATTTGATGGCACGCTTGTAAGTGTGACGCCGCACTCTACCATGAACTGCGTGAAAGGAGTAGTTTATGCGAGGGAACTCGTGGACTACTCTATAGATTACATCACCTTAGAGCTAGAAAACCATGGGGCGGTCAAGGTCGAGTATGTGATGAGAAAACAGGGAAGGGCCTCGAGACCCACCCCTACACTCTTCGTCACGTTCGACTGTGACAAGCTCCCTGAGTTGGTGCGTGCCGGTTAGTATAGCTACAGCGTGAAGGCATTCGTGCCACTTCCATTGAGGTGCTACTAATGTCACCTCTTCGGCCATGCTAATCGCTTGTGTAGACGTACAAAGTCGGGGTTACCCGAAGTCTGTAAGTTGCTCCAAGGCGGCACGCGATAAGTTCAAATGGTGTGTGTCCAAGTGTGTCAATTGCGGAGATCCCCACCCTGCTTCTTAAAAAGAATGTGGTGCGTATCTCTTTGAGAAGGAAATCCTTGCCGTTAGACCCCAGGATCTTCTGTCATTTCGTGAGGTTAAGGCCTTGGTCCTGGCGCGCCCGACTCTGCCTGAGACATCCTATGCCTCAATATTAAGAAAGACTCACTCTGCTCATGGCCCCTCCACGCCAAGGCTCCTATCCCTTCCCCCAGTGTCACTACGCGTGCCTCTACTGAGTTGCTAGACTCATAGGAAGTAACACCTCTGAAGTTGTTGTGAGGCCATCTTCCCGGGTTCCCAAGGCTTCCCCCTGAAAGGAGGACGGCACTAAAGGAGCTTCGGCTACTTCGCCCACACCCAGTGGTGGGCTGGGTGACTTTAAGATGGCGGTTCCACCAAAAAAAGGACCCCCGCCTCCAAAGTCGCCCCGCTAATCTAAGATTTTGAGGCGGAACGAGGAAAAGACTCGCATGGCGAGCCCAACATCCCCCAATAAGTCCTCGAAGGCAAGAGCACCTTCAGCGCTTTGTCCACCCAACAGCGCCCGGAGGTCTGCCTACGTGAATCGTAGGGCCATTCCAGTGAGTGTCTTCTCTTGGAAGAGGGCCCCCGCCTCTCCTTCGAGCTAGGCCTGGAGGAAATATTCCTTCAATCGAATTGCCACGAACTCCGGACTAACTGGAAGTTGGGGAGGCTCGTCTCGTGCCGTTTCCCGTTAGGTATCTGTTTACAGGAGACCGTGCTGGACGCGTGCCCCCTGCCCACCCTCTCCGGCTATAAAAGTTTTGCGACCCCATCACCACGGGGTGGGGTCGGGCAGGGGGATGCACGATTTACACCCGGTATGATGTCTCCGTTCGTCTCTTTGCTTTTGATACCTCCTTTCAGGAGGTAGATGTGCAGCTGCACATTAATAGGAGGTATACTGTTATTTTCGCGTATTACCGTCAGACAGCCCCTCCGTGGAGACTACTTGTTTAATCACTATGGTCAAGTTCTTGCCGTCCTGATCGACGAACTGGAGATACGTATCCTAAATTTGGATGAGTTTGCGCATCACTGCCCAAGAACCACTTCATTTTCCTGCCTTGATCTATCTTTGTGCTCTCTATGTGGGTGGGAGGGTGGCCGATGACCTCCATGTTAGTGATCATTTTCCCATTCAAATATCATTTTCTGGGCCACTGCCGCCCGATAGCCCGCCCCGGTGGTGCTTGACAGATTTTTCCGTCTCACCCGAGGAATTGAGGTCGGTATGTGAGGCCGTTGAGTTCTTTTCCGGCAACCTTATCGCCGAACTGGAGATACGTATCCTAAATTTGGATGAGTTTGCGCATCACTGCCCAAGAACCACTTCATTTTCCTGCCTTGATCTATCTTTGTGCTCTCTATGTGGGTGGGGGGTGGCCGATGACCTCCATGTTAGTGATCATTTTCCCATTCAAATATCATTTTCTGGGCCACTGCCGCCCGATAGCCCGCCCCGGTGGTGCTTGACAGATTTTTCCGTCTCACCCGAGGAATTGAGGTCGGTATGTGAGGCCGTTGAGTTCTTTTCCGGCAACCTTATCGCCGTGGGCCAAACAACTATTCTTAGAACGTCTAGCCCTCAGACAGAAGCATTATGCTTATCTGCGCTATAAGCGCCGCTCAACAATTTCACTGTCGGTGAATTTCGTCGACTCGTGCTCTAACCCAAGGGACCCAGCCTGAGGGAAGGAGGACCACCAGAAGGGCGACCCTAGAGCTGCGCGCATAGGCCAGCTGCGCCCAAAATCGAGGAAGGCCTATTGCCATGCCGACAAAGTTGAGGAGGCCTCCCAACCTAGCCTAGAAGGGGAAGGAGGGATCAACACGTGGGGCCCAATCAAGAGCGTCGGTGGTCTTACGGTGCATCTTCGGGGTGAGGTGGGTGAGGCTGGCACGCAGGTCAATGTCGACGCCTAGATAGACTAAGCGTCGGGTAGGGGTGAGCACGGACTTTGCCTCATTTATTTTAATGGAGGAGTCGCGGACAAGCTGAACAAATCTCAGGAGGGCGGTGTGGCAGCCTAGGCCCAGGATGACATTAATATATGTGTATACGTAACACCCGCCTGTCGCGCGAACTCGGCAAAGATGGGAGCCATGCATGACGGCATGATGTAGGGAGATCCCGCGAACCCCATGGGTAAACGCTTAAAACGAAAGCGATCCTTCCCACAGAGCACGCCGAACCAAGGCCGGGCATTAGGGTGTAATTTGATATGGTAAAACTCATGTTGGAGGTCAAGTTTCACCGCCCATGTGGCCTCTCCTGCATCACGCAGTACCTTTCCAAGGGAGGGGAGCTGGAAAGGAAGGGGGGGGGGGTCATACAAACCAGATACGCCCAAATGGGACATATCATAAATGAGCCGGTCTTCGGTCTCATTTTTGGGGACCAGGAACACCTGATGGGCACACCTGATCTGCTCCGAGCGTTCAATAACGCCAGCGCGCAGAAGGGTCTGCAACACCGGGAGCATCAGCTTACTGCTGGGGGCAAAGTGACGGTAGCAACCAAGGAACACCCGCACCCCTTTTCCTCCCGCAGCTTTCGCCACATTGGAAGGAAGGGGCACGTGGTGACACACGTTGCCGGGGAGAAAGTCACAAATATGACGCTGGAGGGGATCATTTCGGGCCCGCGCCAGGGGGTCGAAGACACTACCAGCCTCACCTTCACCGTTGTCGTTTTCCTCTTCGTTGTCGCCGTCGCCCTGGTCCTGACCAGACTCAACCCTGGCTGTCAAGGGCGCATCCTGAATAGGAGCCTCCTCGCCCGGCGAAGCAGGGGGGTCGTCCGGCACCGAGACCGGGACGTTTTCAATCAAGTTGATCACGTCGCGCAGCTGTGGGTCAGCGTCGATGAGCTCCTGGGTATTATCATCAACAGGAACAACCATATTAATGGCGTCGACGGCGGCCACCAAACCGGGGTCGGCCGCAAGGAGGCGCTCCTGAGAGCTTAACTGGAAATCATCCAACTCCCTCATTTCCTCCGGGAGTAACTCGGCCCCAAACTCGGGTAAATTATCTATATTGAAGCCTAGCTCTTCTCCACCATCACCGGACCCTATGGTGAGGGGGAGGTCTGCCCCAACCCCAGGAGAAACCGAAACCCAGGGCAAGGGGGGAGGAGGGGAGAGGGAAGGGCTAGGGGCGAAATCAAAGATATCCCGCACAGCCCACACCTCATCCTCCCACGAGTCCACGGGGGATCTATTTCCTGCCATCCTTTGCCTCGCTACGGGCACGGGGACGACGGCGTGGACGGGCAGCCGGGGCGGCCGGCTGAGGGCGGGCAGGGGCGGGACGCGCCCACGACTCCCTAAGGACCGTACGGTTGTAAATTACTGGGTCGATGGGGATACCAGCCCCTTGGGTCGCTTGGAGGCGGTGATCCTCCAAAGCGTAACCCCAACCAACGTACGACACTAGGTAGTACAGCCTAAGCCGGGTGTAAAGCCGGGCGGACTCCTCTTCCAGGAGGCGATCCCTTAAGCGGTACAAAATGAAAAGGAGTTGTAGCTCCTCTAAATAACGGGTACGGAAGATAGGGGGGGTGGATGGGGTCGTAACCCTTGCCCTAAGATGTGTGACAACCAAGGCCCAATCCGGGGTGACCCGGCGGGCCTCCACAATTTGTGGGATGCCCTGGTTTGGCTGAAAGCCTAGGATAGGCTCTTCGAAGCCGAGCACTCTGCGTGCATCGGCGGGGTTTGGTTCCTACGGGGTGGAACTCCTGGGAAGGGGCGGGACCTCCCGAGTACCTATAGAATCCAATGCCTGACGCCTGAGTGTATCTAGTTCCTCGGCCGAACTAGCTGACTCTTCTAACGTCGCCTGCGTCCTTTCTCAGCAGTCCCCTTAGAAAGTAAAGGGGTGACTACCGCTGGGGAAAGGGAGTCGCCCTTGGGAGACTCCAGAGAGGGGAGTGAGGGGGAGTCATCTACACCCGTAGGCCTAGGAGAAGAGTAAGCCTCCTCTCCAGTCAAATAGTTTTGAATGATCCCCTGCGAAAGCACAGGGGAGCTGGGGGACTCCGTTTTTTCGGTGAAACTGCCCGAAGGCGGCTCCGTTGATGGTTCAGGGGGGAGGGGACAGATGTTTTTTTTTTAGATTTTCACCATCAGCCACGGGGACCGAATACTTATCACGGGACGCAAACGCACACCCCCCTCCGCAGTTATCCGCTTTGTGAGGGGTGGATTTGGGGAGGGCCGGCAAAACCAGCCGCCGCCATTTTCTTTTAATTTTAGGAGCGCATCTGGCGACTGCCTACGTGAGCATAAGTAGCCGTACTCGCCACAGCCTAGTACTAAGCTACATTAAAATAACAATATGCAGAAAAACAAAAAACAATAACAATAAAAAAAGAAAAAGGATAACAAGCAGGATCATGCTCCGGCTCCGGTGTCGGGTGAAGGCCAGCCTCCCCCGGCGCAGGAACGTGCAACCTACAAAACAACAAGAAAAACAGATAAATAAAGTGGACGAGGCCAGCCTCCTTCACTGGTTCTGCCGGGGACGCCACCCTGGAGGGTACCACCACTCTACTCCGAAAGCATCTATAGCGCCGGAAGTATTGCGATCGGCCTTTTTGGAGCACGCTTCGTGTCACACTGCAACCGTGCCAGTGTCTAAGGATGCCTCCAAGTCCCAAAAGGGGGTCTGTTTTCACGCCCTATCCCCTCTGTTTGAAGTCACCGGGGCTTTGCCAGACGCTGCGTCTGTCTTCACGGCCAAGCTGGTTGAAATACACCGCTCGGTAAGGGAGATAACTGATTGGGAGACCGGATTGGGTATAATAGCGACTCACAAAGCGCCCTGAGTGCTCTCGGGGCATTGGAATCTCCGCATTCTCTGTTTCGCGATATCCGTGACGCCACGGTTATGGCGAGTTGGGTGGATCTTCTGTTGGGTTCCTGGAAATATAGGAATTGCCGAGAATGAGCACGCCGATGAGGCCTCAAAGAGTCCGCGAGTACTGGGCGACCAGACGAGCGTTTCGCTCTTCCTCACACCACCTAGATGGCAGGAATGCGGGCTGCACTCCGGGCTGCTTGCAAAGAAAATAGGAGACGGTCGAGGGGAATTTAAAGGTACGTGTCATTGCGCCGCGCCTGTTCACATGGAACTATCACCCAATGCCGCGACGGCTTCAGGTTGCTTTCTGTCGTCTCCGAATTGGACACACTCGCGGGGCGCTCGTCTGCGCCTTATTGCGATGACTATGTTGTCTCTCAGACTGCCTGGCACATTCTTGTTGAATGTCCCAGTCTGGGTGATCTTCGCGCACGTTACCTCGAGGTCGCTATTGCTTGTCACCTGTACTTGGGCTGGTTCGTGCCCACCGGGGAGAGGCGGGTATACCCCCGATGCTGGAGCGCGCTTTCTTCTTGTTACTTTTTGCTTTGTTTTCTTTTTTGTTCTTGTTTTTAGCCTATGAAAATTTTATCCTTGCCATGTTATTTACTTGCTATTTGTTTTTTAACATAGCCTAGTTGTAGGCTGTAGTGAGTACGGCGACCTATGCCCAAGTAGGCAGTGGCCAGATGGGCTGCGAAAAAAAGAAAATGCCGCTTCTCCATGTGCTGGTGGCGGACTCTTGAGCGCCCGGTTGTGGGTGCATAGAGTTTTATAAAGCACGGATGGGGGGGAGAGGCTTTCCCATACTATTAATTGTTAATTCTACGCTTTGTTCCTGGAGAGAAGTGAGCATTACGTGGGGCATGACTCTTAATGTTTGTAATTGTTGTTTACTGTTAGCGTTGCCTTTTCTTGATATGTTTAGTGCACATTTTTGGCGGATATAAATTTTCTTTGAACACGCAAAGAGGTGGATGGAGTAACAGAGGAAATACCCTCGCTACAACCTAGAGGAACGGTTTACCATCCTAATCCTAGTTCCAAAGAGCAACTGGCGTTCTCTATTGGGTAGTTTTTTGTTCCTCTTTTTAAATTTCCCACTATTTTTTTTTTCCGCACCGGCATAAATACAACAAAAGGGTAAAGATGGCGATGTAGAATCTAAAAACCAAATAAAGAAGTTTATAATTATTCAAATGTTATTCAACTGTTATCCAGTTTTGATTCCAATTTATTATAATGATGCGAATGTACCTAGCGTTCAATTTTGAAGGAAGGATATTAAAAGGCAATTAATATATCAAAGGCTTCTGGATATATAACATCGTAAATTAAAATCGAATCGATAGCTTTTGCCACTTCGACATAAAAAGTGACCAGTTAAACAAAATGTTTTTTTTTAAAAACAGTGTTGAATACATATTTGCTACAAGAATTACGAAGTTTCATACTAATAATCGACTCCATATGTTTGCATATTAATGATAATTTTCTTTTTGATCACATGTAACTTTATTTAATATCGAAATGACATTTGCTACTTTTAAATATACTGAAACAAAGTTTGCTTTCCCAAAGTAATTGAACAAATGTGCAACTATAACTGCAATTTATTCCTTCACTACATTAAGACTTCGTCATATATTCGTCTAAACCGCTAGCTGTATATGAACTTATTTTATTTATTTCCTCCTCCACGAGATCGGCTATAACTATTATATCTTCATTTTATTTACATTTATGTTCTTTTTTAAGATATTTACTTTTCGTCCTTTAATATAAGAAGAGTGCTTTCTGATTATATCGTAACCTGTCTGCTAATCTAATCTCATACACCGATATAAAGGCTTCCCTGGACTTTCCTTTTTATGTTTGCAAGCAGATGCCTTTTTGTCCTAAGGCCCGATCAACTTTTAACGGATTGAAAAACGACCCTTTTTGTCCTATCATTGATTCAAGACGGCGGTTGATCCAAGGTTTATATATTTTAAAGAGGGTTTTTTGTGGGGGGGGGGGGAAGAGATACCTTGCCTGTATATCCTTTATATGGTTAACAAATGTGCTATAAGCCAAATCAAGTGCTTTATTGATAAACTTTTATCTCGAATTGCTGGGAAATTTGCTAGTTTATATCTGAGAACCATTTGTACATTGTTGTACTGAATAAAAATGTATATATATATATATATATATATATATATATATATATATATATATATATATATATATATATATATATATATATATATAGTACAAGAGAAAGATAAATTTGACGCTAATGAGCAATGAGACAAGAAACAGGAGGGGGTTTTTTAAAGGTAAGAGAAAGGGACATTGGAAGAACACTAGGATCAAAGAGAACAAAGGGTGGCACAATGAAGGCAATCCTTCCTGAGAAGAAAGAAATAACGCTAGAGAAAAAGTTTGAAATTCCTAGCAATCTGACCGGCAATCAGCAGACCCGGCCAGGAATTTCGAACTTTTTTCCCCTGGCGTTATTTCTGTCTTCTCGGTACAGGATTGCCTTCATTGTGCCGCCTCTGCTCTCTTGGATTCTAGTGTTCTTCTAATGTCCCTTTTTTTTACCTGTAAAAAACTGCTGTTTCTTGTCTCGTTGCTCATTCGCGTCCAATTTCTCTTTCTCTTGTAGTATATTGTTATATAGTCTGCAACGCAAGGCTTCTGCATCTTTCTTTCTGTCTTCAAAATGGTTTTGAAGGCAGAAAATAAATATGGCGAAAGCCCTGTGGTTCTGTATTCATCCACGCTACTAGAAGCATGAGACGTAGGGATGGGCTTGGTTTATTTACTTCCCCCCATATCTTCCTTCTTCTCTCATTCAAATCGAATCTGCAAATACATTCTCAGCTCTGCTTGCAACCTTGCATCTGAGAATTTCTGAACATAACTTTCTCTAAACATTCTGCAAACTACTTATTCAGGAATACTTTAACCCCTCGCCCCCGTTTTATCCCTCCGATCTGTGATATCGTACCATGTATAAACTTACTCTTTCAACTTGTGTGAACCTCCACTCATAGCTTTGCCATAACTGCCCCAAATCCAGTTATTTCTAACCACTACATAAACCAGTTTTGTTTCTCTTCTCCTTTCCCTCCTAACCATCGCACATACCATACCACCAAACCTTATCAACGTCAGCTCTCTTCCATTACTTACGAACAGATAACGACGGTTGTTGTTTCACTCTTTTCCATGATAGACTATGTTATTACCTCTAAGGATATCAACGTGGCCGTCCACTCTTTTCTCAGATTCTCTCCTGCCACAATATCCATAAACTCCTTCTCCACTTACCACTAACTCAAGCACTGCTCTCCTAAAGTCGGCGTAATGTTCACGCCAGCCGCATTCACTTAGAAAACAAAAACGAGCCACATACCTTGCTCAAACTTCTTGCTAATCTCTCTGCCCATCTGAAATCCCAGCCTCGTCTTCTTATCTCCCCTGCTGAATTGTCCGATTTCCTCTTTAACAAAATAGTCAATATCCATTCTGAAATATCCTCTGCTTTTACTCATCGCTGCAGAGTAAACCCCCATTTCTTCCTCCGTGTGAACTTATTTCTCTCGCACCAGTGGTTCCACTAGGTCATCTTCCCATCAAATCTTTGTTGCCAGTTTTTCCCGGTTCTCCTTTATCTCAATGATATTTTTATATCTCCCTCCCTCTCGTTTGGAATAACGCCATCAGACTTCAAGCGCGCTGCTGTTCGCCATATCTTACAGAAACAGTCTGACCACAAACTACCGCCCAATCTGTCAACCTCCTTTACTTTCAGAAGTTCTTGAAAGATTGGTATGAGGCCAGATTCTAGACCAACTGTCCTTCTCAAACTCTGATGAGATTTTAGTCTGGTTTTAAGGCTGGACACAACACATCTACTGGTTTTGCTGAGCTCCCGACGCTATTGAGCCTCCCATTCCGGTACTTATGGATCTCTTGGCAGTATTTCAGCGCTTCCATAAATTCTTGGCTATCTCGGAAACTGATTTAAAGTGGTTCCGCTTTTGCATTCTTCATCTCGTACATATATTTGAAATGATACATCTCGGTATGTGGATGTGCTTTTGGTGTTCTGTAAGGGTCGGTTCTTGGTCCTCTTCACTTTCGCATCTTTTTCCCTTAGGTATTCATATGCGTCATCTTGGTCCCTTATATGGTAATGATACGCAAATCGGTGCTTTTATAATATGCGGTCAATTTTCATATTCGCGATCTATCTCAAATCCGAATGCCCTTACCACATTAGCTACTTGAAACCGATGTAAACAAACAAACCAAATCAAGTGGAAACCAAGTTCAGTGCTCAGATTGTACTTAGTTTTCTAACGGTGCCATTTTGATGAGCGACCCTTGTTACCCTATTGATGGTGAAATAATTTTATGTGTTATATCTAGTGAAACAATGAATTTTCTTTCTTGAGAGAGATAATCAAGTCGATGAAGTATAAAAAGTAGACCCATGCTATAAATGGGACAACTCGACTTGGATCCAGCTTTAGGAGCACTTTCACAAGTGATTGAGCCTTCATGGTTGGATGCCAAGATTAATAATTTTAATAACAAGAGAGGATTTCTAGTTCACTTTTTAGCTCCATCCTGACTATTTCTGTTGGAAAAATCTTAGGAAAATGAAAATATGGTTGTTTCAAATCTTATGATATTAGAACTGTCAACAGACATTAATCAAGCTTTTCCTTCTTAAAAAAGTAATTTCTTTGTTAAACATATTTGGGGATTATTTTAATTTTAACCTCATAAAAAAAATTGATCGCATATTTATATAATAACACCTGACAAATCTATCCCTACCTTCCTTAGTCTCATTTGAAGAGACTCTTTAGAAACTTACTACCCGATTTTAAAGTCATTGCAAAATGGCTCACGGACAACTTTCTAAACTCAACCATGACAAAACAGAGGTATTAAGGTAGATAAACCTGCTGATGAGGTTCGCTGCAAAACTATTGCTCCCCATTCTGTGGTAAAGTTAAAAATATTGGTGTAACCTTTAATAGTCATTTATCTGAGAAAATTCACGTTGTTAACATCTGTAAATCTCCTCTCTGTTTTCTCTGTATCTATACCGTATCCTTCCTCACTTTGACCACAACAGCTTTGAGATTGCGATTCATGCCTTCGTCACCTCAGGCCTTGAATACTACAAATCCTTTCACGCTGCAACACTCTTCGACCGGTCAAACTGATTAAAAAATGACAGCCCTTCTTCTTCTCTCAGGCAACGACCCAGAAGAACCCATTTATTTTTATAGCCGTTGCTCTCTCCAATCGAACCAGAGTATTTAGGCGTGTGTGCATGCAACCCCTCATCCAGCCAAGAGAGAAAATCCCAAGGTCACGAGAACTCAATAGAAGGTGGATACTGTGAAAGGAAATCCACTAAGTGAGGAAAGCCCCATAGGTTGCGCTGTGAGAGAGCAAATAACCATCCTACGGAATATGCTTTTGGGAGAGGGGAACTAACCATTCTATAACCATTCTATGGAATATGCTTATAAGAGAGGGGAAATTTCCATTCAATGGAATATGCTTTTGGGAGAGTGGAAATAACCATTCTATGGAATATGCTTTTGGGAGAGTGGAAATAACCATTCTATGGAATATGCTTTTGGGAGAGGGGAAATAACCATTCTATGGAATATGCTTTTGGGAGAGGGGAAATAACCATTCTATGGAATATACTTTGGGGAGAGGGGAAATAACCATTCTATGGAATATGCTTTGGGGAGAGGGTAAATAACCATTCTATGGAATATGCTTTGGGGAGAGGGTAAATAACCATTCTATAGAATATGCTTTGGGGAGAGGGTAAATAACCATTCTATGGAATATGCATTGGGAGAGGGGAAATAACCATTCTATAGAATATGCTTTAGGGAGAGGGGAAATAACCATTCTATAGAATATGCTTTAGGGAGAGGGGAAATAACCATTCTATAGAATATGCTTTGGGGAGAGGGTAAATAACCATTCTATGGAATATGCGAGACTGGAAAGATAACTTCTTGAGTTGAAATAAAGACAACAAATGTGAATTTTGATAGTCTAGCGTTAATTTAGTGTCATATTTGCAATTCATATTTCATGACTAAGTTTCTGATAACTTTTTCTAACCTTTTCTAACCTGCG
The DNA here is from genome assembly GCA_963969495.1 of Ceratothoa steindachneri. Taxonomy (NCBI): domain Eukaryota; kingdom Metazoa; phylum Arthropoda; class Malacostraca; order Isopoda; family Cymothoidae; genus Ceratothoa; species Ceratothoa steindachneri. The sequence continues at coordinate 71,785,980 of OZ018330.1, forward strand.
TCATTACTATCGAAAATTCCCTCCGACAATTTTTTCAGATATTGATTAATTTGTATAATATAAAAATTGGATATTAACTTGTTCTAAATGGCTTAGGAACAAGTTTTATTCCATTGTTGCGTCTTTTATTAATTTCAATCCTATTGAATGGTCCAGAATTGATCAAAAACTTCAATTAATTGACGTCTAGTTTTTAGTCGGTGCGGGCGACTCTATAAGTCGGTCGGTCGGTCGGAGGATAGTAACCATTTTACTTTTCAAAGGGTTATTGGGAAGGTGAAACAAAATTTGACACCCTTTTGTTAATTTACATTCGTTTTCGAATGGTACAATTCAAAAGGTCGTTGCCAGGTTAGTCCGAGAATTATGGAAAGTTTTGAAAGTCGTAAGGTTATATGGTGATAAGATAAATAATTGATAGCACGCGACTTAGGTCTGTTGAGACTGTGTATATCAAGAAATACTTCATAAAGTGATTGAATGGAATTAGTTATTTTATTGCTTCCTTGATGAATGGAGTGTAATGATGTCATAGGGAGCGCAGACGAAAGAAGGAGGGCCTAGAGCACGTATCAATGCTGAGACTGTCTATTTATCCCCACAGAAATGCTGAGGAACCTGAATCGAGTTAGATTAAATCAGTTAAATTCTTACCTCTGTGAAGGAAACGTCACATTCGAAGTTAAAGAGCTCAGGAATAACAAGAAGAGGAATTAGAGAGCAAAACAAGAGGAATTAGAGTGCAGAACAAGGGGGAATCAGACTGCAGAACAAAAGGAATTAAAGAACAGAAAATTAAGCATTAGAGTGCAGAACAAGAAGAACTAGAGTGCGGAACAAGAAGAATTAGAGTTCAAAACAAGAGGAATTAGACTGCAGAACAAGAGGAATTGGAGTGAAGAAGAAGAGTAATAAGAGAGCAAAACAAGAAGAATTAGAGTACCGAACAAGAGGAATGAGAGAGCAGCACAAGAGGAATTAGAGAGCAGAACAAAAGGAATTAGAGTGCAGAACAAGAGAAATTTGACGGCAAAACAAGAGGAATTTGAGTGCATAACAAGAGGAGTTAGAGTTTAGAACAAGGGGAATTAGAAAGCAAAACAAGAGGAATTACAGTGCAAAACCAGAGGGATTCGAGTGCAGAACAAGAGGAATTAGAATAAAGAACAAGTGGAATTAAAGTGCGGAACAAGAAGAATTAGAGAGTAGAAAAAGAGGAATTAGAGTAGAGAACAAAAGAAATTAGACTGCAGAACAAGAGGAAGTATAGAGCAGAACATGACGAATTAGAGTGCAGAACAAGAGAAATTAGAGTGCAAAACAAGAAAGATTAGAGTGCAGACTAAGGGGAATTGAAGTGCTGAAGAAGAGAAATTAAAGAGCAGAACAAGAGCAATTAGGAAGCAGAACAAGTGGAATTAGAGTGCAGAACAAGAGGAATTAGAGAGCAAAATAAGAGAAATTAGAGTGCAGAACTAGAGGAATTAGAATGCAAAACTTAAAGAATTAGACTACAAAAGAATGGGTCTTAGAGTGGAGAAAAATAGGAGTTAGAGTGCCGAACAAGATGAATTATACTACAGAACAAGAGGAATTAGAGAGGATAACAATAGAAAGTAGAGTGCAGAACACTGGGAAATAGAGTGTAAAACAAGAGGAATTCGAGTGCAGAAAAGAAGGAATTAGAATGAAGAACAAGCGGAATTAAAGTCTGGAACAAGAGGAATTAGAGTAAGGAACAAAAAGAATTAGAGAGCATAACAAGAGGAATGAGATAGCAAAACAAGAGTAAATAGATCAAAACGAGAGAAATTAATGAGCAAAACAAGAGGAATAAGAGTGAAAAACAAGAGGGATTAGAATGCAAAACGAGAGGAATTAGGGTGCAGAACAAGATCAATTAAACTGCAGAACGAAAGAAATTAGAGACAAAAACAAGAGAAATTAGATAGCAAAACAAGAATAATTAGAGAGTTGACTAAGAGGAATTAAAGAGCAAAATAAGAGGAATTGGAGTGCTGAACAAGAGGGATTTGAATGCAAAACAAGAGGCATTAGGGTGCAGAACAAGATGAATTAATGACCAAAACAAGAAAAAATAGAGTTCAAAACAAAATAAATTAGAGTGCCGAACAAGAGGAAATAGATTGCAAAAAAGGAGGAATTAGAGTGCCGCACAAAAGGAATTAGGGTGCAGAGCAAGAGGAAATAGAGTACGGAGCAAGAGGAATTAGAGTGCAGAACAAAAGGAAATAGAATGAAAAACAAGCGGAATTAAAGTGCGGAACAAGAGGAATTAGAGTGGGGAACAAGAGGAATTTGAGAGCATAACAAGAGGAATTAGATAACAAAACAAGATGAATTATAGAGCAAAACAAGAGTAATTAGAAAGCGAAACAAGAGGAATTAGAGTACTGAGAAAAAGAGATTTGAGGGCAAAACAAGAGGAGTTATGGTGCTGAACAAGAGGAATTAGACTCCAGAATAAGGAGAATTAATCAGCAAAACAAGAAAAATTAGAGGGCAGAATAAAAGGAATTAGAGTGTAGAAAAAGAGGAAGTAGAGTTCAGAACAAGGGAAATTAGACTGTAGATCAAGAGCAATTAGATTCCTAAACGAAAGGAATTAGAGTGTAGATCAAGAACAATTATATTGCAAAACGAGAGGAATTAGAGTGCAGAACAAAAGAAAATACTTTGCAAAACAAGAGGAATTACAGTGCAGAACAAAAGGAATTCGAGTGCTGAACAAAAGGAATTAGAGAGCAGAAGAAGAGGAATTAGAGTGAAGAACAAGAGCAATCAGAGTGACGAACAAGAGGGATTAGACTGTAGATCAAGAGCAATGAGATTGCAAAACGAGAGGAATTAGAGTGCAGAACAAGAGAAATTACTTTGCAAAACAAGAGGAATTAGAGTGCAAAACAAAAGGAATTAGAGTGCTGAACAAGAGGAGTTAATCAGTGAAACAAGAGGAATTAGGGTGCAGAACAAGAAGAATTAAACTGCAAGACAAGAGAATATCAGAGTGCAGAAGAAGAGGACTTAGAGTGTAGAACAAGGGGAATTAGACTGCATAACAAAAGGAATTAAAGTGCAGAAAAAGGAATTAGCATGCTTAACAAGAGGAATTAGAGTGACGAACAAGAGTAATTAGAGTGACAAACAAGAGTAATTAGAGAGCAGAACAAGAGGAATTAGAGAACACAACAAAAGGAATTAGAGTCCAGAACAAGAGGAATTATATAGCAAAACATAGGGAAATTACAGTGCAAAACTAGAGGAATTCGAGTGCAGAACAAGAGGAATCAGAATGAAAAATTAGCGGAATTACAGTGCTGAACAAGAGGAATTAGAAAGGATAACAAAAGGAACTAGATAGCAAAACAAGAGGAATGAGAGTGAATAAGAGAGGAATTAGGGTGCAGAGCCAGAGGAAATAGAATGCAGAAAAAGAGGAATTAGGCTGCAGAACAAGAGGAATTAGACTGCAGAACCAGAAGAATTAGAGAGTAGAAAAAGAGTAATTAGAGTGAAGAACAAGAAGAATTAGATTGCAGAACAAGAGGAATTAGAGTGCAGAACAAGAGGAGTTAATCAGCAAAACAAGAGAAATTAGGGTGCAGAACTTGAAGAATTAAACTGCATGACAAGAGAATATTAGAGTGCAGAAGAAGAGGAATTAGAGGGCAGAAGAAGAGGAATTAGACTGTATAACAGCAGGAATTGGAGTGTAGAACAAGGAGAATTAGACTGCATAACAAAAGGAATTAGACTACAGTAAAAAGGAATTAGAGTGCTGAACAAGAGGAATTAGAGTGACGAACAAGAGTAATTAGATATCAGAACAATAGGAATTAGAGTGGAGAACATGAGGCATTAGAGTGCGGAGCAAAGGGAAGTAGAGTGAACAAAAAGACGATTTAGGCCTCAGAACAAGACGAATTTGAGAGAAGAAGAAGAGTAATTAGAGAACAAATCTAGAGTGATTAGAGTGCCGAACAAGAGGAAATAGAGTGCAGAACAAGAGGAACTAGAGCGCAAAACAAGAGAAATTATGATGCAGCACAAAAGGAATTAGGGTTCAGAACAAGGGAAAATAGAGTACCGAGCAAGAGGAATTCGAGTGGAGAACAATAGGAATTAGAGAAAATAACAAGAGGAATTAGATAACAAAATAAGAGGAATTTTAGAGCAGAACAGGAGGAATTATTAAGCAAAACAATAGGAATTAGAGTGCTGAACAATAGATATTTGATGACAAAACAAGAGGAATTATGGTGCAGAATGTCGTGGTATGATATTACATTATATCAATACCATTTTATATCCATGGAAGAGGACCTATAACTTGAAAGCGAACCGACAAAAGGGACGGAAAACCACGCGTTCAGACGGGCTGAGTAACGAGAGAGTGCAACGAAGTCAGGTGAATTATGGACAATGGCAAAGTTCAAGGTTATTTAAAGAGGCATGCACAAAAATAGAATTAAATTTACACAAAAAAATGAATAAGAGAATTGAAGGGTAAAATTACCTCAGAGAATTAACGGGCAAAAATCACATCAATAAACGAAGGGGGGAATATTAACTCAATTGGGTTACTGAAGGGGGGAGGGAGGTTGGCTTACGGATGTCTTCTGTACGTGAGGTGAGACCGCTCGGACTTCAGAGCGGGAGGTTAGAGTGATGATGGTTCTCCAAAAGCAAGAGGGGGCGGTAACTTTCGGTCCAGGGGAGAGTATTTCGGCTACCCGAAATAAGGAGGGCTTTGACAGGAGTTTATGAAAGAAGTCGGGAAAATCACTCGGGGCGATTGTTCAGTGGAATTACCTCCTGGCTGGATCTAATTCCAAATACACAAAATAGTCCAGCTGTCACTTTGCTTTGTTGCTAGCACTTGACTTGGAACCATGGGGAAATCTTCTGGGTTCTGGCGAGACTTCTCAACTCTGTGTGTCTTCCGCGGAGTCGAGCGTTATTTATGTCCGAGGCTCTCCTCGGAGTTGGGGGTTAGCGGGAAACAGCTCTACTCTCGAAGGGCCTCGAAACTTCTTGCAGAGCTATTTTTGCCCGCATAAAGCTGAATCGTGGGGGACTAGATTCGAGGCTACCGCTTGTGGAAGGGAGGGGGGGGGGGTAGGCTTATCACTTTAGGCCTAGACGGGCCTTCTGCTGCACATGGGAATTTCTTTCTGCTAAAGATCTCCCACGTGGGATTCACTCACACAGAACAAGAGGAATTAAACCCCAGACCAAGATGAATTAATCAGCAAAACAGGAGAAATTAGAGTGCAGAACAAGAGGAATTTAACTGTAGGACAAGAGAATATTAGAGAGCGGAAGAAGAGGAATTAGAGTGTAGAACAAGAGGAATTTGAGTGCAGACCAAGGGGAGTTAGACTTCAGAAAAAAGGAATTAGAGTGCAGAAAAAGGTAATTAGAGTGTTGAACAAGAGAAATTCGAGTGCAGAACAAGAGGGTTTAGATATCAGAACAAGAGGAATTAGAGTGCACAATAAGTATAATTAGACTACAGAACAAGAGAAATTAGAGAGCAGAACAATAGGAATAAGAGTGAAGAACAAGAGGAATTAGAGTGCAGAACAAGAGCAATTAGATTGCAGAATAAGGGTAATTAAAGTGCAGAACAAGAGGAATTAGACGGTCGATCAAGAAAAATTAGATTGTAGAACGAGAGGAATTAGAGTGCAGAACAAAAGGAATTAGAGTGCTGAACAAGAGGAATTAGAGTGAAGAACAAGCGGAATTAGACTGCAGAACAAGAGGAGTAAATCAGCAAATCAAGAGAAAATAGGCTGCAGAACAATAGGAATTAAACTGCAGGACATGATAATATTAGAGTGCAGAAAAAGAGGAATTATACTGTAGAACAACAGGAATTAGAGTGCAAAGCAAGGGGAATTAGACTGCAGAACAAAAGAAATTAGAGTGCAGAAAAAGGAATTAGAGTTCTGAACAAGAGGAATTAGTGTGACGAACATGATTAATAAGAGAGCAGAACAAAAGGAATTATAGAGCAGAACATGAGGCCTTAAAGTGCAGAACAAAAGGAATTAGAATGCGGAACAAGAGGAATTAGAGTGCGGAACAAGAGGAATTAGACTGCAGAACTAGAGGAAATTGAGTGAAGAAGCGCAATTAGAGAGAAAAAACAAGAGGATTTAGAGTGCCAAACAAGAGGAATGAGAGAGCATAACAAGAGGAATTAGAGAGCAGAACAAGAGGAATTAAAGTGCAGAACAAGATAAATTGGAGTGCAAAACAAGAGGAATTTTATTACATAACAAGAAGAATTATAGTCCAAAACAAGAGGAATTAGATATCAAAACAAAAAGAATTACAGTGCAAAACCAGATGGATTCGAGTGCAGAACAAGAGGAATTAGAAAGCAGAAAAAGTGGAATTAGAGGCAGAAAAAGAGGACTTACAGAGCAGAGCAGAGGTATTAGAGATCAAAACAAGAGAAATTAGAATGCAGAAAAATGGGAATTAGAGTGCAGAGCAAGAGGAATTTGACTGGAGAACAAGAAGCATTATAGAGCCAAACAATCATAATTATAGTTCAGAACAAGAGGAATTATAGTGCAGAACAAGATATATTAAAGAGCAAAACAAAAGCAATTAGAGTGCAGAACAAGAGGATTAGAGAGCAGAACAAGAGGAATTAGAGTGTAGAACAAGGGGAATTAGAGTGCAGAACGAAAGGAATTAGAGTGCAGATTAAGAGGAATTAGAGAGCAAAATAAAAGGAATTATAGAGGAGAAGAAGAGGAATCAGATTGCAGAACAACAGAAATTAGAGTGTAGAGCTAGCAGAATTTGAGAGTGGACAATAGGAATTAGAATGAAGAACAAGCGGATTTAAAGTGCGAAACAAAAGGAATTAGATATCAGAACATGAGGAATTAGAGTGAAGAACGAGAGAAATTAGATAGCAAAACATTAGCCATTAGAGAGCAGAACAAGAGGCATTAGACAGGAAAACAAGAGGAATTAGACTGCTAAACAAGAGGGATTAGGGTGCAGAACAAGAAGAATTAGATTGAAGAACAATGAAAATATAGGTGCGGAACAAGAGGAATTAGAGTGCAAGACAAGGGACTTATAGTGCAGAACAAGAGGAATTAGAGTGCAGAACAAGATGAATTCGAGTGCAGTACAAGAAGAATTTTACAGCCAAATAAGAAGAATTAGAGAGCAGAACAAGAGGAATTAGAGACAAAACAATAGAAAATAGAGCACAGATCAAGCAGAATTAGCGAACAAAGCATGAAGAATTAAAGAGCAAAACAAAAGGATTTAGTGAGCAAAACCAAATCATTAGAGTTCAGAACAAAATGAATTAGAGTGCAGAACAATGGAAATTATACTGCAAAACAAGATGAATTAGAGACCAAAACAAGAGGAATTAGACTCCATACCAAGGGGAATTAGAGTGCGGAACATGACGAATTAGAGTGCAGAGCAAGAGGAATTATAGTGCACAACAAAAAGAATTAAAGTGCACACCGGGGGAATTAAAGTGTAGAACTAGAGGAATTAGCGTGTATAAAAAGAGGAATTAGAGTGCAAAACAAGAGGAATTGAATTGCAGAACAAGAGAAATTATAATGCAGAACAAGTGGAATCAGAGTGCAGAACAAGGGAAGTAGAGTGCAGAACAAGAGCAATTAGAGAGCAAAACAAGAAAAATTAGAGTGAAGAAAGAGCGAATTAGAATGCAGAACAAGAGGAATTATAGTGTAGAACAAGTGGAATTAGAGTGCAGAACAAGGGTAGTAGAGTGCAGAACAAGAGCAATTAGAGAGCAAAACAAGAAGAATTAGAGTGAAGAAAGAGACGAATTAGAGTGCAGAACAAGAGGAATTATAGTGTAGAACAAGAGGAATTAGACGGCAAAACAAGAAGAATTACACTGCAGAACAGGAGTAATTAGAGTGCAGAATAAGGGGAATTAGAATGCAGAAAATGGGGAATTAGAGTGTGAAACATAAGGAATTAGAGTGCGAAACAAGAAGCATCAGAGTGTAGAACAGGAGGAATTAGAGTGCAGAACACGATGAATTAGAGAGCAGAACAAGTGCAATTAGAGTGCAGAATAAGAAGAATTAGAGTGTAGAACAAGAAGATTAGAGTGCTGAAAAAGAGGAATTATAGAGCAGAACAAGGGGAATTAGAGATCTTAACATCATGAATTAGAGTGAAGAACAAGAGGAATTAGATTGCGAAACAAAATAGATTAGAGTGAAGAACCAGAGGAATCATAGTGCAGAACAAGAGGAATTTGCGTGCAGAACAAGAGGAATTAGATTCCAGAACAAGAGGAATTAGATACCAAAACAATAGAAATTACAGTGGAAAACCAGAGGAATTAGAGTGCAAACAAGATAAATTAGAGAGCATAAAAGCAGAATTAGAGAGCAGAACAATACGCATTAGACAGCAAAAAAAGAGGAATTAGAGTGCTGAACAAGAGTGATTAGAGTGCAAAACAATAGAAATTGGGGGGCAGAACAAAAGGAATTAGAGTGCAGAACAAGAGAAATTTAATTGAAGAACAATGTGATTAAGGTGCAGAACAAGGGGAATTAGAGTGCAAAATAAAAAGGATTTTAGTGCATAACAAGAGTAATTAGAGTGTAGAACAAGAGGAATTAGAGTGCAGAACACGAAGAATTAGAGTGCTGAACAAGAAGAATTAGAGTGCCAAACAAGAGGAATTAGAGAGCAGTAGAAGTGGAACTAGAAAGTAAAACAAAAGAAATTAGAGAGCAGATCAAGCGGAATCAGAGAGCGAAACAAGATGAATTATATAGTAGAACAAGAGGAGTTAGAGAGCAAAACAAGAGGAATTAGAGTGCAGAACAAGATGAAGTAGAGTGCAGAACAATGGTATTTAGAGTGCAGAACACGAGGATAGATTGCAAAACAAGAGAATTAGAATGCAGAACAAGAGGAATTAGAGAGCAAAACAAGAGGAATTATAGTGCCTAACAAGAGGAATTACGTAACAGAACAAGAGGAATTTGAGAGCAGAACAATAGGAATTAGAGTCCATTACAACTGGAATTAGAGTGCGGAACCAGATGAATTAGAGTGCAAAACAAGAGGAATTAGACTGCAGAACATGCGGGATTAGAATGCAGAACAAGAGGAATTAGAGTGCCGAACAAATTTAATTCGAGTGCACAGCAAGAGGAATTAGTGTGCAGTTCAAGTGTAGTTAGAGAGAAAAACAAGAGGAATTACAGTGCAGAACCTGGGGAATTAGAGTGCAAAACAAGAGGATTTAGAGAGCAGAACAAGAGTAATTGGAGTGCAGAACAAGAGGAATTAGGTACAGAACAAAAGGAATTAGAGTGCAGAACAAGAGGAATCAGAGTGCAGAACAAGAGGAATTAGAGTGCAGAACAAGAGGAATTAGAGTGCAGAACTAAAGCAATTAGAATCCAGAACAAGAGGAATTAGACTGTATAAAAAGGGGAATAAAGTGCAGAACAACAGGAATTATAATGCACAACAAGAGGACTTAGAATGCAGAACAAGAGGAATTAGAGTGCAGAACAAGAGGAATTAGAGTGCAGAACTAAAGCAATTAGAATCCAGAACAAGAGGAATTAGACTGTATAAAAAGGGGAATAAAGTGCAGAACAACAGGAATTATAATGCACAACAAGAGGACTTAGAATGCAGAACAAGAGGAATTAGAGTGTAGAACAAGAGGAATTAGAGTGCAGAACTAAAGCAATTAGAATCCAAAACAAGAGGAATTAGACTGTATAACAAGGGGAATTAAAGTGCAGAGCAACAAGAATTATAGTGCACAACAAGAGGACTTAGAATTCAGAACAAGAGGAATTAGAGCGCAGAACAAGACGATTCAGAGTGCAGAACAAGAGATATTACAGCGCAGAATTAGAGGAATTAGAGTGCAGAATAAGACGAATTATATTGCAGAACAAGAGGAATTAGAATTCAGAGCGAGAGGAATGATTGATAAAATCGAGCTTGGCGAGTTTAGGTATTTTCTCGGTGGGTGGAGCATGAAGTGGTGAAAATAATCGCTCCTGAATGTTAAGGAGACTTGTCGCCCCGATGTGATCTTGGGTGTGCTGCGAAGAGAGAATTTGTGTTTTTATGTGATATTCGGCAATGTCTAGAGTCTGTGCAATCTAGTATGTGCGTGTGTTCGTGATAATGCAGTTTGTTTTAGAAGAAAAAAAATTCATGAGTAAATTTATGGTCCCTTTATGTGTTATAATTGATACCGTGAGAAAGGATACAAAGGAAGGTGAGATCTATTATCACGGAGCGAGACGAGTGATAAGGATTTCACATGTATTTTTCCATAAGAGAGAGGCAACCTATGTGCGGATCATGTTCCCCTTTTTCCCTCTAAAACATGTGGAATCTTTTTTTTTTTTAAGGGGCTATCTGGCGACTGCCCACTTAGGCATAAGTCGCCGTAAACAAACAGCCTAGTTCTAGGCTACTTTAAAAAATTCGAACAGGAAACAACAATAAAAAGAAATAACAATAACAAAACAATAACAAAAACAACAACTAAACCTAGTGAAATGAAAGGGAGAAGGCCGGCCTCCCCCCAAAAGTCAACAAGTCCACAAGTCAATGTGCACGAACTCGTCCCGAGCACAAGGTAGAGGCGGTAGCGACCCCACCCATTCCGGTACCGGGACAGGTATCGTTCGCGAAGATCACCCAGACTGGGACATTCGACAAGAATGTGGCGAACAGTCTGGGGGATGGGGAACGTCGCAGTCGTTGCAATAGGACGCAGGCGAGCGCTCCATCAGATAGCGATGCGTCACACGAGTATGTCCGATTCGGAGACGACAGAAAGCGGCCTGAAGCCGTCGCGGCATTGGGGGATAGGTCCATGGGAACAGTCGCGGCGCAATGGCACGCAACTTTAAGTTCCCTTCGACCATCTCCCATCTTCTTTGCCAAGCAGTCCGAAGAGCTGCCCGTATTCCTGCCATGTAGTCGGTGTGAGGAAAAGCGAAACGCTGGTCCGGTCGCAGAGTCCTCGCGGACTCTTTGGCGCCCTCATCAGCGCGCTCATTCCCCGCAATTCCTACATGTCCAGGAACCCAGCAGAAGATAATCTCGACATCGGCCCCGCTCGCCAAAACCGTGGCGTCACGAATATCGCGAACCAGGGGATGCGGAGATTCCTATGCCCCGAGAGCACTCAGGGCGCTTGTAACATGTGGAATATTCGATAAACACCAACTTCTGAAAATAAGGGCAAATTCATTGTCTCTGTGCATAATTTACACATATGTAACACAACAGTTTTTGAACACGGAAAATATTTACATAATAAATTGAATACCATGGGAAAAATTCATAATGTTAAAATCATGAACAAAACAGTAATAACAAATATCATTGAGGAAATGATCAAATCCCTACATATAGTTGACGAAACATAATTGCAAGATAATATAATAAATTAAGATACAAATTAGCAACACAATAATCCAAAGTTATTCACGTGACAAAACAAAATAACTAGATTTCAAGAAAATGAGATTAAAAAATAATTATAAGCATCTCAGCCTATCTGAATAATGGATCATTCATGAAAAAAAAATAAAAATAAATAAGAGGTTTGGAGGAATGATTTCGAGTAACGGTTGTCAGGATCATCGCAATGCATATGTAGATCTCATCGGTCCTTATCTGGATGACATAGTCATTTAATGAAAAGGAAAAAGTATTTGGTCGTGATGAAATAATCCTTTACATGACATCATATGGTTTAAAACATAAATATAATATCGCGAAGCATTAATTGCATTTACGCATGCATGTCATTGGATAAAATCATTATTCACAGACTGGGATAGCATGCATGAATTTACATGATTTCATTTGAGAAAAACTCGCTTGATAAAAGTTAAGTAGACAAGCGCTACATTTTGAAAAACTTTTTTAGAAATTAGGAAAATAAAAAATAATTTCCATATTAACTAGTGGTCAAAGGTCATGTTTGTTGATGTATGTCACGCGATACTTATGGATTGATTTAGTGATTGAATATTACAAACAAAATGAGAATTGATTGAGGGCGCATTTTCAATTAATGCGAATATGAAAAGGAGATTAATGGGTTAACCTAGAATAGATTTTGCAAAGAAATGAAATAAAACTAAATACATATAAAAAAAATTATATTGTTAGTTGAGTGTAGTTTACATGTAGACGTAGTTGCCTACAGCTTTAAGTGGGAGAATTTAAGTTGTTGAATGAGAGTTGTTGAATGGAGCCAATGTGAGTGTGTGTGAAGGGCCATTCTCACACCCACTTCCCAATACCCTCTCCCTTCCTATGTAAGAATGTGTGCGTGAATGGGAATGTTGTTGTTTTTTTTTGTTTTTTTTTGGGGGGGGGGCTATATATACGAGGGGCGGTCAATAAGTTTTGCAAATCGGTAGGGCAAAACAGAGGAAGGGGGATGGCTGTTTGTGGGAGTGTTAGGACAAGTTATGACAATTCAGGACCTGCAGCCGCACGCTCCTGCCTCGTCTATTTAAGAAACAGTAGCTGATCGCAGATCGTCACTCACAAATTTTTCAACAATAGAGAAGGTTGAGCACCGCGCAGTGATCAAATTTTTGACCAAGGAAGGCAAGAATGCAAAAAAGATCCATGAAGGCATGGTTGCAGTATAGACCGACACCGCCCCTTCCTATGTAACCATTGCAGGGACAAGTTTCCTTATATCCGAATTGCAAAACTTATTGACCGCCCCTCGTAATATAAATTCCGGATTTCATTTTTGTATAAAATGGTTTTTTTCTCCTCCTCAGCAAATTGTTGATTCTAAATTTGCGAAAGGCCACTCTGATAAATTTTACAAGATTTACTTTACTTAAATTAACTTTTATACAGACGTAGTTTTGATATATCAGTCTATTGCAAATAAAGAGACACTCAAATATTTTGTTAGATTGTACTTTGTTTAAAATAATATTTTATCAAACTATTACGTAGTTGTTTTTTGCGCCACCACTCTATTAAATTTCAATAGATAAATATCACTTCCCTTTGTAAAGAGTGGCTGACATTATAAGATTATGAAGTAGTATAATTGATTGGACAGGAAGTTGCTTTTTTTCTATAAAGCTTCAATACGCGACCGGATCGCAATAATAATTATTGTATCGAGATCGGAGGCGCCAGCCCTTTTTTTGAACACTCGAGTGGCAGCTGGCAGGACTTCTCCCTGGGAGGACCATGTGAGGCCTTTCTTGTTGTATTGTTTTTATAAGTACAAGTGTGGTTGTTAGTCCTCCATGTACGATTTTGTATCGTTGTTGAATTTTGCATCCAGTGTGTTTATTAGGCCTCTTTAGTATCATTGATTTATTCTCTCTAGTTTGTATATAAATTATTGGTTGGTGATAGGATTGTGTTTTTTTTTACCTATATCTATCCAAATTTGTTGTGTATTTATAAATAAGTAACGAGATCTCTTATGAATATTTACCCCATATTTTTTCTTGTAAATAAAGTACTGTACATACAATCCGTTTCATTTCTCCCTTGATTTCTCACCTCCGAATTAGTATAGGAAGCGGGTTGGATCGATTGGGGTTAGATAGATTTTCGGCCCGCTACAACATTACCGGTTGCTCATGATCTTGAGAGAGAGTTGAAAACGATCGCGCGAATTGACTGTCATACATATATGCGTTGAATAGAAAAAAAATTCTGCGTAGCTTATATGTAATTTGATGAAGAAATGGACCAACGAATAATGGTTGAGCAGCTTGCAAGGCTTGTGCGATGAGTTGCGAAGATTTACCGGACTCGTTGTCGAGCTTCTACTCGAAAGTTAGCTCTCCTAGTTAGTTGGATAGACGAGTTGCGTGCGTTGATTTCTGTCTAATTGCGAAAAGAAATGAAGCGAATTGAATTCTATCACTTGTGAGTCATCAAGTGTGATATGCTAAGCTCCTTCTGGACGCACTCTTGCTGTCCCATGAGAGGTCGCTAGTGAGGTTTTTCACTGAAACCTCTAGTCGCCTCCGCCAAAATGTGAGATACCTTATGCAATGGTTGCATAGGCCATTTGGCCGTCTTTTGTGGACTGACTGAAGATGTTGCTGGATGTCTAGTGCTACTGAATGATTTGGGAGGAGTGGTGTCGTTGCACTATCGGCGATCGCTAGTGCATGATTTGTGAATGAGTTGATGCTAGATTTGTCGTTGAAACGCGCATACAAGTCACAGGTATAGAGAATATGCTATAAAAGGACTTGTAATGATGTGTGTGGTTTTCAAGTTGAAAAATTGTTCGCGTCTCGTTCTTTACGAAAAAACGATCCGACTGAACTTGGGAGAGTTGCTCGAACGCTACGTTGAGCGTCCTGTGGAAATAATTTTTTGCCTTAGTGAGAAGATTGTAAGTGACTCTTAGATGGGGGATAGTGCTGCCTCCGTATGCTCACGAAGTCGTTGGATAAGGTCCGTGATTGTTGTGATGCTGTGGTCCATGATTGAATAAAGTATAGCCAAAAAAACTCTGCGAATATGAAATTCGAGGGTCACTCCGGGTCACGAGAGCTCCATCGAATGTGATGTGAAAGGAAATCTAGTAGGTCACGAGAGCTCCATGTAATGGGCTGTAAGAAGAAATCCACTATGTCACGAGAACTTCATGGGGGGTGCTCTGAAATGAAACCCGCTAGGTGATGAAAGCACCTTATAAACTGTTGTGAGAGCAAATCTACTTGGTAACGAGTACTCCACGAAATGTGCTGCCATAGGTAATTGAGTAGGTTACTAGTGTTCAATGTAATGAGACATAAAAGGAAATCCACTAGGTAATACTAGTTCCATGGAATGTGCTGAGAGAAGAAATTAATATCGTAGGCGAACTTTAACAGGATAAGGACCATTAAATTTGTTAAGGAATTTAGGGGAGTTTTTCAAATTTCTAACGAAATCGTTAGGAATGTTCACCTTTTGATCGAAGGAGGGGGGGGGTAGATTGCGCGATGGCGCGGGGCGCAATTCTCCCGTCCGAGTTTTTAATGCCTTCAAAAATTCATTGAGGGAAATGGAGGCATATAATGGATTTGAAAGCGTAAGGCAACCGTATAATGTCTATGCTTGTGATGTGCTAGAATTGTCCTTAATTTGAAAGTGGTGGGAAAAAATCATCCACCCTAATTTACTGTACCATTGATCCGCTAGAGAACCGGTAAGCAGGGGGCGTTTGAGCGTAGCATAAGACGACTCGACGACACTATTTCCCCTCGGATTCCAAGGAGAATCGAGAATAGGGTGAATGCCAAGAGTCGTAGTGAAGACAGAGAATAGGTGAGAACAAAAATTAGTCCCATTTTCGGATATGATCGTTTGGGGAATAAGTACAACGCAATCCATCTTTGCTTAATTGCTTAAATTGATTCAGGAAGCAAATAAATCACGCAAATGTAGAACCTCAACCCATTTGGTATGTCTAGCTACGATAGCTAATTGATAGAGAAACTTCAGTTGTGACATTAACAGCGAAGCACGCCTCAGAATGGACTTTGCGGTCTTTTAAGGGCACGGTGGGTTTGGGCTTAGGGTATTTGATATTTACGTGCACTACGTTTAGTCTTGCGTACGGCAGCTAAAATAGTCTGGAGTGAGATTTGGTTTATTTGTTCGTACGAATTTTCTAACAGGAAACGCAAGTACGAACAATATTTTTTTACATCTTTGCGCGTTTGAGGCCAGACAGAGTGCGTGGAAAGTAGAGAGCGTGTGCATTTTACAGCAGTGAGCCAAACAATGAAAGATGTGAAATATTTGTTTTCTAAATGTTTGGTGGATGACCCTTAGCCTGTCGAGCGAGGAATTCACATAAATTTTGCGATTAGTGCTCGGCAGACAGGAAGAATAATTGCAGGTTTGTTTTTTCTTATTCAAGAAGCGTGTAATGACTGGGTTGCTAAGTTTGTCTGCAGGTAGGGGGGTGTAGTTTACCGTTTAAAAGAAGTGAAAAAAAATTGACGTGGCATCCACGATGTAGGGGAATGGTCACTCCCCCCCCCCCTCCCCCGTCCACTCTTGGTGCAGTCACAAGGCGGTTACCGCAAAGACATCCGTCGAAGGCATCGGCGGGGTCAGTGCTTAACCGCAGTGTGGCACAACTCAGTACCATGAAAGACCCTAAAGGTCAAAATGTAAGATCTCCCCCAGGAGAGTGAGATCCAGTTTCACGTCAAATAAGAAATTGGAGACGTGTTTCTCCCAATCTCGAAGGCTAACGAGGAGCCGATGTTTGACTTCGTGTGAAAAACCGTTTGGAAAAAGAACTCTCCTGGGGCCGTCCTCAAGCCCCTCTCCCCCTTACCACTCCCCCAGTGGGGTGACGAGGTATAAATGAGGAACTTTGAGGAAAATCGGGGTAGTATACGACAGGCCAGTTGACGAAGTCCTCGGATCCAAAACCGAGCTACCTAGACTGGATAGGTAGTATACGTCAGTCTCTATGTGACGAAGTTTTCGGATCAAACCGAACTACCGAGACTGGAGAGGTAGAGTACTTGGCTCGCCAGGCCAAGAAGTACCCTGCAAGAGAGGCAAGGCTACCTACCTTAAGGGGCTAAGAAGAAGCTCATCCTCGAGCTAAGTCCCTGGTTATCAAACTAAACGATAAGTTAACTTTGGTAAGTTTAACTTACTCTTGCCAGAGAGACTCCTCATATCCTGGTGCACCTTAAACACCAGGGGTATTCCTCGTCCTTGAGGAATTAAGAAAAGAAGAAGAAAAAGGCTCCCCCTCGAGCCCGTTATTCGGTGGCCACACCGAACTCTTAAGTTAACTTGGTGAGGAACCAAGTTCAACTTGTTCTCGTCAGAGAAATGCCCCTCCGTTATAATCACCCTTGAGGAAGACTGGAACTAAGAAGAAGCTCATCCTCGAGCTAGTTCTGGGTTACCAAACCGAACGTTAAGTAATTTATTCTCGCCAGAGAAACCCCCTTCTGTTATCCTCGCCCTTGAAGAAGACCCTCCCCGAGTTCAGTCCTCGTCCATAAGGAAATAAGTAACGAAGGGGAAAAGCTCCTCCTCGAGCTCGTTACTCGGTGATCACACCGAACTCCTAAGTTAACTTGATTTAAGAACCAAGTTCGACTCACTCTCGCCAGAGAGACCACGACTGCTTAGGTGGTGCATAAAGCACCGTTTGGTCCTCGTCCTTAAGGACCCTCCCCCCCGGAAGAACGTGTGGATCCCCCAGCTGTTACCCTCGCTAAAACGACCGTGGAATTTCGCCCATCTACATCTGGACACACGGCACGGGTCGTGAGTCAATAACATTTCTGAGGCCCTTTAAACTCCACATGAGTCCGTAAGCCTAATTCTTATATTATTGTTGTGTGTAGAGAAAACGTTAACCAATTTTTGTGGGTAAACTAATTTAATTAATTCTTGTTTAGGATAATATTCAGAGTATTGCTGTAGATAATGTATAAATGTTATGTATTCAATTGATAAAGGTAAAATATAAGTTTATCATGGATTAATGTTCGTTTCTCTTATATATATATCCTTACGTGTTTCGTAACGGCTCTGTTCGTTAAGATATTCTTATTCAGATATCAATATATATTGGACACTCTTAGCACTCTTAGAGATAGAACAAAAAGGGGGGAATTCTACGACATAAATAATAGTGGTGTCAAGTTTGTAGGTTGTTATTAGAAAGAACCCAGCAGTGTCTAATTAAGAAAGAGCCAACACGTAAAGGAATATCAGGAATTAGAGAATAAGTGACGAGAGGAAAATTGGTAGAGTTAGGGGTGGTAACAATCTTAAGGTAATTGGTAGGCCAAGTGGTAAATTTGTTGTCCGGAGTGGTACTTCAATCAACATAGTAGTTGGATTAAGGGTAAGTTATGCTAAGCGCTACCTGGTGAGTGGTGGCATAATTACCGGAGAGTAAAGTAAGGAAAATTCGACGGACCAACACAAAATGGATCCGGTCAAAAGATTTTACCTACAAGCCCAAATTCTGGGATTTGAAGGCGAGGATATGGATGCCTACATCCTTGAAGAATTGAAAATACAAAGAGAAGAAGAAGAAGAAATAATAGAGTTTGATAGAAAGAGGGAAAATATAAAAAGAGAGGATAAAAGAAAACGGGAAGCAATGGAAATATGGATGAACCTAAAAAGGGAAGAAGCCCGAACACAGCGGAAAATAGAAATAGAGGAAAGAAGATTCTCAAGAGGAAGTAAGACAAACGAAAGAATAAGACAGTTGAAAAGAGAAGCACAAGAATTCGGAATAAGGATAGAAAGGGAAGATGAGGAAAGTAGAATAAAGATAAAACGAGAAGATGATGAAAGAAAAATAAAGATAAACCGGGAAGATGAAGAAAGAAGAACCCGACGGGAAAATGAAATAGCGAAAGCAGAAAAAGAGGTGGAGGAAAGGAGAATGAAGAGGGAAAAAGAACGTGCTCAAGCTGAAAGAGAAGAGAAAGAAGAAAAGGAAAGATTGCTCGCACTCGAAAGAGCACCTATCGAGAATCTCATAGAGGCCGAGGAAGTTATAGCCCGGCCTGGACCTAAGAAAGGACCATCGAGGGAAACCCAGCCAAATGGGGTAACGATGGAAGAAGTAGGAAGTAGGGATGAGGTACCAGCATGAGTACCTAAAGGAAAACCTACAAGGAGAACCCAGCCAAATGGGGTTATCAGGGAAGAAGAAGAAGGTAGAGTAGAGGTACGAGCAGGTGTACCTGAGGAACTACCTACTAAGAGAAGTGAGTCAAATGAGTTGACAAGGAAGGAGGAAAGAGGTGCTATTGCGATACACCCAGGTAAGACTAATCAAATGGTAGACACGGATGAGTATCCCCTACCCCTAGTAGTCTCCTCCCCGAACGGAACGTCTACGGAGTTACTGTTAAATTGCCAAGTCGTAGTGAGCGCCACGCCCATTAACGACCTCGCAGGGAAAAGTTTTCTCGATCCCCAAAGATCGAACCCAGACACGATCTTCCCGTGTACCTGGTTAAAGGAGAGCTATGGGAGTCAAGTTCTCATCAATTATGCCCCGCTGCAACAGGCCGCTCTAGCCTTAATGTTCAATTTAAAGGAAGTCAAGTACCATAATATGGGTAATTCGAGTAGGTTGAAATACCGCTACCATTTAGTAACATACTGGGGTAGACTCAATAACCCGAACGGCCGACTCAGGCGCGGTAAAGTATTGGTATTAGAGCACCACTTTAGGATCAGCTACATCAAAGGAGCCAATAAAGTACAGCTGCTCTATAGGCGGAGACGAAATACCATTGAGGGTTATTTCAGTACCTAATGAGCGTGAAACCATGTTTTCATTTGTTGTACGTGTTAATATTTATCGGTAGGATTTAAGTTCTCAAAAACTTAGAAATGTAAGGAAGTAGCTTGTTTTGTTGGTTTTCTTTTGTGGGTAATCGATGAATTAAGGTTTTGTCATGTTCATGTAAAATTGTCAATCGAATATGTGTAGTTCGACACATTGCCTGTGTAAACGCGCTTGAGGGCGTACATGTGTAAGGAAACTTAATGAATGAGAGGGCTCAAGAAATACAACTTTGCTAATCTCGACTAGGTTGAGTAAGTTGTTTGGGGTTCCAGGGAGCATCCCCCCTCCCCATTAAATTCTTCGATGGGAGGTGTTGTAGGGGAATGGTCACCCCCCCCCCCCCTCCCCCGTTCACTCTTGGTGCAGTCACAAGGCGGTTACCGCAAAGACATCCGTCGAAGGCATCGGCGGGTTCAGTGCTTAACCGCAGTGTGGCACCACTCGGTGCCATGAAAGACCCTAAAGGTCAAAATGTAAGATCTCCCCCAGGAGAGTGAGATCCAGTTTCACGTCAAATAAGAAATTGGAGACGTGTTTCTCCCAATCTCGAAGGCTAACGAGGAGCCGATGTTTGACTTCGTGTGAAAAACCGTTTGGAAAAAGAACTCTCCTGGGGCCGTCCTCAAGCCCCTCTCCCCCTCATCACTCCCCCAGTGGGGTGACGAGGTATAAATGAGGAACTCTGAGGAAAATCGGGGTAGTATACGACAGGCCAGGTGACGAAGTCCTCGGATCCAAAACCGAGCTACCTAGACTGGATAGGCTGTATACGTCAGTCTCTATGTGACGAAGTTTTCGGATCAAACCGAACTACCGAGACTGGAGAGGTAGAGTACTTGGCTCGCCAGACCAAGAAGTACCCTGCAAGAGAGGCAGGGCTACCTACCTTAAGGGGCTAAGAAGAAGCTCATCCTCGAGCTAAGTCCCTGGTTATGAAACCAAACGATAAGTTAACTTTGGTAAGTTTAACTTACTCTCGCCAGAGAGACTCCTCATATCCTGGTGCACCTTAAACACCAGGGGTATTCCTCGTCCTTGAGGAATTAAGAAAAGAAGAAGAAAAAGGCTCCCCCTCGAGCCCGTTATTCGGTGGCCACACCGAACTCTTAAGTTAACTTGGTGAGGAACCAAGTTCAACTTGTTCTCGTCAGAGAAATCCCCCTCCGTTATACTCGCCCTTGAGGAAGACTGGAACTAAGAAGAAGCTCATCCTCGAGCTAGTTCTGGGTTACCAAACCGAACGTTAAGTAATTTATTCTCGCCAGAGAAACCCCCCTCTGTTATCCTCGCCCTTGAAGAAGACCCTCCTCGAGTTCAGTCCTCGTCCATAAGGAAATAAGT
Source organism: Ceratothoa steindachneri (assembly GCA_963969495.1). Taxonomy (NCBI): domain Eukaryota; kingdom Metazoa; phylum Arthropoda; class Malacostraca; order Isopoda; family Cymothoidae; genus Ceratothoa; species Ceratothoa steindachneri. Next base: position 71,806,735 of record OZ018330.1, read on the forward strand.
AACGAAGGAGAAAAGCTCCTCCTCGAGCTCGTTACTCGGTTTTCACACCGAACTCCTAAGTTAACTTGATTTAAGAACCAAGTTCGACTCACTCTCACCAGAGAGACCACGACTGCCAAGGTGGTGCATAAAGCTCCGTATTGGTCCTCGTCCTTGAAGACCCCCCCCCCCGGAAGAACGTGTAGACCCCCCAGCTGCTACCCTCGCTAAATCCACCGTGGAATTTCGCCCATCTACATCTGGACACACGGCACGGGTCGTGAGTCAATAACATTTCTGAGGCCCTTTAAACTCCACATGAGTCCGTAAGCCTAATTCTTATATTATTGTTGTGTGTAGAGAAAATGTTAACCAATTTTTGTTGGTAAACTAATTTAATTAATTCTTGTTTAGGATAATATTCAGAGTATTGCTGTAGATAATGCATAAATGTTATGTATTCAATTGATAAAGGTAAAATATAAGTTTATCATGGGATTAATGTTCGTTTCTCTTATATATATCCTTACGTGTTTCGTAACGGCTCTGTTCGTTAAGATATTCTTATAATATCAATATATTAGACACCCTTAGCACTCATAGAGAAAGAACAAATAGGGGGGGAATTCTACGACACACGATAAGAGGCTGTATGAGCGGGCTACGGTTAAACAGTGTCTGATATGAATAGTCATTTTGACCGGGAGAGAGTATTTATATTTATTAACGAGGTTTACAGTTAAAATTATTGTCGTCTGACAATTTAGGGGCCTTGCAGCTCACGTGAATGGAGAGGTTAATGTATAGGTTACCACTTGCACTTGAGCTAGGTGTGGCATCCAAGCTAGATAATTGCGAAAATAACAATATTGCCTCTCTCTCAGGTGCAAGAATTAATAGGTTACGAATGGCGAGAGATGCTAGGTATCGCCATCATGGGGTTGCCAGCCACCGCTGGCTGTACCAAATCCAATCATTTCCCCTCGATTTTCTCACATTTGCTCCTGCTCTCCCTATGCCATCAATAATGCTGTTTTTGAAGAATAGCGCTACCAATTAACCCATTTGAACAATTTGGTTCTCAGTTTTGCCCATTTGAAGAAGAATGTCACCAAAAAGGAAATGAAAGTAAAAGTAAAAAATAGCAAAATAATTTATTCATGAGTTTGTTCTGGTTTGATGGGAGAGTGTAGCAAACGAATCATCTCTAAGTAATGCCATAAATACAAACATTAACCTAAACTAAACAAGGGAAACTTCACCCAAGCATGTTATGCTGAAATAGTCTTGTCATAATTTATGAAGAATGGGTACACCACAGCAAGCCTACTAATTATCATCTTGTTATTGCCTAAATGACCTATTTGAATATTAGGGGCCACATTTTTTTCCAATTTAAACAATAGAGGTGCCTGGGTCAATTGAGATCGCTCTTCTCCAAAAGGCCCATTTTTTATCAGTAATAAATAATTTCTTCCTATAGGTGGTTGTTCCCTTTTCTAATCCGTGGGTGTCGAAGGCCAGTCGAGAAGGAGCACATTTACCGTGTCCCCAGCGAAGATTCCGCAGCTGTCCTCGGTCACCTCGTTCGCAAGTAAGGTGAATTGATTCGAATTGCCGCCCATGGCAATTCGAAATGCCATGCGGCAGCAGCCTCTCAAGCTATCATTCTCTCTCAACATCTACATATATACCTCTGAAGCTTTCTCTCTTTTAATCTCTCTCTCCTAATCTTCAGTAATCTCTCTCTCTTAATCTCTCTATCTCTCTTCCCCTCTTTATCTCTCTCTCTCTCTTTTCTTAATCTCCCCCTCTATATCTCTATCTCTTAATCTTTCTCTTTCTCTCTTACTATTTCTTAATCTCTCTCTTTATTCTCTTTCTTAATCGCTTTTATTCTCTCTTTCCTAATCTATCTCTTAATATATATCTCTCTCTCTCTCTCTCTTAATCTATCTCTCTTTTAATCTCTCTGTTTTAATCTCTCTCTTTTTCTCTCTCTTTCTTTTTCTCCCTCTATCTTTTAATCTTTCTTTCTTTCTTTATTTTGTTCTCTCTCTCTCTCTCTCTCTCTCTCTCTCTCTCTCTCTCTCTCTCTCTCTATCTATCTATCTATCTTTTCTCTGGATAAAAAAGAACCATAAGCAAATGAGTCGAAAGGAAGTTAAAAGTGCAGACTCTCAACTGTGAAATGGAATCTCTTTCCGGCATGAGAAGATGCGAAATGCGATACGAAGAAGCGCTCTGAAATTCAAACACGATCATTGAGAATTATTTCTCACGGATGTAAAGGACACTGCAGAGCCTTAGAATACACTTCGGCTGCTAGTATCAGAAGGGCGCGCAACTCTCCTGTATTCCCTCAAATGGGGTAATTTTTAAGCAATAGTTTTGGAGCGGAATGAAGGAGACCATTCTCTCCCCATATCCCCCAAATTAGCATCAAACTCCGCCCTCGATATCTCTCTTTTTCTCCCTTCACCCCCTAAAGGGGTACATTGTGTAGACTGTTACACCTCGTATCTGGAACAGTGGCTCGTCATTCCTGTCCGAGTGTGGATAAGAAAGGCTCAAGGGAAGTTGATGCCGTCTTCATTTTCCTTCATGCACTCAATTTTCTATGAGTATCGCTTCTTTACTATTTCTACTTAGGATTAAGGCCCCGCAAGGGAGTACCCTGTCTAGTTCATTTCAGATAGCACCTGGAGGGATTGTACGTATTCTTGGTCGTCCCGGGAGTAGGTGCAATCCGTCTAGCTCCTTAGTGGACCTACCCATCTCTATTCTTCTTTATTACGTGCCTTTGTTTACCCTTATCAACTTTTACTTTTACTATCCAATGGGGTTCTGGTGGCTCGACGCACTTACCTTAAACTAGCCCAGTGGCATGTTATATCGGAAGTGTTCTCTACATGCTGCGAGGACCGAAAGCCCAACGGGTAGTGGCGGTATTAGGTATGGGGTGTACTGGATTGTCGAGTCTATTTACCGCTTCCAGTGCGCACCTCTTCAACCGGTGGAAGAGCTCCCTCATACCATGTCTATGCGGGAAAGGAGTTCACCCTTTACTATCTTTTAAGCTGCCTTCGGGCAGCTGTACCCCAAAAGGAGATGGCCCATACATTTTCTCAGGGCCTCTTCAAGACTATTAGCAGAGAAAGGATTTCTCCCTCCAATATGTCTACAGGTGAGGAAGGTTTCGCCATTACACCTTTTCTTCATGTTATCTCCGGATGACTCTCTATCTTCACTAGTGGTGGATCCCTTTTTATTTTCCAGTCCAGGGTTCGCTGAGAACAGGAAAATTTATGGATGTAATGCCGCCTAGAGACCCACTTCCCATGGGTACCATTAGAGCTGGCCAATCCTCTTAGAGTGACAAGAAGCGAAGATATCCACTACGACTTGCTCCCAACGTTTATAGATCCAAGCTTGCTAACCTTGCTGAAGGTCAGTTAAGCCCGCTCGGCACTTTTTTCCGATGGAGGGCGGCATGCCGGCCCCAACGACGATCTTCGTTTCAGTAGGCCGCTTGCAAATTGAGTCCCCGGTCTGGATCCTCGACAACTTAGGGCGATGGCCAGATGGAAGCTTCTTTCGAAGTAGACATGGATCCGTATGTGCCTTTTTCGAAGAACAAAAGTCTTTCCCGGGAGCGAATAATAGCTCGGGGGAGATACCCCTTAGCCTAAGCCTGCTCCTAGCAAGATCATTCCGGGGCAACAAGGCCCTCCGAGGACTCAAAAGGGGAGGAAGGACCTTCTTCCTATGATGGTATCACTTCAAAACCCAAGTCCTTCCCCATCTTGAAGAAGGGTAAGGCTGCACCATGCGAGGGTAGAGAAAAGAAGGTATATTTCCAGTTCTCCTCTCTCGGAGGAGTTTCAGTGACAGGTGTATCCGCTGCAGATGCGGCAGGTAATCAGGCTAAGGATAACAGGTCCGGCCTTGGTCCCCACTTGGTATACATGGTAAGTTCTAAGCAGTAAAAAGCGCGATTAAAGGAAGCTCACCCCCGAGAAGGCCATGGCGTTCATTGAGAGGTTATCCGGCTTTTTTTAGCCTGTTAGTTTCAAACGCTTCCTATTTATTCACCCAAATGATGGTCATATGCTGTATAAAGGCCATATGCGTTCAGGGTTGAATGTGTGATGAAGAAAAATGGAAGGGCCTGAAGATCCACACTTACTCTTCGTTAAGTTCGAACTTGACACTCTGACTGAGTTGATGGATGCTGCATGATATCGCTACCGCGTCAAGGCATTCTTGTCACTACATCAGATATGTTACTACTACCACATTCAAGCGATGGTTAGGTTGCGGTATGTTTTGAAATAGACCCCCTCTCTTCTTGTCGGGCATACTTGTCTTTATACAACAGAAAGACACCTCTAGTAGAGGTGTGGGCGCATGGTAAAGGGATTCGGAGTCATCCTCATAGGATCTCCCTACAATCCTCTAGTACAACCACAATATAGGACCGTGCCTCTTCGGTGGTGTCCTTCACGAGCACTTTCTCCGCTTTCTTTAGCCGGGATGCGGCTCCACCAGCATTCAATGCACGCAATTGTCCGCTGAAGGCCGCAAAAGGTCTTTACTTCCAGAGGTGGGGAGCCCTTAAAGGAGATGTTTATGTTAAGTGAGTCGGTATCTCTCGCTATGCCGAAGCGCACTTATTTCTGTTTTATTTTGCCATCCAAGGCTTCATTGCGAAGTGGACTTGTTTTTAAATGTGGCTGACCATATGGAAAAGAATAAAATTGTTTCCTCGGTCTTGTCTCAACAAACGCCTCACATTTGATTCCCATGTTCGCGGATTTAGGGTCACTTGCATCTGCGTCGTGGACGTCTTTGTTCTTTGAAGTTAAGCACTTGGAATTCTAATAGCGCAACCGCTTTGCTTTTCTACCATTCCTTTGTTAGCTCGAAGCTCGACGACGGAGGCATCCACAACTGAACATGAATTGTGGAAGGTGAACTTGATCCACAAAACCGGTTTCAGTTTGACGCTTTTGCTTTCCGCACATCCCCTAAAGAGAACCTTTTTTTCGATGGTTGGGAGATGCCGCTCGCTCTGCTACATACACAATGCATTATGCCTTTGTACATGCAATGAAAGTGTCTCCTTTTGTCGCCAATGGCTCTCATTGAATTTATGACCGACCATGACAGTTCCTCTGCCACCCTAAAAGAATTTGCGATTTATGGCAAGGCAAGTGCTTTGAGAGCTCGAAGTAACTCTGGGGCCAGTAGAGCCTCTGGTTATGTCCTGGATGCCAGCCCCAGACACTACGTTCAAACATTTGTCGACACACGTCTGCAGTCAAAGATTCTATAGTGTTGAGCCTATTACGCTTGTCCTTCATGGTGCATACTTCGTGCACGCTCGAGGTCTGCCAATGCAAACGGATGACTCCAAATCTGAAGTAGGGGTCGTTTTCCATGCCGTGTCCCCCTTGTTTGGATTTGTTGAGGCTTCTGTCATTATGACCGATCTAGTTGCAATACACCGCTCTTTACGAGAGATTATACGCATCGTGCCCGCTTTGGAGACCGGATTGGGATTTATACCCACTCAAAGAGCGCCTTTGAATGCTTTCGCTCTATTATAATCTCCGCATCCAATGTTTCCGTGACGCCAAAGCTGTCTTAAGCCAGGTGGATGTCTAGATTGTCTTCCTCTGGGTTTCAGGACATGTAGGGATTGCGTGAAATGAGCGCCCTGCTGACGGCGCCTTAGAGTTCGGGAGGACTTGGTGACTTGACCATCGCTCGACTCTTCCCCAAACTTAATACATGGCAGGACTCAGTTCCGGCCGGTGGGCTGCCTGTCAAATACGATGGGAGAGGGCTGACGGAAAATTAAGTTGAGTTGGACTTTTCCTTTCTTCTAATCCCAATCACTCGACGGCTTCAGTGTTTCCTGTCGTCTCCGAATCAGGCACACTCGCAAGACGCATCGTCGCTTGATGGACCATTCCGCTGAACCTTACTAAGACGAATGTTTAGTTCTCCATACTGTCAAGCACAATCTCGTTGAGTGTCCTACTCGGGGGGCATCATTGCGCACTTTATCTGTCCCAGTACTGGGACGAGCGGGTTCAATACTCTTGCCCGTTGTACTCGGGGCCGGTTCTTAGAATCCTGATTGTAGTTTTTTTTAATTTTGTATGAGTCAGGCCTCTTCCATTGTATATAATTGTTTGGCGTTGTTCTATTTGCCTCTTTTCGCTTAGTTTTGTGTTTGGTGTTTGGTTTGGTTTTAATGTTGTTGCTTTTCCAAAGTTTAATATAGCCTACTAATAGGCTACATATTTAAACCAATATAAAAATTTCAGTGGCTATGCCCTTGCTGGCATTGTCCAGAATAGACTTTAAAAAGATGCCTTTTTGATGCTTACCCTCCTTCTCTTAGATATCACAGCACGAGGGCAATGATGTCTTTCTCACTACTATTTCCCTCCCGTCATTTAGATATATTTAATTCTCTCCTCAAACCTCATACGGGCGCGCACGTGAGAACTGGCCCTCACTGGATGACACAAGTTTCTTGATCATTTTAAAGAATGTTAAGAAAACTTTCCGACATACTTATGAATTAATCTCACTTAGAATGTCTTTGGATCCACTCATAACAGAGCTCAATCTCTTCACTAATCGAAATACGAGTGGATCATTTTGAAAGGCTCAAGCTTCGTCCAAGTTGATTACTGGTGGTCTGCGAGGCTGTCGGCTCAGGCTGAATTTCTGGCTAAAACTCGACTAAAAGATTTTCATAATGGAAAAGGTGATTCGACTTTCCTATTCACCGTCTGTATTTCTTTATACTGGAGTTATGTTTTTGCAGGAACTGGGAAAAGGAACTCCAAGTGGCAAAAGAGAATGGTCGGAAGCCGAGCTACACACGGACCCTGATCCGCAGTTTTGGATTTACTTATATGTGTTGCGGAATCTTCGGTTTTCTTGGAGAATGCGTCTGCAGGTACGTAATTGAACCCGAATCCATCCTTTCATTTCTTTGTATCGTGAATTCTGAAGACGTCAAACAACACAAGCCCAACCGTCCTATTCCTCATATGATCTCTTACTCTTGAAAAAAACAACAAGCCAGGACGTATTCTTCATTTCTAGGTTCATGTCTCAGTTTCATTTGGGACATAAAGCATCAAACCTTGCCACCTCCCACTTCTCATATTAATTTGTGTAAATGAAGTTTGCACCTACTTAGTTGACATTGTTTCCTTTGATACAAATCAATCTCATGTTTGTGGCTTTTAAGCTGTTTGTGGCATTGTAGAAAAAATTATACTTATTAAGTAAGGCTTCTGACATGCAGTAACAGTTGTAAGAAAGATTGAAATCCTGAGGACGTAAGTATTCTCTGAAATTATGGTGCGCTCCTTAATGAATTCAAAGAACTCGGTTCAACCATCCAATACTAAGTGGTAATGATTGATCAATGCAAGCTTCACAAAGAAGAGTCAGAAAATATGTAGCTGAAATGGCAATGTTGCAGTTAAATAAGCTCTTCATCAAGCCATAGGAAGACAGACACTTCTAGTATCAGGTTAGAATTAAAGTAATGTCCGATTATAGGGTATAATTTTAAAACTTATGACTATGTAAATATTCAATCATAAACATAGTCTCCATTGCTTTCTGAGATCTCACTCCATCAGTCAACAAGCTTATAAATGCCACGCTTTTAAAATTCTTTAGGTTTTGATGCAAAATATGAATCTAACTCGTTTTCAACTTCTTCTCTTGATGTCATCATAAGACCCTCCAAATGGTTCTGTAATCCCTAAACAAGTGATAACCATCCAATAGATCCTGGGTATTCGAGCTCTGTGAGAACGGGCATTATCGTGATGGAAGATGACACCCCTTCTATTGACTAAGGAGGGTCGCCTTTTGTCCAAAGCATCTTTAATATTAATTGTTTGATTGTTGTCAAACAGTTCGTAATGGATAATTCCTTCAATATTACACCATACACTAAACGTCACTTTTTGGGATGGATTCTTCATTTTGGTTGTTGAGAAATTCTGCTTACTCGACCATTCCACGAACGGCGGCATTTACCCCTATGATAAATGATCTACTAGCCAGCAACAAGCCTAGGCAAAATGGCTCCTGAAGATGTCGTGAAACCAGTCGTTTACACACAAGCAACACGCTGTTACAGATTCAGGGGACCCATTTTCCAAACACTAGAACCTCTCCAATCCTTTTCAGTTGGTGTAGGACAATCGTAGGGGCTATGTTAAATTGTTTTATGAATTTCCTAGAAGTTGTAGCAGGATTTGATGTGACAGCAATTTCTAACTATTCGGAATCAAGTTCTTTCGGACCACCTTCTTTAGCTCCGTCTTTTTGACTGAAATCCCACCTTCGGAAAAGTGAAAAATCACCTCATGTAACTTATTCAATTTATTGCATAATTTTCATAAGTGCGTTGAATGGATTTTACTGCTGTACTTGCATTAACACCTTTATGAAACAGAGTAAAACATGTCTAATGTGATCTTTAGATGGGAGGACATAAGAAGATTATGAACGATACTTTTTATAATCAAAGAAATAGTAAAATATAACTTTCTAAAACTTAATTCTCGAAAATCAAGCATTACTTTGGTTCTAACCTGATACAACAAGAGAAGATAACTCATAGGCCAGCGTTTCTAACGTAAAAAATTTAGGTTGCAATCCGATTTCCATGGCCAAACTAGATTGAATTATATGAATTTTCTTCCCTTTTCAAAAGCACGGTAACATAAAAAACACGAATTGACACATAAACGTTTTGTTTACGTTAGAAACGCTGGCCTAAGAGTTATTCTATTGTAATTGTAAGAGGGGCGTCTTCCGATGGCTTGATGAAGAGTTTAGTTAGCTTAAAATTGCCATTCAACCGCATTATTATAAGTGTCTGCGTCCAAAACTCCCTATCTTAAAGATAGTTTACGTTTGCCAGCAATGTGTAGGTTACGCCAGCAGATGATATTGTTGACGTATTTGAATCCATACAAGAGTCAATGCCGCGTGAACAGAAAGAATTATCGAACTATTTTGAAGATGCTTAGATTGATGACCCATTCCAGCGTGATGGAAGAGGCTCTAATTTTAACCTAGTAGTGTAGAGTATCTTTTGCCGTGTTCAGGGAGATCTACCGAAGGCAAACAATTCAGTAGAAGGGTGGCACCGCGCCATTTTGGTGCCACTTGTTCATAACCATCCAACTGTTGATATATTTATATAATTTATTAGATTAGAGCAGGAGTATATGGAAAAGAAGGATTTAAGGGTCATAGCTGGACACAAAAATGGTGCTAAAAATTCGAAATATAAAAGAACATATTCCGCTATAAAGAAAATAGTTGCGGATTATGGAAGTATCAAGTTGTGTCTGATTTATGGTAGGACCACTTTGTTATTTCCTTGCTCGAAATTGGGGTACTTTCTTGGAGTCCGAAGTAGGATTCGGTAACTAATTAGCAATTAATTAGGAAAGCGGTGAATGTAGTCGCGGGGTGGAAGATTTCCGGCGATCAAATTCTGACCTAAAGGAGGAAGGGGAAAGGGAAAGTGCTTTATATTCACGGCTTTCCAGGGAGGAGTTAAATGGCACCTAAATATTTCACAAGATATACGAAGTAACATAGGGAAGAGGAAGGGGGTTACCAGAAGCAATGCGACGTTGAATCGAGACTGAGATTGGCAAATTCTGTGCAACAGCGAGCTCAGCCTCGATGCGAGCAGGTTGGTTTAACCTGGCGAGTGGTAATTAAAAAAGTAAAGGAAACGAGTTTAGGGCGTCTTGATTGACAGGAAGGCTGGAGATATTTGAATACCTTAGAGTTATAAGTTACCAAATTGATTTAAAAAAAGGAAGTTTTATTTTAATTTGTGAAAAATTATACATTGTCCTTAATATGTGCTGCGCTGAATTGTCGTTGAGGGTCCCAGAGAGCACGCGACTCTCCAGAACCTAGTGTACCTCGACAAAGAGTACAAGCCCCCCACCCCACCCCTGCAAACAATGAATCGAATACGTCACGTAATTCCCCGGATGTCGGCTGCAACACAGTTGCCTATACTAGACAATTCACTCTTTGGTACTCTCGCGAGTAAACAGTAACAAATCAAAAGGTAGAGTTAAAACTGGAAGGGTGAGGTATCATCAACTATATGCATTTAACTCACCACTAATCGAGTCTTTGCTGCTCTAATTTAACTTTCTCTTTCCTCATTGTGAGCTTATCTTCATTTCTAATCCATCTTCATATTTTCATATTGAGAGACTGGCTTCCTTTGTTTCCCCGTGATGTCCCCGCATCAGAGTTCAAATCCCTTCCCGCCCCTCTAATTTATCTTTTTCTTTACTTATGTGTCAGATCTCTTCTTGGTATTCCGTGTGCCTCCCTCCTCTAACTTTTTGTTCACTAAATGGCCCCTCTCCCCATCAGGTTATTCTGCTTTAATTTTTTGCCAACAATCTTCTAATCAATTGTAGGAAATCGGGGCCCCGCACCCGTCCCAGGAAGCATTCAGAACGTTTAAAGCTCCTTTTCAGAGTGGTCCAGCCTTTGTTCCTGATCGCAGTGATTCAGTACCATCGTGGCGAGAGCAGCGTGAGTCGTGCGGGGGCCTTGGCATCGTGCGCTCTCATCGTCCTCACCTCAGTGGCGCACATCCTCGTGTATCACCCGTTTAACTTCTGGTGTCGACGACTGGTGCTCCAAATCAAGGCAGCGACCGGCGTGCTCATCTTTAACAAGGTGACCGCCTCCGCGCTCCATAAATATACACTGGGGAGAATGGGACACTGGGAGAGAAGGAGCGGTTCCACTATGTGTAACGAGTATAGGACGTATTCCCCAGTTACACGAGGAAATAATTATAAAAAGTTTCGAATAAAAGGCAAGAAATATTATAAAAGATTAATTGGTGTTCCCTAGAGGAATTAAAAAAGAGGGCGAATCAGACGAAGACGGGACCAGAAAATGAAGTAAAAATAGAAGATGGAGGAAGAGGAGTACAGAGGCTGTATCCAATTGTACCTGACCGACGATGGCGGGTTTACTGACCCAGGGGTGATTAGTATTGTGAGGAAAGGAAGAGGAATAATAATGAAAAAGGCTCAACTGCAGGAAGCCTCATCATCCCTTTATCAATGTTGCATGTTTTTTTGTTTTTAAATTTATGACTGAATTAATGAGTGGTCGGTTGCAGGCGCTGCGCCTTAGTCCAGCGGCGCTGAAAAAGACGACAGTGGGCAAAATTGTGAACCTCCTCTCGAACGATATCAACCGTTTCGATGCAAGCGTCATCTTCCTCCATTTCCTGTGGATCGGACCGGTACAGGTGAGGGGAAGAAGGGAATACCCCAGAACTCTCTAATTTGATTCATTGTTCTTGTTTTTATACGGATATGCCTCCTTATACATACTGGGAGAAAGACGGAATTTTCTTTTTCTTTTTTTCTCTGTCTCTTTCTCAGACGATATCACTTGTGTGTTATCTTTCTTCTTTCCTATGGAGTATTAAGCATCTACGATGCCACTTAGATATTTTTTGATTTCGCATTCATTTCCAAAACCCGTCTGTCGCTCTTACTAACGCTTTTGCACTTAATAGTTCTTTGCTTATAAGCTTACTTGAAAGATCCTTTCTTATGGTTCTAGATGGTCGCCTATTGGGTAGTGCCGAGGCCAGAAAAGCGAAAAGCGTTCGATAGCAAAGGTTCGAACTCCACCTATTTTTCACTTTCTTTAACGGACAAAATGGTTTAAATTATTCAGTTTGGAACCTCTTGATTCCTTCTTTCGTACACTATTGTTGATCCTTGTTTTGTGTTATAAACTGACGTGTCGTAGAATTCAGGGAGCCCGAATCTGGATCCTTTTGGCTTCCCCTCCAAATATGTAGGGGAGGGAAGACGACAGCCCCATATTAGGAAAAGATTTCCTGAGAGTGTGATGAGATTTTGAATAACGAGAATGAATTAATCGTTGGCCGGTATTGCTACTATTTAATTAGGCTTTGGTGGTTGGAGGAGTTAAACAGGAGAAACAAAAATAATCTTTTAATCCTATACGAACAACAATAGATATTCACAGAATAATATACAGGCAATTTAGTTAACACCGTTACTAAATGAATGAAATTGAAATGACAAGTATGAATCGTCTTACCCGTACTTGGCTCAATAAATACACTAATTACTCGAGTGAACGCAGCAGGAGGAGAATGCTAGGTGAGTCTTAGCCGTACAAGGCTCAATAATTATTACAATAATTACCCGAAAGGGATCGGGAGGAGATCACGAGGTGAGTCGTTCCTTCGGTGAGCGTCACGCCTCTCCAACGATTTTCTGGAGAAGACCACGAGTATGGGTACTCGGGGGAAGGTATTCTTCGAGGAAGCGGATTAGAGCGCGATATTCCAGACGTAGTCTTCGTTGTTCCGAATATGGATTCATGCTGCGAGACCGAATAGCACCGGGGATTGGCGCTTGAGGATTGCGCATCGTCGATGAATGATTCCAAAAACCTCTTATGATGCTGCGTGAATACCTTCTGTATTGCGTGGGCTTGCTTTCTTGGAAGCAACGTGGGGACAGCTCGTGACTTCAAAGCTCTAAGAATATTTCGATGCTTATTCTCGGGATGGAGAATATATATTACTACGCCGGAAGTTACAATGTTTGCCGACGGAAGCATTATCGGTTCGGTCCCACAGCCTCGATGGCAGGAATCAGTGGTGAGGGTCGTAACACCATAAAAGGGAAGGGGGCCTGTCGCGTTATCGCTCCGGAAGTTTGCCGACGGTCTGGAAGTAGGGCTCTCTAGCTCGAAATCTCTTTCTTGTGACTCGATCACACACGCTCCCTCATTTTCTGAGACCTCCTCCTCCCTTAAGATAGAATGTCCGAAGGGGTAATGACATCTCAAGTTATAAGCAAATAAAGGGCTAGAATACCTCGAGCGGCTCGAAAAAAAAAGTATATACAATTGGTTCTGAAGTCACGAGGAACATCAAAAGAAAATATATACAACATTTCACATCACAATAAAATAGCAATGGAATACCAGAATACATGTAAGCGCAAAAGAAATAATAATTACATAAATAACTAGAAAAAGTTTCAATTATCAAACAAACAGGAATTTCAGCTGAGGCATATCGGGCCTCGGTCACAAAAGAATGGGGAACGTATATATACAACCATTGTGGAAAAGACCGAAATTTACGGAGACCTATTTACATGAGAGACAAAATTTGTATGCTCAACTTCGGGAGCGAAATCTACGGGATTGCGACTTAAGCTATTAGCCATACAATTCTCCGAGTCTTTTAAATACAATATATTAATTGAAATTCTTGAAGAACTAGGCTACAACGCATTATTCTCCCATTATTATTTTTAATGTTCTTAAGATACGCTAATGGCTTGTGATCGGTTTAAATCAGTGGTTCCCAAAGTGGGCGGTGAGGAAGAAGGGGGCGGTAGGGGGGCGGCAGTCCGAAGTCGAAGTCAGAAGTTCGAACGTTTGTTTGACGATTTGTACACAACACGTGCAGCAGGACGAGTCAGTGGACGACGCATCAGGGTCCGGTTACCGCACGCCGCTCTGGCTCAGTCAGATCCGACAGCATAGACTACAAAAGCAAAAGCTCAGGTTTGTAATTTCAAGCTTGTAATGTTCAGAATTTTATCTTATAATAAAAACCGCATCCTGGCGGTCAACATCATCTTGAGTTCAAGTCAACATGAAATTGGGGACTCGCCAGAACGCGCCGTGTTGTGTTGTGTTGAGCTGGTTAGGGTGGTGCATTCACTGATATATATTGTTACAAATGTATATGACTTTGTACCAGTGTGTGCATGTGTTTGTGTGTGTGTGCATATATGCGTGTTCGCGCGTGTGTCATTGTGTGGGTGATCACGTCCGCCACCATTTTCTGTGAGTAAATGGAAGAAAATGAATACGTGAGAGGGTAAACTTGCTTTTTATACCTTCAATGTTGTCATTTTTGTCTTTAAGTAGGCCTATTTATGAAATGCGATAAAATGCTGTATTTTACATGGTTTTATTTTTTGTTCCAGAATAAAGTATGGCCTTGGTACAGCAAACAAAAAAGAAGTGTCGGCAATATAGTGTGGAATATCTGAAATATGGATTTGTCGCAGCACCACACAACCAACAGCAACCAATGTGTCTACTGTGTGATAGAGTGTTTTCAAATGAAGCTATGAAACCTTCGAAGCTTTTGGAACATTTGAAGAAAATGTACTCTGATAAAGCAGACAAAAACTTGGCATATTTTCAGTCACTCCGAGACAACGTTCGGAAACGGAAAACCATCGGAAATATATTTGCCAGCAGTTTACAACAATCTACTGACGGTTTGCGAGCATCATACAACATCTCTTTGCTGATTGCTAGATCTGGTAAGCCTCATACAATTGGAGGAGAGCTTATTCTACCAGCAGTAAGAGAGGTTCTACACACAGTTCTACACAAGTCACCTGACCAAATTATAAAAGCTATTCCTCTCAGTGATAACTCTGTTCAGAGAAGAATAGATGAAATGGCTGAAAATATTGAAGAAACATTGTGTAACATGCTTAGGACAACAGAATTTAGTTTACAGTTAGATGAGTCCACTCTGCCAGGCAATGAATCTTTGCTTCTTGCTTATGTTCGTTTCGTCAAAGATCAAAGCTTGGTTCAAGAGCTGTTATTTGCGAGACAGCTTGAAACAGACACAAAAGGGGAGTCAGTATTTCGTGTCGTTGATGTTTTTTTCAAAGAGAAAGACATCCCACTTTCTAACATTCTTGCTTGTGCAACAGATGGGGCACCATCAATGGTAGGTCGTCATCGTGGCTTCATTAGTTTCTTGAAAAAAGCTGTACCTGGAGTACTTACAGTGCACTGTGTAATCCACAGGCAGCATCTGGTCGCAAAAAACCTGAGTGGTAGACTATACAAATCAATGAGTACTGTTATCACAGCAATAAATAAAATCAAGGCACATGCCCTCAATTCCCGACTGTTTCGACAGCTGTGCACTGATAATGATGAAGAGTTTGAACGTTTAGTGTTGCACACAGAAGTTAGATGGCTGTCAAAGGGAAACTGCCTGAGACGTTTCTATTCACTGTTTGATACAGTTGTTGAATTCTTCCAAGACTCCAATTCTGTTCTGTGTGATGAACTAAGAAACATGAAGCATGACATTGCTTATTTGGCAGATATATTTACAAAGTTCAATGAAGTTAATTTGCAGCTGCAAGGAAATGAGGCTAATCTAATTACAGTCAAATCAGCTATCTCCACCTTCCTGGCCAAGTTACAGTTATTCAAACGAAACATAGCTCGCCATGCACTCTACCAGTTCGCAAGCCTCTCTGAATTGGATAAGGGAAAAGGCATACCATTCGATGACCTTCAAGTGTATTGTACACACCTGGATGAACTGCACAGAGACATGTCTGAGAGATTTGAGGACATTTTATTGCTTGAAGTACCAGACTGGGTGATCAATCCATTCCTAAATGTCAACGGTGAAGAAACTGGAGTGGCAGAGGAAGAACTGATTTCCATTCAAAATGACATTGAGCTAAGGCCAATGTTCAAAAAGTCATATCAAGATTTTTGGTTACAAAAAAAAATCTCGGACTGCTATCAAGTGCTGTGGAACAAGGTCAAGATGTACTTTATTGCTTTGCAACATCATATTTAGTAGAACGGGGCTTCAGTGCAGTCGCCTTGCTTCTTTCCAAGCAAAGAAACCGACTGAAAATTACTGACCGCGGGGATCTATGACTTCTTCTTAGTGAGTTCCAGCCTGATGTTGAGAAGCTTATGTCCCTGCACCAAGCACATCCATCCCATTAATATTAAGTGTGAGACAATGAAGGTTACTGGTGGAATGTTTATTTACCATTCTATGTTGCTGAAACAGTTAAAACTGATAAAAAATAAATTGGTTTACTAAATTGGGTTTTATTTGTGAAATACACATTTGTGTTTAACCTTTCTCTTTTCAAATTGCAGCATACCAAATATCAAGAAAGAGGTGTTTGTTTCTATATGTGTCTGTGGGGGCGCTAGGAATTCACTGGGGAGCCAAGGGGGTGCCAGCCTGCAAAAGTTTGGGAACCATTGGTTTAAATTATATATTCCTTGCCTAATAGGTAAGTTTGGAATTTTTTAATTTCCCATATAATAGCTAGGGCCTCGCGTTCAATTACTACATAGTTCCTTTCGCGAGATAATAGTTTTCGGCTGGCGTACGCAATAGGGAAACTCTCATCATTAAGTCCGTATTGAACCAATACGCAACCTATGCCTTCGTCACTGGCATCGGTTCTAATTCCAAATGGTTCAGCGGGATTAGGTAATCACAGGACTGGAGCTGATGCGAACTTACTTTTAAGCTGTTTAAAGCTTGCGATTGAGGAAGGGGTCCAGACAAGTCTCTCTGGGGTTCGTTTCTTTATGAGCTCGCATAGGGGAGCAGGTCTCAAAGAATCAAAGCTCTAAACGCTACTGAACTTCCTGTATCAGTTTGGAGTTGCCCGATTTCTCACACAGATTCATTTTTTTGCTTGTGTTAGATATTTGGGTAAATTTAAATTTTGTTCATTCTTTTTTATTGTTTAGGGTATGTATAACTTATTGCTATATCTTCCTACATATTTCAATGTTATATTCATATTTATATGCAAATAAAAAGTGTACTACCCTGCATTTATATATTAGGTTGAAATGAAAGTGATGTCCAATATAGGGTGTATATTAAAAGTGAGAAAACTTATGAATATGGAAATATTTAATCATGGACATAACCTCCATTGCTTTTTAGGACTCATTCCATCAGTCAATAAGTTTATAAATGCCACGCTTTTAAAATTCCTTAAGATATGATGCAAAATATAAATCCAACTCATTTTCAACTTTTTCTCTTGATATCAACCTAAGACCCTCCAAATAGTTTTGTGCTCCCCTAAACAAGTAATAATTAGAAAGAGGAAGGTCAAGAGAAAAGATCTCTGGTCATTCGATCTCTGGCCTTTGGTCAAAAGCGGCTTTCAAACGACGAAGTTAATTGCGCATTAAAAATTAAAGTTAATTGTTTGATTGTTGTTTAACAGTTCGTAATGGACAATTCCTTTAATATCCGCCCCTACACTCAATTGTTCTTTTTTTGATGAAGTCCTTCTCTCCGTTTTTGAGAAATTCTGCTTCCTCGACTGATCCAAGAACAGCCGCGTTTACCACTGTAAAAAATTATCCACGTTTCATCACCAGTAACAAGCTTGCCGAAAAAAAGGTGCCTGAAGGTGTTGTGAAAGTAATGACACAGCAAGCAACGCGCCCTTGCAGATTCGCTATGGAAAGTTCGTGCAGGACCTATTTTCCAATCACGGAAACCTTTCCAATCATCTTCAGTTGGCGTTGGACAATCGTATAAGTTACGTTAAATAGTTCGGTGAATTCCCGATAAGTTGAATTGGGATTTGCTGTAGCTATAGCTACAACAGTTCTTTTGGACGAATTTCTTTTGTTCTGTTTTTTAGACCTAAATTCCCACGTTAGATAGAGGAAAACCACCTCTTGCAAGCTCTTTTATTTACTGCATCATTTCCATAAGCTCTCTGAATGGATTTTGCCGCTATACTTGCATTGACACCTTTATTAACCTCATAGAGTAAAACATGTCTAATGTAATCTTTAGATGGGACGAGTAAAGGAGTGAATACCTTACAAGATTATGAACAATATTTTTTAGAATGTGAAAAAAGGTATGAATTACTTTAATAAATACTATCCAATCTTTATTTAGAAAATCCGATTTTACTCTCATTCCAACTTGATATTTTCGTAAACTTTCCAGGTGTCCTAAAGATTTTGCTCGCTGATATATATATATATATATATATATATATATATATATATATATATATATATATATATATATATATATATATATATATATATATATAGAAATAGAAATTAAATTTGACGCGAATGAGCAATGAGACAAGAAACAGGAGTTTTTTAGAGGTAAGAGAAAGGGACATTAGAAGAACACTAGGATCAAAGAGAGCAGAGGGCAGCACGCTGAAGGCAATCCTTTACTGACAAGAGAGAAATATCGCCAGAGGAGAAAAGTTTGAAATTCCTGGCCGGAACTCGAACCTAGGACTGCTGATCGCCGGTCAGATGCTCTACCGCCCTCTGCTCTCTTTGATCATAGTGTTCTTCTAATGTCCTTTTCTCTTACCTTTAAAAAACCCCTGTTTCTTGTCTCATTGCTCATTCGCGTCAAATTTCTCTTATACTATACTGTTATATAGTCTGCAATGCAAGGTTTCTGCACCTTTGTTTCTGTCTCCAAAATTGTTTTGAAAGGCAGAAAATAAATATGGCGAAAGCCCTGTGGTGGTTGTTACCACACGCAAAACTTGTATTTGCTCTTTCTTTTTTTTTTTCTCTCTCTCTCTCTCTCTCTCTCTCTCTCTCTCTCTCTCTCTCTCAATATACATATATATATAAAAGGTATAGATAGGTATAGATAGATAGATATATGTATATTCCTGGATTTTTTGAAAACTAAAAATCACAATGCGTGGACTTATAAGAAAGGGCATCAGGTAATACTATCTAAAATATTTGATTAGTGCAATTATATAATTTATGAGTAATAAAATGTAATAAATAATGTAAAATAAAAAAAAAGGATTATCTTACACTGAATCGTAATTTCTGATTGTAATGCTGTAAAACAGTCACATGTTCAAATATTGTTTTCTATGATCGTAGGTAATGTTTTGGGACGAATCAACAATTCCATTCTCGATGATCGTGTGCAAAACGTGAGAAGGAGGCTCTGGTTAAGAATTAAACCCGAATTTCACCCTCTTCTGGTGAAATTTTCGCAAAAGATTATGGTTTGGGCGGCAATATATGTATGCACATGGATCAAGTCGCCCGCACATTGTAGATTGAACATTGAACGAACATATGTACATAGAGGTACTACGAACCATTTACTACCTCAAATAAGGGAATAATATGTTACAGGCAATGTATTTTCCAACAGGCCACACTGCTCCATGACACTGCAAAATCTGTTCCAAAATTGTGTACATAAAATGCTGTCGAGTTACTACCGTGGCAAGGAGTTCATCTGATATGAACGTCATGGAGAGTTTGTGGTTCACATTAAAGGAAGAGAAACACCAAATGGAAATTAATACCCAACAACAGCTTATTTGCCGGCATTTTGAAGATAGGATCCATTCCAACAAAATCTAGGAATTAGGCAAGACACTAATTTGGGGCTTGCCATGACGTGTTCAAGCCATTGTTTCTGCTAAAGTAGATCAAGTTAGCTATTAGAAAAATGGTTGTTCGTTTATATTCCAAATTATATCATCTGTCGACATATAAATTTTGTTTATTTAACTTTATATATAAAACTCCCTGACAATTTAAGAATTTGATTAATTTTTTCCAATAATATATAGAATATATATATATATATATATATATATATATATATATAGTCATATGAGTTGCTACTGACCAGTCTGATCTTCAATTTCAAGGTGAAGGTAAGGACACATAGGAGGCTGAGGTACATGTGATTTATTTAAGGAACAACGCTTCGGGCGTATCACCCATCTTCAGGTTCTAAAACATAAATTAATCTAATACAGTTAAATAATATTAAAACTATTAAAAATAATCAGGTTAAGACCATATAGGTAAATCAAAAATTAAAATAACTCAGGGATTCAAAAGGCAAGAGAATCAAAGTAACCACTATTGACACGAAAAAAAACACACAAAAAACGCACAAGTAATTATTTTCACACAATTTTGCACCCTTAAAAGTCTCAGTCAGTTACGATGTACATATACTCACTATTTACAAATGTTCCTGTTAATGAAACAACTGATATTATTGTAAATCTAATTTTTAATAAAATAGTCACATTTCACAATTTCTCTCGTCAAAATTTCAAGACTATTTTAGAAATGATTTTTAATGAGAATTATTTTTTATTTAATAACAAGTTTTACCAACAGATAGATGGAGTAGGAATGGGTTCACAAATAGCTCCAATAGCAGCTAATATTTTTATGATTCATCTTGAAAATAACTATGAAACAATGCCCTTTAGATTTCAAACCCATATTTTATCGTAGGTATGTGGACGATTCCTTTGCTATTTTAAATAATATAGAACATAACCACCATTTTATTTAATTTTCTAAACTCTTATCATCCCAACATTAAATATACCATTGAATTAGAGCGTAACCATCAACTTCCTTTTCTAGACGTCATTATATAAAAAACCGACAAACTAACTACCTCAATATACAGAAAGCCTAACTTTAGTGGCCTGGGAATAAATTTTTTCAGCCATTGTGACTTGTCACATCAACTCAGTGCAATAAAATCTCTAATATATAGAGGTTACCCTCTCTCCTCCAATTATTCCCTAATGCACAATGAATTCCAGACTCTAAAGTCTTATTTTAAAAATAATTGTTACCCCCCACCTTTGGTTGACAAACTAATCAATAATTTTCAAACAAAAATTTACTCTCCATCCTTTCTCTCATATAATGTTCCCAAAAATGAAAAAAAAAATCTTAGTACTTGAAATGGGACCTTACAATAAATTATTCACTAGAAAATGCCACAAATTACTCAAAAAATATTTTTTTCATACCAACTTCAAAATCACTTTTGTTAACCCACTTTCCATAGGAAGTTTCTTCTCGTCAAAAGGCAAACTTCCTCTAGAAATGAGCAGCCGTGTTGTTTACGCTTTTACTTGTCCTTGTTGTTTGCAAGGAACCTATATTGGTAGTACGGTTCGCTCATTGAAAGAGAGGTTTTGTTCTCACATGGGAATAAGCCATCGCACTGGAAAAGTATTGTCTAAGAAGGAAGCTTCTGTAATTAGAAATCATAGTATACAATGCAAGACAGAATGTTCCATAGATAACTTCAAAATAATTGGTCATAATAACAATGAATATAGTCTAAGAATTTTGGAATCCCTACTAATACGTACAAAATCTCCTACACTCAGCATAGATAATACCGCTGTTTCCCTTCTTATTTCTTAATTTTAATTACCTCATTCAACAACCAATCAACCTTCTCTTATTTAACAACCAACCGATCAAATTCCTATCCTTCTTTAAGCCACATTCTTTGGAATTTCTTCACTTTGTGATTTCTCCTGAACTTCATCGGTAAGCAATATTATGCTGTAATTTTTTACTTTTGTGTTTTTGCTTCTTTTTTTTCGTGTCAATAGTGGTTACATTAGAATGATAATTTGATTCTCTTGCCTTTTAAATCCCTGAGTTATTTTTTAATTTTTGATTTACCTACATAGTCTTTACGTGATTATTTTTAATATTTTTAATATTCTTTAACTGTATTAGATTAATTTATGGTTTTAGAACCTGAAGATGGGTGATACGCCCGAAACGTTGTTCCTTAAATAAATCCCATGACCTCAGACTCGAAAAGAAAATTATTAACGCTGAATTCGCAGTTATCTTCAATAAAATATGTCACGAGGAGAATTTTCTGCCCAAATATACGAATATATATATATATATATATATATATATATATATATATATATATATATATATATATATATATATATATATATATATATATATATACGTAGGTGAGTCAAAAAGTTCTCAGACAAATGCCAGATTATTGAAATGTTCGATTTTGTACAAGTAAATACAGGGTCAAACACGACTTTCATGTTTTCTGAACAATTCCTACAAAATTCGTCATTCAATTTGTCGAGACTCTTTGTATTAGATGTGCTTCAAAAAGGTTACTTTTTTGAACCCATAAAATGGCAAATTTTGAGATAAGAGCGAACATTAAATTCCTGACTAAACTTGATTGGAAGCCTGTTAAGATTATTGACGCTCTACAACAGGTTTATGGTGACTCTTCGCCATGTAGAGCGGTAGTTTACGACTGGATTAAGCGCTTCAAGGGGGGCAGAGAAGAAGTTGAAGATGATCCACGTGAAGGGAGACCCTCCACCTCCATTAACCCAGAAAATGTCGAGCTTGTGAGGAATCTAGTGGATAAAGATCGCCGTATTACTATTGATGAAGTTGCCAATGCATGTGAAATCTCTCATGGCTCAGCATTTGGAATTCTAACTGAAAATCTTGGCCTGAGCAAGCTTTCAGCACGTTGGGTCCCAAAAGCGTTGCGAGAAGACCAGCTGAATCATAGGGCCAACCTTTCTTTGGCTATTTTGACCAAGATTGAAGCAAACGAGGATAGTTTTTTTGAGCGCCTCGTAACGGGAGATGAAACTTGGGTGTATCAGTTTGATCCTGAAAGTAAAAATCAATCAAAAGAGTGGCACCCAAGGGGGGCAGCAGGGCCTATCAAGTTCAAGACAGAGAGGTCCGTTAAGAAGATAATGGCTACAGTTTTTTGGGATTCGGAGGGAATTATTTTAATAGACTTCTTAGAAGGACAAAAAACTGTTACATCCAGCTATTACGAAGGAGTTTTAAGGAAGCTGAAAACTTCAATAGCCAAAAAACGACGAGGAAAGCTCCACAAGCAAATCTTGTTCCACCATGACAATGCCCCTGCACATTCGTCCAAAGCTGTGAGATCTCAGCTACGGGAATTTCGATGGGAAACTCTTGCTCATCCCCCTTATAGCCCTGATTTAGCACCCTCTTACTTTTTTCTGTTTCCAAATTTTGTTGGGACACCTAAAAGGAACCCGGTTTCAATCATTAGATGAAGCAAAAAAGCAGGTCATTACTTGGTGCCAGAGACAACCCCGTGAATTCTACAAAGATGGTCTTTACCGTTGGATTCATAGATTAAGAAAGTGTATAGATGTTAATGGAGCTTATGTAGAAAAATGATTACAGTATTATTACAAATAAAAATTTTATGCCATTTATCTGAGAACTTTTTGACTCTCCCTCGTATATATGAGAAACTCACAAAGTAGCGCATGTAGGCGGATTCCATGTATTTTCGAACAAGTTCGAAAGTACTTGTAAATCGCCTTTCATTTTCATGTTTGATTTTTTGCATATATATATATATATATATATATATATATATATATATATATATCTTGAATGGTGTTGTTTTTCGGTAATGTGTATTCTACCTATTTCGAGTGTTTATCAGTCGAATTGATATTTTTTCATCTTTAGGTTTCCTTATTTCGTAAAATTGGATAATTAAAGTCCATTAGTAATTTCTGGTTCGTTTCTCAGGGTTTTGTGAGTCTCAAAAAATGAATTCGTGTTCACAACTTTTATTTTTCATTTTATTTTTCGGTTACATAAGATAAGAAAATTCCGTCCAAGTCAGTAATAATAATCAAGATACAGTAAACGTATTTAATATTGCTCACACTGTTTTATTTTATTGGTAAGTTATCTAATGCTATTTACCTGGCAAAGTATTGGCGAAACGTAGAAATTTAATTGTTTGCCATCATTTGTTCAGATTTTAATAAAAATGTAAAGTAAATCGCTGCCTGGTACCATCCTTTTTTTCTGTGAGCTTCCTTCGTAACACCACAAATCTATACTTTCTGAAAACAAGAGGGAGAGTCCCGCCAATGACCTGCGGCCTTTTGTGGTAAGATGATCAATGGTTATTGCATTAATGGTTTCCATGGTTCAAATCACTTAAAAGTACCTTTGAATGGCTAAATGGGGCTTCTGCTACTAGATGGCGCCATCTAGCCCAAAAAATGATGGCAGATTTGAAATCTCCAGGTTGAATAACCATATGTGCCATGGTCATATGGGTCACTCCATGGATCTAAATGGGTACAATTGAACTTTACTCCTTTTGAAAAAAATGCGACGCCTAGACCTGGCGCTTCGCCGCAGGTAAAAAGCAATGATAAATCAATTACGTTCAAAAGTCTTTAAAAAATAAAGTAAATCTGTTAAATGGAGAATTACACAAATAACGTTTGATTTTTTTTTCACGCAACGATTATGTGAAATCAACGTGATGTAAACGCCTTAATCATTTCTGATGAAAGTCAAATCTTGGATGACGTAGCAGTTTTGTATTTAAATTATTAAACACTTTCTCAAACTTAGAACACGAGCGGGTTTCGGAGCTATAAACATGCCTATTCCCGAAGATGAGGAAGTGAGTAAATTGCTTCACTTTTCAACTCCTGGTCTATTTTTTTCACTTTTATAGTTTTCTCAGATCCTCTCTACAGAGTTTATTAGTCATTTTTTTTTCCATTTGTTGTTAAAAAAATTAACTGACACTTGTAATCTTATGATAAAATGTAATCACCAAATTATTTAAAGATTATTTTGATTAATATTCGTATCCTTTTATTTAGACTTCAAAATTACCCATCTTAAGACGTCTGTAGTTTGAAAAATACCTAAAAATTGCTATTTTCCAGCAGTTTGAGCCGAAAAGTACCTAGAAATATCAGATTCTCTTTCTGATTGAAGTGAATCACTCCCTCATAGACCAGGGTTTTCTGACAGTCTCCTTGCAGATCTAACCTCGCTTTAAAAAAAAAAGGCGTTTGAAAGCTCAGAAGCGTTACACAATGTATAAATCATCCTCGAAACAATACATAGGAAACTAATCATCAGTTTGGCTACCCTGTCGAAACCACTAGGACAAAGTCTCTTTTATAATGTCAAGAAGAGCAATAAATGAAATGAGCAACCATTTTCTTTAATTTCGGACACATCATTTTCTGTGTGTGTGTGGGGGGGGGGGGGTATGCTCAGCTCTTCGGCTGGGGACCTGATACATTCGACAATCGTGGCTTACCTGGTTTGGATCTTGGTAATCTGATACCTACATTATCCTTCAACCAGGATTTACGCCAATATTATCATGAGTTCAAATTAAAAATGAGGTAGGAGCGTTATTCGTTCTTCGCATCGTGGAAAAGACCCCCGACCCGATAAAGAAATGCACATAGATCAGAATAACACTAATTTTTTTAGCCGGAAGGGACCAGGGGCCCGTCCTAGTTGGAGGGTAGGGGATGTATGTGTCGGATTGTATGTTTTCACACATTCCAGCGATGATGGAACCCTTCGGGACACCATAAGCACCCATTCAGCCTCAAGGGTATGTTGTGAATATGAGTGCCCACATAGGGGACACTAGTACTTCATGGCAAGTTCGGAATAAAGAGAGAGTGGGCATGTTGTGTTGGATGGGGAAGGGAAATGATAGCGGTGTTGTAATTGGCTATGTGCGTGATGATGCGCGGGGAGCTACTTCCTACCGCGAGGGTAAGCTTAAACATATTCGTCAATGGGCTGCAACTCGCGACGCCGCTGAAAGTTTTGGGTCCGCTCGGCCCCGTGCCTAGAAGTTAGAAATTCCATAGGAGGCAATTTCCTAACTCATTCGTGCGATATCTAAAAGGGCTAATGCATTCAAAAGTGTACCCGCCATGTCTACTAACTACTAGATTAAGTATTTAAACGCATCAAATGACCTTTTTCTGTTTCTAAAAATAAATATTAAACAAATTACGCTCACCTTGGCTTTAGGCGCACTTACCGCCATAACAAATACACAACTCAGAGTCCGCCACACAAACGAAGCCGAACGGAAGTTGTTTCCCAGGGAGTGAGAATGAGGGAGAGTTGGCGATTGGATTTCTCGAAGTTCTCAGATTTTAAAAGTAAAAAAGCTGACCACACGCCCCACCCTCACCCCCAAGGGGCTGTGAGTATCGTAAGGCTAACCTCGAGGGGAGCGGGAGACCCCATCACCTATCCACGGGTCTAAGGGAACAATAACTCACTGTACTGCAGTATCTTCTTCTATGCATATATTTTTTTATTATTATTCAGTATATGTTGAGGTACAATTTATTATTTCGTGCATCATGATTGTCTTCAAATATTATGTTGTTTTTTTAATTTTAATTATTTTGCCTGCTGGTGATGTGGAGATAAACCCTGGACCCGCTACTTCTAAGCATCGGCAGTGCCGCATGCTATATAGTAATATTCGTGTGTTTCTTGCAAATTTAAATGATTTGATTGTAACTTCCGGACAATTCGACGTCTTATTTTGTTCTGAGACTTTGGTATTAAACTTTAGATCCTCTAAAGAGCTTTTAATTCCAGTTTTTAAACAGCCTCATCTATTGAAGTGTAATGATTGTGAAAGAGGTCGAGGAATGGCAGTTTACATTAGAGATGAATTTCCTGCCTCTCGGAAGCCCAATAATTATTAATGTAATTGGCATGAGGTTTTAGTTGTGAACGTATGTGGTAGCCATAGTAATTTTTACTTATTTTCAATCTATCGAAACCATGATGCCAATGATGACATACTTGACTGTTTACTGAATAACATGGCATATATGCAGGAAAATGACAGGAAAGCTGCATTCTTGTTTGTGGGTAATTTTAATGCCCATCATAGAGAGTGGTTGAACTCTGTAAGATTTACTTAAAGTCACAAGGTGACTGGAATGGAGTCTTAATGGATCTCTCTCTTCTTAATTGGCCCCATTTCTACCGCCAAGATGATCTTGTTGAATCTCTTAGTAATTTTATTGCTAATATAATTGATAGGTGTATTCCATTCAGGGTTGTAACTTTCCGCAACAAGGACAAAGCATGGTTCAATAATGACTGTAGGAGTGCATATCTGGATAAACAAGAAGCTTACAATTTCTGGAAAAGGAATAGATCCGATATAACTTGGCATAACTATGGCAGACTCAGATCTTTGGCGCAAGAAGTTTACGCTCTAGCTGAGAAAAATAAAATATGGGCATTAAAGAAACGCTCATAGGTGCAACTCAGTCTCATAAGTGGTGGTCTGCTCTGAAGTGTGCTCTATTTGGTAGTAATGATAGCACCACACCTCTTTTTTAATCAGAAGGGTCTCTTATTCATTGTCCAACCGATAAAGCAACACTATTTGCTAATGTCTTCGAAGAAAAGCAAAGTGGTGTAGAGTTAAATCTCCCCCAGTCATGTCACCCTGAAGCTAAGTTGTCAACAATAGCTTTTAGATCACGTGGTGGTTCTGGTCCTGATGGTATATTTCCTTTATTCTTTATTATGACTGCTCAGTTTGTAGCCCCAAAGATTGCTGTGATCTTTTGCAAGTTATCTAGGGAAGGAAAGTTCAGCTTGTGTTGGATAACTGCTAATGTTACTCCTACTTCTAAATCTGTCTCTGCTGGCTCCTGTCCCTCAGACTACCCTCCAATTTCAATCACTCCTATTCTCTCAAAGCTTTTTGAGCTTTTGTTGGCTAAACGGGTAAATGCATTTGCAGAGAGAAACAATCTCTTTCCAAGTCAGCAGTTTGGCTTTCGTAAGGGTCTTGGTGCTTGTGATGCTCTCTTAACCATTTCCAGGACTCTTACGAGACATTTCAGCAAAACATTTAGCTTGTGAGATAGATAGAAGGTTATCAAAGAGATACTTTTGATCAGTGCTCAGATTTCCTCTGTCAGCAGACGGCAAGTTAGTTGGAATTGGCTCGAATTCAACAACACTTAGAGTCTCATCTTTATAGGTCCGACAAATCCACGAGGCCCCGTTGTTTTCCCATCCAAATTGTTGATGAGATGGCGCAATGGGAACTCATTTGCATGGAGTTGGTAAATAAACCAATGCAGTACTCTATTAAGTATTTCTTCAAACATTATGATCACAACTCCTTTTGTTCATATATTCACTGCCGTTCTATCGCATCCCACAGCAACGCGTTCATCATTTGCGATGTTATTTGCTTCTAGATACGAGAATATTGCGTCGCATATAGCTTTTTCAGAACCTGTCTTCATTGCCAGGTGCCCAAGTTATTCTGAACCAGGTTCTTCTATCATAGAGATGTGCTCTTCCATTATCTTCTTCTTGTGATGAGTTCCCTCTATCGTCTCAACAACAAATCTGCTATCGTTTCTACCATCGAAATAAATAGAATATAATGGTTTATCCAATATAATTTCTTGCTGTAGGTTAGTAAGTTCTTTGGCACGCTCTCTTCTAAATTTTGACCTGTCAACTACTACAGAAGTTTCTTTGCCTTCAATTGACGATAAGTATTTAAGGATTGAACTTGTTATTAAAACTGCAGCCCGATCAGACACACCAGTGCGGTCACATGCCAACGCAAATTCTGAAAATTTTATTCATTTAGATGGAGACTTGGGTGCCAGTATTTTGTTTACTTCTTTGCGTTTCACGTATGAAAGAAGCTCATAGCCGCTACCTCCATCATCAGATTCTGTTTATGTGCTGGATGAAGGAAGAATCACTTCGATATTATCTGTCGAAGTAGATAGTTGATTTAAGAGACAATACTCACGATTCTTCCTAATTGAGCTCTGAATATTCTTCTTTGATTGATATTACACATTGCCATTTTCCTAGTTGTTTGTTGGTCTTCCAGAAACGTTTGTTCCAATGGCAGCACCTTATTTTCTTTGCTACAAGAACAGTTTTCAAAGCTATTGCATTTACAACACTAAATATCAAACAATTGCTCTGCATTCTTTGTAAAATCGAGACATTTCTGTTTGAATGATGTCACATTTTCCCCCTAATATTTCTCATTAAAGCTTGATATTTTGAATAATAATTTAAAATTCTTTTTCCAACTGCCTCTATTGACACACGAGGGATTTATGCCGTTTGCGAAATAGAAATTAACTTCCCCACTACTAATGTGATAATTTGCGGTTTTTTCCTTTACTCGATCAAACAAAACATATTTTATAACATATTAGGTTGAAGAATAAGTTCTTGCGTTTTTTTTAATGTTGTGTTGATTTAAGTTTTGTTGACGTGATTTGTGCACATATTAAGAAACAATAATAAATAATGAGAGCAAAATTTGCAAAGGTTAGGCTACGTCTCTTAACAGCCTAGACTATTAGGCTTTTGCTTAGGCTACGTCTTGTAGTTGAGTAATAAGTCATCGCGGTTTATTTAAAAGTTGTGTTAATTTAAGCTTTGTTCTGTACCCTCAAAATAGAATGCGAAGTTGAAAGAAAGGCGCATTTTTGACACTTTTTGTTATTCATTTTCGATCGAGAGGGGAACAATGCAAACGCAGCCAAAGCTCGTCGCGATATTTGTGCTGTGTACGGAGAAAATGCTTTATCAGAAAGGACAGCTCAATGTCAGTTTTCACGTTTCAAAAATGGTCATCTCAATCTTAATGACGAAGAACGTTCTGGTCGCCCCATTAAGTTGGATGAAGATCGATTGAACGAACTTCTTCATCGAAATCCTCGTCAATCGACTAGAGAATTGGCTGTACAGTTGGCGTGTGATCAGAAAACTGTAGTAAATCACCTTCATTCGATGGGAAAGTTAAAAAAACTCGGTGCATGGGTTCCGCACGCTTTGAGCGAAAGCAACAAACTTCAAGGCTTCACGATTGCCGCAGGTTTGCTTGCTCGTCACAAGGCTACTCGTGGATATAAGGACAGATTTCTTCAACGCATCATCACTAGCGACGAAAAGTGGTGTGTTTATGTCAACATGAACCATCGAAAACAATGGCTTAGTCCCAATAAAAAACACTTCCGCGATTAAAGCAAGGACTTCATCCACGAAAGAAGATGCTGTGTGTGTGGTGGGATTGTGAAGGCATCATTCTTTATGAGCTCCTTGCGAACAACGAGATCATCAATGCAGAACTCTACGTTAAACAAATGTATCGACTCGCCGAAGCTATTCGTGAAAAGCGACCTCATTGACGTTATGGAGTACTTCTGCAACACGGCAATGCTCCTCCTCACATTGCCAATATGACAAAAGACGCCAGCCAAATGCTTAGTTGGGAAATCCTGCCGCGTCCTCCATATTCGTCAGACTTGGCTCCATCGGATTTCAATATGTTCCCATCGCTCTCCAACAATTTGCTCGGCGTTTCGTTCTATACTGATATGGAATTAAGAACTTGGTTAGATGAATTCTTCGAGTCAAAATCCAGAGATTTTTATTGTAGAGGCATCGAAAAACTAGTTGAATGTTGGGAAGAAGTCGTAAATAACAACGGAGAGTACATTATTGATTAAATTGCATACTTTTATCAATTAAAAATGAAGTTTTTCTAAAATTGTTAATGGTAATGAATAAATTTGATAAAACCGCAAGAACTTATTTCTCAACCCAATATTTATAATATGGCAATACTCGTTCACTAATAGCGCAGGGTGCGCCAAACAGAGAGCTTTCAATTTTATGACGCGTTCTAGCTTTAAATGCCATAATTAAATATTGTATTAATTTTTTTCTTACATATTATTTAGCTCTGAAATATAATAAAACGTGTATAAATATTTACTGTACCCTATAAATAACTGTTCATAAATACAAATAGAAGAATGTGATCAAAACAACAGACACGAGACAGAGCCACACACACACACACACACACACACACACACACACACTCTCTCTCTCTCTCTCTCAACGAGATCCTCTGCGCTACTGAAACATTATTGTCACGTACGCCGATATAATATGTCATTGAAGAACCTCTAAATATCAATCGATTAATTTCAAATTTCGTTTACTTGTTCTTTAAAATACAATAATTATTTGTTTTGAGGTATCAATTCAAAATTCGAATTTAATTTGCCGATATAATCCACGAAAGTCAAAATTTAGTTGAAAATCACATTATTTTCAATTTCGAATGGCGTTGAGGAACCTTTAAAAGTTAGTATATCAAAAACACCTTTTAGGAGGTTTAATTTGACAGATAGCCCCATAAAAAAATCGTTGTGGGAAAATAAATTTCAGGAAAAAGGTTTTTCGCTCCAGTTCGTCCTGCAAGCGTCAGGACTGGGGAGCAAACAATTCCCCAGATGTTTGATGCAGCAGGGTTAACCACACTCCACCTGAAAGTTCTTTTCGGAATTTAAAACAAACAAGACACTCCCTTAGGTCCTTTGTCCGGTGACTGCTCGTGCCTTCCCCCGTTCTCCCTCTCAACCTCCGCGTGACCTCCTTCTTCCTTTACTCCCATCGAGAGTCGAATCTTCTCAAGTGCTGCTTCTTCTTTTGCAGATGGTGATCACCACTATACTCCTCTGGCGACAGATCGGCCCCTCCTGCTTAGTGGGGATGTTCCTCCTCCTGCTTCTGGTCCCGATGCAAGGTCAGAGACAGTCTTTCCCTCCCTGTTCCCCTCTCTCTCACCCATAGCCCATCGGAGAAGATTTCGAATTTGTACTTTTATTTATTTTAAGATCCCATCATGGCTGCTGCGGTGACCAGTACGAATATCAAGGAGCGAACACGAAAGAACTGAGACGTTTATAGCTTTAACCAACGAAGGCATTTTCATTCAGTTTAGAAAGGCGTTAAAATGACGAGGATGGCAATGGAGGACTTCGCGAACCCCCATTACTGATTCTAAGGGCCCACATTATAAACCCGCCTCCCAATCCCGGACAAATGCGAACAAGGAGCACAAGCGCTTAAAAGGACCGCCCGCAGCCTCTTGTCGGGTAGAAAAGTACTGTACAACCCACACCAATGAGGGCATTTTCGGCAGAAAGGCTTTTGGTAAGAGGAATGTGGTGAAGTTAAGTGAAGTGAAAATATAGGGAAGGTAAGATGATGTGCCGAGTTGACTACCTTAGGTGCCTGCCTGCCTGGTACCAGGGTGGAGCGAATCTCTCTTGCCCCCCTCTCCGCTGGTCTCAAAAGAAGCCATTATTATCCTCGGCCGCCCAATAAGCCCCAGCATGACTCTTCCTCCCCTGTACCAAGTAGCTCCTGAACTTAGCGCATTTTCCTCCTACTTCCTATTTTTACTCCCCTTCTCCATCCATTCATTCTACTTCCCTGTCTCTATTCTCATTCGAGGGGTCACCTCTCTTACCCCCTCTCCCCTCTTTCTCCAGGCTGGATGGGGCGCGTGTCTTCGAGGTTTCGCTTAGGCACTGCTCTTCGCACCGATGAGCGCATTCGCATCATGGACGAGATGGTGCACGCGATGCAGGTTATAAAGATGTATGTGTGGGAGAAACCCTTCACCAAACTCCTCGAAGAGGCCAGGAAGTAAGGGAAAATGAACTTAATAAACCACTTCACTCAATCAATGACTAATGTAACTAGAAAACAACCGAACGACGGGTTTTAGGTCAATGGCTGACTGCCGCATCTTTTTTTCCATTTAATAGAAATTTCGAATGGCCCGAATGCAAAGGGTCCTGGACGTATATTATCCCCTAAGGCGGCGTCGCGTCCCGTTCTCTCGTGACTTATCTAAACTCTCTGATATCGACCATTGTTGATTACATTCCATAAATCATCGGAGACGTTTTATCTTTATTCCGTTCAAGTCACCAATACAGAAATCGTCAATCTATGAGCGGTATATTTATATATACGGTGGAAACTAGAATTTTTGACTGATATTTATCTAATTATTTTCAGAACACAATGTAATAATAATTAGACTAAAACGAAAGAAACAAATATATGGTACACGATGATGTAAATTATATTAAATATGACCACCCTTTGCGCAAGTAGCGCGCACTGTTTCAGTTGATATTTTATCCCAGCATTTTTCCAGTTTGCACTTCAGAACTTCGATACTTTTTCAATATTTGTTACTGTATTTCTCTCAAGCAGCGATTTAGCATCCTGGCCGCCGTGCTGACGGGACTCAGCACCCCGTCCGACCCAAGCTTAGCCTCTTCTCCTTCCTTCAGAACACTTGTGTTTCCCCCTGTTTCCTCGCTTTTCATGCAAACTCTCCCGCATCTTTCTCTGGCCAGCCTCTAATTTCACGGGGTAGATGCTGACTTTCTTCTCAGCCAACTATTTCGAATCGGGCCTGAGGGGGGGAGGGGACAATGTTACCTAACCCCTGCGCTCCGGTTTAAGATGGTGGGTTTTTAACAACCTGCTTCATCTCCACCCATACCTTCCTCACATCCCCTTTCCTTCTCACTTCACCATCTATTTTTTTACGCCGTGCCCAAGGTGGACCCGCCATGCTGAAGGGCTGCCAGGTCACCAGGCGGGAGGGGTGGCCTTAAATGGCGGCACCTGGCTCCGCCAGGCCCGTACGC
This sequence comes from Ceratothoa steindachneri, assembly GCA_963969495.1. Classification (NCBI taxonomy): domain Eukaryota; kingdom Metazoa; phylum Arthropoda; class Malacostraca; order Isopoda; family Cymothoidae; genus Ceratothoa; species Ceratothoa steindachneri. The sequence continues at coordinate 71,839,878 of OZ018330.1, forward strand.
ACCCCTTGCAGAGCGGGCTACTTTGAGGGGTGATGAGCGTTTGCTTCCCGTAAGAAAAAGAGGATCACCATGATCATAAATGAAAACTTACAAAAACAAAAATCTCTCCCCATTTCCCCTTTAAGAACAACGGAGCCGCCCTCAGGCAGCTCCACAGAGAAAATGGAGGTTCCCCCTGTGGTTTCCCAGGGGACCCTCCATAACTCTTCAACCGGAGAGGAGGCTTACTCTTATCCAGTGCCTACGGGTGCAGGGGACTCCGCATCACCCCCTTCCTTGGAGTCACCACGTGACTCCATCTCAAATCTGGCAGTGCCGCCTTTGTTTTCACAGGAGACTGCCAGGAAAGCCAGCAGGCAGCCCATAACCGACCGTTCCCAGTTGAAGGGGCTCGGTAGAGCAAACTTCCTTAGGGAGAGAGGGAAGAAAAGCCCCATCGGCCGCTTCCCTCTAAAGACCCGCTAGCCCAAATATTAAATCTACCTGGGATGAAGGCCTATGCTCCCCCAAAGAACATGGACAAAACTGACATAACCTATGATGCCATGGAAGGGAATGGCCAAATGGAGGCCTCCCATGAGATAACCATGCCATCTGACGCAGCCCAGCCTCAGAAGGTGGGGCCTTCCGTAGGAGCAGATTCGTGCTCAGCATCAAACACCGAGCCCGATTATGCTCTTGTGCGGGGCCCTCGCCAGAAGATTCGGGCTGCTAAGACATCACAAGCAGTGGAGTGGTCTCCTACTCCAGTTGGTGTCCCCATGACTGCTGGGACCTCCGCCATCTCGGCGAAAGACCTTGCAGAGGCCGGCCCATCTGGCCTGGCAGCTTCTGCTGGGGGATGGGAGAAGCGGGTCCATTTCCCGCACTCCACTCCTAAAAAGAAAAAGACTAATGAAAATTGACAAATAAGACTCGGGGCTTTTCTCCCTCCATGGGGGCCGCGGGAACGGAAGAGGCCGCTAACATCCTTGAACGCTACTAAGCCAAAATCGGCACGTCTGGCCCCGGTGCTCGCTTGGGCGAGGAATCCCCAAATAAGAAGAAAAGTGCGCAGAGCGGAGCCTCGAATACGTGGGGCCCCTAATTTAGAGGTTGCCTGGCATTTTCGAGCCGGCTAGCTTCAAACGCTTCTTAGTTATTCGCTCAACTGGTGGCAGCATGTTGGCCAAGGGCAACATGATCCATCAGAGGAGAGCTTTAGCTGGTATAATTGGTAGAGAGCCGAAGGTGACCCGTTTCTCGGACGGGAGCCTTCTGGCAAACACCGCGGATCCCTCCGAGGCGACCAAGATACAGTAAGTGCTCTTTGGACACTTGATGGCACCCTGGTGAGTGTGATGCCGCACTCTACCACTTTTCGTCACGTTCGACTGTGACAAGCTCCCTGAGTCGGTGCGTGTTGGTTGGTACCGCTACCGCGTGAAGACATTCGTGCCACTGCCGCGGAGGTGCTATTACTGTCACCGTTTCGGCCATACGAATCGCTCATGTAGACGTGAAAATTCGGGGTCCCCCGAAGTATGTGTAAATTTCTCCAAGGCCGCACACAAGAAGTCTAAATCGTGTGTGACCAAGTGTGTCAATTGTGGAGAGCCGCACCCAGCTTCCTCGAAGCAATGTGGTGCATATCTCCTTGAGAAAGAAATCCTGGCCGTTCAGGCCCAGGATCGACTATTATTGCGCGAGGGTAAGGACTTGGTCCGAGCGCGCCCAGCTCTGCCTGGGACGTCTTATGCCTCAATGGTTAGAAAGACACCCTCTGCTCCTGGCCCATCCAGGCCAACAAGCACGGTTGTATCCGCGCCCATTCAGAGCCCTTCTGCGGATTCTACTCAACCCAGGCGCTCCCCTGGTAAAGCTGGCGGCACAAAGGGTTCACCCTCAGCCCCGGCTAAAACCAGGTCTTCCTCCTTTTCCACCAGCGTGACCATTTCCCGTAAGGCGAAACTATCACGCTCCTCCACCGACTCGTTAGACTTACAGGAGGCAATACCCCTGAAGTTGGTCGCCAGGCCATCTTCCGGGGTTCCTAAAGCTGTCCCCCGAAAGGAGGACAGCAACAAAGGAGCTTCGGCTCCTTCGCCCACGCCTAGTGGTGGGCTGAGTGGCTCGAAGACGGTGGATCCTCGAAAAGAGGGTCTCCCGCCTCCGAAGCCACATCCTCCGCCTAAGGATTCAAGGCAGTGGGAGGTTGCGCTCGCATGGCGAGCGCAACCGCCCCCAATAAGTCCTCAAAGGCGACAGTGACTTCATCGCATTGCCAGGATAACAACGCCGGGGTTCTGCCTCCGGGAAGCGCACAGCCATTCCCGTGAGCATCTTCTGTTCGAAAAGGGCACCCGCGTCTCCTCCGAGCTAGGCCTGGAGGGCATATTCCTTCAATGGAATTACAGTGGATTCCTGGCCCACTGGGAGGAGCTGCGGAGGCTCGTCTCGTCCCGTTCCCTATTAGCTATCTTTTTTTGCAGGAGACAATGCTAGGCGTATACCACCTGCCCACCTTCCTGGGGTATAAGGATTTTCCGATCCCACCACCACGAGATGGGGGATGAGCTGGGGGATGCGCGGTTTACACCCGGCATGATGTATCCGTTCTTCTTTTCACTTTAGATACCTCCTTTCAGGCAGTGGCTGTCCAGCTTCACCTGGATAGGAGGTATACTGTTATTTCTGCGTACATTCCACTGTCAGCTGACTTCAACGTGGGGGACTTCCGCCGCGTCGTTGCACGGTTTCCGAGGCCCTTTCTCTTGCTTGGAGATCTGAACAGCAGACATCTTCTCTGGGGAGACTACTCAATAAATCCCAGGGGACAAGTTCTTGCCGATCTGATGGAAGGGCTTGAGATAGGTGTCTTAAATGTGGATGAGTTTACTCATCACTGCCCGAGAACCGCTTTATTTCCTTGCCTTGATCTATCTCTGTGCAATCCGGATGCACAGCCTGATTTTAATCGTGGGGTGGTCGATGACCTCTATGGTAGTGATCACTTTCCCATTTAAATATCATTTTTAGCGCAGCTGCCGCCTGTGAGCCCACCTCGGTGGTGCTTGGAACGGGCGAGGTGGCCTGCATTTCAGGAAATGACTGAATTCTTTATCTCAGTCGAGGAGTTTAGGTCGGCAGATGATGCCGTTGAGTTCTTCTCCGGCAACCTCATTACCGCGGGCCTGACTACTATTCCCAGAACGTCTGGCCATTTTACACGCCGTCACTCCCGTGGTGGTCGGCCGAGAGTGAGACGGCCCTCAAACAGAAGCGTTATGACTACATGTGCTTTAAGCGCCACCCGAACGATTTCATTGCCGCTGAATTTCGTCGGGCTAGGGCTAGCTAGGTTCCGGTATATTTCGAAGCACGCCCGCCGCTCTTCTTTCGGGCATACGTGTCTTCACTTAATGGGAAGACCCCTCTAGCAGAGGTGTGGAAGCGAGTCTAAAGGATTCGAGGCAAGTTCTCGCAGGAGCCCCTCCCGTTCTCCAGGAGAATAGGACCACAATCCCGGACTCCAGGTCCGTGACGGAACCCTTAGCAACCACTACTCGGTACCGGAGATTACTCGACGTGCCCGGTTCGAAGACCGAATTTTGATCTATAGCGACTCACAAAGCGCCCTGAGTGCTCTCGGGGGATTGGAATCTTCGCATCCCTTGGTTCGCGATATCCGTGCGCCACGGTTTTGGCGATCATGAGGATGTCGAGATTATCTTCTGCTGGGTACCTGGACATGTAGTAATTGCAGAGAATGAGCGCGCTGATGAGGGCGCCAGAGAGTCCGCGAGGACTCTGCGACTGGAGCAGGGAACTTAAAGTTGCGTGTATTGCGCCCTGACCTTTCCCATAGACCTCCCCCCCCCCCCTCCCTAATGCTGCGAGGGCTTCAGGTTGCCTTCTGTCGTCTTCGAATCGGGCACACTCGCTGAACGCGCTGCCATTTGATGGAGCGCTCGCCTGCGCTCTACTGTGAAGATTGCATTGTCCCCCATACTGCTCGGCACATTCTTGTTGAATGTCCCAGTCTGGGCGATCTTCGCGCACGTTACCTGTCCCTGTACCGGGATGGGCGGGGTCGCTACCGCCTGTCTCTTGTACTCGGGACGAGTGCGTGCACATTGACTGGTGGAATTTTAGACTTTGGGGGGGAGGCCGGCCTTCTCCCTTTTATTTAACTAGTTTTTTTTTTTTCTTTCTTTATAGGTCGCACGTTCCTGCTCGTTGCCTTTTCCTTTTTTTTCTTTTTAGTGGGTTTTTTGTGTGTGTTTTTGAATCTTATTTTAAAGTATCCTAGTACTAGGCAGTTTTTAATACGGCGACTAATGCCCAAGTAGGCAGTAGCCAGATGAGCTCTTAAAAAAAAAAATCTCAAGCATCAACAACACTCCTGAGTTCATGGGATTTAAATCTTCCTAATTAGGAGGCCAAAGTTCCTTTGACCAATACCCCTTAAAATTTGCCTGCTACCAGTCTTGACGGGATTTTGTTGGGTGCGAGGATGTCTCATTTTGTTGAACCGTTACACCGGCATTTCATATGATGGTATCCACCCAGGAGATTACTTTCTCCTTAAACATGTCTAAATAAGTATGGTGATTATACTTTACCTCCCCCCCTCCCACCACCACTCTCAATGAAGATGAGGTGTTCTTTGGCCCGTTGATATTTGATATTACCCGCGCCCACACCATCGCCGAAGCTGGCTTCCGTCATTTGAACGATATCCACTGTTTAACTTGAATCTCATTCTTAGTTTGTGCTCCCAAACGATCAATCTGTGTTGTGATTGGCCTCGGCAGTGAACAACTTCTCAGCGTTCCATAAAATGGGAGGTTGCGAGTCATCAAAGAGAGGCTTTGAAAGAGAAGTTTTGCTCTTTCGACTCTTTTCATTTTGGTGAGGTTGGAAAGATGTCTTTTCGCAAACTAGAATGGACGAAGTTTCAGATCAACTTTCAGCATTTTTGTGCATGGTCACACAATTTACTTTGGCCTCTTTAGCAAGTTGTCTGGCGCTCCACTCCTCCTAGGATTTCGCCTGATCCTGTTCATCGTGCTCTGGATGAAGGTTAGGGTTCACACTCACAGCGGTATGGTGTTACTCACTCTTAAAAAACAATTGCTTGTAAGTCTAAGCCATTTGATAGATTTATAAACCTAAGATTTGTTCAAACCGGGGGTTTAACATTTAAAAAATATTATCCGCCGTCTTCCCGCTTCTCTACAGGTACTAAATTGCTTCACATTTTCCAGTCATATTTGCAAACGGGTGTTGTTTTATTGTGAATTTACACTTTGGTTCACAAAATTCATTAAATTCTGAAAGAACCAGCAAGAACCTACAAGAAAAGAATTAATTTATGGTATGTAAACATATATAAAATGATTTGTAAAAAACAGTCTACACTTCGTGTTTGTAGTTGTACATACAACTACAAAATGGTGACATTGAAATAAAATTTTGTTTGAAGAATAAGATGTTATTTTTTCGTGCTAATATCTACAGGAATTTAGCCTTAAGACTATAATGGGTGTTAAGAATACCCACAAGAAGCTGGTAACTGCTTGTAAGAAAGGGGAGGTATAAGGGACTGCATCGAAGAGTGACAAAGGTGGAGATGTTGGTGGAGAACACGCGAAATCCCCTCTCTTTCTTAAAATCCAATGAATGCCTTGACTTTTACTATCATCTAGTTATTGGCAGCTGTGGTTGAGGTAAAGAAGAGAAGAAAATCCGATTCATTTCTAACGATTTGATTTTGCAAAAATTCGTGTTTTTTTCGCTTTTGGATAATATTACTTTAGAGTCTTAAAAAATGTATATATTAATTATTTATGCTACTAACCTATTTCCCTGCGGGTGAGAAACTACTCTTAAAACCTTCATGAATAGGAGCGTACGCTGGGAAATGACGCCGAAATGATTATGACCCCCTCCCCCCCTCAATCTTTTTGGGAATGTCCCGGCAGCGGTCCTTCGAAAAAGAAATAATTCAAGTGGAATATTCACATTAACGGCATCGGATGAGTGATACATCCAAATGGCAGCCATAATAGGGACGAGCGCCACGGAACAAAAGGAGAAATAATTGAAAATGGATTATAATCCAAGACATAAAACCTATGGTATGTGGTTTTGAGGGTGTTCTTCCACGTTGCCCCACTAGGAGGGCCACGTGTAGACTAACACTTGGCACCTGGATGAGTGGCACGCCCTCCCGGCACCATTGCCCCAAATTATGGATTGCGCAACCTACGAAGATTTCTTTAAACCACTTTGAGTTGAAGGTTTTCTGGATAAAGTTATTGGGCTAAACATAAAGCGCATGCCAAGAGACGACATAAAGCGCATGCCAAGAGACGACATAAAGCGCATGCCAAGAGACGACATAAAGCGCATGCCAAGAGACGACATAAAGCGCATGCCAAGAGACGACATAAAGCGCATGCCAAGAGACGACATAAAGCTCATGCCAAAAGTAGAGTCATGGCCAAAGGTTTGGAGACTAATATATATCTTTATTTTTTAATCGTTTTGAAAATTTAAGTAATAGGAATAATATTCTAATATTTAAATTATTTCAGGTTTATTAAAAAGTCAACATTTTAAGTATAATAAGAAAAATAAATTGCATTCCTTCTCTAAATCTAAAATCGCGCTCTGGTCTGTTCTTGTAGGAAGTAAATTCATGTCCCTGGAGCTTTTCCTTTTGTTCAAAAGGGTAAAATGATGACAAATATGAGTTAAATGAATTACGTTGTGTAATTATAATTTTATTTTTGAAGAAAAAATGTTTGCATTATTTTCAATTCCAGAAATGGTTCTTTCTAAAGAACCGTGTCCAGAAATTTTTGCTCTGCATCAAATTTGCCCGAAATACAAGCAGATAGTTACTAAGGGTATTGCATCAAGGAGCACCATCTTTAGGATCATTAATGATTTCACAAAAGGTGGATCCTATCCTATAAAGAAGTCTTTTGCACCCTTAAGAGCTACAAATATACACCAAGATCGCCCCCTTGCAAGGTACCAGCTCAAGGATCGGGTTGCCTCCAGTGCCAAGTTTGCTCACGATTGGAAAGAAGCAGGTGTGATCGCTTCAGTGTGCCAAAACGAATTTCAACAGTCCTGAAGAACAAGTGACATCGGTGTAAATATTGACTGAGCGTTTCAATTGACTGTATTAATCAATAAAGTGAGTTTCGGCTCTAATTTTTTGTATATTTCACCTTCGAATTATGTTACAAACATACTAAAATATAATGCAACGTTTGATTAGTTAATTATTTTTCTTATCTGAAAAATATAGTATCCAAATATTTTGGCCATGATTGTACACATAAAACGCATAACAAGAGAAAACAAAAAGCGCATCAAGAGGACGTAAAAGTGAATTTATACCCTCAGGAACTTGGTGGAGAGAAAGAAATATCAATTAAACTATTTTTTTATCAAGTTGTCTTTTTAATAGTTCAATTATATTATAAAGTTAGTTTTTATTCTTTATTTAAATATTTACTCTATTCAATTATTTAATTTTCTTTATCTCCAACAATTAGACATCTCTCTGGATGGCTTAATTTTTTCAAGCTGATCTTAACAAGTAGAGTAGCTGACTGCTGATCTTCACAAGGTTCGATTATATCGGTTAGTATAGCAAGAGGGTGCCACCTCCACGCTACATCGGGCGATCGTTAACAGAGGTAAAAATAACTGTACCAATTGGGTATTTATCCTTTACCTTTGCCTTCGCAGTAAACGACCGTGTACAAGGCACGTCCCCGAGACGTGCTATATGGTGTGAAGGAGCCGTTCATTGCTAAACTAACCGAATTCCATTCGTACATAGCAGTTTACCTTACCAATTTATAGCTAGGTTAGGTTAGACAACATTTAGCATAATATTTTTTACATTGATGTAAAATTGGAAGCATTGTATTCAAATGTTGTTTTCGGAAGGAATAAGGAATCAGGCCGAAAATAACTAACCCAATTTTATCAAGTCAAGAACAGCGAACCCAAAAGTACTCATGTCAAAAATAGCTAACTCAAAGTTACTCATGTCAAAAATAGCGAACCCAAGATTACTCATGTCAAGAAAAGTGAATCCAAAAATACTCATCTAACCTAACTTAACCTAAAATCGCCTAAACAAATGTCCCACATGCTGCTCTTGGTCTATTTTTTTCCCCCGTAGCACTATATAGCAAAGCTCCAATTGAAGTCTTGATTTGTAGAAAAAAAAATCCACTTTTATAGAGGTCGTGTTCTGAAAGAAATTATTGTCTTGGCGTTTCCTAGCAAACCCACTTGTCCCTTTCACGTATTTGAGCCACTTCATTTTGGAGGCAAAAATAACGAGCACATAGGTATTGCGGTTGCTATTCTTCACATAAGCCAAGATAAGTTAAAGTGATCCACTTTTTTTTTCTTTCAGAGCTGAGATGGACGTGATCCTCAAGGCCAATTATCTGAGAGCCATCAACATGAGTCTCTTTTACGCGGCCTCAAAAATCATCCTCTTCATTTCACTACTAGCCTACATCCTCACGGGAAATATCATCACGGCAGAGAAAGTAAGCGAACTTCAACATCCTCGACAAAATTGATCGTTACCCCCCCCCCCCCCTTCCTCGGGGTTAGGAAAAAAATTTTTTTCGTTCCATCAGTGTTGATCCTTTTCCCCTCTTTTCTTAAATCCTGATTTATCTTTTTTTATATATAATTCATGTCAACCTCAAGGGTAATGGGCCCTCGAAAGCTATTATTTATCCTGACTCATCTTTTAACCAACCGGTTGTTATCGAAATACGAATGATGAAACCACAGAATTTTTATTCATATACAACTCTGCTTTTTTTCAGGTGTTCGTCACTTCTTCGCTCATCAACAATGTCCGCCTCGTGATGACACTTTTTTTCCCTCTCGGAATCACCTTTGGCTCAGAGACTCTCGTCTCCTGTCAAAGAATACAGGTAAAATATATAGTAGCCACTCGCTACATTACAACTACATTATTATATTCAGAATAGGTGTCAGTGTTGCCCCCATTCCTTCCCTATGCTAAATGGTTTGAGTTCAAACATTTGAGCTTACATACTCTCCTGTCTGAATTGTCACCTTGAATATATATTAAGAACTCACGTAACAAGAATTTAGAACTGATGATAGGTGATTTTAGCAATCAATCCTTGAGTTAATGCAAAAATTTAGCTGAAACTAAAACTTATAGTTGCTACAAAACTAGTTTCCTTAAAAAGCTACGTCAGATTACCGTAATAAATGTCTTTCTTTTTCACTTGATTTCGGCAGGATTTCTTAGAGATGGAAGAACAGGATGGAGAGAGCAGACGGTTAATTTCTAAGCCGAGCTCAAAGACAAAGGTTCGTAATTTCCCCTTCTTATCCCAGTGGGATGTCTTAATTAAGCTTGACTGTGTTGTGACTATGTCAAATCCCTTCGGGATTCTGCAAGCATAATCTTTTGCTACTCAGCTCAATATTTAAGGTAGCGTCGAGAATTGATTGTTATTTAATCATTCGTCCTTGAGATTTGCAGTCGCCCTGTTCTTTCTATTTACATTACACTTATTTCTTCCATCTGTGTCTCATTTCTTCGTCCACATTGAGTAAAATACCCTCGTTGCATTAAAAATTTCCCGTTCTTTTCTATAAACAGTTATTAAAATGTCGCCCTCGTGGCATTTAATAATAATAATACCTCTACCTCGATTTAAAAGACGAGCACATTTCAGATTTGCTCCGTGGTGTGTGACGGGATCTGCGCCCGGTGGGATCCCGCTGGTGGTGAAGACGACTTGACCGACGTTTCGTTTTCTGTCAGCGCGGGCCAACTCATGGCCGTCATCGGCTCGGTTGGGTCGGGAAAGGTACTGTCCCTTTGAAGAGTTGCTCCGTTCTAAGATTAGGGGCCGGGGCCGGGGCCGATAGACGACAGGTCACGGCGCTCGTCTAATTGACCTCCTTTAGCGTGATTAGACTTCGTCACTTAGGTAGATTGCTTGTTTGCTAGAATGGAGGTAGGAGCTAAGCACAACCTCCATCACCGAGTGAGGACTTAGTGACCCTTTGTGAGAGGTGAAAGTGAAAAAGGGAGAAATTTCGGAAACGCAAGCAGCCTCAATGCCAACTTCTCTCACTAATTATGGATGGTACCAGGGCATTCAAGACCTAGTGTGGGTGCACACTAACGATACTCGAGGGTTCGTTGCTGTATGTCGGGTTGAAAGACTTCCTACACCCTCGTCCGACGTGTAGCGTAAAAGAAGACTAAAACAAGAAAGGGGAGCTGAGTTGGGAAGCTGCGACTCGAATTTTCTTTTTCCTGAAAGCACCCTACAAAATGGGCTGGCAAGTTAATCCAGGTCGTGTTAATAGAGTGGGGGGGAAGGAGAACATAGGAGGTATGGAGAAGAAGAAAGATATAGCGGATGCGTTTAAAAAGTAAGGGTATAGATACTTGTTCAATGTGAGACGAACGTAAAGGAGAAGGAAAGGTTTACATCGAATGGAGTGAATAGAGGGCGATCGGATATGACTCTTAATCATATGGGTACAATAGAATATGTCTTTTCAGTATGTTTTCCTTTCCTGGCTTTATTATTCTGAACAGTAAATGTGAAAGTGAAACTAGAAAAATGTGGATTGCTAGAAGCGAAATGATAACCATGAACACCTATCATAGAGGGAATGATATGGCAGGTGTGAAGGAGGAGAAGTGCGAAATGGGATGCTCACAAAAATTACTTGTAAATTAAACTTAATAATGTGTGCCTGGGTCACAATCTGACCGAGAAAACTCAATGATTGACAAAAGTATCAAAATACCTGTGTCTGAGAGAATTGGAGCGAAAACAATTGTTATGAATGGAAACATCAAAATATGTAGAGTGAACGTAAAAAGAGAAAGGAAATAAACAGATATAAAATAAAATTCAGGCTACATTCGATCGGAGGGAAGCAAGTAGAAGACGACATAAAAAAAGGAGAGAAGAGGAAAGGCAAAAGATGATTCTTGAAAAGAGGGAGAAAGTACAGGGAACAATTGTACAATGGAGAAATTTAAAGGTGGGGTATGAAAGGCAGATTGGGACTATTTGAAACAATTGATAAATGGAAATTTGAGAGGAAAGGTTGGAGTTATAAAAGTGAGTGGTCAAGAAACGGAAAATGAGATTAATATAAAAGAGAGAATGCAGAGGGAATGATGAGGATTACAGAAGAAGTAGCGATATGTTTGGAAGGAATAAAACAAGGTCTGCTGACCAAAGTCAAGTGCTCTCATTTATTCTGATTTATGACCTTACTACCTTCAAAACTGTCCATAACTGCCGGCCTAACGTTGGGAAGATCTTGGCAATTGTATCATTCGAAAGAGAATGTTAAACAAGATAAGGGTTTCAAATTTCGTTATTATCAAGACAATAAAAAAGAAAAATAGGGACCGACATAATGAGATATAGAGTCACACGCGACTAAAAACGAGAGAGCAGGCAGGGACCTTATACCCCTGCCAACGGCATTGCCATTAAACCCTTGTTTTCCGTAATGAAAAGATGAATCCGGATTTCTACTCCGGATCAGCCATAGAGATGATAGCAGCACCATATAATTCCTTCCCCCATAGAACTCTAGGAATCAAATTCTAACTTCAGTATCTTGTGACTTATCAACAAAAGCGGATTTTTTTTTCCTGATGGCAGATCTGGGTCTCGTATTTGTCTAGACATTATAACTTTTTACCATTAATAGGTAGACAAAATATGCCTAAATTATACCAAAGCTACATTATCTTAGGTAAACATTGTTTACAGTCAGACATTGCTTACAGTTTATATCACTATATGACTGTAACGTGACTGGCTAAATATTGACTCTCCAAAAATATATTTTAATCTTACAGATCTGAATCAAAGTGTGTATCATAGGCGTCCGCAGAAAAAATGCAGGGGGTGGGGTGGGGGTGGGAGGTGGGATATGGAGATGTGTCGTGTCATGAGCATTGCCTGTGTTCATTGCCGTCCGCAGGGGAACAAGGATGGACATTTTCCCACCTAGAATTTATGGAAAATAAAAAGAAATTGCATGGAAAATACAAAATGAATAAAATACCATGGTAATTGTTCAACTGTTTATTCAGTTTTCCACTATTCAAGTATTATTATTAGTACTACATGAACAGGAAATGGAGTCGTCGGGGATCTCTTCCAAACTTGTCAATGACCCTGTTCATTATCTCTGTGTTATGGCTCTTCACCTTTTCACGGTGGACACTGAGCACACAGAGGTCTTCACCCTGCGCATTGTGCTAAAATACCTCTCCACTGTACATGTTGTTGCAGGCAGAGTAAGTGCGATGAGGATATCCTTGAGCACAGCAGGGAACAGAGTGGTCTCCTACAACAGCTCAATCATACCCAGAGAGAGAAAGTTGTCATCCAGTAGGCCATTATGTTTCTGCACGTCATACCACTCTAGTGCTTCATCAACAAGATTCTCAATTTCGTATATTCCTTTGACAGATGAAACGATGTTCTTAAATTCACCTCTTTCTATTTTCTTCATTTCTCTTGGATGTAATGTAAAAATATGAAAATATGATGTGTTACTATCACCCAAGCGACTTTCTAGAGACTGAATCAAGGAATCCATGTACGGGATATATATGGTGCGACGATAGTACTCCTCAATGGAGCCTCCTACATTCGACCGGTTGATCTAGCGTGTGCATCGTTGAGGCATAGTCAATTCTATACCAAGTTCTCCTGACAATATTTTCACTTCAGGGATGACATCTTCTGAAAACACACGCTCCGCTTCATCCCGGTGATCTTGGAAAGCCTTCATTAACAAGTCACTGTAATCTCTGATTCTCATCATGCCCATCTCGACTGCCTGTAGCTGTTGGGTCACTGGCTCCAACATTGCTGAGTATTTCGCTATAAAATGAGACAAATGAGGAACACTCTGGTACCTGCTGCACTCCTCAGCTGATGTGCCGTCTTGCGGGTAGTCTGTGACTCATGTTAGCTTACCTCCAGTTGATCCAGTTTTGCATAGATATCACTAAAGTCCTCTAAAAAGACGCAGATGCTTTTGTACTTTGCACTCCATCTAGTGTCACACAACAAAGATAGATTTGAAACCGGCCTTCTGCGCTTGGGACTGTCACGGAAAAAATTGATGATAGATTTCACAGTTACAGTTGTATTCCGAATATCTGCGACATAATTCAGATCATGAAGCACTAAATTAAGTCGATGTGAAGAGCAGTGCATGAAAACGGCTTTGGGATAAGTGTTCTTGATACGGGCGTGTACACCATTGTCTTCTCATGCCATGGTTTAGCATCCATCGTAGCCTTGACCATGAAGCTTGTTGAGGTCAAGACACATTTTTTTACTTGGTTGATGATAGTATCTGCAATTGTTGCAGTGTCCATCATCTCCAGTGGAACAAATCCAAGCAATTCTTCGCGTATGATGGCTGAATCATTCCATTTCTCCTGCAGCTCAACAAATCGTACGCCAATGGGCAGTTGTTCGGTGCCTGATATGTCAGCAGTTTCATCCGCAATGATCGAGAATCCATTTGATTTATTTGCAGCCTTCAAAATATCTTCTCTTATCACTTTTTCGGAGAGAAGTATCAGCTCATTCTGTACACGAACTGATGTGTACCTCGCATTTTTAGTCGTGCTCTCCATGTGATCGTTCAAGACCGTGTCCCCTGCTTCTATCCTGAATCGCAGTAGGTCACAGAGGTTTCCCGATGTACTTTCCTTTCCCCTCAGAGCAATGTCATGACTGCATCATAACAGAATACTAGATAGGAAAGGTAACAGTTTCTCACGGTTTTGAGTGACTGCTTGGTTGACTGCTCGGTTCATCTGGCTTAAGAGGGTCAACTCCGGTTTTTCACAGTGGTGAGGAAATTGTTGGCATCTTGTTGTGCGCCTTTGGGCCAGGATGAAAGCATGTGCTTCCTCGCGTGCTCATTGAAGTCTTTGTATTTGACAAAAGGGGTCACGATGAAAGCACCCATTAGACCAGGGTGCACTGGTTGAGGGAACAGCACACAGTATTTGCACAGAGCACCTTTCAAGTGACTTGAGTAAGACAACTATGAATAATATTCGTTTATCCACGGGTGACGGAAACAACGGGAGCCCTGTGAATCTTTCTGATAGTTGTAATATGTTGGTTAGGGGACATATGTGTTCATCAGGAGATGCTATCTTCTATCATTGGTCAAATGTTCTTCGGTGTTTACATATAATGCAATATCCAGATGATGAGGCAAGTCATTGGCAACTGTAGCAAGTGGTGTTTTGGGTGGCATCTGATTGGTTGCTGTGAGTAACTACTCATTATATCCTCCTTTACGCTGCTCTGCTGGTTCAGCATGCGTCTCCGATGTGCCTGAGGTATCTTGATTGTCGTCCGAGTAATCAGATTTACGTTTTTCGAAGAACCTCTTGATATCCATTTCACAAGCTTAAAAAAAATGAAATATATAATATTATACATTCAATTATCCCTATAAAATTATTTTTAAGTATCTTAGATATCTTATCATTAGGATATCCAAACATACACTAACTATTACATGTAAAAACAAAACTTCAGTACTATTAATTTAATATTATTAATAGTATAATAATTTAATAGTATCAAATGTGAAAACAAAAAAACGGAAAGAACGACTGCTATCAAATGCTAGCCGCCTATATTTCCCACATATTCCTATATTTCCTATATTTCACTTATTCATGAATTCCAGGGGGGCAGGGCAAATTCCCCTCCTTGTTATGTATGTTTTTAGAGCGTCATATGTTGCCCATTCCATCCCTGGGCAGAGGTTGATTATGTGATCCAGTATCCGAATCCGGATCTGGAACTGCCACAAAATCTAATCAACTTTCCCTTGGCTCAAGGCGCACCAGACCACAGCACACAAGTTTGCCCATCTGTGTTGGGAAGAGTAATAATGAAGCAGTTGGTGTGGGAGAAATTATAAGAGAGATTCTGAAGTATTGATGCGACAATTTAATGACAGGTTCTACACGAGTGGGGTTCTTCTAAGAAGTAAAATAAGCTTGATATTTAAGGGGGAATGAGGGTAAGGGAGAGGGAGAAAGTTGTAGAAGTATAGCAATTGTAAGTGTTATGAATAAGCTTTTTTTGCGGAATCTTGGCTCCGAAAATGAAAGAATAACAAGAGAGAGAGAGAAGAAAGAGAGAGAAGGGGGAGAGAGAAAGAGAGGATATGTGAGGAACAAAATGAGTTAAGAGAAGGAAGATTAACATTAGATAACTTAATTATGAATTGCCATGGTAGTAGAGGATGTATGTCTGGAAGAGAAATAGAGTTATCTTTGCCTGCTATTTTGATCTAAGATAGCATATGATAATATAAAGATAGAATATCTGTTTGAAAGAATGAGTGAGTAGGGAATGTAGACGAAGCGAAGAAAAATAGAAGATTATATCGCCACATGTCTCCTGGGGGCAGTGGGGCAGGGAAGGGGCATAACTGCGGCGGCTGAGACCGGGAGGCTGATGTGGCAGAGGGTTCTTAACTGTACCACTCGGGATGGCAGGGTGTACCGCTCCTCCTGGTACCAGGTTTAACAGTCTACACATGGTACCCCCCCCCCCTGCGAGGGGTGTAGGTGTAAGAAGAGGCTAATTATTGATCGAGGCTTTTCAGATCAAATTCGAGTAATGACTGAATGTTGAATGTTGCTGGCAGATTTGCAAATGTGAAAGAGCTGAAATTTGATACAAACAAATGTAAAAACATGGTTTGGGGCGAACTTACGTATGACTGCATGTAATAAGATGGATATAGTTGAGAAACATAAAAGAGAAAGAGAACTTATGCTGTAGATGGTTGATGCAAGCAAATATAAAATAGTGTGAGAATTTTGGGAAGGCCTAGGTGCGTAAAAAGTTTAAATTTTTGAAGTATATAAAGTTTTAAGAAGTGAGATTGAGAGAATTGGATAAATCCAGAACAGAATACAAAGATTGTTTTGCAGGCGAATAGTTTTGTGGCAATAGAACATTTAGGAGGTAAAATGGAATGGAGTACATATGAAGAGAAAATGAATAAAATTTGTGTCCTAAAGCAATTAAAACTGCACTTGATATGTCTTCAGATTATGTGATAAATCTTGATGCCATAAGGAATGAAAAAATTAAAACAATAGGAGAACATAAATTAAGAGCGCCATGCATGTTCGAAACATTTTCCTCTCTTTGTCAGAACCAGGAATTTGAGAACATACATTTAGCAAGCCAAAATGCCCTGTTTTATCATCTCTTGATTTTAGCCCTAACACAGCAGCTTCAAATCTGGGACGGAATGAAAATGGCACCGTCTTTAACGTGACCAGATTTTTCGTGTTCAAGGTGAGGAAAATATCTCCTTGGTTCTGAGAAGGATGTGACATCCGTAGACAGTAGAGAGAATCATGGTCAGTTCTCAGACGCAGGTACAGCTATCATCAAAGGCGACCTCAGCAAGTGGATGATGCACTTGAGTCGACCTGTGAAGGCTGTAAGTGTTTGAGTCGTACTCTAGACTCTCCCACACAACCTACGACAGAGAGGCCAGGAATGGTCACGAAAATATGACCCTTAAAATTTGGTTTCATAGTTCCTCAGATTTGAATCTCCCGACTACCAGGTCTGGCACGTCGTTGAGAAAAGACTAACCAGCGACCACACAACCATAAAGAGAGCCACCCGATCCTGCCATACAGTCACTTCCGAGACCGCAATAAATGCTGAACATCTGAGCATTTGAGTGTAAAGTGGTGAATTGGCGTGAGTGATAGGAAGTAGAGGCTAGGTTGAGGTAAAGCGGGAAGAAACTAATAGATTTGCAAGGGGGTGTCTGGAAATCAGGATAATCGCTGTTTCTATATCTTTGTGTTCATTTTTGATTTGTTTTGTTAGTGAATAAATGTTGAAGGCGATTTTATCAGGAAGAACCCTTTATCATTGTCGTAGAATTGCTCATAGTCTGGTCCAATAATTATTCTAGTCCTTGATCTGGACACACCGCTTTTGTTTAAGTCGATCGTATTGACCCTATGACTCAATCTACGATCATATATATATATATATATATATATATATATATATATATATATATATATATATATATATATATATATATATATATATATATAGCTAGGCTTCAATTCCTACTGAACGTGTGAAAACTGGTTAGAGGCTGGTTGTGCCGCGGCCAGGATTCTCACTATAAAAGTCCCCCCACTTGTTACTGGGGGGAGGTTTGTGATTGTTGAATTCTAAGAGTGCAAAATACAGGTTGAATAAATTAGCCGAAGGGATTCTTAATTAAAGTCTTGCCAAGGGTACGTCAAAAAGGAAGAGCCACAAATAAACACACATACAAAAATAAACTTTACTTTACACAAATATAATAATTAGAAGCAATAGTTAAACGGGCATTTAGGTAAATAAGGATTAAATATTAAACACTGACGTTAAGCGTCTAGATTTATAATGACTCAATCGGAGTATCAATCACTGTTAATTAAATAGGTAATTTAAGAATAGAGGGACACTGGGTTTGCAGATTACCATTAATTGTGATGGATTGGGGAGACGACTACTCAGGTCCAGACGGGGTGGTTCAGGTGACGTTAACACGAGTACTCAGGGAGAGGGGGGATAAGACGACGGGTTCGGGGCTGCTGACTGCAGTTCCGGTTAGTTCACTCCTAACTGGATGTGACACTAACAAGTAGTAACTTCCAGTAACTATTTGGATGTTCCTTTTCTTTCTCAAGTTACGTTGAGCGACAGAGCGTATTCTTCTAGTCACAGACTCTGCGGGGCGGGATTTGCCTCAGGAACACTTTGAGACAGTGACCAAGTTAACTCAGCGGCGCGTTGGCAGTCGATACGTTACGGCAACGACTCTCGTTCAACGTGAAGGTTACGCGAGTAGGTTTGGGACACTGCTCCAGAGGGGTGAACGGCGTTGTCATTTATACCGCGGACTGTGTGAAATCGAGAGAGATATTCCATTCACGACAATTCGCTTATCGCAGCGCCTTCTGGACAATCTCCATAGTATCATAAAGAAGGCAAATAGAATTTAGGCTTTTCTGTGAGATAGGCCTTCTTTCGTCAGACTTCCTGTCGCCTGTTGGGGAAGGGTGGGGGGGAGAGAGATGAGACGAAGGTCAACTCAAACGACAAATTTCTTTCGTTCCCACGATTGTTTGGCGGCATGCGAGTATATACGTTCCATACCCTCACAATCATGTATACCAATGTCCATGTAAATAATCTGATTTGTTTCGTTTTTATTCAATACCTCAGTTTTGTCCTCAAATTATAATTTGTTCTCAAATACTTGACGCACCCTGTACATATATACAAATCCAAATATGAAGAATTGTTGAAGAAAAGGGTAAATACAAAAGAACATCGAAAATCTATAAAAATAAGAAACACCCAGGTGTGGAAAGATGTATAATGATCACCTTTAAGTTAAGCTGTTCTTTAAAGCAAGGACTTGGTGAATCGAGGTCAATGGTAGGATATATAAATGGAGTGGAAAAGGTAAAATATGTGAGAGAGAGGTGCCACACTTACACTAAGAGAAACACTTGCCGAAGGTGTTTGACATGAGAAGAGGGAGGAGGAGGTGGACGTAATATGCGATTGGGGCAGGAATGCAGAACGGAGTGAAAAGAAGAATGAATAAAGAAGCATTGCTCTTAGATTTGAATGTGAGGATGATCATCTAATGGTTGAAAGAGAAAAAGCGTGAATGTTGCGTGAACATGTGTGATATAAGTGCGGAGTAAATGAGGGTAGTGGTATAGGGGGGGGGGGAGATATAATTTTGGTTGAGAGCGCCGTACGTTCTTGTAGTAGCCTTCGGCGAAGAGGGGAATTCGTTTGACCGAGGCTTGAGATTAGATAGACTGGGTTTACCAAAGGTGTCTTCGTGATCGGGGTAAGAAAAGGACTTAGAAAGGACGCGACAAAAGAAAACAAATTTATTCTTAAATTGGCCTACTAAAAGGGACAAGCGGAAACGTCTCGAGTTCATTTCAGTCAGTGAGTAGGCTTCTGTTTTATGCGAAGTATCGAGTCTAAAGGCTGCAGGATTTAGGTGAGTTAACTGGGTTTCGTAACGCTTTGACTTAATGTTTGAATTAATTAACTGCCGAATATTGATTGTCTGTCTTTCGGTCTCTCTATATATTTATATATTGTGTGTCTTCTCCAAGGGGTGTGACTTTGACTTGTCCTCAGGGCGAACCCAGTGATCCAATTTGTTCGTTACTTCCACCCCTTAGGCAGAGTGCCGACAGCTATGTGTACCTATTGTCACCACATACTCGTATTTTCCGTCTCAAATTTATAGGGAATCGCTTGTCTCTTACAGTTTTTTGTGAAATTATTCTGGGTAAAGCCTGTCTTTGTTCAGCATGCTTATTGTGACCTTTTGCTTTTAATTATTCTTAGCTCGCGTATGTTTGCGTGTGCCCATGTTCAGGTGCTGACCTTTGATAACTGTACGTATGTACATGTGTTTCCGTGTGACTTCCGAACAACCTTTTGCCTTATATTTATTTAGTAGATGTACAATATATATATATATATATATATATATATATATATATATATATATATATATATATATATATATATATATATATAGTACAAGAGAGAATAAGAATTGGACGCGAATGATAGAGGGACATTAGAAGAATCCAGAATCAAAGGGAGCAGAGGTCGGCACAGTGAAGGCGATCCTTTACCGAGAAGACACAAATAACGCCAGGGGCAAAATGTTTTTGAAAATTCGTGGCCAGGACTCAAACCAGGGTCTGCTGATTGCCGGTCAGATGTTTTACTGCTAAGCTACCAGGCACAGTAACTATATTTCGCCCAAAGCGTTTCCCATCAAACCCAGTATGTCCCTAAGCTAGGAACTTCCAAGGAATTTTTACACCACATCCTCTTACACGCTCACAATTTAAGGTTCACTGTCAGCTACACCAGGTTGGTTTCTGCAACTTTCTTTCTGTCTTCAAATTTTATTTGAAAGACAGAAAATAAAAATGGCATAGCCCTGTTGTATTATCACCCGCAGATCCTGTAGTTGCTTTCTTTGTATATATATATATATATATATATATATATATATATATATATATATATATATATATATATATATATATATATGAAAATTAACCCACAGGAAAATGAAAAGACGAATCCAAGCACTTTCGAACTATATTTGCAAGTTCGAAAGTGCTTGGATTCATCTTTTCGTTTTCCTGTGGGTTAATTTTCATATTATTGCTTTCCTCACGTGCCACTTTGTGAGTTTTTTCATTATATATATATATATATATTTTTTTTCTTTTTCTACTTTTCTTTGGTTCCTTATTTATTACATATGGTGTATTATTTCCGTAATTTACACAAATAGACATTCCTAGGAGTTCCTCGCTGGGCCTATTAAATCCTGCAATTTGAGTGCCACAAGCCTACCTATTTTACAACATGAGCCCCACACTGGTATACATAAATATATCTTGGTTAATTGTTTTAAGCATAAGTTTTATATAATTTTTCAATGATGATATACATATGTACAGATAAATGTATATATATATATTTAAATTGACGAAGTGTTTGAATGACTGATTAAAGTGGCCAATATTTTTTTCACTTTTGTTCTGTTGAGTACGATCTGACACGTCTCTTCTACACATTTGTTGTCCCTTAAGTTAAATATTAATTTGGTTTTGGCAATTTTTTCTCTACAGCCCTCCCCCTTTTTTATGAGTTGCCACTAAAATGTCCCCGATTATAGTGTTCCCACAATCATTTTAATCCTATTATTTTATTTATAATGCCTTTTACTAATAATTATATACCAATAAAATTACAAAAGACCGATACTTTAAAAATACACCATGACAACAAGCATTGGTTTACTTACATTAACTTAGATCCGACGCTCATGAAATAAGGTTTCGTCTATATGTTGTTCGGGTGTGCTCCATTTCGACGCATTCTCTTTTAGTACTCCAACAGTAATGGTCCAACTTGTGAGTACCCCACCTTCCTTGGTATTGTTCCTTCATAGACTTTATACCATGATGGAATCTATGACTTTGCTTATCACTTAAGACACCTAGATTTCAAGGAGAAATTTATCAAGATGAATGTTAAGAAAGTGAACGTTAATGCTTAGGCTGCAAACCATACTATGGAAATGGTGAAGCCATGTTTCAATAATTGACTTAATCGTTTCCCAAGAAACCTTCGACGAATTCTGTGCAACTTTCTCCATATCATTCACAAAGCTTGTGGATCTCTAATCAGTTTCCTGATTTATGGCCCGTCATAAACGCCAGCTTGTATTATTCATAAGTGAGGAAAGGAAATATTCGCATATGTATTGAAAACAGTCACCTTCTTTGTTCAGAGCTTTAACATACTGCTTCATTAGACCCAGCTTAATGTGGAGATGGGGGAAGATGATTTTACCCCACTCCACTAATTGTTAATTTATATTTATTTCTCAGACAATTAATACTGTTCTAATCGGCTAATGCTTGTCCTAAATCTACTGTCGTGCAGGCACAATAAACTTGATTATTTAAAGTATCCTCCTCTTGACAGAGCAAAAAGTGAATTACTGTGACATCCACACAGATGACCCATTCTGTTCATTATAGTTTATTACCTCTAAAGCGTTTTTGTGATTGTAGTCTTCTTTTAGATATACAGTAATGACCCAAAGTTTTAAGACTAATAGATTTTTTTTATTTGTTTTTAAAATTTACTTAATAGGAATAAATATTCTAATATTTAAATTATTGCAAGTTTATTTAAAAATTTAAATTTAAGAAAATAAGTAAAACAGTGCATTCCTTGGCTGAATAAAAAACCTCGCTCTGTTCCTGTTCCTGTGGGAAGTGATTTCAGATCTTGGAGCTTTTGCTATTCGATCAAAAGGTAAAATGATGACATATATGGGTTAAATAAATGATGTGTAATTATAGTGTATTCTATACTATTATTTTTTAAATAAATATTTTAGTCTTTTCCAATTCCAGAAATGGTTCGTTCCAAAGAAAAGCGGACAACCATTGTTACTCTGGACCAAAGTGGCCTGAAATAGGAGATAGTGGTTACACTCCTAAGAGTGAAGAAGTCTTTTGCACCCCTTAGAGCTACGAATAAACACCAAGATCGCCCCCTTGCAAGGTACCAGCTCAAGGATCGGGTTACCTCCAGTGCCAAGTTTGCTCATGATTGGAAAGAAGCAGGTGTGATCGCTTCAGTGTGCCAAAACGAATTTCAACAGTCTTGAAGAACAAGTGACATCGGTGTAAATATTGACTGAGCGTTTCAATTGACTGTATTAATCAATAAAGTGAGTTTCGGCTCTAATTTTTTGTATATTGCAACTTCAAATTATGTTACAAACATACTAAAATATAATGCAAGGTTTAATTAGTTCATTATTTTGGGGTGGAAAATATATAGTAGTCTCAAAACTTTTGGCCATGACCCTACAGAATGATCAATTGGAACTCACCTAAATGAATTTCCATTGTGAAATAAACACAGTTGGGGCGTGTAATGTCACACCATTGAATCTAGCAAAACAATCACATCATGACAATAAACTAAATTACTCTGAAATATGTTAAAAATTATATAAATAAGCTAATTTAAAAATATTCTCGTGTCTAAATAATCATTTTGTCTTTGAGCCAATAAAGTATAATCGTTAGTATCATATTTTTCATTTTTTTTGCTGAACACATAAAAATACGTTATTTGTAAGATGATATATCAATTATGTTATAATGTATATATATATATATATATATATATATATATATATATATATATATATATATATATATATATATATATATAGTTGTGATTAGTCGTCGGATGGAGATCCAATTAGGGCCACCTTTCTGGTGGGTGCCATATGCTGTAGATACCCGTAGTTCAGATATATATATATATATATATATATATATATATATATATATATATATATATATATATCTGGGTAGGCACATATTTTACATTTTTACATTCACTAAGAAGATGATCACTAGGAGTAGTCCAGACGTCATGGTTTTAGCCCTTTACAACTCGGCAACGTTTCGAGCCTCATTTGATCATCCTTTGCTCCTAATTTTCAAAATTTATAATAATGCAAAATACCTACTGTATATAAGAGACTAGCAAAGATACCCGGCGTTGTGCGGGCATAAAAAACTATCTTGAACAAATTAAATTATCTGCTTGAGTTAAAGTACGCAGTTAAAATTTGGTAGGTATAAAATATAAGGTTTATTTTAATTTTGAATATTGAAGTAGTGTATCATGAAAGACTAACAGAGAACGCTTTTCAGATTACAATAGTGCGGAAGGGCGAGCAAGCGGGTGGGCGGGCATGCAAACGTGAGTACGCAGGAAGTAGCCCCAGACTTTAGAACGCGCCTCAAGCAGATGGGCGCGAGTTTAACTAAATATCTAAATTATTCGAGTCTTGGGCATGCTCATAATAGGTATTATCGCGTTTTTTTTAAACATTGCAGTCGCATAATTAGTCTGACAAACCTTAATTTTTCACGGGCAATGTTGATGTTTGAATTGCAACTAATAGCCGACTACCAGGTGGCGCTACTTTTGCCAAATCTGAGTATCCTATGTTACTCCCCGGGTCAGGTTACTCCCAATGGTGACCTTTGTTGGCCTTCAAGATCACTCTACGTTGACTTCTATAGCGGTCATATATATACAGCCTTAGCCAAAATTTTGTGGTAGGTATGAAAAAGTGAAGAATATGATTAAAACTTATTTATTTCATACTTGACATAACACAAATAAAACTTTGGCGTAAATTCTATCAATAATTAATATTTGATGTGTCCTCCTTTTGCTTTTATAACCGCTTTTATGTGTTTTCGCATACTTAGGACTAAGTTGGCACCGGTGGTTGGCGCAATTTTCTGCCATTATTCATTAATTTTAGCTATTAATTACCTTTTTGAGGAACATTTGTGCACCCTCACTCTTGTGTCCAAGTGTGACCACAAATGTCCAATGGGGTTGAGGTCTCGAGATTGAGGGGGCCATTACATCAACGTCACCCCTTTCTTTTCAAACCAACCCTTTGAAACTCTAGATTTGTGGCATGGGGCATTGTCTTATTGGAAGATTACACCATCCGGTATGTCATCATTGAAAATTATACCTAAGGAAGGTTGATAAACCTGGTCTAACATGTTGGTGTAAGTGTTGGAATTTATTCTTCCCTCACAAGTAAACAACATTCCTGGACCTGAAGACCACATGCAACCCCAAACCATTATTACACTGCCACCTATAAATTTGACTGTTGGGACAACACATTTCGGATCATAAGCTTCCCCAACTCTTCGACAAACATAAACAGGTCCATCGGTTCCAAAGATCTGAGAAGAAATACAAATTTTACTAATCATTTTTGGTATCTAATAAAAATTTTGGTATCCAATAAAAATGTGTACAAGCGTAATAAATTGGTGGAAACTAATGTGGAGAACCTACCTCGAAGTTACTTTCATCAGATCAAACAACTTTAGCCCAATCATCATCAGTCCAATCTTCATGCTCTTTTGCCCAAGACAATCGCTTCTTCTTGTTCACTTAAGACAGCCATGGTTATTTTCTAGCCTTATATCCTTTGAGCCCGGCTTTTAATAACCTTCTTCTCACTGTGCGTCCTGATATATCTTTGTTTGTTGCTGCCCGAACCTCAGCAGCTACATCAGAAGAGGTTTTTTTTCCTATTGAACAGAGATGTCCTTTTCAGCAACCTCTCTTCCCTCGGAGTTGTACACCCTTTGCGACCTTAGCTATCACTGTTTTTGAAATAAATTGTTCTCATTGTACCTTTTAATGGTTGTTTGGACACCGTTTCTCGAGCAATTCAATTTTCTTTCAATTTTTACTTGGGATAATCGCTTTCTGGACAATGCAATGGTTGATGCCCTTTGAGCTTCAGGAATCTGTTTCTTCGGACATATTTTTGACAGAAAATTACTACTTGTAAGTTAACAATAAGATTATCACTCAAAAAATAGGAATAAACGTTTGTATCACACATTGAATGGCAGAAGGTTGCCCCAACCACTTATGCACAATATGCAAAAACGAATAAAAGCGATTATGAAAGCAAAAGGAGGGCACATCAAATATTAATTATTTATAGAATATACGCAAAAATATTTATTTGTATTATGTCAAGTATGAAATAAATGAGTTTTAATCATTTTCTTCACTTTTTTTATACCTGCCCATAATTTTGGCCAAGGCTGTATACATACAAACAGACTTTCGGAAATATATATTAGATATAAATTTATGTTTAAAGTACAAAAAGTTATAATTTTAGTGAATGGCAGAAATACCATAAAATCTATTTTAGATTTAGGAAAAGTAAATTTTAAATATGCAAAGAGGGAGTAAAAAAAAAAAAGGCACAAAGAAAAACTATTTAAAAACATTATTAAAAAGAGTAGCAAAATTCCGCCCCACGAGCTTTTTCAGCTCGGCCTCTGCGGCGTTTGTTCGCTTCGCTTTTACCAAATTAAGAAAGTGCGCGGGAGAAAAGAGGGTTTTTTATTTCACCACGCATTCAAAATTGGTGGGCAAGAAAAAAATAATTTAACAACAGTTCGAATCCCGTTCTCAATTTTTGTTTTCAAAAATGCACAGGCGGACACACACATACGCTAGAATCATTATAATAAGATGAAAATTCAATGATAACAATTAACTACAAAGAATTTTTAAAATAAACACTAGAACACGTATTTGAAACCTACATTATGGGTGAGGTATCCAAAGGAATACAAAGGAAAATATATTTTCCTCTTGATCTAACATCGGTTGGCTATTTAAATATAAAAATTGGTTGGTAGTTACATTAGCTATAGTTTTTAACAAGAGCTGGTTGGTTGCTTGAATAATTAAATTATATGTAAGGGGACTACAGTTGAATCGGAATTTATTAAAGGTTTCTTAATGTTATGAAAATAGATTCACAAATCCTAAGTGCCTGTGTTTTTTTACATGTAGCAAGTATTTTAAAAATCTCTATATTAAGATCTGTTTTAAATTTTGTGATGTGACTCTACGCAATAATAAAATTCCACCATACGCAGTCTCATGTGCACTCGCACGCGACTTCTTAGAACATTCCCCACCCAAACCATTACCATCCAATAACTTTGTAGTCGCAATTTGCTTCATCTCCACCACTATCATTCATGATACATCCTGGATACTTATAACGTTGCGCTTGTTCACGGACAACATCCCTCCAGCCCTTCAATATCACACCCCACCCGATCCTGAACCACCAACATCATCACCTTATTCTTTTCTTGCTTTAATTTTAACCAGCTCTCTCACATAGCCGATCAAATTTTTCATCAACATTTCCAACTCCATTCACTCAACCACTAACACCGGTTCATCAGCACATACAAACATCACTCTTATAAAGGCCTCCGCAATAAACTCTGATTACTTATAACTTGTACAAATGTCTTCCACTGATAATATAATTGTTATATTCCAAAATAAATTTTTTTATGCTATCTTTCAGATTATTTCTAGTGAATTGCTTATCTACTCAAAACTTTCATTTCATTCATCCAAATTTTCCTAACCTTTACCAATATGTAGTTTATACTTATATTTTATCGTCCGCCAATTTTGGAAACCTTGATTTTCACTGGCAATAGCTATGGAGGATTTTTGTATAGAAAACCAGGTGTTTTGAATTTTTGGACAGTTTTGTACACCTAGCATCCCTTATCTGTGGTTTTCTTAGCCAGGCTCCTAAATACAAGTAATTAATCCACACGCACACACCATGTCCACTTTAAACCACCCTTGGTCATCCCTTACCATCCCTTACTTAAAAGGCTCAACAGATTTATTCGGCTGTAGTTTTGTCCTCACATTTTCCCCCAGCCAATGGTCAATAGGTGTATCCCATCTTCTACTACTCTTTTCGCACTGTTCCACTTACAAAGGTCTTACGACACCTTCACCAGATCTATTCCACAACCATAATTATCAACGCCATTTATAGCATCTCGGCTAATGTACCATCTACTCCATCTGCCTTTCACCTTTTCAGATATCTCACAACACCTTCAACCTTTTGTATGTTTATCTGTTCGATACCATAATACAGCACTCTCTTTGCACCATCGGAGCCAATTAGATTTATATTCACTTCATCTTCCATGCCCAAATTCTTTGCAACTCACGTGCCTTCCCATGTTTATCTTCCACACAGCTCATATTCGCTTACGTCAAATCCCCCCCATCTCCGCAGAGTTCATTGTTGAACGCCCTCCTGGGCGAGCTGAAGCTGACCAAGGGCTTGATTACCGTGGACGGGAGACTCGCTTACGCCTCCCAAGAGCCTTGGATCTTCGAGGGCACAGTCAAGGAGAACGTCCTCTTCGGGCAGCCCTTCAATATCAAACGATACAACGAGGTCATTAAAGGTTATTCCCTTTTGATAAACGTTTCCTAAGACGCCCTCCCCAGGGGGGTGTCAAGTGTAGCTTGGCGACCATGCTGCGAGTGACTAATGGAGACTTGCGTGACTTTCCACCCCCAGTAATGGCGCGCAAAAAGTCAGGCAGAATTGTAGAGGTTTAGCAGGTTTAGGAGAGTTGCGATCTCTCCAATCTTCTAGCGCCCCAATTACTCCCTTCGTATATATACAAGTCCCAAGTGCGACTGGATACATGGAGATAACCTGTGTATTTTTTTTTTTACCCTCCTCCTCCTCTCTACTCTCACCCGCTCACGCCGACCGTTAACATATCTGGGTCCACTTGGACCCTTTGGGAAGGGAGAGGGAGTTGTTGAAATGTCGACCGGGGGCCACTCCCTTCCCCTCCCACTCTGGAGAGGGGCCTGTGTCAGATGAATCTTTACCCCCTACTCTCCAAAGAATCCAATGTGGCCACCAACCCTAACGTTCGTTGACTTTACCAAGTTTCACCTGTAAACAAATGCCTTTAATTGGTTTTATGTACACAGACAGTCGCACTTGGGACTTGTGAGAATTTATTGAATGCTCTAAATATGTCCAAGTCCAAGACGAAAGCTCAGCAATGGTAGAAGTTTAAAGATAATATAAATAACAAGTTTTCTTGAAGTCTCGAGAGTTTTGAGGTCAAATCAATAATAAATAAGCTAATGTAATTTGTTTAATAATAATAAAATTCTTATTATAACTAAGAATAAAAAAAAACTACGAGAGAGGGCATCTTCACTACCCAAATTGTGAATATCTACAAGTTCATAAGGAAATTGGTGGATTTGAGCCAAATTAAAACGAGAAGATAAACAGCTCAAATCGTCTAAGGTGGAGACTAATTGAAGGGCTCAGATCTGGCACTATCCGGATCCTCCCAAACTCTGCAATTGAAGCAGACCCCTTTGCGAGCGTTGGGGCCTGGAAGGCACGCAATCTTCATGTCTTTTTTTCATCTTCGAATGTAAAGCTGAATACAAACGAGGGCATATCCTGCAGAATGCTTGCAAGGAGAGAGAGATCTGTAAGGAAAGTGGTAAAGATGGAGAAAGCCATTGGAGCCGGGAGAGAAAACTGCTGGTGTTGGGGCTTGGGAGTCCAGATGTCGCATCTATCACCTTATGGGGACGTAAGAGGATAATTACTGAAGAAAAATATGTAGCATGGGGGAGGAGGCAGTGGAAGGGGAAAATGTAAAATGTTGAGAAGAATGCAGGCATGTTAGACCTCAAACCCTTCAACCAGAGCCATGAGGGACATAATGGTATATCTTTAAGGTGAAATAAGCTAGTTACTCTCCTAGCACCACCTTCTATGCTAGCGCGGCCTTCTCGCGCCAAATGCATGGTTGATGAGAGCCTTCTTCGAGTCCTTGATCAGAGCCCTCGAGTGTAGCAAGAAGGTAAGTACCAAGAAGCAAGAGGCTAGCCAATACAACTGCATCCGCCCTTCTATCACAAAAGAAGAGAAATGCGCCAAGAGTTACTCCTTTGTTCTCTTAACCCTTTATCGGGCACGCTACTCTTCTGACAGCTCCTCTTTTGACGGCATACAAGAGGAATGACACTAGGGAATGGCACTTTCCGATAGAGGCGGTAGAAACATCTCAGTAAGGAGAGTAGTCGAGCATATAAAGATAAAATAGGATGTAAACTACTATAGATACTCACTCCGACTGTATCTGAGCTCGAATCGTGTTTGCACAATTCCATGCGTCTCCATTTTCTTATTTATCTGCTTTCCCATTCAGTTGTTTCGGGGCTTTCGTTGGAATATAAATGAAACCTTCCACCACCGGTTCTTATATGATTGGTTGTTGTTTTTCAGTGTGTGGTATCGAAAGAGACCTCAGTCAGCTGCCTTATGGTGATCAGACATCAGTGGGCGAGCGAGGCACTGCCCTCAGTGGTGGTCAAAAAGCAAGGATAAATTTAGCTAGGTCAGTATAGTATACCATGGTGTACTGGTGTTTTGTTTTTTTTTACTTATTCTATCATAATTTTCAAGGGGTAATTTAATTATTTCCTGCAATGATTAAATCAAAATAAATCACATTTAGAAGACCTTTACACTAAAAGGTGAAGAAGAGCATAGCCAGATATTGTTTGCCTTTTATATTCTTTTTATTTTGCCTCCCAGCCCATTTTCACAACATAGATCTTTTCTCCACGATAAGGCAAGATTCTGCCTACGAAAATTAGAAATTGATTCATCGTGGTTTTATTCTTTTTTAAGTTTGTATCGATACTTGTGCATTTCCGCCCTGAGCACTTAGGTTTTGAAAGTAAGCAATCCTCTCGTTAATCTCTTCAAGAAATCAAGTCAGTGTCGCCTTTGTTCTCTTCCAGAGCTGTGTATTACGAGGCCGACATCTATCTCTTAGACGATCCCCTCAGCGCTGTCGACTCACGAGTTGGGAGGCATTTGTTTGAACGGTGCATTGCCGATTTCCTCAAGGACAAAGTAGTCATCCTTGTCACTCACCAGCTTCAATTTCTCCCAAAATCCAGTCAAGTCCTCATCATGAAGAATGTATGTATTTGGTCCTATTTGAACAAGGTTGCAAATGTCGTGTTTCCCATCGTGACGAATGTAAATCGAAGATTGTTATAGTTTTATTTGATATATCCTCCTCCTCACTTGCTTCGAGGAATGGTCAGGAGTGAACTTGCGGGTCAAAACTTCACGATCGGTAGCGAAATGAAATGAGTGGGTTTGTTTCCTTGTCGCTAGAGAAGATTTTCCTACACGTGCCATGAGCGCAAAAATAATTGCTCTGAACGTAAATAATCTTTACGCACTCAAAAACAGTGTAAACCAGGGAATAATAGACTTACATGCATTAAAGTATATGCATTTACTCACCCTTAATTCCCAAGTATTTAGAGATAATACACTAAATGGACAATGAGTTCCAAATTAACAATATTTACATAAAGTACTGAATGAGAAATGAATTTCCAGATGAACAATATTTAAATTGCACTAAATGGGCAATGAATTAATTCGCAGGTAAACAGGATGTATAGACCTTTATACTCAAAGGGCACTGAAGTCCCTTCCTTAAACTTTGCGCAGAGTTTCACAGGTGAAACGAGAGCTAGATTTACATTGACAAAGAGCAAGTAAGATATAAATAATTAGGTTGCCCAGCCTTACGGTAATGGGAGAATGGTTAGAATAGAAGTATGTCAAGTAATTAATAATAAAAAATATCTGTCAGAACAAATACAAAAATATGGCAATTACTCTATGTCGGAAATTCAATTCTTCCGGACTCGCTCCTTTATTATTCTAACACAAGACCCAAAGTAAGAGTGGTTTGATTGCCCTTCATCAATTGATACAGTAAGCGATGCGCCTTTAAAGAAAGAGTTATCCTTCCTAAATCCAGTGACACAAGAGAAACGCTAAGGATTTGAATAGTAGAGAGAAAATTTTCAGTACATAACGTATTAACGCCTTTTGAATCTTCTGCCTCTCGAAGTATGTCAATTCAACAAGAGAAAAGGGAGATAGGGTTAAACTTCGATTTCTGATTTTGAAGTTGCCGGTTTCGCCAAGAACATTGAGGTCCATCTGACTATCCCCGTCATTGCTATTTCCAATGTGTTTTTTTTTAATGATACGCAGTGCTCTTGCTTGCTCAATCGTTCTCTCTTCTCTTTCTCTCTCTCTCTTCTCTCTCTCTCTCTCTCTCTCTCTCTCTCTCTCTCTCTCTCTCTCTCTCTCTCTCTCTCTCTCTCTCTCTCTCTCTCTCTCTCTCTCTCTCTCTCTCTCTCTCTCTCTCTCTCTCTCTCTCTCTCTCTCTCTCTCTCTCTCTCTCTCTCTCTCTCTCTCTCTCTCTCTCTCTCTCTCTCTCTCTTTCCCATATATATATAATAGTTAAAGGGTGGAATCAGCTGACGGAAGAAATAGTGTCGAGCAAAACTGTAGAAACTTTTAAAAAAGATTAGACAAAGTTATTAGAAACTTAAAGTATTCAAACGCAATAACACAAGCGTTAATTCGTGTACAATTGAAAAGTTTGCGTAGAAAACGGCTGAAAATAGTACCGCTAAGTCAAAATAAAACCACTAAATAGATAGGCTTCAGCTTTACTATAAAAAAATTCCTGACTGTGTTCTTCCGCCCAAAGCACAATCGGGTATCTTTTCAATTTTTCCTTGCCCGAAGTTTTGGGTGGGAGATGGGGGAGGAGAGCTTTGATCTGTTCTCTACTTGTCTCACAGTTGTAAATAGGGCTTTTCTAAAGTAAGTACCTCTACGGTATGGGCAGAAATGTCTTTTGAGGTACCCTAACTCAATGTAACACTCTCTCTCTCATAAAAAAACCCTCCAAAATCCTCGGATACATAAAACGTCAATTCAAATACAGAAACGAAACTATCGTATTAAATTTATATAATGCATTAGTTCGTCCACACTTGGAATATTGTGTACAACTTTGGTCCACACATTTAAAAAAGGATATTGAAAGGCTTGAGAAAGTTCAAGAGCAACGAAATTAATACCATCGTTGAGAAAAAAAAACTATGAAACAAGGTTGAACAGACTAAATCTCTTTAGCCTGGAAACACGGAGATTCTCAGAATCGATGTATAGATATTCAAATGGAATAAAAAATGGAATAAATATTTTGAAGGTGTATATAATGTAAATGTAATTGTATATAAGTTAAATGATGAGATTTCAACTATCAGAAAATAAAAGATTCTCAAGATCGAAATGTACATTTTCAGATGAAAACAAAATAGGAAATCAATATGGATCCATAGGTGTATAGAGTCAAACGACGAGTTTTCAAACATCATAAAACAATTTATTTCAAATAGTAAAACATTGATTCATCCGTTTCTAACTTTAGTTCAAGTAGTTGATAATAATTCTAATATCATGATTCTCTAACTAGGTAGGTTTCAACACCTTTACTGTAAAAATTCCTGGATGAGCACTTTATTTCAGCTGACCCATGTATCATTTCAGTTTCTGTACCCGCGTGGCGGGTGGAAGAGGAGGGTGGGGAGAGCCTTCAACTTTACTGTCTATTTGTCTCCAACTTAATAATATTTTATTTCTTTATGTATATATTGATAGGGAACTTACACAAGTACTTTCCCGGCATGGATCGAAAGGTCTTTTAAGGTGCTTGCTTTCCTTGTGACTCCTTGTGACTCTCTCTCTCTCTCTCTCTCTCTCTCTCTCTCTCTCTCTCTCTCTCTCTCTCTCTCTCTCTATATATATATATATATATATATATATATATATATATATATATATATATAATATCCTGAACAAAGTAGAGGGAGAGGTGACGCCGCCTTGTCGCGGGAAGAGAGCTTGTGTGTACCTTTGACTTTTCGAGCTATGTCGGTGGGGGTACTTCTCTTCTGGCTCCTCCTGGTAGGGCTTCCCTTGTCGATTTGGTGGGAAACGAGGATCCAGACTAAGTGCGTCATTCCTTCCTTTTTTTCTATTCTATCCTTCTCCTTTTTCACTTTTATCCTATATCTTCCACTTATTATACAAAAAGAAAAAAAAAACCCTACTCCTATCATGTCATTCTTACCCTTTTTTTCCTATATCTACATATAAGGATCTGGCAGCTACCTCATGCGTCAGAAGAGAGGCTTTGGAACCTTCATAAGCAACACCAATCGACGCTCCCTGGTTGCGAGAGACTAGGAGTAAAGTGTCTAGGCGTTGGGGCACGATGAATGGGATGAGGGTAGTGACCCGTTAACCCCTTCCCTGGCGCTTAATTATTGACCATTCCCAGTGGCCGTTGACGTGTGCCTCTGGTAGAATCGGTCCGAGGTGACGGCTTTTTGTTCCCAGGTTGGTTGCCAAGCCAATAAAAAGCCTTGGGTCGAGTTTCTTGGTGTGGCGGGATATCCATTGAACGCTACTCCGAGATCCTGGCCGTCGTGAAGGGAACTAGTTGAAGTTTAGTACGAGGCGTGCTCCGTTGTTCACCTGGTGAGAAATCGATGGCCCCTTCGGAGACAGTCAGTGCTGCTTAGTTGGGAGCCAATGCACGCCGAGATTTGAAGACTCGGTCGGACGAACAACAGTTCATGGATCGTGCCTTCTGAAAGATCCGAAACGTCTCCCATCGATAAGCGGGAGCGACTCACGCGGGGAGAACTCACCAACCCCTATCTTTTTACATACTGATTGGTTGTAAATTTACAAGTATTAAATGTTCAGAATGTCCAGCAAGAAAGGACCTGGTGCGCTAAAATATACATGCTCCACCCTGGAATTATCTGCACGGACTGCGTCCTAAGTGCAGAACTACAGGAGCTTAAAGATCTGTTCAAATCTTCTAAGGAAAAATCACGACGACTGGAAGAAAAAGTGAAGATCCTCGAATCAGAGCATGCGAGTCAAATCCGTCGTCTCGAAGCCAAGATTGCAGAGATGACAGCCAAGATAGAGCAAGAGGAAACTCCCAAAGACACGGGCGGCTCCTCTGTTGAGCCCTCAAGCACCGCGTCGACAGAGACAGGCCACCCATTCGACGTCTCAGAGTGAGCTGCTGCTGGGGTTACTCAGGGCGTCAAAAAGAAGAAGAAAAAGAGGAAGAAATGAAAGTAAAAAAGAGACAGTAGATAAAACATAAGAAAAAACGAAGCAGAAAAAGAAGAAGAAAAACCCCACAAAGTGGGAAAGAAAGAGGAATCAAAAGAGCCCATACTGAAAAGAAAGCATGTCCTCTGAACCCAAATGCGCAAGGGTCATCATGATCGGTGACTCCCAAGCGCTGGATCTACAACCCGTGCTAGCGGCCCGCCTTCGCACCAGTGTGAAGGTAAGCTGCCTTCCAGAAAGGTAGAAAGGAGAAATAAGGGTGAAGTCTGAGAAATCTCAGATCTCTGAGAGCTCAGTAGTTGCCCTGATGGCAAGTGGCAACGATCTCTACCTACTAGGAGATAAAGTAAACTCCAGCGGGAAGATTCTGACCACAGTTATGGGAGCAATTGATGACTGTGGGCTGAAAACCCGCACACGTGTCGTGGTCGGGATACTCCAAAGACTAGGTCCATCCCGCAATGCTCACGCGAGGAACGTCTCCATTAACCAACGCCTGGGAGATCTTTGTACGGCGGAAGGGGTGTTTTTTTAGACCCCTACCGCACCTTTTAAGAGAGAAGCGATCTGTACAAAAGGGACGGAGTGTATCTTTCCTTTAAAGGGAAAGCTGTACTCACAAACACTATCCAGGATGTTGTGGAGCAGACCGAAAGAAGTATCAGGCCCCGAGTAAAGAAGGACAAGGACGTGCGCCAGCACACCCGTGTTACTCCAGGAACGACCTTTTTTGAGGTCACAAAGAGGGAAATTACCACACCACAGGGGAATAAACGGGAAACGGAAGAGCGTAGGGAGTCCTACAGTCGAGGACTCACTGAAAGTTCTTCTGTTTAATGCGAGGTCTATCAGAAACAAGTTTCTTGAACTTCGTGGCCTCGTAGTGACGGAAGAACCAGAGATGGTGGCCATTACAGAGTCGTTGATAAAAATTCAAACTGAGATTTTGAAGGCGAATTCACGATTCCAGGTTACCGATCTTCCTAAAAGATCGGCCAGACAGAGAGGGTAGCGGTGTGATGTATTTCAAGGATACATTCAACTCGACAAAATGCAACATCGTATCCCACCACAAGCTCCTAGGTGTTGACCTAGAAATAGGTCCTTCCAAATACAGGACCCTTGTGCTTTATAGGCCTCCTGCCCAACTCGTTGAAAAGGACAGGGATATGTACCAGCTGCTAGGAGAACTTGTCGAAGACAGTGTGTATCGTCATGGAGGACTTCAACACACAAGTTGACTGGAAAATCAATGAACCCTGTGGCGAGAACGCGCTACTCCTGGAATTCGCGGACAACGAGTTCCTGACTCAATGGGTGAGAGAGACAACGAGAGGAAACAATATCCTTGACTTAGTTTTTACATTAAAGGAAGACATCCTTGAAAAACTTTCTGTAAGCGAAGAGATCGGTGATAGTGACCACCGACTAGTTAGATTTGTAGTTAAAGTCCCCAAGGTCTACATCCGCGACGGGAGAATCGAGGCAACTTGGTTTGAGAAGGGCAGGTTTCGTAGGTCTACGTGCAGGACTGGCTGATGTGAGATGGGAAGGGTGCGATAATGTTGAAGACTTGTGGAACAATTTCAAAAGTAAGTTCATGAGTTTTCAATCACAATTTATCCCTATGAAAAGCTTACGTCAGTCTTCCGTTCAACCAAGGTAGTTCAATCGAGGAATTGGTCAACTACTGAGGGAGAAGAGATCTGTGTACCACCAGTCAAAGATTTCTATTGACTTTGACGAGTATCTTAGGCTAGCAAGGAGAGTGATGTCCACGAGAAGGGAGGCGAAACGTGCGAAGGAGCTCCGAGTGGCGAGACTGTGTAAACAAAATCCCAAGGAGTTCTTCGGTTATGTAAACAGCCGTAAACCAATCTGCCACACGATTGGCCCTTTGGTAAATGAGGAGAGTGCATTAAAGAACTCGGATGCAGAAAATGGAAACCTCCTAAACGACTACTTCTCTTAAGTGTTCACTGAAGAGCGTGGTCCCATCCTCCAGCCCATTGAGTCTCACTTGGGTGAGAAACTGGAGGAAATGGACTTCACCATAGCCGAAGTAGAGGAAAGAATCTCCGACCTTAATACGAATTAGTCCCCTGGTCCAGACGGGTTTGTCCCTAAAGTGTTAAGGGAAGTGCGAGATGAGGTGGCACCACATCTGCCACAATCTTAAACACTTCGATCCGAACTGGACGCGTTCCTGGAGACTGGCGTCAAGCGGAGGTGAATCCGATCTTCGAGAAAGGAGAGCAAAGCCAGCCGTCGGACTACCGACCTATCAGTTTAACCTCGATGGTCGATAAACTCATGGAAAACATCTTAGTGGACAAAATGACGTCATATTTACAGTCCAACTTGCGATTGAGAAGTTCCCAGCATGGGTTCCGAAGGCAAGGCAATGGCCATGCCTAACGAATCTTGTGGAATTCTTCCACTTCGTTTTTACTGAGTACGACTGGAATGAGGGGGTGGATGATATCTACTTAGACTTTCAAAAAGCCTTCGATAAGGTAACACACCGCCGCCTCCTTCATAAAGTGCGTGCGCTGCGCAAAGATGGAAATGTAGCAAGTTGGTTAAAGAACTGACTAAAAGGCAGATGGCAACGGGTAGTGTTGAATGGAAAAGCTTCTAAGTGGGCGCCCGTAACTAGCGGTGTTCCTCAAGGTTCTGTCCTTGGACCACTACTGTTCAGCATCTATGTTAATGATATGGATGGTGACGTAGTTGAGAATATTTCCAAATTTGCCGACGATACCAAACTTGGTTTCAACGTTGCAAAGGAAGGAAATACTACCAGGCTGCAGGAAGATCTTCGGAAGATTGGGGAGTTGTCGGACAAGTAGCAAATGCCTTTTAACGTGAACAAATGCAAACTGATGCATATCGGCCACCGAAACTCCTAATCTCATTATATCTTTAAGGGCACTGTTCTTGAATCCACCGACACTGAGAAGAACTTGGGTGTAACTATAACTAGTGATCTCAAGTTCTCGAGGCAGTGTATTAAGGCGTAAAAGAAAGCCCAAAGGATGCTAGGCTATATGAACTGACAGCATGGATATCGGAACGAAGAAATAGTACTCTGTATGTACAATTCACTTGGCCGACAGGACCTGGAGTATGACGTACAATTTTGGAGTCCTTCATTTCGAAGGGACATAGCGAGATTGGAACGCGTGCAAGACAGGGCAACCAAACTAATTTCCTCTATCAGACGTAAAATTTATGAAAATAGATTAAGGGACTTAGAACTGTTCTCGTTGGAAACCCGTAGAGTGCTTGGTCAGCTCATCGAAGTTTTCAGAATACTTCGAAGATTCGACAATGTTGACTACGGGAATATTTTCAGCATTAATGAGAGCAGAACAAGAAATCACGGCTTTAAACTTGAGCTGAAGCGTTACAACCGCGATCTGTGTGGGAAATTTTTCACGTACAGTATCTATGGTAGCTGACACGCAATTATGGTGGAGGTTGTCAACAGCAATTCTGTTGACTAGTTTAAGTTAAGACTAGACAAAGTCTTGAAAAGTGGCCGTTTCGGAAGGACGTAAGTCAATTGAGCGCGGGTGTGCCTGCTCGACAGCTACTCCAAATGTACCCTCATTGAATGGACCGTAAGGTCTTCTAGGGTAATCATTGCTTTCGCTAGAAAAGCCTCAAACCTCTGCACGGAAA
Source organism: Ceratothoa steindachneri (assembly GCA_963969495.1). Taxonomy (NCBI): domain Eukaryota; kingdom Metazoa; phylum Arthropoda; class Malacostraca; order Isopoda; family Cymothoidae; genus Ceratothoa; species Ceratothoa steindachneri. Next base: position 71,877,837 of record OZ018330.1, read on the forward strand.
TGTCCAAGGGTTACCCTTGTGGGTGATTCCCAAGCACAAGGTTTTCAGCCCCTGCTAGCGGCCCGCCTTCGCACTAGTGTATAGGTATGCTGCCAGCCAGGACGGGGAAACCACCACATCAGGGTAGAGGCTGAGAAATCTCAGATCTCCGAGAATTCAGTCGTTGCCCTGATGGTGAGTGGGAATGACCTCTACCTCCGAGGAGTCAAAGTAGCGAGAAAATTCTCAACACAGTCATCGGAGCCATGGACGACTGCGGATTGAGAACTCGCAAACGGGTCGTTGTAGGGATGCTCCCAAGAATAGGTCCTAGCCGGACAGCTCACTCAAGGAACGTGACCCTGAACGAGCGCCTGTCCGACCTCTGTACGGCCAAAGGGGTCTTCTTTCTGGACCCTTACTGCACCTTTTACGGTCTAAACGACCTTTACCAAAGGGACGGAGTGCATCTTTCATTCAAGGGAAAGGCTGTACTATGTAACTTAATCCAGGATGTCGTAGAGCGGACGCAGAGGAGCGTCCGACCCGTCGGTCCTCTGTTCAACCAAAGTGGTTTAATCGAGGAATCGGGCAACTGCTTAGGGAGAAGAGAAATGTGTACCAGCAATCGAAGATCTCGGGTGACTTTGACGAATACCGGAGGCTAGCCAGGAGAGGGAAGTCCAGCATAAGGGCGGCTAAGCGGTCTGAGGAACACGGGGTGGCGAGACTCTGTAATGAGAATCCCAAGGAGTTTTTTGGATATGTGAACAGCCGTAAACCAATCCGTTAATCAAATGGCCTTTTGAGGAATGAGGAGGGGACATTAAAGCATTCAGATGCAGGAAATGCTAACCTCCTCAACGACAACTTCTCTTCAGTGTTTGCTGAAGAATGTGGTCCCATTCCCCAGCCAACGGATTCCTACTCGGGGGAAAAGCTGGAGGCAATGGACTTCACCTAAGGAGAAATAAAAAAAAAGATCGCTGACCTAAAGACGAATAAGTCCCCTGGACCGGACGGGTTTCTATCCAAGGTGTTAAAGGAAGTGTGCGATGAAGTATCACGACATCTGTGCGCTATCTTTAACATGTCAATCCGGACCAAATGCGTTCCTAGAGACTAGCGTGAGGCGTAGGTGACTCCTATTTTCAAGAAAGGAGACCGTAAACAAACGTCGAACTACCGACCTATCAGTCTGACTTCGATAGTCGGTAAACTCATGGAAAGCCTCATGGTGGACAAAATGACGTCGTATTTAGAGTCAAACCTGCTACTGAGGAGTTCCCAGCACGGCTTCCGAAGGCAACGGTCATGCCTGACGAACCTTGTAGAATTCTTCCACTTTGTTTTCAGTGAGCACGATCGGGACAAGGCGATGGATGTGGTGTACTAAGACTTTCAGAAAGCCTTTGATAAGGTACCACACCGCCGCCTTCTCCAGAAAGTGCAAGCGCTTGGCATAGACGGAAAGGTAGCCGGCTGGATCGAGAACTGGCTAAGTGGCAGACGGCAACGGGTGGTGGTAAATGGACAGTCTTCTGAGTGGGTGCCCGTTACTAGCGGGGTGCCTCAAGTTCTGTCCTGGGACCACTACTATTCATCATCTACGTCAACGACATGGACGGTGACATGGTTGCCAAGATTTCCAAATTTGCCGACGATACCAAGCTTGGTATGAACGTTGCAAAGGATGGAAATACTGCCCGCCTGCAGGAAGATCTTAGGAAAATTGGGGAGTGGTCGGACACGTGGCAAATGCCTTTTAACGTGGGCAAATGCAAAGTGATGCATATCGGCCACCGAAACCCCCAATCTCAGTATATCCTTAAGAGCACTGCTATTGAATCCACCGACACTAAGAAGGACTTGGGTGTAACAATCACTAGTGACCTCAAGTTCTCGAAACAGTGCATTTAAGCGGAGAAAAAGGCCCAAAAGATGCTAGGCTATATTAAGTGCCAGTTTGGTTATCGGAACCAGGAGATTGTACTGTGTTTATACAACTCACTTGTCCGACCACACCTGGAGTATTCTATACAATTTTGGAGTCCTTCATTGCGAAAGGACATCGCGAGATTGGAACACGTACAAGCCAGGGCAACCAAGCTGATTCCCTCTATTCGACATAAAAGTTATGAGGATAGACTAAGGGAGTTAGATCTGTTTTCGCTGGAAACCCGTAGACTGCGTGGTCAGCTCATCGAAGTCTTCAAAATACTTCGAGGGTTCGACAATGTTGACTACCGGGATATTTTCACACTGAGTAAGAACAGAACGCGCAATCACGGCTTCAAACTTGAACTGAATTGTTACAACCGCAATCTGTGTGGAAACTTTTTCACTTACAGTATCTGCGGTAAGTGGAACGCACTTCCAGTGGAAGTTGTCAACAGTGAATCTGTTGACCAGTTCAAGTCAACACTAGACAAGGTCTTAAAAAGTAGCAATTAGGGACGCAAAACAATTGAGCAGCCATGTGCCCGCTCGATTGCTAGTCCAAAGGTACCCTCTTTGAATGGACCGTAAGGTCTCCTAGGGTACCTTCTTTCCTTGTTGTTACTCCTTGTTGTTTCTCGAGTAGCTTTGAGTGGCGAGACTCTGCAAGGAGAATCCCAAGGAGTTCTTTGGTTATGTAAATAGTCGTAAACCAATCCATCGCACGATTGGCCCTTTAGTGAATGAGGAGGGGGCAATAGAGAACTCAGATGCAGAAAATGCTAACCTCCTGAACGATTACTTCTCTTCAGTGTTTACTGAATAGTGTGGTCCCATCTTCCATCCCACGGATTTTTACCCTGGGGAAAAGCTGGAGTAAAAATAGAAAAATCGAAAAAAAATCACTGATCTAAGGACGAATAAGTCCCCTGACTCGGACAGGTTTCTACCTGAAGTGTTAAGAGAAGTGCGAGATGAAAGGTCACGACATCTGAGCATAATCTTCAACATGTGACTCCCGACCGGATGCGTTCCTAGAGACTGGCGTGAAGCGGAGGTGACTCCTATCTTCAAGAAAGGAGACCCTAGCCAGCCGTCGAACTACCGACCTATTTGCTTAACTTCAATAGTCGGTAAACTCATTGAAAGCATCATGGTGGACTAAATGACGTCATTTTCAGAGTCTAACTTGCGATTGAGGAGTTCCCAGCACTGGTTCCGAAGTCAAAGGTAGTGTCTAACGAATCTTGTGGAATTCTTCCACTTCGTTTTCAGTGAGCACGGCCGGGATAAGGCGGTAATGTTATCTACTTAGACTTTCGAAAAACCTTCGATAAGCTACCACACCGCCGCCTCTTCAGGAAAGTGTGTGCGCTGGGTATAGACAGAAATTTAGCAAGTTAAATAGAGAACTGCCTAAGTGGCAGACGGCAACGGGTAGTGTTAAATGAGCAGGCTTCTGAGTAGGTGCCCGTTGCTAGAGGTATTCCTTAAGGTTCTGTCCTGAGACCACTACTATTCATCATCTACGTCAACGACATTGACGGTGACATGGTTGTGAAGATTTCTAAATTTACCGATGATACCAAGCTTTGTATGAACGTCGCAAATAAAGGAAATACTACCCGCCTTTAAGATGATCTTCGGAAGATTGGAGAGTGGTCAGACACGTGGTAAATGCCATTTAATGTGAACAAATTCAAAGTGATGCGTATCGGCCACCGAAACCCCCAATCTCAGTATATTTTTAAGGGCACTGCTATTGAATCTACCGACACTGAGAAGGACTTGGGTGTAACAATCAGTGACCTCAAGTTCTGGAAACAGTGCATTGATGTGGAGGAAAAGGCCCAAAGGTTGCTAGCATACACAAAGCGCCAGTTTGGATATCGGAACAAGGGGATAGTACTGTGTTTGTACAACTCACTTGTTCAACCGCACCTGGAGTATGCCATACAATTTTGGAGTCCTTTGTTTCGAAAGGATATTGCGAGATTGGAACGTGTGCAAGCCAGGGCAACCAAACTTATTCCTTCTATCAGACACAAAAGTTACGATGATAGGTTAAGAGAATTAGATCTGTTCTCGTTGGAAACCCGGAGACTGCGTGGTGAGCTTATCGAAGTCTTTAAAATACTTCGAAGCTTCGATAATGTAGACTACACGGATATTTTCCAACTTAGTGAGGGCAGAACGAGAAATCACGGCTACAAACTTGAACTGAAGCGTTACAACAGTTATCTGTGCGGTAAATTTTTCACATACATGCATCTGCGGTAGCTGGAACGCACTTCCAGTGGAAGTTGTCAACAGCAATTTTGTTGATCAGTTCAAGTCAAGACTGGACAAAGTCTTGAAAAGTGGCCGTTTGGGCACGTAAGTTGTTGAGCAGAACTGTGCCTGCTCAACTGTTAGCCCAAAGGAATCGTCTTTGAATGGACCGTAAGCTCTCCTAGGGTACTTCTTTTCCGTGTAGCTCCTTGTATCACTCTCTCTCTCTCTCTCTCTTTCTCTCTCATAAAGAAAGTAGAGGGAGAGGTGACGCCCCCTTGTCGCGGGAAGAGAGCTTGTGTGTACCTTTGACTTTTCGAGCTATGTCGGCGGGGGTACCTATTCTGGGTACCCCTGGTAGGGCTTCCCTTGTCGATTTGGTCGAAAATGAGATTCCAGACTAAGTGCGTCACTCCTTCCTTTTTCTACTCTATCATTTTCCCTTTTTACTTTCATCCTATCTCTCCCACTTATACAAAAAGAAAAAAAAACAAAAAAAAGCCCACTCCTATCATGTCACTCTTTCCCTTTTTTCCCTCTATCTACATATAAGGACCTCGCAGCTACCTCACGCGTCAGAAGAGAGGCTTTGGAACCTCTATAAACAACGCCAATCGACGCTCACTGGTTGCGAGAGACTAGGACTAGAGGTGTCCTAGGCGTTGGGGCACGATGAATGGGATGAGGGTAGTGCCCCGTTAACCCCTTCCCTGGCGCGTAATTATTGACCGTTCATAGTGCCCGTTGACGGGTGCCTCTGGTAGCATCGGTCCGAGGTGACGGCCCTTTGTTCCCAGGTTGGTTGCCAGGCCAATAAAAAGCCTTGGGTCGAGTCTCTTGGTGGGGCGGGATATCCATTGAACGCTGCTCCGAGATCCTGGCCGTTGTGAAGGGAACTAGTAGGAGTTTAGTAAGGGGCGTGCTTCGTTGTTGTTCACCTGGTGAGAAATCGATGGCCCCTTCGGGGACCGTCTGTGCTGCTTGGTTGGGAGCCACGGCACGCCGAGGCTTGACGACTCGGTCGGACGAACAGCAGCACATGGAGCGTGCCTTCTGGAAGACTCCGAAACGACTCCGATCAATAGGCGGGAGCGACTCACGCGGGGAGAACTCACCAACCCCCCTCTTTTATCATTGATTGGTCGCAAAGTATTTAAAGAGAGAAAGTGTTCAGAATGACCGGCAAGAAAGGACCAGGAGCTCTAAAATACACGTGCGCAATATGCCACATAGATAAGTGGTGCGTGGACTTTCCGGAGGGGTGTTTTTCGAAATGCCACCCGGCCAGTTCCTGCACCGACTGTATTTTAAACGGCCAAATCAAGGAGCTAAAGGAAACGTGCAGGGTTTCCGAGGAAAGATCCAGGAAGTTGGAGGAGAAAATAAGCAGACTCGAATTAGAACACGCCGGACTGATTCGCAGGCTAGAGGTGAGAATAGCAGAGCTAACGCCAAGCCCTGTACCAAACACTGCTTCTGCAGTACTACCCCCAGAGCTAGGTCCGCATGCTACGGATAAACCCCCAAAGAAAAAGAAAAGGAAGCGAAAGAAACAGGAAGAAGAGAAAGTTGAAACAGAAGATAAAGTAGAAGCTGAAAAAGAGAAAGTTGAAGCAGAGGAAGATAAGATAAAAACAAAGAAAGATAGCGCGGAAAAGATGAATAAGAAAAAGAAGAAGAAAAATAAGATGGAGAAGAAAGCGGGAACCGAGAGTTCGCTTCCGCAAGGAAAGCATCAAACCTCTGCTGCACGGAAATGTCCGAGGGTTACCCTTGTGGGCGATTCCCAAGCACAAGGTTTGCGGCCCCTGCTAGCGGCCCGCCTTCGCACTAGTGTGGAGGTATGCTGCCAGCCAGGACGGGGAAACCACCACATCAGGGTAGAGGCTGAGAAATCTCAGATCTCCGAGAATTCAGTCGTTGCCCTGATGGTGAGTGGGAATGACCTCTACCTCCGAGGAGGCAAAGTAGGCCCCAGCGAGAAAATTCTCAACACGGTCATGGGAGCCGTGGACGACTGTGGATTGAGAACTCGCAAACGGGTCGTTGTAGGGATGCTCCCAAGAAGAGGTCCTAGCCGGACAGCTCACTCTAGGAACGTGACCCTGAACCAGCGCCTGTCCGACCTCTGTACGGCGGAAGGGGTCTTCTTTCTGGACCCTTACCGCACCTTTTACGGTCGAAACGACCTTTACCAAAGGGACGGAGTGCACCTTTCATTCAAGGGAAAGGCTGTACTCTGTAACCTAATCCAGGATGTCGTAGAGCGGACGCAGAGGAGCGTCCGACCCAGAGTGAAGGCGGACATAAGAGAGTATGCCCGTGTCACTCCTGGAACGACGTTCTTAGATGTGGCAAAGAGGGGTACTACCACACAAAAGAAGCCGGGAAACGGAAGAGCGTAGGGAGTCCTACACTGGGGGACTCCCTAAAAGTTCTTCTGTTCAACGCGAGGTCAATCAGGAATAAGTTTCTTGAGCTCCGTGGCCTCGTAGCAACAGAGGAACCTGAGATGGTGGCCATAACGGAGACGTGGATTAAAATCTCAAGCCGAGATTTTGAAGGCGAATTCACGATTCCCGGTTACCAGCTCTTCCAGAAAGATAGGCCAGACAGAGAGGGTGGCGGTGTGATGTTGTATGTCAAGGATACTCTCAACTCGACGGATTGCAACATCGTATCCGACCATGAACTACTAGGTGTTGACCTAGAGATAGGTGCTGCCAAATACAGGCCCCTGGTGCTTTATAGACCTCCTGCCCAACTCGTTGAAAAGGACAGAGATCTGTACCAGCTACTAGGAGAACTTGTCGAAGACAGAGTGTGTATCGTCATGGGTGATTTCAACACACAAGTTGACTGGGAAACCAGAGAACCCTGTGGCGAGAACGCACCACTCCTGGAGTACACGAACAACGAGTTCCTCACTCAATGGGTGAGAGAGCCAACGAGAGGAGACAATATCCTCGACTTGGTTTTCACCTCTGAGGATGATATCGTTGAGGACCTCTCTGTTGGCGAAGAGCTCGGTGGCAGTGACCACCGACTAATTAGATTCGTAGTCAAAGTCCCCAAGGCAGAGTCTGCAACTAGTAAATCAAGGAAACTGGATTTGAGAAGAGCAGACTTTGCAGGTCTACGCGCGGAACTGACTGACGCGAGGCTAGAAGAGTGCGAGGCTGTTGAAGACTCTTGGAACAGTTTCAAAACCACATTCATGAGTCTTCAATCGCGTTTCATCCCTCTGAAATGCCCCCGTCGGTCGTCTGTTCAACCAAAGTGGTTTAATCGAGAAATCGGCCAACTGCTTAGGGAGAAGAGAAATGTGTACCGGCAATCGAAGATCTCGGGTGACTTTGACGAATACCGGAGGCTAGCCAGGAGAGTGAAGTCCAGCATAAGGGCGGCTAAGCGGTCTGAGGAACTCCGAGTGGCGAGACTCTGTAAAGAGAATCCCAAGGAGTTTTTTGGATATGTGAACAGCCGTAAACCAATCCGTCGAACGATTGGCCCTTTGAGGAATGAGGAGGGGACATTAAAGCATTCAGATGCAGAAAATGCCAACCTCCTCAACGACTACTTCTCTTCGGTGTTTACTGAAGAGTGTGGTCCCATTCCCCAGCCGACGGATTCCTACTCGGGGGAAAAGCTGGAGGCAATGGACTTCACTGAAGGAGAAATAAAGAAAAAGATCGCTGACCTAAAGACGAATAAGTCCCCTGGACCGGACGGGTTTCTACCCAAGGTGTTGAAGGAAGTGTGCGATGAAGTATCACGACATCTGTGCGCTATCTTTAACATGTCAATCCGGACCAGATGCGTTCCTAGAGACTGGCGTGAGGCGGAGGTGACTCCGATCTTCAAGAAAGGATCCTCCAGCCATCCGTCAAACTACCGACCTATCAGTCTGACTTCGATAGTCGGTAAACTCATGGAAAGCATCATGGTGGACAAAGTGACGTCGTATTTAGAGTCAAACCTGCTACTGAGGAGTTCCCAGCACGGCTTCCGAAGGCAACGGTCATGCCTGACGAACCTTGTAGAATTCTTCCACTTCGTTTTCAGCGAGCACGATCGGGACAAGGCGGTGGATGTGGTGTACCTAGACTTTCAGAAAGCCTTTGATAAGGTACCACACCGCCGCCTTCTCCGGAAAGTGCGAGCGCTTGGCATAGACGGAAAGGTAGCCGGCTGGATCGAGAACTGGCTAAGTGGCAGACGGCAACGGGTGGTGGTAAATGGACAGTCTTCTGAGTGGGTGCCCGTTACTAGCAGGGTGCCTCAAGGTTCTGTCCTGGGACCACTACTATTCATCATCTACGTCATGCAAAGTGATGCATATCGGCCACAGAAACCCCCAATCTCAGTATATCCTTAAGGGCACTGCTCTTGAATCGAGTGACACTGAGAAGGACTTGGGTGTAACAATCACTAGTGACCTCAAGTTCTCGAAACAGTGCATTGAGGCGGAGAAAAAGGCCCAAAGGATGCTAGGCTATATTAAGCGCCAGTTTGGTTATCGGAACCAGGAGATTGTACTGTGCCTGTACAACTCACTTGTCCGACCGCACCTGGAGTATGCCGTACAATTTTGGAGTCCTTCATTGCGAAAGGACATCGCGAGATTGGAACGCGTACAAGCCAGGGCAACCAAGCTGATTCCCTCTATCCGACATAAAAGTTATGAGGATAGACTAAGGGAGTTAGATATGTTCTCGCTGGAAACCCGTAGACTGCGTGGTCAGCTCATCGAAGTCTTCAAAATACTTCGAGGGTTCGACAATGTTGACTACCGGGATATTTTCACACTGAGTGAGAAGAGAACGCGCAATCACGGCTTCAAACTTGAACTGAAGCGTTACAACCGCAATCTGTGTGGAAACTTTTTCACCTACAGTATCTGCGGTAAGTAGGACGCACTTCCAGTGGAAGTTGTCAACAGTGAATCTGTTGACCAGTTCAAGTCAAGACTAGACAAAGTCTTGAAAAGTGGCCGTTTATGGACGCAAAACAATTGAGCAGCCATGTGCCCGCTCGATTGCTAGTCCCAAGGTACCCTCTTTGAATGGACCGTAAGGTCTCCTAGGGTACCTTCTTTCCTTGTAACTCCTTGTAACTCTCTCTCTCTCTCTCTCTCTCTCTCTCTCTCTCTCTCTCTCTCTCTCTCTCTCTCTCTCTCTCTCTCTCTCTCTCTCTCTCTCTCAACACAGCCACCTTGTCGTCGGTGAGAGAGCTTGCGTGATCTGCCTGAGTTAAGCTAGCTAAGCTGGGGGACTTTTAGTCCGGTAGGGTCACCCATGCCAGTAAGGTAGCTGTAGTAGGATCCAGACTAAGGGTTGTCAAACTTCTCTACCACTTCTTTGATGCGTCTCCTTGCATCCCCCTACCAACCCATTCGATTCTGTTAGTACTAAGTTTCACCAACTCTCTTCAACTGTCAAAAAATCAAAACAAAAACCCAATAACAAAAAAAAAACCTTCATCTCTATTACACATAAGTTGTTTATTAATAAGGGCCTCACCAGCTCCCTTATGCCGCGTGAGAAGAGAGGCTTTGGAACCTCTTTAAATAACGCCTTGGAGCACTCATAGGTTACAAGAGACTGAGATTGAAGGGATCTTAGGCGTTTGGGGTACGATTAATGGAGAAATGCTAGGTACCCCTTAAAAGCTTTCTCCTAACGTGTAATTGCCTGACCAGCTCCCTGTGACCGCTACTTGGTGAATAAAGGCTCAACTGATCTTTGGAGAGAGAGCTTTTGTGCCTTGCTGGTTGCCAGATCAGCTTAAGATCTCGGATGAAGTCGTGGGCACTTAGCTTTACTATTTGCCTCAAGTCTGGCCGTTTTTAGTTGATTAGTAGGGCTTAGTAGGAAGACAGTTACACCTCAAGCACCCCTGTCGAAAAATCAGAGAACCAGTTCACTGGGGCTCTCGTGCTGCTCAGTTGGGAGCTGCGGCACGATTGGGGACGTCCGGCCCAGGGGAGACCTTAGGGTTGGTGTGCTTGATCAAAGGGTTTCTGTTCGCCGAACGACCGAAAACCTCCTGGAAATAGGCGGATGAGATTAGTGCGAGAGAAAATCACAACCAAAAACCCCTTTTTTAATGCGTATGGTCCGAGATTTTTGTAAGATGGCAAAGAAGAATGGTCCTCCGTTTCGAAAGCTAACCTGCAAAATATGCAAAGTCTATAGATGGAGTGAAGACTTCGGGGGAAGGAGTTGCAAGGAACTCACAGATGGCGTCAGTGTCTGTGACTTCTGCGAACTCGAGAAGCGCCTGGGCGAGAGCATCGCTCAACTGAGAGAGGAGAACTCCCTCCTTAAAAGGGAAGTTCAACTCTTAAAATCAGAGAGATGCAGATGCTCAGGCGAGAAGGCTCCGGACGTCCAACAGCCGATTTCTTCTGCTGAAGGGCTTCCTCAACGAGCCAAAAAGAAGAAAAGAAAGAAGAAAGAAGAGAAAGTAGAAATAGAAGAAGAGAAAGTAGAAAGAGAAGAAGAGAAAGTAAAAGGAGAAGAAGAGAAAGTAGAAAGAGAAGAAAAGAAACTGGAAACAGAAGAAGAGAAAGTAGAAGCAGAAGAAGAGAAACGGGAAACAAACGAAGAGATAGCAAAGGAAGTCAAGAAGAAGAATAAGAGGAAGAATAAGAAGAAGAAGAAAAAGAAATTAGAGATACAAGAGGAAAGCGGCAAGTCGCCTCCGAAAGGAAAGACTAAGTCGTCCGCAGTCAAATGTGCAAGAGTCACCCTTATTGGTGATTCTCAAGCACGGGGTCTGAAGCCCCTGCTAGCGGCCCGCCTTCGCACAAGCGTTAAGGTGAGCTGCATCCCAGGTTGTGGGAATATGCAGGTAAGAGCTGAGGCCGAGAAGTCTCAGATTTCAGAGACTTCAGTCGTTGCCCTTATGGTAAGTGGCAACGACCTCTACCTCAGAGGAGGTAGGGTAGGCCCTACAGGTGAAATTATAAGGACAGTTATGGGCGCTGTCGACGACTGTGGACTGAAAACCCGCAGACGCGTCGTGGTGGGGATGCTCCCGAGGTGGGTTCCAAGCCGGACTGCCCACTTGAGGAACATGTCGCTAAACAGGCGCCTTGCAGACCTCTGTACGGCTGAGGGTGTCTTTTTTGTGGACCCGTACGCCGTGTTCTATGGTAGAAAAGACCTCTACCAAAGGGACGGGGTGCACCTCTCCTTTAAGGGCAAGGCGTTCCTAGCCAACCTCATCCAGGATGTCGTGGAGCGCACCCAAAGGAGTGTCCGGCCCATTGGGAAGGCGGACGTACGCCAGTACGCCCGAGTCACTCCCCAAACAACCTTCTCGGAGGTTGTTAAAAATGGTGCCACCAAGACAAACAAGAAGCCGGGAAACGGAAGAGTATAGGGGGTCCTACATTTGGGGACTCCCTGAAGGTTCTTCTGTTCAATGCGAGGTCAATCAGGAACAAGTTTCCTGAGCTCCGTGGCCTCGTAGCGACGGAAGAACCCGAAATGGTAGCCATAACAGAATCGTGGATAAAAACCTCAAACCGAGACTTTGAAGGCGAATTCACGGTTCCTGGCTACCAAATCTTCCACAAAGATAGGCCAGACAGAGAGGGTGGCGGTGTAATGTTGTATGTCAAGGATACAATCAAATCTACGAACTCCAACGTTATATCCGACCACGAGCTCCTAGGCGTTGACCTAGAGATCGGTCCTGCCAAATACAGGACCCTAGGGCTTTACAGACCCCCTTCCCAACCTGTTGAGAAGGACAGGGAACTGTACCAGCTGCTGAGTGAGCTGGTTCAAGGCAGAGTGTGCATCGTTATGGGCGATTTCAACAGCCAAGTTGACTGGGAAACCAGAGCAGCCTGTGGCGAGAGCGCGCTACTCCTGGAGTTCGCCAACAACGAGTTCCTCACTCAATGGGTCAGAGAACCGACGAGAGGAGACAATATCCTCGACTTGGTCTTCACCTCTGAGGATGATATCGTTGAGGATATCTCTGTAGGCGAAGAGCTCGGTGGCAGTGATCACCAGCTAGTTAGATTTAGCGTCAAGATCCCGAAGGTAAGGTCTGTTGCCTGTCAATTAAAGAAACTTGACTTGAGAAGAGCAGACTTTGCAAGCCTTCGAGCTGGACTGACTGACGTGAGGCTAGAAGTGTGCGATGCCGTTGAAGACTCGTGGAATAGATTCAAAACCACATTCATGAGTCTTCAATCGCGTTTCATCCCTCTGAAATGCCCCCGTCTGTCTTCTGTTCAACCTAAGTGGTTTAATCGAGAAATCGGCCAACTGCTTAGGGAGAAGAGAAATGTGTACCGGCAATCGAAGATCTCGGGTGACTTTGACGAATACCGGAGGCTAGCCAGGAGAGTGAAGTCCAGCATAAGGGCGGCTAAGCGGTCTGAGGAACTCCGAGTGGCGAGACTCTGTAAAGAGAATCCCAAGGAGTTTTTTGGATATGTGAACAGCCGTAAACCAATCCGTCGAACGATTGGCCCTTTGAGGAATGAGGAGGGGACATTAAAGCATTCAGATGCACAAAATGCTAACCTCCTCAACGACTACTTCTCTTCAGTGTTTACTGAAGAGTGTGGTCCCATTCCCCAGCCGACAGATTCCTACTCGGGGGAAAAGCTGGAGGCAATGGACTTCACCGAAGGAGAAATAAAGAAAAAGATCGCTGACCTAAAGACGAATAAGTCCCCTGGACCGGACGGGTTTCTACCTAAAGTGTTGAAGGAAGTGTGCGATGAAGTATCACGACATCTGTGCGCTATCTTTAACATGTCAATCCGGACCGGATGCGTTCCTAGAGACTGGCGTGAGGCGGAGGTGACTCATATCTTCAAGAAAGGAGACCGTAACCAACCGTCGAACTACCGACCTATCAGTCTCACTTCGATAGTCGGTAAACTCATGGAAAGCATCATGGTGGACAAAGTGACGTCGTATTTAGAGTCAAACCTGCTACTGAGGAGTTCCCAGCACGGCTTCCGAAGGCAACGGTCATGCCTGACGAACCTTGTGGAATTCTTCCACTTCGTTTTCAGTGAGCACGATCGGGACAAGGCGGTGGATGTGGTGTACCTAGACTTTCAGAAAGCCTTTGATAAGGTACCACACCGCCGCCTTCTCCGGAAAGTGCGAGCGCTTGGCATAGACGGAAAGGTAGCCGGCTGGATCGAGAACTGGCTAAGTGGCAGACGGCAACGGGTGGTGGTAAATGGACAGTCTTCTGGGTGGGTGCCCGTTACTAGCGGGGTGCCTCAAGGTTCTGTCCTGGGACCACTACTATTTATCATCTACGTCAACGACATGGACGGTGACATGGTTGCGAAGATTTCCAAATTTGCCGACGATACCAAGCTTGGTATGAACGTTGCAAAGGATGGAAATACTGCCCGCCTGCAGGAAGATCTTGGGAAGATTGGGGAGTGGTCGGACACGTGGCAAATGCCTTTTAACGTGGGCAAATGCAAAGTGATGCATATCGGCCACAGAAACCCCCAATCTCAGTATATCCTTAAGGGCACTGCTATGGAATCCACCGACACTGAGAAGGACTTGGGTGTAACAATCACTAGTGACCTCAAGTTCTCGAAACAGTGCATTGAGGCGGAGAAAAAGGCCCAAAGGATGCTAGGCTATATTAAGCGCCAGTTTGGTTATCGGAACCAGGAGATTGTACTGTGCCTGTACAACTCACTTGTCCGACCGCACCTGGAGTATGCCGTACAATTTTGGAGTCCTTCATTGCGAAAGGACATCGCGAGATTGGAACGCGTACAAGCCAGGGCAACCAAGCTGATTCCCTCTATCCGACATAAAAGTTATGAGGATAGACTAAGGGAGTTAGATCTGTTCTCACTGGAAACCCGTAGACTGCGTGGTCAGCTCATCGAAGTCTTCAAAATACTTCGAGGGTTCGACAATGTTGACTACCGGGATATTTTCACACTGAGTGAGAAGAGAACGCGCAATCACGGCTTCAAACTTGAACTGAAGCGTTACAACCGCAATCTGTGTGGAAACTTTTTCACCTACAGTATCTGCGGTAAGTGGAACGCACTTCCAGTGGAAGTTGTCAACAGTGAATCTGTTGACCAGTTCAAGTCAAGACTAGACAAAGTCTTGAAAAGTGGCCGTTTATGGACGCAAAACAATTGAGCAGGCATGTGCCCGCTCAATTGCTAGTCCAAAGGTACCCTCTTTGAATGGACCGTAAGGTCTCCTAGGGTACTTACTTTCCTTGTTACTCCTTGTTACTCTCTCTCTCTCTCTCTCTCTCTCTCTCTCTCTCTCTCTCTCTCTCTCTCTCTCTCTCTCTCTCTCTCTCTCTCTCTCTCTCTCTCTCTCTCTCTCTCTCTCTCTCTCTCTCTCTCTCTCTCTTTTCTATAGACAGAGTTTTAGGTATTCTCCTTTTTCCCATGGATTTGATATAATTCAATTTAGCTTGACCTAGTTTATAGAGGGTCGGATTTTACTTTTGATCATTAAGTACACCAAAATTGGATGCAGTGAGGATGGCTCATCTTGAAGAGAAAATCTCTTCTGAGGTTCCCTCATCTTGTAGGCCAATCTTCTTTAGGTGTTTTAACCATTCCATGCCAATTTTCCAACACAGTAATAATCAAGCTAAACAATTCATTGACTTTTTAAAAAATATTCACCCAAACATACTATACACAATGGAAGGAAATGCCCTCCCTTTAATTGATATTTTAATTCGAAAAAATTAAAATAATTTTGAAACATCGAATTATAGGAAACAAACTTCTACAGGGGTTGGGAATAAACTACTTTAGTAGCACAGCGTTTAAATATAAAATTGCCTCACTTAAACTCTTATTCACCCTGCGTAGCACTTGCGTCATTATATAAGTCTAGGGAACAGGAATTTCAGTTTTTTTTAGTCTTCTTCTTTTAACAACGCTTTTCCAAAGCTTACCGTAGATAAGTGAATCCGTTCATCTTTTAATGGCGTTTATCACCCAAACGTACCCACAACAAAATTCGCAAAATGCAAATATTATTTTGTATGCCAGAGATGGGCATATATAATGAATTTTTAAACCGTAAAATACAGTTATTACTAAAATTTATTTAATTCATATTAAATTTAAAATGGCATTTGTAAACAAATTTTAAATTAAATTATTCTTCAACTTAAAGGATCCAGTCTCAAAAAGTCTTAGGAGTTCCATAATTTATTTACATAAATGTCCTGGGTGTTCCCAAGACTCATATATTGGAAACTCTTTTAGGACACTAGATGCAAGATTTTCTTCTAATATAGGCATTAGTAACCGAATCGCAAAACCTAGTCATCCCTTTAGATAACTTCAAAATTTTAAATACACATAATTGCCCTACCACCCTTCGAATACTAGAATCCCTATATATCAAACATTACTCCCACAGTTTAAATATCGATTCATCATCGGTTCCCCTTCTCGCAAAAAATTGTTATTCCCACATCATTAAACTGTGTAAAGGTTCTGAAGCCCACTGACATCATGGTGTTACGCTACTAGGGACTTAAGTGTTCTCATTTCTTTAAAAAATTACATGCGGTAGGTGAAAAGAAAAGATTGTGTTAATATTCTGATTTGCAACATTTTTGGATACTTGTTTTTGTGTAATGATTTCCTCAGTCCATTATTGATTTCATCCTTATTTACGACTTTAATTTCAACTTATTTTTTTTACTTTTAAAGTATTAATATTAATTTCCATTTCTAGTTTTTCAGGTTTTTGCTTTCCTAACTTTCCTTCATTGGATTTCGATTTTTATCGCTTCAAAATCACCAAAATAACTCGAAATATTTCTTCGCTTATATATATAGATGACTGTTTTCTAATTTTTAAGCACGGTGATCATGCACCCTTATTTCTCAATTATATTAACCAACAACATCCTAACATAAGGTTTTCTATGGTAACAGAAAAGGACAACAAAATCTCGTTCTTGGATGTCAACGTTGTCCGAGCAGGTTCGTCTTATAATACATCCATTTAGAGAAAACCTACCACCCCTAGATTGGGTACACATTTTTTTAGTAGCTCTCCTAGTCAGTTTAAATTATCCAGCATTAAAAGCTGAAGTTTTAGAGCCTACCATATATCCTCTAACTGGTTATCTTTTCATAAAGAACTGACTTATTTTAGGGATTTCTTCAAATTTAATTATTACCCCGATTTCACCTTCGACCAGTTAATATCCAAATTTTTCTCCAAAATATATTATCCTCAACCTTTCTTACTACTGTTTCTAAGCAGAAGGTTTTCCTTAGACTACCCTATCTTGAGCATTTGACATCCGAGTTTAACAAACTCTTTCTCTCTACCCTCATTAATCATTTCCCTCAGTGCCAATTCATTTGTATAAATTCCAACCCTTTATCGTTGAATTCCTTTTTCTCCATAAGGAGCCAATCTCTTTGGGCTTGCGATCCTGTATAGTTTTCAATTATACATCTACGACTTGTCATAGTCGTTATGTAGGCCAAACTGGCTTACAACTCAAATGCAGGATAGCATAGCTCTTAGGTTTGTCTCATAGGACTAGTATTCTCATTTCTAAACTTGAAGCCTTTTCCATCAAGCAACATTCTGAGTATCACCATCATCCTCTTAATTCTGATTCATTTACCATATTATATATATATATATATATATATATATATATATATATATATATATAATTAGTTAAAAGGCCATGTTGTATGCAGGTTCTATTGAAGTCCACAGCTGTGGCAGCTTTATTTATTTTAACTTGTATTTTCTTAATATTTCTTACAAGTTTTTTAATAGGGTCTTCGAGGCGAGAAAAAACATCCGCGAATGACATTCTTTATTCCTAGACGTCTTTTGACCATGTTAGGTCATCTTCAGGGAATGAACAGAAATGGAATTATCTTACGTCTGGAAAAAGATAGAAAATTTTAAAGTGAATAGTCGTAGTATAGTGGATAGGATAGTTAGGATTTAGTGGTGAAGAGGAATGAGTAAGAGTTAGAGTTAGTTGCTGGGTGACCAGCCATCTCTTTGATTCTTAATCTTTATTTTTTCCTGTTATTTTTCAGTTCTTTGTTGGGGCTCTCGCGCCTCTGTTGTTCTTCCTTTTTTGTTTCATTTTTTCATGCGGATTTCCTTTGGTGCTATTTTTTCTTGATTCTGCAATCTTACCTTGCAGTGTACCTTGGGGGCGGTTCCTCCCTCGAGTTGGGTCTACCACTTCTGAAACTGCCTCGGTTGTTCTCTCTGTGGTTTTGTGGAATTTCTATGGCTCTTCTTTCATCGTCAGACATTATGCGATCTAGTTTGTCCCACACCTCCACTGCTCTTCTGTGTAGGGACACATTGTCGTTTTAGTAATAATGTACACCGCTGAGTTTTGTACCTGTTGTAGCTTGACTGCACTTGATTTTGAGAGGCGGTTCAGGGTATAGTTGGGTAGAGTAGTGTCGCTTTGCAGATGGCGTTGTATATTTTGTTCAGGTTGTTACTACTTAGATTCCTCAGTTGAAATAGCTTTGCTACTTGTACCTTAGCCTGGTTTATCCTATTCGCAATATGTTTGCAGTAGCCACTCCGGGTGATTTTTAGCCCGAGCACTGTTCCTTCTTTCACATGTTGATATCTTTTTTCTTCTATCTCTACCCTCGAAGTCAGGCGTCTCCCTACTGGAATGATTGAGAACTTTCCCGGGTTTGTTCGGATTTTCCATTTGCGCTCGAATTCATTGATGTTGGCAATTTCTGCAGCTGTAATTCTGGCCATGGTTGGGGGGTGTCTGTAAGTGCTGTTTGCTACTATTGTTATGTCGTCGGCGAATTGTATATAGGTCGTCGTTTCTTGGACTGGTCTTGGCAGATACATGGTATATACACTATAGAGAGTTGGGCTTATACATCCCCCTTTGGGGACACCTTGTTGCACTTCGAATTCCGGGCCCTCGTAGCCTGCTACTGAGATGAACGCTGTTCTAATGGTGACGTAATCGCAAAGGCATTTTGTTAGGGCGGAGGATAGCTCTAGTCCTTTGATCTTGTACTTTAGATCAGCTCTCCATACCTTATCAAACGCCTTTTGGACGTCTCTAAGTACGATGTCAGTATAGTTTTTCTCGTACTTTGCCTTCGCAAGTGCTTCCACCAGAATGGCTAGGGCAGGCTCGGTGTTCCTATTTTTCCTGAACCCGTGTTAGGTGGTTTGGAATCAGCGCCCTCTCTTCCAAGTGTTTGAGGAGCCTGTCATTAATCACCCTCTCCATTAGTTTTGCCACTGTTTCCAGGAGCGTTATTGGCCTGAAGTTTCCGGGGTTGTTTGGTGGCTTGCCGGGTTTTGGCAGAAAAATAATTTTTCCCTTCTTTAGCGCGTCCGGAAAGTATCCTGCGCTTAGGGAGGCGTTAAACACTGCCGCTATCCGCGACAAAAAGTTGGCTGGTGCGCGTATCAGATTTTCTTTAGTTATACCTGATGCCCCAGGTGCCTTCTGCTTGGTGTTCTTGAGCGTTCTTTGGATTTCTTGTAGCGTTATTGGCTCTATTCCTTGCTCTACCAATAGCGTTGGTGAAGCAGCTACGTTTGGTACTATTTCTAGGCGGTTTAGCTCCAGTTCTTCTACCACTCTTGTTTCGTGGTCGCCGTCAAAATCCTCGTTCTCATTAGGGGAGATATCAAATATCCTCCTCCAATGTTCCCGGAAAGCTTCTTCAACTTTCTGGGGTTCCTTCTCCCCTCCATCCTCGTTCTGGAGTTTGATTTTTTGGCCTCTGTTTTCTCTTTCCTCTGGCTATGTTGATTTTTTCCCATATCTTAGTAGGGTTCAAATCCTCGTCCATGGCTTCCACGAAAAGGTCCCATCTTCTGCCGTTTTGCTCGATTGAGTTCCTCGTGTTTATATACTCATTCTCGAGATTTATTATCTGAGTTGATCTTATTGGATGCGGCAATGACCTGTATTCTGTTGTAGGAACGTATTTCTTATCAGCCCTGACAAGCGCCTCCATGATGTCGCCGATCTCTTCGTCAATTCCTCCAGCGTGGCCTCGGTCAGGTCTCTCTGTTCGTAATTAGCGAGCTCTTCTTCGTAGTTAGTCTAATCGGCTTTTCTATACGATTTTCTCGGCGGGCACTTGACTTGGATGGGATCCATGGACAAAGTCATGACCACCATCTTGTGGTCGCTAGATGAAGGAGGACCTCTCTCGATAATATAATTGAACTGGAGGTTCGGGGTAGCCAAAACTATATCCGGTTTTGTAGCGGTGTTCTGGCCCAGAAATGTTGGAAAGTCGGGACCCAGGCGCTCTACTATCCCTCTTTCCAGTAGTTGGTCGAGGTTTCGGCCGGCTCTATTGTGGTAACGAGTGGAGCCTGAGGCTCTACTCCTGCCATTTAAATCGCCCATGAATACCGATTGGTCTATGTGGCCAAATATATCCGTAAAATTGTGCATGGGTAAAAAATCTCTCCTTGGGGGTTGGTAGCCTGTCGCTACTGTAAGGTTGCCTGTCGCTGTTTTTACGCTTATTGCCAGATATGATTCGTCTAGGTCCTTTAGCTTTTTGTAGACTATATCGTTGTGGATTGCCATAGCGACGCTGTCGTAATTGATATTGTTAGTGGTCTTACTGATTATGGTGTAATTGAAGATGTTAATTTTGATTCTTGCCGGGTTGATATTTATCTCGTTTAGCAATATGATGTATGGATCTTCTTTTAGGTACGTATTGCTCAGAGAGAATCTTTTATCGTTTCAACCAGCCACGTTGTGACCTATTATCTTAAATTTTCTTCCGTGGGCCATTACTTATGTTTCCTTTCCTCCCTGCTTCCTCTTCTCTCTGCCTTATACGCTTCGCACTCGGTGGGCGATTTTGTCCTTCCACTTCTCTTCTTCTTAAATTCTTCCTTCTTCAACGTATTGCGCATTTCCTGCGGGATTTCTAGTTTGCCTGTTGTCAGCATTGTGAATACTTCCCGTTCTGAGTATGGGCCTTCGTATTCGTATTTGTATGCTCCCTTCTTAATGCCTTGTGTTAGTACTTCATTGTCGTCGGGAAAGGGTATTTCCTCGGAGGCGTAGATCTTCAAGTTAAATCTTTGTTGTTCTTCATCCTCTTCTCTTGCAGGCTTTGGAGGGGGGGGGGCCTTGGCTTGGTGTTTCTCGGGTTGCCTGTGGTTACCTCTATTTCCATTGCGTCCTCTTGCTCTTTCTGCGTATTCCTCCTTATCCTCGGGTCTCTACTCGCTGCCCTGTTGGCTTCCGTGGTTTTTTCCTGGCCAGTGGCCTTTTGCTGTGCTTGGGTCTGGTTGGGTTTCGTAGGCTTGTACTGAATGCTTAGGATATCCGCTTATGGTGGGTTTTCCGGTAACGACATCTCTTCTAAGCCGTTATTTTTTAGCATCAGATTCAGTTCTTTGGAGTAGGAGCCTGGATTAGCCACGTTTAATACGTGTGCATGAAGTATGCAAGCTAGTATGTTTAATGACTCACCCTGTTTAACTTCAATTACATTCTTCACCGGCTAGATTTTTGCAGCTGTAGCTTTAGCTACCTTGGCGAATGTGAGGTTTTGTTTTTCCTCCTCTGCTCTAGCCTTCTCTCTTCTCTTATTCTCAATCTGTTCTCTTTTTAGCTGGCATGCCATTGCCAGGGTGCGGTGATTCCCACTGCAGTTCAGACATCTCTTTTGCTGTGACCTGCATTCTCGCCACGTATGTTTTTTCTCGCTGCATTCGGAACACCATTTAATATCTTTGACCGGGCAGTCCCTCGTATTGTGCTTCTAGATCGCGTAACAATTGAAGCAAGTTAGCACGCTAATGAACTCGTCGGTTTTAACTTGTTCAGGTGTAATTTTTAAGTTAAATGCGAGAATACCCGACTCTCTTGCCTTTGCAGCCATGCTGGTTTCCGGAAAAATAACCTTGAATACGTGGGAGTATTCTGTACTGGTTGCTTGATTGGTGAACTTGATTATTTGTTTTACCCTCGCCCACTGTTGTGCTCTTCCAATCTCTTTCTTCATCTCATCTGCGTTGTGTTCTCCTATCTAGGGGTCAATTTGACGGCAATAGACTGTCTTCTGGGCTTCTATTTGGGGGGGGGGCACTTTTGCTTCCAGTCCAATCCTTGTGAACTCTTCACTCGCTTTTTCCGAAAGGATCTTGTCAACATTTCTGTTGTTTTGGCAGATTGCTAGGTACGAGTTGGTGTAGTCTAGTAACCTAACTAGCACTACGCCGAGTTCCCCGTAGATTATTCTGAAGACGCTGGTTCTATCGGGTTTTTGCGCGCCCTTCAAGGCGCGCAAAGGGACCCGTTTAGTGGTATCCATCTTCTAATTCTCAGAGTTTTTTTTCCTTTTCCATTGGCTAAGAGGATGAAAAAGAATAGGTAGATATAGTTGCTGCTATATCCGTTTATGACACCGGCTTATTCAGCTGACGAGTCGGTTTTCCCTACCTACCTACCTAAACCCTAGCCCTAACAGTTTTTGCTCCACCAACTTGTGTCCACCGCTCACACGGGATCTAACCCGTCCCGGGCTAAGCTTCGGCCTGCGCCGAGTTAGCCACCCGATTCAGATATGGCTCCTGCACAAGAAGGTATCTTAGGAGACTTCGAGCTTCCCTACCCGACTCGCCCAAAAGAGGGTGGATAGGAAAGAGAGAGTTCGTCTTTTTGTAAGAGTCCAGTAATCGTCTCGTCTGACAGTTGTGGTCTCTTCTGATTCTTCAATCTTGAATTGGCGATGCAAAAAACGATCAAATTCGTATTCGGCGCGCTCCGCTCAATCCGAGAAAAAGCGCCAAGACAATCGGGGCTTACAAAATTAAACTTTGAAAAGGCACAAGCCAATGTCATCGAAGGGATCAGAAGGATATATAACGCCTGCCTGAACACGGGATACTTCCTAGGTGCATATAAAAGGGCGAAAATGATTTTCTTGCCTAAGCACGGAAAGGACCCAACGTTGAAGGAAAGCTACCAGCCAATTTCACTTCTAGAATTTGGCGAGAAGCTCTTTGAGAAGATCCTCAACCGAAGACTGGTGTCTTACCTGGAGGAGAACTCCCTCTTCAATCCACATCAATTCAGGTTTAGGAGGAAGTGAAGTACGGAGATGGCGATTAATGTTATCACGGAAAAGCTATCCCAAGCAAAACAGGAAAGAAGTTACGTGAACATTGTTTGTCGGGATGTATCAAAAGCGTGTGATAAGGTGTGGCAACGGGGAATGCAGTACAAGATCTTACAACTGAGCCTAAATGAAAACTTAGAAAGAACTCTCTGTGACTGTGTCATAGAGAGATCGGCGTACATCAGTTTAGAGTGCACAGACGGACCAACGTTTCCGCTCAATGCGGGCCTCCCGTAGGGGGGTGTGCCTATCCCCCACTCTCTACTTGATTTACACCGCTGATGTACCAGCCTCTGTAAGCTCTACTTGCCTCAACATTCAATTCGCCGATGCTTTCACCCAGATAATCATTTGTCCATGGAGGAATGCGCCTTGGCAAGCTCGTATGACAGCAGCAGAAATTGAAAACCTTAACACCTACGAGGCCTGATGGATGGAAGATTCGCACCAAACAAGAAAAGATAAAAGTAGTCCCCATAGGCAGGAGACTACTTTACGACGTCAGGGTGTGGAATAAACGTTATCCCTACACCACGGAGTGTAATGTACTCAGAATGAAGATTGAAGATTACTTCAACTAGGTACAAGAAGCACTTTCAAGAGAGAATCACCAAGGCCAAGGCTGCTGTCAAAACTTTATACATGTTAATAAATCTTCGTGAAAGCAATAAGAAAAATATCTGCAATACACTTGTAAGTTCGACGCTGCTATACCCCGCTTCCGCCCTCTCATGTACCTCGAAGACACAAAAGAGGAAACTACAAGTGGTGCAGAATAAATGTATGTACCTAATTACAGATACATACAGGCGATAGAGAAGACGCCAAAAAGGGCTGCACCGGGAAGGCGAGGATAAGTCCAATTAACGTTGTCATAGAAGAGCGGACAAGGAATATGCAGGAAACGGTTAATCGAGAATTGGACGATTATATCGTCCAAATGATTAACCAGAACGGAAGAGGCATAAGTCGCGCCAGATTTCCGAGCTCCGCTGAGCTTTTAGCTGGCGGAGCAGAAGTGCCGTTCTACACATAAAATAAGAATGTTTTTACCCAGACCAAAGAAACCGACCAAGAAAAAGATTGCCTAATTATTAAACCTCATCGATTTCTACAAGAATTCACCGATGAAGATTCCAAAATGACCGATGAAAACATCCAAGACAAAAAAAAACACGATTTACACTCACTACATAATATACAAAAAAAGAAGACATTAAGCACAACACTAAAATGATTAGAGTCATTTATTACCACAACAGAATAATAAAATTCGATAAAATTCAAAGTAGAATTGGAACAGAATAATTCCCTACCGTTTTTAGACGTAAATATCAACCGTTTAAATAATTATATTCAGTGCTCAGTCTATCGAAAGCCTACAAATTCAAATGTTTACATACATTTATTCTCACTACATGATAAATCCGTTAAGATATCTGTTATTTTCCTCCCTCCTTCTCCGAGCCGAAAGAACGTGCGACCCAATCTTCCTTCAGGATCAAATTAACCACCTTATCTGCAATTTCATTGAACTAAAATATCCAATTCACTTCATAAATAGATGCCATTCCAAAGCACGAAAAAACTTCTATGCCACCTCCACACCACGAAGGGATGATTTTAAAAAAATGTGCTAGTTTCCCATATGCTCCAGCCTTGGCTCCTCTAAAATCATATGCGAACGGAAACAACATAAATATTACATTTAAATATTCCAATATAATTCGAAAATCCTTGACTAGACTGCGCACAATCAATCTCGATGCTGGAGTTTACAGTATACCATGCTATAATTGTAAATTAGCATATATCGGAGAGTCAGGCCACTTTAATAAGAGGATGAAAGAACATTTAGCTGATATCAGAAGGTGCAGGAACTCGTCAAGTATCTTTACACACATGCAAACGCACGACCATAGAATTGATTTTAACCATGCAAAAATCATTTATAAATCAAACAATTATATTGAAAGGAGAATTGCAGAATCCATCATCATCAACAAAGTTGATAATTTCAATTTATCTGAAGGGCAATACAAATTTAACATATATAACGAATAGAGTCGCCAATTGTATCTATAAGGCCCCGGATGCAATGAGTTTCATTTTGTTTAGTTTGTCATTCACGCCAGATTTACTCCAGTATATTTTTTTCAAGATTGTTTCCTGCTGTTTCATTTTGTTTAGTATGTGTCTTACCCTATATATACTGTGCTCCTTGTCTAGCGTCTTTACTATTAGTTGTAAATGGCATGTTGCCGAAACTAGTCCGATAGTTATAAATAAATCTTGATTCAAATATTGTGGTTTACCATTATCTTCTACTGATATACATCACGTCAATGTGATATCCTCCATTTTATATATATATATATATATATATATATATATATATATATATATTGGAAGTAGTTACCTCTGGCAAAATATAATTTAATTTTAATAATGAATCCAAGGACCAAAAAGAAAGTAGTTTCTATTAAACTGATTCTTTAATGACAACGTTTCAGGCTACAAGCCTATCATCAGGTCTGACAAAGAGAAATGGACAAATATTTAAATTCTAACATATTAATTATAGGCATAAGGTCAAAATCCAAATCAGGTAGACAAAACATCATTTAAATGGGGGAGACTAAGGAGAGAAAGAGACGGAGCATGTAACTTACCGGGTTGAGGCGTGAGGAAAACTCAACTGAATAAGTTAAGGAAGGGGGGACAGGAAGTAAGCGCGCGGTGGATGGGCGAGCGGTTAAACTAGGAGGAGGAGAACCGCACTTGTGTCGTTATTAAGGGAAGGTCTTAATATTTTAATATACATAGACTCTAAGATACGAAGGGAGATTTCATTATTACAATGTTCAAGGATTTTAAAATTTTCATGAGTGACATCAGTTTTACATTATATATATATATAGATATATATATATATATATATATATATATATATATATATATATATATATATATATATATATATACATATATATATATATATATATATATATATACGAAGGGGCGGTCAATAAGTTTTGCAATTCGGATATAAGGAAACGAGATATGAGGAAAAGTGGTTAATTATTTTTCAATATAACTACCCTCGACTTCAATGCACTTGCGCCACTTGTCCCTGAGGCTTCGAATTCCCGACAACCAGAAATCTCCCGATTGCTGTTCAATCCACTCCTGGACGGCGAGCTGGACATCTTCATCGTCCCCAAACCAGCGTCCACGCAGTGCAGCCTTGAGCTAGCGGAATAAAAAGTAGTCGCTAGGGGCCAGATGTGGAGTGTAGGGGAAACGGTTGAGCTCCTCGAATCCACACTCGCGCAGGGCAGCTTGTGCAACTCTGGCCTTGTGGACTTTGACGACGTTGAAGTCGATCATGGGGCGTGAGGTTTCTAGGGACCCAACGGGCAGAGACCTTGGTCATGGCCAAATTGTCGTGGATGATGTTGATAACACTTCCATGTGATATTCCAAATTCTCGCTCGATTTCTTCAACCTTCACCCGTCGATTTTCGAGGATCCTCCTCTCCACACGGGCCACATTGTCCTCGTTGGTAACGTCTGACGGGCGTTCCTGACGGAAGTCATCTTCAAGAGACTCACGACCATGGCGGAACTCCCTATTCCAGTGAGCAATGGTTGCATAGAAAGGGGCGGTGTCGGTGTACACTGCAACCATGCGTTCATGGATCTCTTTTGCTTTCTTGCCTTCCTTGGTCAAAATTTGATCACTGCGCGGTGCTCAACCTTCTCCATTGGCTTAAATAGACGAGGCAGGAGCGTCATAACTTGTCCTAACACCTCCACAAACAACCATCTCCCTTCCTCTGTTTTGCCCTACCAATTCGCAAAACTTATTGACCGCCCCTCGTATATATATATATATATATATATATATATATATATATATATATATATATATATATATATATATATATATATATATATATATATCTTTCTCCCTCCTTATTCCTCTCACCCCTATCCCCTGATTTCCCTCTCTCCATATCTCTCCATTTCTCCCCCTCTTTCCACCACTCTCCCTTCTTTCCCACTATCTCCCCTCCGCCCGTTCTTTTTTATCTCTCTCCTCTGTGGTCCTGTTCTGCTCAAATGAATATTGCTATTTCAGGGGCACATGCAATCCAAGGGCTCGTTTGACCGACTGCGCCAAGTGAACCTCGAACTCCAGTGGATGATCGCCGAAGGAGATGCGGAAAACCAAGTCTTGCCGAGTCGCATCGAGAGTAGAGACAATCGACACATGACACAGGCCAATAGATTCCGAAGACGGAGTAATGTCTGTAAGATAAAGTGTGTATAGACGTCCGTGAGAACAAGGGTTATCCCCCATAAGATATTAAAGCTTAGTATGAAGTAAAATGGCGCAATCTTTCATTAAATAAAAGTTGGATAACTCAATTTTCAATTTCTAATCAAACCCGAAATTATTTATTACCCTTAATTGCATTAAAATACAGTTCACCTATTTCCCAGGCAGGACTCTGAGTGAATCAAATTGTGGCCTTAAGGATACCAATTTGTATGGTTCAGTAACCAACCTCGACCAGGAGGAAGTGAAGCAAGTATGTTGTTTGGATCATTAGTAACTGTGGTGAAACCCATTCTTACAATAAACATATTATACGGTATTACTGCACTTCAAAGAGCCTTGAGATACTGATTTCTACTTTTCAAATCAATTTTAATTGCTAGGCCCCATTTTGATGAGCTTAAATTATGTGCATTCTGATGAGTTCATTATGATGAACTTAAGGTACAAGTTCCGTTCCAAGTACAGTTACCACACATTGATACTTTATAAGGTCGCATCTCATAAAATGGTCGATTCAAATTTTCTTAGAGTCGAGATACAAATTTTTATTTCTGTTTCTCACTTAGAATTAAACGCAAAAATCAACGAGGTTACCTACCCCAGAAATTGTGTGAGAATAAAAGGTTCGTAAAAATGGGGAAGCTGGGGGGGAGTGAAATTTCACAAAGATATACATAACGGTTTATGTGTGTGATAGATAAAGTTCCGTCAAGCAAACTTAAAGTTCTACTTTTCCTGCATGTGTCATTAAAACGTTTCTTCCATTTGTGCAGTTTTGTCAAGATATAAGTAAAAAAATTCGAGATCTTTGCTTTCCTGCGCGTGGGGCACAAAAAATCCGACATCGCTGAGCGGCTCAACGTCAGTCGGATGACCGCCCACAGAGTCGCGGAGAGACTCAAAAACGGGGATGACCTCAAATATCAAACTCGTTCAGGAAGACCTCAAGGTGTCACCCGATTGGCTGTGAGAAAGGCTTTCGAAAGTGCCCGAAGCTCAAGATGACTGCGCTCGCGAAGAAGAATAGCATCACGTTGGCTGCGGTGTTTAGGGCGGCAAGAGCTTGAGGTACTTTCAAAGGCCTCTGGTCACTGAGAGTGCTGTCGTCTCCTTCTCCACGACTTGAAGATTCATGGCAATCGAATTCTGAATTTTCTTATTAACAAAACTTGGTCGATCCGATCATCAAAATGTAGAACAACCGCGTGGTAAACTTCGGCCAGGACGTCTCCGAGATCCGCTACGTCTCTACGAGCAAGCACCCTGCCTCCGTGATGATGTTCGACGACGTGGCTTCGAGTGGCGAGAAGATGCAGCCGGTGTGGTTCGCGACCGGTTACAGGCTCACCGCGGCCGATTATAAGGACATCTTGGCCACGAGAGTCCTGCCCTGGTTGAGAAAGATCACGTACAAGAATGGATGGGGTCAAACATGAAATTCTGGTCGAGGACAAGGCCTTCAACGTCCTCCGCAACCGCGTGTGGGATAGTTTCAAGGAGAATTTCGTCCGCAACTTGTGCGCCACCTTCGGGTCTAGCCTAGATCGCGTGTTTGTCGCCGAAGGTGGCTACATTGATTAAGATTACAATTTAAACACACATTTATATGTTAAAATAATAAAACGTGTCTAACTGCATCGAAACTATCAGTGTGTCCTTTGTTGAGAGCGTCGTAATAAATCTAACAGGACTTTTGCAATACCCGGTACTCCCTGGATACCCGCGCCATCCAGATGAGAGAAATTTCTAAAAATCTTAGTTCTTGAATTTTCCGTCCAAGTTTTTGATCAAAAAGGGGGAGTTTTGTCTTTGCGTTTCCCACAATTGGCCTGCAGAGAACAAAGTGAAAAATTGAGAGTGGTTTCATTCACATGGGTGCGTGGAAATTGATTCGCCACAATTTATTTACAAATTCTAGGGATTGTATGGTGGACTACTATTTATATATTTGTCCTAAGGCCAAACTTACTGCAACTTCTTCCACCTTCTAATTGATTAAATATATGAATAATTAAGATCTAAATGCGACCTTGTTTACTCACTTTGATTTTTCCTTTGGAAATATAAGATTAACACTAAGGAAACCATAGTTGGTTCATTTTGGCGGTTTGTTTGAATATCCATTTCTTACATTTGAATATTCTTTCTAATGAAAATCCACCTCTTATGATTAATAAGAGATTAATTTTTATAAGAAAGGAATATTCAAAGATATTCAAAATTATTCAAATGATTGCAGCATTTAATAATGTTCTGAATTTTCTTCTGGAGGAAGAAGACCTCCAACCGAAGAATGAGGAAGGCATTGAAGTCAAAAAGATGGGTTCGGTCACATCTGGAGTTTATATGAAGTATTTCCTGGCAGGAGGTGGATATTTCGGCGTTGTTGCAGTCTTCCTCTTAAACATTGTGGCTCAAATACTATTCAATGGATCCGATTATTGGATCTCATTCTGGTAAGTGCTACCTCACATTACTCCACCGATAAATGTATATCTTGGCCATTGAATTTTTTTTTTTACAGAAAATGGTAGAAGTATACTGAAATATGAGTACATGCGCTTGCGCCCACTTCGTCGAATTACAAAACCTCAAAATGAAATAACTTCGAAAGACAAATACTTTGAAAAACAATAGGTAATTTCGAAAAATTAAGAACCAATCTGAAAGAATAAATTATACGAACTTAGTTAGGTTAGATTAGTTTTATTAAGATCGTTCATAAAAATGTGCCGATGTTAAAAAAATATTTTCGACCGATGCATTTTTCCCTTTCCTCTTTTGTCTATCTGGCCTTCTTTCGTCTCTCTACCACTCTTTGTCACGCATCTGGGCATCTCTTTTTTGTTTAATGAGCTGCGGTGAGTGTTCCGGAACTCTTTCGTTGAAAATTAAGAGGATGGGTCGGCAGAAAGCAGTCAGCGCCCCACAGTTCCTCGTTTTCTACACCATTGTAGATTTTTTTTTAACGGAGTTACGACTTCTCCCCCTCCCTAATTGCCGTTGGGGGATAGGTTGGATGTACATTTTCGAAGCGTGCCATCAGAAGGGCAGTTCGGTAATACCTCAGTTTAGGGCCACACGATATGGGGCGCTGTTTCTGGGCCTTATGAGGTCAGATGGTAGCTTCGAATGTGGCCAATCACAGCGTTGTATTTGTTTCGTTATTTTGTTTTTAGCCTTTATTCTACTCAATTAAATTAAATAGTAATGAATTCTTCTTTTTTTTTAAATAATGTATTACATTTTTTTGTTTCTTATACCTATTTTTGTGAAACTAAACCATTATTTTTACACACTGGCAGCCTTAAATTTCAACCTTATTTCAAATATTGGGAACCCTAATACCAAACAGTTAAAAGAGCGCAATTCTTACTAACTCTGTTTATTCTACTTCAATACGATTTTTTTATAATTCCTCGATTAATTTAATACACTTTTCTATAGATCGTGGCCTCATTTTAAAAGTGAAGGTTTGCAACAGGTGTGGAAAAGAAGCGCGGCACGATTATAATAGTGAAAGGTGGAGATTGTTTAGCTTTGGCCGTGAAGTGATTATATTATTAGGTAATTTAAGACGAAAATATTACCGCCGACATTTAGCAATCGCCTTTTGCATTTAAAGCTAATAACAACAAGGAGTAACAACAAGGAAAGAAGGTACCCTAGGAAACCTTACGGTCCATTCAAGGAGGGTACCTTTGGACTAGCAATCGAGCGGGCACATGGCTGCTCAATTGTTTTGCGTCCCTAAACGGCCACTTTTCAAGACCTTGTCTAGTGTTGACTTGAACTGGTCAACAGATTCACTGTTGACAACTTCCACTGGAAGTGCGTTCCACTTACCGCAGATACTGTAAGTGAAAAGATTTCCACACAGATTGCGGTTTTAACGCTTCAGTTCAAGTTTGAAGCCTTGATTGCGCGTTCTGCTCTCACTCAGTGTGAAAATATCCCAGTAGTCAACATTTTGGAACCCTCGAAGTATTTTGAAAACTTCGATGAGCTGACCACGCAGTCTACGGGTTTCCAGCGAAAACAGATCTAATTTCCTCAGTCTATCCTCATAACTTTTATGTCGGATAGAGGGAATCAGCTTGGTTGCCCTGGCTTGTACGTGTTCCAATCTCGCGATGTCCTTTCGAAATGAAGGACTCCCAAATTTTTTCGGCATACTCCAGGTGCGGTCGGACAAGTTAGTTGTACAAACACAGTACAATCTCCTTGTTCCGATATCCAAACTGGCGCTTTATATAACCTAGCATCCTTTGGGCCTTTTTCTCTGCCTCAATGCACTGTTTCAAGAACTTGAGGTCACTAGTGATTGTTACACCCAAGTCCTTCTCAGTGTCACTCAATTCAAGAGCAGTGCCCTTAAGGATATACTGAGATTGGGGGTTTCTGTGGCCGATATGCATCACTTTGCATTTTCCCCACGTTAAAAGGCATTTGCGACGTGTCCGACCACTCCCCAATCTTCCCAAGATCTTACTGCAGGCGGGCAGTATTTCCATCCTTTGCAACGTTCATACCAAGCTTGGTATCGTCGGCAAATTTGGAAATCTTGGCAACCATGTCACTGTACATGTCGTTGACGTAGATTATGAATAGTAGTGGTCCCAAGACAGAACCTTGAGGCACCCCGCTAGTAACGGGCACCCACTCAGAAGCCTGTCCTTTCACCATCACCCGTTGCCGTCTGCCACTTAGCCAGTTCTCGATCCAGCCGGCTACTTTTCCGTCTATGCCCAGCACTCGCACTTTCCTGAGAAGGCGGTGGTGTGGTACCTTATCAAAGGCTTTCTGAAAGTCTAAGTACACCACATCCACCTCCTTGTCCCGATCGTGCTCACTGAAGACGTAGTGGAAGAATTCCACAAGGTTCGTCAGGCATGACCCTTGCCTTCGGAAGCCGTGCTGGGAACTCCTCAGTAGCAGGTTTGACTCTAAATACGACGTCATTTTGTCCACCATCATGCTTTCCATGAATTTACCGACTATGGAAGTCAGACTGATAGGTCGGTAGTTCGACGGTTGGCTACGGTCTCCTTTCTTGAAGATAGGAGTCCCCTCCGCTTCACGACAGTCTCTAAGAACGCATTCGGTCCGGATTGACATGTTGAAGATTGCGCTCAGGTGTCGTGACACTGATCGCGCACTTCTTTCAACATTTTAGGTAGAAACCCATCCGGGCCAGGTGACTTATTCGTCATTAGGTCAGTGATCTTCTTTCGAATTAGGAATATTACCAGGGGTTTCTTTTAAGTTTCAAGAGGAGGGGGGGGGGTGCCGACATTTAGCAATCTCCTTTTGCATTCAAAGGTAATGTTAGCCTTTTGAATTAGGAATATTACGAGGGGTTTCTTTAAGTTTCAGAGGTGGTTGCAACCCCAAACAATTAAGTGCTGATATGGGGGCGAAGCCTCTCATTTCGAAAGTAACTAAAAAATGTTAATTTTTGGCGGCAATAGCCTAAATTAGGCGGCACTATCGTCTTTGTTATTTTGATAAACGGGCGATTGGCTCTGCACGTTTATCGAAATAATAAAGAGGATAGCGCCGCCCCTTTTAGGCTATTTCCGCCCAAAATTAACATTTTTAGTTACTTCCGAAATGAGGGCTTCACGTCATAAGACCTAAATTGTAGCACAGAAACAGCACCCCATATCGTGCGCCCCTAAATTGAAGTATTACCGGGAGTTCCCTCTGGTGAGGTTGGGTGGGAACTTTTAGTCAGTTATAAATTTTCTAACCAGTGTCTTTGCCTCCGGCTCACCTAGCATTTCAATGCAGACATCTTGAGAAAGCACACGCATTTTGTATAGGTAAGCACAATCTTTCAGGCAAACAGGAGAGAAACAATAGCAACCCTTTCTTTTAGCATCTGATCTCACCTTTCCCAATTAACTTTTCTCATCTTAAGTATAATATTTGTAAAATATTTGTGAATTATCGAGAGGTTAATTTAAGCTATTTACGAGAATAAAATAAGTGTTTAGCTTTATTATTGTGTTGAGGTGTAACCTTGTACTCTCAAATAATTTACGATCTACGAAACTTTGGTCCCCTTGCAAGTGTTTTCTAATCAAACAAATTCATTTCTGAATATAACGTGCAGCCTCTTTTTAGCAAATTTTAACACTTTATTTTCAAATATTCAACTTATTTCATCCGTGTCTACAACTAAGGAGAAAATTTTGGACTCAAGGCATCTCTGGGAAGGCATTTACCTTTTACAAAACTAGCAATCCCTGTTTGTTGCCTACCCTAAAGCAGTGCTTCTCAAACTATCTGATGTGGCGTACCGGCAGTTGTTTTTTTTTTAATGTGCCAGGGACCGGTAATATTTCTTAGTAATATTAATTTATACCGGAAACAAATAATACAATATTACAGAAGCATTTTATAATCTTAATCGTTACTACTAATGTGAAAGGTGAGGCTGCTTCTTCTTTGTCAGTTTATCCAGTCGTAGTTCAATTGAAGACAGTACCACGCGCAATGGAGAATCAATTTCACTAAGCTCAGGATATTCATCTTTCATTTTAATCCAAAAGGAACCAAGTGATGTAATTTCGAAACTCGTCTTCAATCTTTTTTCACCGGCCAGCTCCAACAATTTATCCTCCATAATGACACTTAAGTCATCTTGCAGTGGAATAAACGGATTTTTGATCAATCCATTCCCTTTCCGTGGATCTTCTTCTGCTGGAAAGTAAAACTGAAACTGGTCTGCCAGATTCTTCACGTGTTCTCTGATGACATTCCGTAGAGATATAATATTAAGGCCTACGATGATTGTCGCTAATTGATGAAAAATGTCATAACAATCTCTTGACACTCGACTCTTCCATGCTTATAGCTTTCGTTTCTGTCCATCGATCTTTTTGCCATTGTAAAACGCGAAGCCATCATTCCCTGCATGGGGGTGTTAAGATCATTAAAGATGGCAAAAATTTCAGCCAAATAAGCCAGCTTGGCTAACCAATCCACATCTCCGCACACTTGTAACCAATTTTTTTTTTTTTGTCCTGAAGAAACTCGACAAGCTCGTTTCGTAGCTTAAATAATGTTGACAGGACTTTCGCTCTCGATAACCAACGTACATTGGCATGCAATAGGATCTGTTTATGATCAGCTCCCATATTATCACATAATGCAGTGAATAGTCTCGAAATTAAAGCATTCGCCTTTACATGGTTCACAATTTTTACAGCCTCGTTGAACACACTGTTTAGTTCTGTTGACATTTTTATTGTTGCAAGATTTTCTTGGTGAAGGAAGTAGTGCGTCGACTTGGATTCTGGGGCAAGCCTATTAATCTAGTTAACCACTCCTGAATGCCGTATTATCATTGCGGCAGCGCCATCAGAACATACGCCTACACAAAAACTTGAAATCCAACCCACATTTGCTAACGATGTAGTCGCTCACAGTCTCGAACACTTCAGAACTAGTTGTTTTTGTTGATAGTGAAGCAGAGAAAAAAATATCTTCCTTCAATTCACCATCATGTTCAAAGTGCACATACACCATCAGAATTGTCTGATTAGCAAAGTGTGTACATTCATCAAGCTGCAAAGAAAAGTACTTTGCTAATTTCATCTGTCCTATGAGCTGATCTTCCACTTCCGTCAGCCAGATCATGAATTCATCGAGCTATAGTGTCATTTGAAAGTGGCACCTGAGCCACTTTCTTTGCCGCCGGCTCGCCTAGCATTTTCATGCAGACATCTTGAATACAGCCTATCACTAGCGTCTCATTGATTGTTTATGGCTTTTAACCCTAGTAACTCGAAATGAAGCCCGCAAAGCATAAGTATTTATGTGCGATACTTTAAAGATCTGTTTTTGACGGCCTTTTAAAAGCAACATGCTTTCTTTCAAAGAAATCTTTCGGCTTTGAAGTCATTTCGTTATGTTTTGTATTTAAATGTCTCTTGAGATTTGATGGCTTCATTCAGTCGTTAGCTAACACATCTCCAAAAATTACACACTGCTGTTTTTGCACCACCCCATCATTTGTGGCTACAAAACCGAATTGAATGTATGAGGAGTCATATTTCCGAGTAAAGCTAGTACGAATTCTTTTTGCCAGCAATACTTCGGTTTCATTTACATCTTCGTCATCTGATTCAAAATTACTTGCGCGTTCAGCAACCAGATGTCTCGGCTTGATAAATATGTCCATAGGGCTTCGCTTTGCTCTGTAAATTAGGAATAAAACTAATTAATATATATTCCATAACCCCAGGTATATACTTAATTTATGATATTAGGATGAAAGCCAAAAAAATGCAGTGTGAATTATTTTATTGAAAAATATGTGTGAGAGATCATTATTAGGATAGGAAGATAATATAAAATTATATAAAAACAGGATAAAAATGGGAAAGTTAAGATTATTTGTACTTACATTCTCAGATCAGTGGGTTATGACAGGGCCCCAAAAGACAAACGCGCAGATATCCGTATTATGCTATCTGTTCAACTTCTTGGTGGTTACTGCGGGTGACCAACCTATTCACAAGGTTGCCAGATATCACCACCCACCAGAGCTCCACTACCTCAACTCACTCCCTTTTGATCTCTCCACCTTCTCTCCCTTTCTACATTTTATACAATATATAACACTTTAATAATCCTAATACTACATAATAATCAACTCTGCTAAAATAAACTCTTTCTCATAATATGTTATATATGAATCACATACTGGAAGCATATGACAACTCGTTAGAAACAACTTCCTTTCTACAAGCGACAACACTAATATAATCTTAATACTACACCAGTAAGCTATTGTAAATAGAAAATATTTTCTCATATCACAAATATACTACATTTACTTACATAATCTCTACCACGGTTCACCGGCCAGCTGATAAGTTGTTTACTGCAGTGCATAAGGCGAAATTACTGAAATTATGCTATTGTTTCTTTCTTTTCTGGAAATGAGCCGCGTACTGGCAGCTGATGGCTCGCGGACCGGCACCGGCACCGGCCGCGGACCACCACTTTAAGTAGCACTGCCCTAAAGCACTTTCTTAACCAGTAAAACTAGGCCCCTTACATCGGGAGAGGTCAATACTTACACAAAATAATATTGAAAACTGGATTCTATTATATATTATAATAAATGTATATTCCATAAAAAATATTTTTATTTTTTTTACTTTATAGCATTAGCCCTTGCTTTAATGAGGCGATTCGAAGTTTTTGTTGTTCGAACTATTTTTTTTTCGAAGTTATTATATTTTGAAGATTTGTTTTGAAATAAATATTTAAGAGGAACTGTTTTAAAAGATTCGTTTTCGAAGATTAGTCCTAAAATCGAGTCCTTTTCCTTCTCCTTTCTTTCATCTTCATATCTTCCCTTTTTTTTCTCTAATCTGAAATTCTTTGCAATCACTGTTGGTCCGTGATCCCATTATTATTTCTTTCAAG
Source organism: Ceratothoa steindachneri (assembly GCA_963969495.1). Taxonomy (NCBI): domain Eukaryota; kingdom Metazoa; phylum Arthropoda; class Malacostraca; order Isopoda; family Cymothoidae; genus Ceratothoa; species Ceratothoa steindachneri. The sequence continues at coordinate 71,913,974 of OZ018330.1, forward strand.
GACAAACAAGGAGAGCTTGATGGCAAGCATCGCACACCGCATTAATCTGACCTTGGAAAACTCCTCTCAGAATGAAACGTTGTTTCCAGAAATAAATTTCACTTCCCAGGATAGATTGAAGTTTATCATCATTTATTCAGGTAGGTTAATTAAAGGAACTACCATCACGAAATTTTCCCCTTCAATAACGTTGATTCTAAATGTTGAGACATATGATTTTCCTCTCCCCTGGAATAAGAATAAATAAATAGGTTCAGGATTGGAGGTATGGCTTTGAACTTAGACGAAACCACATATGTGTCAATGAATACCAACTTGGTGATCAATCTGAACGAGTTGAGACATATATAAACTCGATATCATTACGTCTTCAGTCCAGATACGTGGCATAGGTTAGCAGGATGTTATCTGCAGTCTTTGCGGGGATGAAATACTGCGGAAGATCACCTTCTACGTCTGAGGAAATAATGAATGAGGAAATATGACTTTGATTACTGTATACAGGTATCACCGCTTCGCTGATCGTCGTCACTTTTCTGAGGACGTTGGCTTACTTCCGCTTATGCTGGAAATCGTCAACGAACATTCACAATGAAGTTCTAAGGGTGGTGATGTGCGCGCCTATGCGTTTCTTTGAAACCCGACCGATCGGTAAGTTATCACAGCGCAGAGTCCATTTATGGTAAAAAATGTGGGTTATGTTCATTTTTAAATGGAGTAAAAGTGACTTGGTAATGAAGCATTGATGTTTATTGGTTGGTTAGAAACCGATTTTCCTGACTCAAAATCCAAGCAAAAATCTATAAATATTCCTTCTTTCAGTCATTTAGTGACGATACATTTTTGAGTTAGCGAAAAACAACTGAGTTTGTTTCAATCTGAAGTTCATATTGCAAGGACCCAAACACTCAGTGTTAAAGCAAAAAAAACTGAAAAAGCAGAAGAGTTAAAGAGGAAGTACACAATGGAGAAAACTTTAAATGAAGCTAGACATACATATATTAGGTGCTTTGTAAAGTATCTCCACAATATATTAACACTTTAATGCTTTAGTGTGCGATCTAGGTTAATAAGTAATAAAATGAAATGAAGGTGAGAATGGGAGTTTTATGTGTACTGGTTATTATTACGGTTTACCTAGACACCACTTAAATACAATATTCTATACACATAAATTAGATTGATAGAAATGAAGGTTGAATTTTAAGATCGGGCTACGTGTCAGAATTTGGTGAACACAAGGGGGTTTGAATAAACAATCAGAGGAAAATATAATGCATTTTAGAATCAACAAGTGGAACAAAGATAACACTGGTCAACACACATTTTCCATGCTGAATCCGAATCTGCCTTAGGTTTTGCTCTAGCACGTACCGTTTTTAAGATATGCCAAAATTTTAAAATGGCTGCTTGCGATTATAAAATGTAGTATATTACTGGTATTGCTCTATTGCATGCATCATAATTGTACTGCTAAGATGAGCAAACTAGATGATTCGTGAATTCTTGCTGGTTAAAGGGGTATAGAGAAGAATTCATTTACATTTGTAACCCGCATGCATATTTTGCACTCCTTCTGCGTTGATCATAAGAGGCTTTCAAATATTTCCACAGATCCGTAACAATGCCTCGAGAGGGCAAAAATAATCCAGATAAATTCTGCTATGTATGTGGGCATTATTCAACAAAATCTCAGCTGCGCACTATCACAAATGATATAAAGAAAATTTACAAACTCTACTTCGGTTGCCCTCTGGTGACCAAGATAAAGCATGGTCACCACACCAAATTTGTACTTCCTGCTCTAATGGATTACGTGACTTGATTAACAATAAGAAAGCTTCAATGCCCTTCGCTGTTCCTATGATATGGAGAGAGCCCAGAGATCATCTCAAAGATTGCTATTTCTGCAGTGTGACCATAAAAGGGTTTTCTGCAAAGAACAAGCATCAAATTGTTTATCCAACCATGGATTCGGCGTGTAGACCAGTTTCACATGATGTATCTTTGCCAATCTCAGTTCCACCTGATGATTGCCTCGTACCTGATGATATCAGTAATGATAGCAGTACTGAAGGTGCATGCACATTGGATGCGGATGTTGAATATGAAGATGCTAACTCTGAGCCAAAGTTATTTACTCAGGAAGATTTGAATGATCTTGTGAGAGATCTGTCACTGTCAAAGGAGGAAGCAGAACTTCTAGCATCTCGACTACAGGAATAATTCTTACTCGAGAAAAATGTGCATGTGAGTGACTTTAGAAAGCGTAATCGTGATTTAACTTTATTCTTTAAAGTTAATGGACCTTTCTGTTACTGCCATGATATAAAGGGATTGTTCGAAGCTTTGTCACAGACACATAAAGCGTCTGACTGGCGTCTCTTTATTGATGCTTCTAAGACAAGTCTGAAAGCTGTCCTCTGTCACAATAGCAATGTAAAGCCTTCCATTCCTATTGGCCATTCTGTCAACCTTAAGGAGACATGACAATATGGATATTCTTCTTAAATCCCTAAACTACCAAGCCCATCAGTGGTACATGTGTGGTAATCTAAAAGCCATAGGCATGCTAATTGGTATGCAAGGAGGATTCACGAAGTACTGTTGCTTCATCTGCCTGTGGGATAGCCGTGCCAATGCAAAACATTATGACAAGCGAGACTGGCCACTTAGATTTACATATGAGCCTGAAATAAGCAGTGTTCAGTCTGTCCCCCCCGGTAGAACCTCAGAAAATATATTTGCCACCTCTTTATTTGAAACTAGGTCTAATGAAAAACTTCGTGAAAGCAATGGCTAAGGACAATTCTCAGGAATTCCAATATCTGTGCAAAAAAATTCCACAACTGAGCGCGTCAAAAGTAAAAGAAGGCACATTTGTGGGACCACAAATCAGGGAGGTTTTAGCGGACCCTGACTTCGAGAAGACCCCCACTCCTCTTGAACTGAATGCATGGCTAGCCTTCAAGTGGTTATGTGCAAACTTTCTAGGCATCAACAAGTGACCTGCATACAGAGATGGCGTGGAAAACCTTCTTCAATCTTATAAAGAAATGGGATGCCGTATGTCACTCAAAATCCATTTCCTGCATTCGCACCTAGACTGTTTCCAGAAAATCTTGGAGCCGTGAGTGACGAGCAAGGTGAATGTTTCCACCAGGATATCAAGACCATGGAAACTCGCTATCAAGGATTTTGGAATGAGAGCATGATGGAAGATCATTGTTGGATGTTGTATCGTGATAACCCTGACAAAAATTCAAACGCAAATCTCATGCACAACGTTTATGAATTCGAGTTTTGACTTATTAGCCCTTCAATCATTGTTTACCATTCTTATATATGCAATATAAGTACCATCAACTTTATGATGCTTATAGAATAAACAAAACATGGCTATTTATCTTTATTATATGTTTACACCTAAATATAATGATAAATTTTAGAGTTTCTATATGTTAAATGCATCATCTTGTGTCAGCTCAACTTCTCAATGCACATGGAGATATACAGAAGGCAATTATTTCTAGCAATAGCGCTATGCAACCATATATCACCAGTTTCCGCAAAGAAATCAGAGTAAAACGCTACATTCAATCAGCGACGACGGTCATATTGCATTTTCGAATATCTCGAAAACCTGATGTGCTAAATAAAAGCTAAAGTCAGATTTGAAGTCAGCGAGAAAAATGCCATGAGAAAAGTTTGCTCAGGTCTCTGATGATTAAAAAAAGTTCAAATTTGTTGGCCAATGTAATTGAGTGTTTATATAATAGATGTAAATTATAATACAAATTATTATTTAATGGACACGTAAAAGAATTAGCCTCCCGGTTAGTATAGTGGTTAGCGCACTTGCTCGGCAATCGTTGGGTCGGCAGTTCGAATCTCCATCCCCATTCTTTTTAAGGTAACACTATTTACTAAGGGCAGTTACCGAGCAGTTACCGAGGTTACCGCCGTGACTGAGTGACTGGGCATCACGGTGGGGAGTTGGGGCCTTGCCCTGGCTGACGTCCGCCTGAGAAGCAGCAACACAGCAGCTCGATAGGAGCACTGAAACCAGCGAATTTTAATTTTAATCTAATTATTAGCAACAGAATATCAAATAGATGCTAATAGGATATATGATGTTAACAGGATTTTAAGAAGAAGTAAAAGTTATTTAATAGGATATTAAGGTAACAAACAATGCAAAAGGGATGTTAAAGGAATCACAATGGTAATAAGTAAATTGGGGTCTTTTTAGATGAAGGCACAGGCGAGAGTGGAAGATTGCGTTTACAAATTTTCGTGAGTCTATTCAGTTACATTATTGGAACTCCTTTTGAGAGAGTTTAATACACACACAAACACACACACACACATATATATATATATATATATATATATATATATATATATATATATATATATATATATATATATATATATATATATATATATATATATACTTCTCACTCCACTTAACTTGAATACAAATTACTTTGAAGGATCAATTGATTTTAATTCTTTTTTGAGTGCTACAGGATAAAAAGATACAGATCACCGCGCCCCCTCCTCCCCACCCCTACCCTGGTCTTCGAAGTTGGAGCTAGGGCAGGGTAGGGGGCGGCGGGGTCCCGGTTCTCCCTATTGGTCCTCCCTAACTCCTTCCCCGACACAGCCTTGGCAGGCTCTGAGGGAAATGGTTTTGGAGGGAGGGGGGAGAGAGAGAGAGAGAGAGAGAGACGAAGAAGGATAAAGAAAAGGCGAGGATAGAGAGTAGGAAGTAAAGTAGATGACATAAAAGTTGACCTAGGTGGTCAAATGACATACAATTTGACGTGAAATCCGAACCACTGTGTTTTCATGAATTTATTTTTTCATCTTTCGTGTCTTAATCAGGGTAACTGATTCGGTAGTTTCAGTTCATAATCTGGTGATCTTATTGTCTCATTCGGGTAGTCATAATCGGGTTTCAGTCGTAAATCTCCTCCCCTTCCCTTTTGTCCGCTTTTGTTGTGGCGCACGGAAACATTCTGTGTTGTCTCCATCCTGCCCCTACTGCTATGTGGTTGAAAAGTTCTTCTCTAATTAACTTCTGTGACTTTTCTAAAATTTTCATTGCCCCTTTTTCTATTATTTTATTCATTCAATCCATATTTATTTCGTTATGTATTTATGCCTTTCTTCTCGTCTAATATTCATAATTATTAGCACTGTTTTATTTTGTATATGTTGAAATTTTCAAAAGGCTTCTTCTAGATATTGTGTACATTGCAATCGCTGGGTACACTGGTGATAATTATATCATAGCCTATTATACTTTCTTCTTATTTTTTAAGTTGAGGAATCTTAATTAAAGAGTAGCCATAGCCCACCCTTTCCTATCATTATTTTTTCGGTTACGTGTTTCCTATAATCATTGGAAGTAATTGTTAGGCCTAGTATCTAGTCTTTTGTGCTGTATCTTTATCGCTCGCCATCGACAACCTTTTTCAATGTATCGCTATTATCTTAACTTTGTCTCTGTTGGTACTTATTTTTCATGTTTTCTCGTAGTCGTTAAGTTCTTTATTTTTGTGGCCGTCATCCTGGCCTGCATTTGTGCCTTACAGTGTGCATGTAATCAGTTGAGTCAAAAATCATCGGCGATCTATATGTTTAGGCTGTCCTCATTCGTGGGTAGAGGAATATCCAATGTGTAAACGGAGTATAGCATCGAGCTTAGGCAGCCCCCATATGGGAGGCTAGCTTCCAGCTTAAATTATCCCCTAGGTAGTTTCTTATGTCTATGTTTACGCACCTTTTCCTTACGTAGTCGCACAGTTTTCGTTCTAATTTGTTGTTTATTCTAAGGTTCAGAATCTTGTGTTGCATACCTCTTTGTCATACCTTGTTGAATGCCTTAGATACACCTCTATTACTATATATATCTATGCTTGCTCTTTCACCTTTAGCTTGCTTATTTTTCCGTAATGGTGCTGAGCACCATTTCCGTACTTGTTTTTCCTGAAGCCAAACTGTTGTTTTTCATTAAAATTCTTCCAGTTAGATATTCATTCATTCGTTGGTTCAGTATATTTCTATATACCTTCCGATATTAAAGAAGGAAAATTAGCCTGTAACCTCAGATCTTAGATGGTGGTTTTCCAGGTTTCGAAATGAATATCAATTTTACAATTTTTATTTCGTTAGTCTCTCATATATATTGTTTGGGGCTTCTATGTAGTTCGTCCTAGTGATGGGAGTATATTCTTTTAATTAATCGTTCTAAATATTCGAAATCAGAATAAATGTCTGCAGAGAAGACTTTGCTATAGGTTTGATGGAATATGATCGGTGTTGTCCATTGTGAGTTACTGAAACAAAGAAAGACCATTGCTGCTGACCTTTATTCATATTAATGGGTTGCGAAAATGGATCATCGAGTCGAAAATGCTCCGCTTTGGTGCAAAGAAAACATGTAATTCTCCACCATGGTAATGCAAGGTCTCACAAGGCAAAAAACAAAATATTGGTTAAAGGAAAAACCGCTAGTATGGCAAGTTCTACCCCATCCTCCATATTCATCAGATTGGCATTTACGGATTATCATTTTTATTTCCTGGAAGACATTCGGGAACAGGGCAAAAATTAACTTTCAGACTCTCAAGAAAAAATACTTGACTCTTGTTGGATAGTTGCCATTTCTTAATAATGGAGATTAGATTATTTGTAAATAATATTTAATTAAGCTTTACTATCATTTGTTTTTATTTCATTGTTAATAATACTAAATTACTCCTCACTCACCCTAATAGCAAGTTTTGAACAAAAAGGTTTGAACAAGATGAGAATGACTCGTAAAAATAAACATGCCTTGCTTATGATGGCCGTAAATAAGGTTGTTATACTCATAAATTTAAATTTCTGATCAGGCCAAATCCTCAATCGTTTCACCAAAGACATGGGTCAAGTAGATGATCAACTTCCCGTCACCATTTACGATTTCCTATCTGTAAGTACATTTCACTTTTGTTCCCTTCTCTAGACGATCTATGAGTTAATATCTTCCTATTCGGTTTGTAATCAAAATGCTCCTCCCTGTTTGGCTCAAATTTTTAACCAAATTAAAATAATTTTAAAATGAACTGCAGCGCTTCTTTAAAGACCTATATATGTATTGTAACGACTCTGAGTACTGTTTTAGCGAACTTAGTTAAGGTTGATTGAGTTGAGGCATTGCTAATGAGATTATTCGAATATATATCAAAATTCTTAATTTAAGATAACACTCGTACAAAGCAAAGTGAGAGAGGAAGAGGCGTGTTTAGAGGGAAAACTTTATCTTGGGTCTCACCATAAAATAGAAGCAAGTTTTTGAGAGGTATCATAAGCTGTAGCACCGCATTCTTGTAGGATGCTGGCTGGTCATTAAGGCTTCCAGCATTTTGGGTGCATTGTTAACAGTTGTATGTACATAGATGGTGTGAAGGCGGCTCATTCTTCTTCCATTTATGAAATTATTTAATTTGATATTTTTTTTTAATTTTAGTCGATCTGATGAATACAAATGAAAGCGCTTACAGAGGTTGGTTCTTCATTAACCAAAGGAATAGTCGTCATTTCCACAAAAAAAGCCACTTTGTGTTTAAAGCATATGTCAAATTATAATTATCAGGTTGTTGAAATAGTTGTGGTGACATCGGGTGTCGGGCACCAATTCAAATACTGATGCAAATCAATCAAAATAAGAAAAAAAATAATTAGATACAGAGGAGAAAATTGGAAAGAAAGAGGACGATCACAATAAACCACTGTCATAGTTACTGCTGATTTTAGACTATTTCAATAATACATTGATACTGCATATATATGTCTGTATATGTATATGTGGGAAAGGGAATAAAGGAAATCACACTAATACTTCATTTAACATTTAATGATATTTTGTCTGCCTAATTTGTGTAATTACTTAACCTTATTTACTCAGTTGTACAACTAGTCTTAAATAAAAACAAAGGCGAAATTCTAAGTTTATCCTGTGATAGAGAGAGGAAAAATACTACTAGCATTGTGTCAACTGCATGTCGTAGAAGTCGAGAAATTGTTATCGGACTCATGCATCAAATTAGGAGTGAAGGTTGATCGAGAACCCACTTTCATTTGGTTCAGTAACCTTGGATCGAGTTGGAAGACTCGATCCAAGGTTACTGCGTGTAATCTATAGCCACTAAAAGTGTGAGAAAGTAGAAAGTGGTTGAAAACTTCTGAAAGTCTACCACTGAAAATCCAACCGGACTGCGAGAGGTAAGAAATGGTTATGTTATGGCTGGATATAAAAGAGAGACCTCAAAACTGCTTGTAGTGTAGCTGAATTTTGGCTATTGTGTTCGTTTTAGTTTTATTTTGAGCTAAAAATATTCAAATTATAAATGCAAGTTTGAAGGGGTGTAGTTTTACATTTCTTGGAAGCTGTGATTGATCCTGGCGAAGATGATGCCAGTTAGCATGTTTATCGTATGTAAGTGGACTGAATGCACGATTAATTATCATCAAAATAGCCAAGATTCGTCAACCGAAATAGAGCGACTTACTGCACGACTATGCTGGGCCGCAAGTCTCGAGCCATTTTTCGAACATTAAGAGAACAATGTTGTCGAAAATATCTTTCAAAATCTCTCCCGTTCGTCTAATTCCTACAATCACAATTGTTCCGTGTTTTTCTTATTTAAATTTTCTATCAATATAATTCCATCTACTTCAATGTATTTTTAGCATTTATAAGAGTAACTACACATGTAAATTTTCGTCTAGTAACAAAAAAATAATTACCATTTCTCCTGAAACTCCAACGTCTCTTACTCGTTTGTGACATTTTTCCTGCTAAATCTTCCAGGAATCAATTGGTTCTTTGCTTCTTTTATTGCTGAAGTCACCAAAGATTCATTAAGTTTCGGTCTCATAATTAAAGCATTATTTCATCATTCTTTATGATAAGTATAAACCCTGAAAACCTGCCTCAATTCTTGGCTATTTAGCTGGAATATCTCTTCAAACTAAAATTAGTTTACAAACCCTAGCTCGATTCTACCAAAGATTTAGCTCCATTCAACTAAATTTACCGCTGACAAACCGAAGACAAGCAGAATTTTTATCAAGTGGAAAAATCATGATTGCTTAATTAGTAAGTTATCCTCTGATTTTCAATCATTCATTAAAGGAATTTCTTTGAACTTAATCACTACATCAACTAATAATCTTGAACACATTATTCCAATTTCAGAGTGATATCAGATTGCATATTTTTCTAATAGTTTCAATTTGAAGTTCATTTAAGCAGAAATGGGTATTTTCTTGAAGTTGGTTCTTCCAAATGATTCACGTTGAATAAAACATAATCAAATTGAGAGCAAATTCCTTGATATCGTACAAATAGCCTATTTTTTAGCCTATTTTTGAAGGAAGGTGGGTAAACTTAACTTGGGGAAACAATTTATATACCTCCACCCGTATACTTGTTTATATTTTTTTATCACTATATTGTTTCATTTAATGAATAAAACGAAAGAAGTTGGGAACGTTATTGCTTGATCATATTAGATAATTAATCTATTGCTAAAATTAACGCTTGACTCGCCCGTACCGCACGAAAAATGAGTCGTTTGACCTATTATTTTTGTATTTTAGTTTGAGTTGAAGCCTAGATATGCTCTAATACCAAGTCTGAGTTAATCTAGATAGTTACATCGAGACGAGAGGCAGCGCGAGTGAAAGATGAGGGAGCAGAATTGAAAGATGTAGATGAATGAAGTGTTGAATCAACCACGTATGAGTGGATTGGGTTATTTGTGGAGGAGAGGAAATAATTGCTAAACAGAGGGAAACGTACAAAAAGGTATGGAAACGTATAAAAATAAAACAGAACTTTAATGTTGATGGAGAAAAGAAACGAGACACATCCTTCATCAACAACAGAGATAGAGCGGTCAGAGAGAAAGCTAGAAATCAAGGAGCATAGTGAAGGAAGGAAAGCAAAAGAAGGGAGCCTCGAGATGAAACCAAAGTGTCACACCCTGTCAAACGAATTTAAAATGTCTAGGACAAATATATATGACTCCTCCATATTTTTTAAGGATGTTGACCAGACAGTGTAGTGAAATAGGAAAGTATGTCGCTAGTTGATCTATCTTTAAGAAAGTCATACTGCTGCTCAGAAAGGAGACTCAAAGACACTGGAAATAGAGGCTGTCAGGGCAACAGGACGATTGTAAGGAAGGTAGAACGGCTTGCCATATTTAGGGATTCGATGTATCAAAGTCTGTTTCCAAGAGGAAAAAAAAAGTTTTGTTTTTTAAACAAAAGCGGAATAGACGAGTAAGGACAGGTGCGAGTTTAGAAGCAGTCTTTCAATACTTGATGATGAATGCCATTCAGACCATAAGCCTTTCTTATCTCAAGAGATAGAAGCTCTTTTCAGAAAGTAAGAAAAATATTACAGCGATAATGCCATCAGGGTGAAAGATAGAGAGAAAGATAGAACAACAGAATTTGTTAGAGATACTATTAGCTAGAAACCAGGAAGACCTGTCAGTGGGTGATGAGGAGACCTGTCACATTTCCTTTGACTAAAAGAACGTTTAACCTCCCGAATAATGAGCCTACAGCGATTACCTGCACTGACAAAGGCTGAATGAGAGTCAAATGAAGGAGATATTTTCCAAGCCCGATATTCCTGATCCCATGTCTGAGTGGCCGCAGAACAGGAACGGTTAAACCCCAAGCTGGATGACGATAAGGTCTCCGAGGAAGAAGAAATAAATGCTTCCATTTCTGACAAGATGATCTCCGTTATGCGTTTGGCAGAAGCATTACCACATGAGAGAAAGAGTAGTTGTACCAAGGAAAGTCAGAAAAAAAGTTCCGCGAGCTCTCCCACTCATCTCCATTTAAGTGCCAATACTTACGCTTTGAAGGGGCTGCTGGACGGAGAAATGCTGTAACGATTTATTTTATGAGAGTGTGGTCAGATGGGCAAATTGGGGCGGAGATTGCGTATTCATATCTAAATGGAGTGTATGTGAAGTCTAAATCAAGAATGATAGGAGAAGGATCATAATTGTCGGGTATATGAATAGACTGGATGATATTTGTTATAAATCATTTATAATGGAGAAGGTAAGGGATTCAAACCCCCTTCTCTCTTGTGCCTGTGGTGATTCTTCTGCCAACAGAACCTCATCTTCTCTTCCTGCAACTCTTACCAACGCTTCAACCTGAAGCCGCTCCTTATCTCCTTACGACTTCTCGGAAAAATTCACATCACCAAACACCTCCTGATTGTTATCTCCCATTATCAACTTACGTGAGCCTTTACTCCCATTTTTGGTCTCCCTCGGTCATTCGCTGCTTTGCCCTCATCGTCATCGCAGTCCATTGTTTACTCATTGAGGGACAACTACATTCATTCATTCTTCCTCATTGTAGACCGTGCGCTCATTTCTAATTCGTGGTTATGTACTTTCGATTAAGAACCCGCCGTGGGTACCCTGTTTAATTCCCTGCACATGGTACCTGGAGGAATTGCACGTCCTCTCGGGTTAATCCAGTGCCAGAGATAATAATAGATAATCATTCGCCTCAGTGGACCCGCTTATCTCTACTTTTTTTATTACATACCTCTTCCCTACCTCTGCGAGAAATTTTCTCTTACTCACCAAAGAAGTTGCGGTGGTTCTGCGCACTTTCCTCCTCTTAACATGACTAGCCCAGTGGCGTGATCTACCGTGAGGTCCCTCCCTGCTGCGAGGGCCGAAAGCTCAACGGCAAGGCGGGGTATTAGGTATGGGGTGTATATGATGAGAGTGTGGTGCCAGAGGAAAGGTGGACTGATTCTGTGTGAAGAGAAAAGCTGTGTCGCCAATCAAGGATAATCGCGTATGATAAACATGTTCTGAGACAATCTGTAAATTGGGGGTGTAGGGGGGTGCTTAATGCCTTATGCTTTAAGGGA